>OX461808.1:171685887-172320020 GCA_949802685.1 Dicyrtomina minuta | reverse complement strand
TAGTGGTGTTGCATGCTAAAGATAACCATATACGTAACCAGTAATCTGATAAAAGGGGGGTTATAGGGGCGTAAAATGGGGATATTTTGATGACGTCATTTATGGGTGACCCCTAATGTACTTTGTTTCGAATTACTAAACCCTTAACTAATCATTAACATATCAGATTAGTTGTATTTTTTGAAAAAGGGAGATGATCATAATTGCTTTTAGTGCTGAATGGAGATGATCATAATTGCTTTTAGTCCGAAATGGAGATTATCATATTTGCCTCTTCGTCGACGATATGTCTTATTTATCTTAATAGCATCTCTTAAATGAATGACAGCACGATCCCTTACTATGAGTTCTCGTGTTAGAAAGGCTCGTAAATATATGTAAACATATATTTTCACTCATTGCCTTCCGTATCTTGTGTAAGCCGTTCACCACGAGACCACGATGTACTCCTTATTTTTTACCCAAGTAGTTTTTATAATCCTGTTCTTACAGTTGCCAGATAACGCATTCTGCAATCCGCAACCTTTTCACATCCTTGTTGTCATTGTCTTATATCATAAAGTTGCATTAAGCGAGTTAGGATCTCTGCACCAAGGCTCAATGTACACAGCTTACGAATAGAAATAATTTCCTTTCCAATGTTATTCCCATTCCTCTTATTCTTTAAAAGTTATGAAAAGTGTGAATTTAAATTTAAACACAGCATATTGTCAGAAATAAAAATGTTTGTTAATAATGCCAATTTTGAATTTTTACCCACTTGCGTCTAAAATTATGTAAATTATTCGAACAATCGTCCATAAGTAACGTTATCGAACAATTAAAATTCTGTTAATCGTCCAACTACCACGTCATGTCCCTAGCAATTGCATAAACGGCTAAAATTCCAAGTAAATTCGATTAGTAAATCATTTTTGGACGAACCCTAAGAAACAAACTACCATTTTCAGCGTGCATATAAATACAAGGGTTAATTTATTGTACTAAATAATAAATAGGATATTTACAAATACGCAGATTTTAAATTACGCTGTACTTAGTTATAAACAAACATATAATTTAGTTAATTATTAATTGTTTGTAAAAAAAATCTTATTCAGTGCATTGCTTCATTCATTGTTTTGTAATGCTCAAAAAATTAAATTTACAATTGCAAAATTTAATACTTACTGTTTGTCTACAAATAATATTTTAAAATTCAAAAATCATAAAATCCATTTAGAAAATAACAATACAAATATTTAAAAAACTGGATGCTTTATCATCATGAGAAAATGGTCCTAATCCCATGTATACGAATTCCGATAATTGTTGTGTTTACATTTTTTTCACAACTTAATTGACGTACGAATTACGAGAGGATTGATTGCATTATCTTGTTGATTTGGGTTGCAATGCTGTCAGATCAGTTGTTAAATAGCACATTTTGCAATCCGTAAAATGTCCTGCTTATCGTTAACTATGAACAAAATACTGCTAACTGATAAGCTGATGAGCACTGAGCATAATATTTATTAGACTGAAAACAATGAGGCTGAGCTTTTGAAACTTCAACTTGAAAATGCTGATTGATGCGGAAATGACCAGGATTGATACCTGGTCTGCAAACCCGCTGAGTAGTCATGTCTGCTGAATGCCACGTGTAAATAACTTGAACTCAATATTTTTTAAGTACATATCAGTTGCACGCGCCATACCTAATTACGACAGCGATTACGTTCGTATCTGCAGTGAACTTCCTCATGAAATCTGCAAAATCGCCTTTATTGACACAAAGTGCTGAATACAACTAATTGCACGGCTTAAGCTTCCACTTGAACCTGACCAGGTGAAACAACTAATAAGCTTGTTATCGCAATATAATATCACTACACATGCGACAAAACATTGTTATTGCAAAATATTTTTTAAGTAAAAGCCATGTTAGGACAATCTGCTAATTTTAAAGTATTTTGCTTTCAGAAAATAGTACAATTTTGCTTTCTGGTAAAATAAAATGATAAAAAAGTGCATCATTTCACTTTTTTGGCTGTTCCGGGTGTTGTGTTATTTCGGAGTAAAAAAACACTGTCGTAATCTCCACACAGGAAAAAAAATGCTGACTTCCAAATGGCATGCTAAACGTAATGCAGAGATATGCCTAACAGTTACCAGCAATGCAGTTTTGATTTTGTATAAATACAGCGTCATTAAATTCTGTTATTTACAGTTTTTAGGTATAACTCCTGTGAAAAACACATTTTCCCCACTAGCAATACCTTATTAAAAAACAAAAAAATATTTTATTTTAGTAAAAGTTATAAAAAAAATTTTAAAATCAGCCTAATTTTGATACACAGCAAAGTAGCACCTGTTTATTAACCAAGAGCGATTACTACATAGAAAGGTATTTTATTCACTATGAAGCATTATATAGAGAAGGCCGTACGTGCTGGGTTGATTTTCGGAGTATTGGCGGCAGCCATTGCTATGCTAGTCGTGGCAGAGGACGATAATTATCATCCTGTAAGTTTATATTTTTTACAGCTATACCAAAGTTTTGCAGAATGTTTACAAACGGGCCCATTGTGAAAAGTTAATCTAAAAAAAAATATCATATGTGCTTTTTGTTATATATTTTTTGTCATTTTTGAGTTCTGTGAGGTAAAATTAATTATGGTTTTTTTAAATGTCGTTTACAGCTCGCACATTCAACCCAATGTACGCCATTTAACAAAATCTGTTCAAACAAGAAAAATGTATGCTGCAACGGAACCACTTGCAACTTTAGAAACCCGGGATCGTAAGCAAATTAGTCAATACTTATTAAACTGTAATAAAGTCTGTCGCATATTGTTGTGCACTTGTATCCTAAAAAACTTAATGCTTTGATTTTGTTTTACTTTACAGGGATAAAGTCTGTGTAAGTAATTTTACCTAAAGACAACATAATTTGTTCATATAAATGTAATATAATACATTTCAATACTAAATTAATTTTAATTAACGTGGCCACTTTTACGATACTTTCTTAATGGTGTGTTACAGTGCACCAGCGAGAATACTACTACTTGTTCAGTTTTAAACAGCACTTGCTGCTCTAGTACCATATGCAATCCAATGACTAGCATGTGAGTTAACTTTCTAAACCATGCATTGTTTTTATACTCCTTCTTGTTATAACTTTTGCTTTTTTGAGGCTACTGTATTTTTTATTATATATTTTTATTTTAACATTTTATTTTTGATATTTCAGGTGCCAAAGTGTAAGTGGAATTAATTTCAATTTGTAATTTTTAAATATTTTTTTAAATTTCCCACGATAATAAGTGAATATGTGTGGGTAGTGTTGACTAATTATTGTGTTTTATTGTGACTCAAGTGCACTAAATCTGGTAACTGTAGCACCACCAATTTGTGTTGTAGTCAAACTCAAACTTGCAGAAATGGAAAGTAAGACGAGTCAAAGCACATTCTGTAAAGAATACCTATAACATTCTTTTTATATTAAATTATTGCGTAAGTGGTTTAATTGTATTTTTGTTTTTTCTCATTTCAGCTGCGTAAGAGTAAGTACTAGTATAGGTTTTGGTTTATTTATTTATTATACAATATTGACACATATAACCAACTACTGATTCAAGTAAGTACGGAAATATTACGTTTTTTAATGGTTTCTGTTTACAGTGCACTCAAAATAACTCTGCCTGCACGACTGCAGACGTGTGCTGTGATAGTGGAAATGGGTGTGTAGCGGGCATTTGCCAGGCTGTGAGTAAACTATTTGTTGTACTATTTATTGTGTATATTCTTGCGACACGCCATTTTGTATTGCCCAAATAGAATGGATCAATAGAACCTCTAACAAGGGAATGGTTTCACATGTAACCCGTCGATTTCAATGAGTTATGTCTACAAAAATCAGGCTTCTTTAATATAGTAGTAATAGTAGGGATCCAAAGTAACTCGAGAGCGTTTTGCGTTGTTCCGTCACAATAGCCCGCGAAAGTTTAAAAAAATTCAAATTTTAATATTTTTCCACCCTGGTACTTTTACAGTTCTCGTCCGATTTTGATGAAATTTTGTTTTTTCTGATCCTTAGAGATTTTTCTGAAAAGCAATTTCAGGATTTTTCAAAATTCAAAATTTTTCATTTTTTTTTAAATTTCTAGAGAAAACATTATTCTTGAGGCCTAATTTTATAAGCCATTTTTTTCGAAAAAATGAAAAATTTTGAATTTTAAAAAATCTTAAAATGACTTTTTAGAAAATAGTCTTAACGTTAGAAAACGTCAAATTTCGTCGAAATCGGATAAGAACTGTAAATGCTACAGGGCGGCAAAGTATTAAAATTTGAATTTTTTCAAACTTTGGCAGGCTATTGTGACCGAACAACTCAAAATGCACTCAAATTACTTTAGATCCCTATTATATAAAAGTAGCCTGATTTTTGTAGACATAACTCATTGAAATCGACGGGCTACATGTGAAACCATTCCCTTGTAAGTGTATTTTGAAGCTAAGCAGATAGTAATTACAAACAGAAATAAAGTAACTTTCTCCTTTTTTTTCTGCGATTAAATTATTGTGCAGTGCCCAGCTGAAAATGCTCCCTGCGTCGGCAACTCTTCTACTTCATGCTGCGCACCACAGGGATGCAGCTCTTTTTTACTTGCTATTGGAGCTTCAAATACCACAACGTAAGTGTTTTCTTTTCCTCTCAACTCTTAAGTAAAGCATGTACACGTATACTATATTTTAATAATTTGACCTGTTCCTAATTTCAGATGCCAAACTGTAAGTACCATTGAGACTGTCAAAAAATGTAGCAATATTAGAAATATAATTATTCTAATATAATTCATGAGTAATAATGTAATTGTCTGTATTCTGCCCAAACTTTTGTCCAACATAAGTGTACTCCTAGCTCGAGCGTCAGCAACGATTCTTGCTTTCCGTTTGGAGTGTGCTGCACGAAAAATGAAACCTGCATTGCTTCAAGTAATACAAGCTTGACACCAGTGTAAGAATATTTTAATATCCTATATAGTATAAAATAAGGAATATTACCACTCTTGCTCTCTAGACTCACTTTGATTTTCGCAGTGACTGCCAGTGCTATTTAAATAGTTATAGCCAATGAAACAACTTTATTTTAACAAAACTGGAATAGTTAATTATATTTATTGTATTCAATATTTGTTTGATTTTCAGTTGCAGAGTGGTAAGGAAAGGGTCCCTTGGGACTCGGATTTCTTTTTAAACTGTGCACATTATAAAAGGAATTTCTGATAACTGTCCAAGCGATTGACATTTTGTTGTCTCGCATTGTCGTGGGATTGCTTATTTTAGTGTATTTAAATTATTTACTTTTTAGGGAATGGGGAATGTAAGTCGTTGTCAAACGCTTACAGACTATAGTTGCGATAACGGTAGGAAGTGCATTGAAATACGTTCTGCTGATAATACTACAGTTGTTGATTTTGGGTAAGTTAAACATAAATAAACATATATCTGGAAATTGGAGCTACTGCGATGATTTTGAAAACTTTTGCTGCGACATTAATACCGATTGTATTAGGAATGATAGTGTTACTTCTAGGTTATGTAAATTTAAAGATTGGCAAACTCAGTTTGCCTCATAATAATAATTATCAAATTAGTGCCTATCTAATTTGCCTCACTAATATTTTATTTTTATTTCCTTTTCAGCTGCGTAAGTATTATGAATTCTTTTTTATTATGTTTAATTTTATTCTAGTACAAATTAAAACTGTATTTAATTGTGAAAAGTATTACATGTTAAGGATATTTTATAATTATTTTTCTTTATGTTTTGAAGAGTGCCTTGCCAGGTCAACCTTGTTTTAATTTTGGCAATCAGTCTTGTGTTGCTACAAATCAAACATGTGCTCCATCTGAAGGTGGAGTTGGACCCTATACGTAAGTCCAAATTTGACAGCCGCACTATTTTACCTGATATAATCTGAAGCTAATTTATTTTCTTATTTAATGAGTAAAAGTAAATATTAAAGTGTTTGCATAATTATTTTATATAATATCTATTTTACTAGCATAGAGCTCAAATTTAACTCTATTTTTTTGTATTCTAGATGCCAGGATGTATAGACTAATGTTCTAACAAAGTCAGCGTCAACGACACCTGAGATCTGCTTCAACAAGAATGATTCGGAGCCAGTCTTTGTCTTTGATATTATTTACCTATACCACGCACCTTGTGAATGATGCGCTCAAAATCATCAAACGTAGTCAGTGATTGTAGTCATATTAAATATCTATCTAATTACACCTATTACTCTAATTATTGTTCCCGTTGTAGCGATTATACTTGATTTTTTAAATGTAAATCATTCATGTTATTTAAATGCTCAGATTTGATTTTTAAATGCAGATAAAATAGCAATATCTTAGTTGTATGTAATGTATATACTACTCATATTATTAACTGTATTCTTCATATGTAATTATGTAAATTTGTAATCTTGTGCAAATCAATGTTACTTATCAATAAACAATTTTTTTTTGTTTCGAAATTTATTTGAAATGTTTGATTTGACAAAGAGCAATAGCACCCAGTCATCATCATTATTAATACCGCACTAATTTTGCCTTAATAAAGGAAGGAGAGAAACATCATATCATCTTTGTACGTTTTTAGTTAACGTGTTTTTAAAAAATTAAAAATATTCTTTTTACTTGTTTTTTTTTAAATATATTCTCGAATTTCAGCTCCTCCAGTCTGCAGTACTGCACTTTCCGTAGTTTAATAAATTATGACTATGCCAATGTATATAATTAGGTATTGTTCATAACATAAATAATGCCGTCAGTAAGGTGGGTGCCGCAAGGCGGATATTCAGGGCATGCAATGTTATATGTGTCTTCTAACTTTTCTACGTAATGATGACGTGATGCTATATATAAAGGTAGATTAGGTGTGCATTGTTTTGCTTTGATTTTTAAGCAAAACTAGTAACTAATTTTAAAAGAAAAGTACGCATAGTATTATACACGACAGAACCCAAATTATTTTAAAAACTAATTGATTTACTTCAGTATAAATTTATAACACATTTATAAGCACCATTTTCATTACAAAAATGAATAATTTGTTGATTTTTGAATATTTAAACGTATAAAATACTAGAAATACATAATATTTGTGATAAAAATTTCATCATATACATAAACAGCTAGATAATTAATTTTTGAACGCTAATGTTTGTAAACGAAAACGTAATGTAGGTACCTTAGTAGGTAATTCCAAATTACTAAGCAAAAGGAATTTCACTTTTTTTTATGCTGCTACTAAAAATTGTATCGGCATTTCTTCTCATGGGCAATTTTAACATAAGGTTTAATAGACGCAAAACACAATTCAGCGTAGTCCAAGTCATTACCTGAGTTGTTGTAAAAGACATCTAAAAATAATATCAAACAAAAAATGTAATAATTAGATTAGGTAGCTGAGAATACAATGCAAAGCAAAGGTTTTTTAAACAAAAGCCGTGGGCCTCCAATAAAAGCATCCATAAATAGGAAGCATAATTTTTAATAGGGGCTCCAGAGAAATGTAACCACGAGGAATAAATTAATTTTGTGACTAAATGCAAAATACTTTTTTTTAATCTGAATAAATGTATTTTTATTGAAGGATATGCTATTTTAAAAATTTCTTAAATTTATAAGCTGTGGAATATTGAACAGGTAAATTTAATTAAATAAATATTAATTACCTGTTGCCTGTCAATTTTAAGGTAATAACAAATCTATAAAGAATAACCAAACCCGGGAAAACCCAGGAAAGACGCGGTTCTCCTCGAGTTACGTAAATCACTTCCTTTAAACAAACTTTTTGGTGCTCTTAAAACCCACAAATAATCTCCAACCACTTTGTTTTTACTTTTACTCGCTAAAGTACAAAAATTAACTACACTGTGTTTCTCTCGTTCTTTTTTTTAAACCCATAAATAACCATCACCCACCTAATACTGTTTGTTTTCCGTAACTGCAACATTACAATACGTGTTAATTTTTGCACCACGAAATTTATGCACGCTCCTATAGTCATCAACATTCAAAACTGTAACCCTCGCCGTCTGTTGCTGTGGAACTTGGTGTGCACACTACTACTGCACATAGCTCTTACCATGGAATACATATACTTTGTCTTTTTCTGTAGGCTTTAGTGTTTAGTCGAATATGTTTTTTTAGCCGTGGCCTGAATTTGAGGAGACATACCTACTACTTAACAAAATAATAATTGCCAAATAAGATGTCCGCTTCAGTTTGTAGTGATATGCAGTTCTTCTGTGCACTTTACGGTGCAATACGGCGAACTAATAATATGTAGCCAACGTAAAAATGCACTAAAAAATTCAATAAACAAAAGTAAGAAAAGAAGAAAATCAAAGGGAAAAATTCGTAAATATTTATAAAGTTTATTTTGATAATTGATAATTAATTGATAATTGCATTAATAGTTATCTCTAGCATGGCATGTCAAAAATCCCCGACTTTATCTACGAACAATATTACTAACGACATTATTTATGGACGATCCCTTCAATAATTGAAAATAGGAGTGATCAAGTATTTCTAATTTTTAGTATGCAGATATAAATAAATAAATAAGAAAATTTTATTTTTATTACTTGAAGCCTGCTCTCTGCATTTCCCACCATTGTACTACAAACTACAAATACTTAAACGTAAAAATGTAAACAATAAAAATGCTTTTCTTTATTCAGAATTTAAATGCAGGATGACGGAGCAGGACTGATCTTGTCAAAAGAAATTGTGAATTTATTTGTACACGGGAAATATCTATATAAATACGACAAGTGGTCTTGTCTTATTGTCTCCTAAAATTTTTGAAATATTAACATAATATGTACACACAGCGTGCAAGTTAAGTAGTAGATATCAGTTAATAGTGAAGTGCAAAAATTAACATGCAAATTATCTGCTGTATAAAGATCACTTAGGACTCAATGTCGGACTATTGTGTCACACAAAAGGTCTGATCAAGTTGAAGGTATTTCCAACTCCACCAGTTTTGTACTTACTTTCGATTTCCGTAGTAATGAATTACGAATATGCAAATAATATCTTATGTTGGTCGCAGACTACATCCCATCATCCAACATTTAGTGTATGTTTGACGGTTTTCTCAATTCAATTTCCTAACACTGCACAGATGCGTGTATGTACAGATGTGGTAGTTATACATTTATATATTTAAGTTCAATAATGTACATTTGTGTAGATGACATAAATCCAATGTTGTAAAATTCTTACATCAGTCTTTTCAGAATTCCCGATCAGTCACTAAGTGGAACTGACTCAAGAATATAATTTGGGACAAACTAGGACTAAAAAAGTTTGTTTTTTAATTGGCACAATTTGAAAAAAGTTAAAAACATTTGAGCAGTTTTTTGGCAAAATACGCTTAGTTAAATTTTTCAAAAAACAAGATTATCATTTTATAAAAAAGGTTGAGTGCAGAAAGTTAAGTTTGTGAAAAAGTAGAGGTAATGGTATTAAGTAGATCAATATTCTGCTTATTGTCAACTACTGCAATTTGTACTAATCTTTGTTATAATTTTAAATTTAACACCTTTTAAATGTACTTTTTTCAAAAAATCGCTCATCAAATGGATCATAATCTATTAAAAGTGAAACATTCTCTCTTAAAAAGTTTTTGAAAAAGTCAAAATGTTCTACTTACATGTTTTTGAAAGGTACAAATTATTGTTTTAACACGTTTTTGAAAAGTACAAAATGTTCTACTTACATGTTTTTGAAAAGCCTAAATTATTGTTTTAACACGTTTTTGAAAAGTAAAAATATACTTCCCTCATGTTTAAACGTACATACGTTACGTGAAACGTCCAGGGTAGGGAAGGTAAGGGGTTTAAGATGTTCATAATTTTACATAGGCGTACATACAAAAAAATGTGGTAAAAGTTTAAAATTTACGATTTTCGTACAACGTTATTGATACACGCTGTTCGAGTTAGAAGTTTTACTGTTTTGGAACTGGTTATTAAAGTTTATTAATTGAGGACTGACTGTCGACGTGGACTGACTGCTATTAAAAAATTTAAATTGATTTTTATCGGGAACTGGAACTGATCAGAGTGGAACTTGTAAAACACTACTTAGTAAATGGTTACGTATATAAACTTCTTTTACCATTCATACTACAGAAATATTCAGTTTACAGTATAGTCAATATGTAGTCAGTCAGTGTAATAATTTTAATGTCGTATTGAATACATTTATTTACCTTAAATTTTAACGCATTAATAAAATTTCGAAAAACAATTTTTCTTATAAGACTTTGAGCAGTTCTGATTATTTAGAGATTCAAATTGTTTTTGGCAACCAATTAGAACTGTAATAAAGAAAATGTCGTAAAATGTTTAAAGTAAATTCTCTAGCATTGACTCTTCTTGTTGTGACTGACATTATAAAATACCCCCGTCGAATCTCACCTAAATAATGTAAATGAAAACAAGTAAATGATTTGCCAATCATTGAATAAAAATAAATTAAACTTTATTTTAGACATGGTGTGAATACACAAAACAGATAATTATTGATTGCGTTTTGACTATTTATTAGCTGGTATTCACGTCAATTTCAAGCAGCTGGTATTTTTACATGGGCATACTTTAAAAAAAAAATGGGTAAGGCGTTCAAAATATACGATTTTATTACCACGATATTTATGGACGGTCCCGGAGTTGGAATGATTATGGACTGGTAAAGGACTGACAGTATAGACAAGCAGCTTTAATTTCAACCTGCATATCACATACAATTAGGAGCCATATTTTTGCCTTGATAATAGATAATAAATTTCAGTATGTACTTTATATATGTCCAGCTTAGGGGCGTTCATAAATGATGTCATGAAAACCTTCCAATTTCCGGGAAAATTTAGGACACTCTGCCATCTGCTTAAACATTGTATAAATAGTTGTCTTTAATAGCTTATTGGCTTGTAATTCATCAATCCCTGGCTACATCCACTGACCATATTTTCGATGAAATTATTTATGTACGATTCATTCTTTATTTGAAAATTAGGGTGATCAAATATTTCTACTTTACATACATTAATCAGCACATTTGATTACATAGTTCAAATAGGTACATACTACAAATACTTGAGCGTAAAAATATGAATAATATTAAATTTATTCAGAATTGAAAAACAGGATGACGAAGCAGGATTTTATCAAAAGAAATCTTAAATTTATTTACACGGGATCTATCTGTATAAAGACAAAGATTGGGTGACATCATTTATGGGCCATTCCTTATCTTAAGTTGACTACTGGTTGAATCATATCATCAAACAAGTCGTGTGTACATAATAATGTTTGACTCTTTTCCCACTTTTCCATTTTTTCCAGTAGTTATACTTAATTATATGTTCTTGCATATAGTCGAGTAATGCACGTTTAAATCGATGTCAAAAATCTAATGTTGCAAAATTCTTATATCAGTTTTTTCATGATTCCTTATTAGTCATTACATGGGACTGACTCAATAAAAATTTCAATATGAGACAAACTGGGACTGAAAATGTATGTTTTAATAAAGGAAATTCGGGAAAAGTTAAAGACATTAAAAAATTTTCCTAAAAACACACGTTAACTGTAATTTTTCTAAAAATGAGAATATTTATTTATGTAAATATTGTTGAATATAGGCAAATTACCTTGTGAAATATTAAAAGTCGAATGTCACAAGAACAGTTTTATTTACATGTTTTTGAAAATTGCAAAATCTTCTATTTACATGTTTAAAAAAAGGGTAAAATGTTCTATATACAAGTTTTAAACAAGGGTAAAACGTTCTATTTAAATCTTTTAAAAAAGTGTAAAATTTTCTATTCACATATTTTTTAAAGTGTAAAATGTTCTATTTACATGTTTTAAAAATTTACAATAAAATAATTACTTCTTTATGAAAATAAAATTGAAAATGACTACTAAAAATAATAAATTACTATTTTACCTAGCCGCTTTGTTGTGAGTTTTTTTTTGGCAAAACACGTTAAGTCCATGTATAGTTTACTTAAACGTTTTGAATAATTTTTTAAAACAGACTAAACGGAACGTTAGATTTTTTTATGTTTTGTATGAATGATGATCATGAATTTCCTTAATAAAATTTGCTATTAACGCAATGGTTAAGCTTATGACAACAGGGTGGTCGCATATATATGTATATAGGATAGTAAAAGTATGGCATTTTTAACCACGTCATTTGTGGACGACCCTTATAATAAGTAATTACACAATTTATTTCCATTACGAACTGAGCACATATATTGTATAGAAGTAACATCTAACATCCTCGCACTAATAGCGCTTGCTCAATAAATTAAATTTTATTTAATACATTTATTTGTTTTTGTTTTATAAAGTCGAAATTTAACCCAATTTACCAATATATTTTAAACATAAAACATACAAGAAAGTAACTGATATTTTGATTTAACTTGAATATTTTCGAATTAATAATGACTCTTAATATTTATTTGAAAATTCGAAAACATAAACCGTGCTGGAAAAAAAGAATTTAAATCTGCATCTGTATGGTCAGTCCTTTCCGTGTTTTACATGTGGATTGTGATCAAACTGTGATGAGTAATAATTACTTAGCTCCCTCGTTTCCTTGCCATTGCAGCCTATTTTTGTGCTTTCCACATAGCGTCATCGCAATGTCTGCAATTTTTCTGTACGACTTTGACTACCATTTTGCAGCACCTCAATAAGGGTAAGTTGGTCCCGGGCAAATCAGTCACGGGCTCAGAATCTTGGGAAAAAGCGGGAGTCTAAACAAAAGTTAATCAAAAAGAAATGAAAAAAAAATGGGTAATAACACGCAACATGTACATATATACTTTCAACCAACGACCTACATGCAATACATAACCATGCCTAAACTCATCTTCTCGACGTTTTGAGTTCCCATAACTAAAAACAATTTTGGTCATCAAAACCATGCCAAAACAAGAATTTTTTTACATTTTTTGATTTTCTTAATTTTTACAATCTGTTTTAGAATTTAGTCCACATAGGAAATTTATGATAATATTATGATGTTGATCTTAAAAACATTTTGAAATGATTATTACCTGAAAGAAGGCGAGAAAGCTTAGAGCGGCAAGGATAAGAAATGAAGAATTCATAAAGCTATAATTTAAAATGACTGTAATCTCTTTATGTACACGGAAGCATGGAATTTTGAAGTCTCTCAAAAATGAACGTAAAGTTTAAATTATTAAAGTGCTGAATTTATTCACAAAACTGTAAGGTATGACGTGTCACAAGATTAAACTATAGTTAACCTGATTAAAAATCAATTAGTATTGTGCGTTTTAAATCAATCAGTTTTAAAATTGCTAATTACCAACATTTAAATCAACAAATCTATAATTTGCACTCAATATTGTTATTGTAAGATAAGGTACGGTGGCTGAATGGCCCCTCAAAGTCGTCCTCTGGCAATCGTCCCCTGAAAATCGGCCCCTGCTATTTGGGCCCGCTATGAAATCGGCCCCTGCCATTTGGGCCCGCTATGATATCGGCCCCTGCTATTTGGGCCCGCTATGCAATCGGCCCCTGCTATTTAGGCCCCTCAAAAAAAATAGTTAGAGGTAAGAACAGCATGGATTGCAGGACAGATGCCCGTTGTTGGCTGCGGCTACTGTTGTTGATACAATTTTGGAAAAATTTCCGAACTAAATAGCTGCTTAACTAGGCAGTGAACAACAACTGCGTCATTGTGTAATGAGAGCACGGAGTTACAGCGGAATTCCTCACCAAAGTGCCAATACAAGAGCTGAAATCCTGTTGGATCCAAAACTACAAACTACATTTGCAAAGGAACAATTTCTTCTGTATGATTCGAAGGACGAGGATCGTATGTTAATTTTTGCTACTACTAAAGCCCTTACGTTTATGTCATAGTGTAAGGTTTTTCTGTGCGACGTGACTTTCCGCGTTTGTCTAAAATTGTATCAACAAATTTATACAATTCACGCTTTACACAGTGATGGTTGGTGCATGGCTACAGTTTTCGTACTGTTACACAACAAGAGGACCGAAACGTATCATAAAATGTGGAATGTAGTGAAGAATTTATCACCAACACACAACTTCATCCGGAAATCATTATTATGGATTTCGAGCAAGCATCAATCAAAGCGGCTGCGCTTGAATTCGCGGATTTGGAACCGAAAGTTGATTTTGAGTTTTGAGTTTTGATTTTGAGTTTTGGGGGCCTAAATAGCAGGGGCCGCTTGCATAGCGGGCCCAAATAGCAGGGGCCGATTTCATAGCGGGCCCAAATAGCAGGGGCCGATTTTCAGGAGACGATTGCCAGAGGACGACTTTTCGGGGGCCATTCAGCCACCCAACCGTAAGATAATATATGTTATGTACATATAAGATGGATGGGGAACGGTCATAATTGATTTCATCGAAATAACTTCAGTTTTAGGAATCCAGTACCCTCCTGGCAGGTCCTGAGCTTAAGCATTGCGTTATAATGGACCTTATTAACATATGACGTCTTTAATATCTAAATAAACCTAATAATCTACCATGACATCATTTGTGGACGACCCCTTATAATGAATACGTAATATATAAATATTCAAATTTATTGAGTGACACATACGCGGCTCACGTATAAATCACTTTATAATATATTATCGATATCCTAATTTTAATATATATTCCGGATCAAGAAAAATATGAGGGGTCGTCCACAGATGACTGCAGAGATTTCAAAATTTTCACTAATTCATTTTGGCTTCTATTTTCCTCATTAGAATTTCTTGAAATTTCTGCTTATAATGTTGTCAACGAAGAATCCAGTTCTATTGACGAGTGGTTTACGGGCTTCTCTTCTGAAATGTGCACATACTTGCGGGTAGGAGGGGTGGAGCTACCTGAATCCTTAAATAATGCAGAAGGGCTGAAACCTTTACGAAAATCACCCTCCATCTGTGACTTGTTGCGTAAGAATTTTTATTTTTGAGGTATGCGAGTAGTGATTATAAAACAAACTTATTATCAGATTTGTTTATTTTACTATTTTTTTTACAGATTTAAAAAGGTTAAAACTAAAGTTTTCTCATAATTTGGAGGCTCAGTTTGGGTTTGGGTCTCATGTAACTGGACTCTATGCTTTTTCCCAAATGCCTAGAACACAGTTCATTATTTCTTACGACCCGGCGTCCATTACCAATGGAGAAGGTATAAAGGTAAAGAGATTAGACAGACCTACCTATCGGGCATGTGATGTGCTGATACAGGCTGTTAGGCCAAATTATCTCAGTGGTTTGATTAAACAGAGGAAAGCCTCGGGGTTTTAGTGATTTTATGAAATAATAATCGCGATGCAAGTAAACGCAAATGGAGATGATAGCGAAAGGTGATACAAAGAATATAAGTAAAAATATCTATATGATTTGTATGCTGAAGCTCAAACTGTATCCAAGACGTCTCAAGTGATAAGTTGGCTTTTTACGGAAGGTGAAAAAACACGACTTCTCATAAGCAAGAATTTATTCCATCTCTCGATCCATCTCATAATTTTCTCTTCAATTTGACTTGCATAACAATTGATAATTTTGTAAATATATAATTTATTGTGAGATTTCACAATGACTACATAGTTGTTCATTGCCTAATTTAAATAGTTGATCTACTTTTAAATTCATCTGAAAATATCTCTGATTAGAATTACACAATATAATAATAATTTAACACTGTGGAATAATATACTGTGGAATTATAAGATAAACCAAGTAAGTATGTGTGAAGAATGACCAGTGTGATTCAGCGAAATATGTGCTCGACATGCAGTTTGTTGTGTACAAACAAAAGTGAACTAAATACTTGCGTACATAAATAATACATAGGCATGCTATAAATACTTTTCAATAATAAAATACAATATACATGCCTAATCATTCTTCATGCTCAAACAGGCATTTCTCATGCTTATAGAAAATATTAATTTATACTTATAAATTAAACTAAAATTACGTAGGTACTTAAATATAGTGTACGCAGTTGAAACATACTATGAGTAATACAGGTGGTATTTGGACTCATATATGTATGTTTTAATACCCTCCTTTTTTTGATTGAAGTCGTCTTGAAAGGCGGTATACGACAAGGAAAAAACCCTCTTCATCTAAAAGTAGTTGTCGTTCTCTAGTCGTCCTTATCAGTAAACTTCACCTCCAGAAATCTCAGAAGGTTAAGTCCGATGGGTGATGAATTGTGCTCGCTGTCGACGGCTGGTGGTGCCTGTTGTTGTCTGTGTACAGAAACATTTCCCTTCTCAGCTTGGTCGTGGTCGTGTAGTGCCGTAGCCAGCATACTTCTTCTGCGTAGCTCCTCATTCTCATCCACTCCACTTCGTCTATGAACAAGAATCGCACCTTGAATCCGGGTGGTGGGATGGTCCAAGTAACTACTCGTTTGGCGTACTCGTCTCGGTGGGGCTATAGGTGTTGGTCTCTCCGTTGTATCAAGTAACTGCAGCTCTGCTGTCTGCTCCTTTTCTCCTTCACGTTCTTTCATTGTCGTCCAAGAATCTCCTCTTTACCCACGTTTAAGGAACGCTGCACTAAGTTTCCATTTGAAGTATATAGCTGTAATAGCCATACACAAGAAAATAAATATGATTTGAATCAACCACATATACCACGGGATGCTATTGTCTCTCTACCATGATAACGTATCTATAGAATTGTCCTCCTCCTCGTTTGTGATGTTCAGGCTGCTCATATCTAACTTCATTTCCATGTGATAATTTAGTGAGTTCACTAATAGAAGGTCTTAATGCTCTTTGAATATAATGTTCAGCACATCTCCTCTATACGTGTTGTTCGCTATTGTGAAGGTTGTTGTGATAGGGAGTAGAAAGATTCCATTGGGGCAGGGAGTGTGGCGTGTTGTACCTACACGTATGTTCAAGCCTGGGCAGTAAATGTGAAAGAATGCATTATACGCTTTAACTTGTACATATCCCTCCTCTTTGTGTGCTGTTGTATTTCGACAGTTTTGAAGTACATACTTGAGTTTGTCTTCATACGAGTTTCTGGGCTTACATTTCTGTTTTGTTGTTGATATAACTCTGTCCATGAAACTCCAGTCGAGTGCTGTATCGAATACACAGTCTTCTTTTCTCGAAAGTAGAGCGTTTGGTGGGCCTTGATATTTTAGATCACACGTCCGATTTTCCTTTTTCCATAATAAAGTAAATTGATCCGCTTCGACAAGTGTCAGGTTGGGGTTGACGAGTGGCACAACAAAATTAAGGTGTAAATTGTTCATTTGTACATCACTCCTACATTGTCTAAATTCGGCAAGCTCCAGTGGGCAAAAGTCCCCGCACGGTAAAGTGAAGTTGAGGAAGTCGAAAAATTCGTCATCGATATGTCCACGGCTCCAGATCCTCTTGGTGTGTTGAATCATTGCTCCGCTCTGGGTGAGTCTTGATACCAGGTAGGCAATATAAAACTCTAGTCTCTCTATTTCTTCAGGTGAGTCTTTGCGTTAACTGATTATTTGGTTGACAGCATCAGTAATCTTAGCCATTTGTTTGTAAAAGGCCCGAAAATTCTGTGTGTCCTCTCTAATCTTTAATTCTAATTTGTTGAAATGTTTTGCCAATTCTAACGTGTGCTTACTATTCATTTCAGCTCTGTGTTCGGCCTGGTACGACATTCCAAGTCCCGCACTGGTGAAAACAGCAAGTGCCGTCATGATGACATTGGTGAATACGGATCTGCGTCTCCTGATTTCGGTTTTGACTGGTGGGCAGATTGCCTTGAGAGGCCGAAGGAAGGTTTTTCATTCTGACATTGGTTCCTTAGTTCATGTCCTGAATTATGAATATTAGTAACTGGATATTTTAATAATTCGCAAGGTGAAATTAAACGAATTTTTATGTTGTAGGAATGTTAGCTGTAGTACGGTGGGTGTTCAGATCTTCTCCAATTTACCGGATTCCCTTCGTCTACCGTTTCTGCTCCTCCGCCAAATATCAACATCATGAAGTACATAATTACCAGAAAATACATAGGAAGTGTAGTGTGGGTAGAAGTGCGCGTTCTCTTCGGTGGTGGTGGCTGCTCCATGTCCCTCCTTGCTGTAGGCAGTTTTGACTTTCCATGTTTTCGTCCAGTTTTATCCAGTCCATTCTTGTCGTGAACCGGATTTTCTATGTCTCCGTGTGTTGAATTATTTTTGGTGGTGGAAGTACTCGCCCTCCTTCCCTCCTTACTTTTGTGGGTTTTGGTGGGGGTTGTGAACGATGTAGTTGCAGCTTCGTGGCCTCGCTCCCCGTGTTGATATTCGTTAAGTTTGGTACTCAGTGCTCCTACTGTACTTCTGCCTTGTTTTAAACTCGCCCTCCTTCCCTCCTGACCGTTTGCAGGATTTGAGTTGGTGGACTGTGTATATTTTTTACTTCCTCCCTCCTGGCGGTGATGAGCTCCGGAGTGGGTGGAAGGTTTTTCTTTTCATATTTTTGTGCTCGATTTTTTCTCCTTGGTGGAGAGTGATCCTCTTTTGTCGTAAACTCCCTCCTGACCGGTAGTGACTTCAGTCGATTTGGTGGAGTGGAGGGTGGAGATTTAAAACCCCTCCTTGGTGGAGTATGCTCCCTCCTGGCCGGTGGAAGTGTATACATTTCCCGTTGTGGTGGAAAAAATTAATCCCTTCTTACCGCTTTGACCATGAAGTGTCGAGTCTTTTTTTTGTGCTCCGTGTCCGGTGGAAGATCCGGTGGTTGATGGAGTCTTTTTCGATTTTTTGGTGTGCTCCGAAAGTTCCTCTTGACGTCCCCCCTTACTTTGTACCCGTTTAGTACTAGTGTTGGTGGGAATGGAATTCAGGGTTTTTTGAAAACAATTTTCTTGTTGTTCGCATCTAACCATATCGTGCGTTGTGGTCGAGTTTTCGGCTCCAAGGCTGGTATTGGTGGTCGTGGTGGGGTGCAAACAAAATTTTAGGCTCTTTTTGCCTCGCAGATTACACAATCTGTTATGACTTGTCGTTAATGGGTCCTGGATTTACACGGTCCAGGTTTAGCCATAAAATTTTGTGCCCTTTCTGATAAAGAAGTAAATGCCGTTGGAAAGTGTTTTCGGATGACCTTGGTGGCCTCCCGTTGCTCCTCCCTATCAGTGTAGTAGATGCTGTTCCTAATACTTTTCTTTTCTACCACTCTTACTATGTAAGCACGGTGCTCATCACGATGTGGTTCTTCAGATTCTTCGTCTTCCTCCGAGTCCTCTGGTTTTGGTGTTGGTGGTATTTACTGTATTTCCACATTCTTCTTCTTTTTACACTTATGTTGTTGTGGTTTGGGAATTTTGGATTCTTGAATGAAACGTGGAAGTGGAATACCTTTGTTTTGACGTTGTGAACGTCTAACTGTTTGTGGTGGTTCTTCCGGTGATAGTTCTTCAGTTCCACCGACAGCTTCAAAAAATTCTTCACCATTGATCACAAGACTGACTGGTGGTTGTCGTTGTAAGTATAATGATTGGTGTGAAAACCATTTGTCTTCTACTGAAACTGGAATTATTGGTTTTGGAATAGGTGTACTTTCCCTCCTGGGTTTTTCAACTGTAGTGGGAGTCTGTATTTCTGTCAAGGATACAAACTTTGCTAGCTCTATAAAACTTGGTTGTGATGCCTCTTTTGGAAGATCACGTAGAGATTCTTGTTCCGAACTAATATTGATGGTATTGTTTTGCGAAGTTGTAACCGTTGGGTTAGTTAGTATAACTACCTCTCTGGAAGTGTTAGTGCTAACTTCTTCCTCCAGATTAAATCCCAATAACCTATTAACCATCTTATCCAGTTGTTTATCGCCCCAATCCTTGTTTTGATTTGGGGTTCGCTGTAAGCATTTCGCCAGAGGATCATATCCTGGTAGATTAGACCGATTGATGTATTCTAGTTCCTCGCATTTAGGTAAATACCTAGGTATCTGAGTCCAGGTTAGTCCTACTGCTATGGATGGACTATACCAGAAAAGGTTTCTTTCCAGCAGTATTTCAGCTAGACGTTTCCCGAGAGTATTATGCATGTTTTCCCGGAAAGATTCGTGTAACTTAGTCCGATATTCTTGCTGTAACCAATCCTTATGTATAGTTAGTCTGGTCGAGTTCTCTGCACTTAATAATCTACGGGTTTCTGCCACAGCATCCAGAACTGGAACTGGATCTAACTGAGGTACTACTTCTTCTTCTGGTTTTGTTGTTGAACTTCCTCATGCTTTGATTCATCATTCACCTGATCTTCAAAAATGTTTTGGCGTGGGCGAATCATGTAAGGCTTATATTCCGTGACTATATGTTTTCTTTGTGCCTGACCTTCAAACATCATTGGCCAAGGGTGATGGAAGTAGTTTCTGGGTAAAGTTGGGGAAATTTCTTTCCAGGCCTCACTTATTCCTTTCACGATTCCAAATTGTATCTTCTTGGCGTTTATCATTCTATGCCATTCCTCTTTGTCCGAAACGTAAGTACGTGCCAGCTTATCTTGGTATACTTTATCCCAAATATTCACAAACGAATGCTGATCATTTTTGTTCACAAAATTTGAATCCTTCTGCGACCTTTCCCATTTTGTGATATTCGTGGTCCAATGTAGCGTTCCATTAGATAATAGGAGTACTGCCTTTGTTCAGACTTTTCCCATTCTTGAATCATGTTCTGATCTTGTTCTGATCTTAGGAAAATTTCTGGAAGGTGGCCAAACATTGTTAAACCAGAGTCTGTGGAACATGTCTCATAGTCTTCCAATATGCTTTCTCCCATTTGTGAGGTGCAAGTACGTGAATTAAGGTGTTTTTGAGATGTGGATTTCCAGTAGTCAACTGTATTAGGAAGTTCCTGGAATAACCGTTTTGTTTGATTTGGAAGATTCATCCACGTATCTGAGCCTTGTTGAATTTGTTTAGGTCGGACCATTAGGGCTTTATACGGGGATGTTGCTTCTGCAGCCTGTCTTGACCTTCTTACATGTCTTTCTGATAGCAGGTTGCTGTTCCTATTTCTTAGATGAGCAGGCATTGCGTCCCAAGTCTCATCTACTCCTCTGACTATGCCATATACTTGTATATTAGCATCCAAGAGATTGCTATAAGTATTCCGTTCGGTTGGTTTAGTGACGTTCTCCAAGATATATTCCCTGGCACGAGATATTCTTTCGGCCTACCTAAGCAATCTTTCAGGGGTATGTGTGAGTGGAACTACATCCGGGTGTCTTCTCCTAAGAGAACTTCCTTGAGACATAGTTGAGGAATCTTCCTCATTCGGAACCATTCGTTGTTTAGGTGTAAGAGATATACTTCTTTGGGCTCCCGTTCCCCTACCTATATCTCTTCTTGGTGGTGTTATCGGAAGTGGCTGGACAAGAGTAAGGTCCTGAAGTGGTATTGTTTGACCTCGTAGTCGAGCATTTTGAGCCGCATTGAGCCAGTTCTGTGTCTGAACATATCTTTCAGTATGTAGGTCTACGTAATTTGTCATGTGTTCAAACATATCTTGAAAAGGATCAATATCCTCTGGTTGGAAATCATCTTCGTTCCATTGTGACATGACGTTTGACAATGACTGGGACGCTTTATCTTGAGAGTGTAAGTGTGTACTGGTCGTACTTGGGGTAGGAACCTCCTCCTCCCCCTCTACTTCGATATTAGCTCCAAGCCTTGTTGGTGTTCTTTCCCAGTCTAGTGTAGAATGTCTGTTTGGTTGTTGTTGTGATCCTGAGGCTCCAGCGGTGGGTGAGATGTTCTCCTCCGTTTCTGGATTAATCCTCAGTCTAGCTGGAGGTGGTGGGCATTCCTCCTGTTCGGGTGAGTTATTCCTCAGGTGTTCCGTTTCGAGAGTAATTGCTCCGGTGGTGGGGGCCGTCCTTAATGCTTCACTAGTGTAATTGGAGTTACTCCCTGCGGTGGGTTGATTTTGACCTTCATCTGCATTGACGATGTCATTGTGTGGTAAGTCTTCCTCCATGGGTGGTGTTGCTCCGATGTGAGGGACTGTTGGTGGTGTGGTGGGTGCTGACTGAGCTAAGGGCGTATAGGGATTAATGGTCGTCTGAATATGCTGAGCTCTCGCTCGTCTAGATTCCAATACTGTCTCCCATTCCTGCCTAGTTACTCTAGTCCTAATTATCCCATTCGGTGGTGGCGGTGGCTCGATAGGTTCCAGATCCGAATCTGTATCTGTACTGGAGCTATCCGTTGATTCTGATGTCAAGTGATTCGGTGTCTCTACTCGGCGTATTGGGCGGAGTAGGTATGCACGCTGATGTTTGCTTGCTGTTGATGGCTTTGTCTTGGAGTGTGAGTCCGCTTCTGTACCGGTGGTGGTGCCATTTGTCCATTTGTCCACTGGGGTTTCTGTCTCTACTCTGCGCCCCGGGCGGAGTAGGTGTGCATGGTGTTGGTTGCAGTTTAGTCCAACATCGTCACGTCGGTGGGGTGGTCCTCCTTGCGTACAGTTCTTCCTTCTTGAATCTTGCTTCGAGTCTGTTGACGAGTCTTGATAAAGGGGATACACAGGGGATCCAAGGTGTGCTATTTGATTAACATGGTCTTCTTCTTTAGATGCGTTGACATCTGAGGAATGATGCTTCACCATCCGTGGCCTGGTGGAATCATTGCTCCATCCACTGCTGCTACTCCGTGATGACGTTCCTAGGTGTACGTTTCCTTTCCACTGGGTGGAGTGGGTTGCTCTGTTAGCTGTCTCTATGAAGCTAATATCTTCCTAAGCTAGGTAGACAGGGGGTGGTTGTCTGTTGTTGTTATTTTCTGTTGCTCTATCCTGTCTGTTGGCACCTATATTGTGTGCGTGTTGACGCTCGGGGGTTCTGTCTCTAAGGGTGTTGGCCTCTTGGGCGTTGGCTCGATGAGTCATCTGAGATGAACCTCGTCCTCGCTGACGTAATGTGCCACGCCTTGACCTATTTCCATTTCTGTTGCGGTCTTGCGAGCTCCGGGCGGTGGAAGATGACGTGTCTCTTCGGCTCCTTGGCGAAGACACTCCGTCCAACCAAAATCTGTAATCTTCCTTTTTATGGTTGGGTTTTCCACAGTATGAGCAAATTAATTTTGATTTTGCTTTTGAATTACCTCCAGGGTGGTTCCGGTTACCTGGTGGTGGGGAATTTTCATTCCTCCGGTGATTTTCTTCATCACGGTTGTTTCTACGTCCTACACGGTTGGATTGACGGAGACAAAAGCGTCCGCGTTCGCTCCCTATTCTTTCTCCGGCTCTTTCATCCTCGTGGTGGGCTCTAAAGGCCTGGAGTGGGTTGTAAAAGGCATTTCCCATTGCTCGTTCGCGGTAGAGATCTGCAGCTATTAGTAGTTCAAGTAGGCTCTTGGGTGATTTGTTAGGGGAAACACGCCAAGTTTGAAGGAATTCTACGTACTCCTCTTGATCTGAAAGTTTGCTTACGGTGAGTTCAAGGATGGTTTCAGTTTCCATTTTCCGTCCTGCTCTCTCGAGATTGTTGTTAATGGCCATCAGGTCGTTTAAGTACCTGTAGCCGCCTCCCGCTTCCATGCGGAGGCCGAAGAATTTCTCTGCACGTTGGACTGGTTCATCCTCTTTCTTTGGTTTGAACATTCTTGCAAGTTCTTGCATGAGGTCTTGCGCCAACCCAATATGGTGTACTTTATGGAGCACATCTCGGTGTAAGCCAGAATGTATAGACAAAACGGCGGTTAAGTTAGCAGCCTCCCAATTTGCAATATCCGTAGCTTCTGTTAATGTGATGGGCAATGCAAATTGTGGTTTCTTATATGATCCGTCCACTATGACTCCTAAATGGACGGTGCCTAAGGCCATTTTCATGTCGACTAGCCATCTTAAGAAGCCTGATGGTCCTGATAATTTTTTGAAGTCGACTAACGGTCTGTTGAAGGTCCTTGTGCCCAACATATTGTCCTGAGTATGTTTTTGGGTGGCGGCTTTAAGTAATGCGAGTCTTGACTTTAATGCCGCGTTCTCTAACTGCAGATGTACGCTTGTTTTCTGGTCAGCCAGCTGGTGTTCAGATGACCCTAACTTGGCTTGCAGATCCTCTACCTTATTATGATAATAGGACTTAATTTTACGTACCTCGATCGCGTAATGTTTGTTAGCTTCAATTACCGCCTGGTCTGCAGTGAGTTCAGGCTCCGTGCTCTTTTTGGTCTGCGGGCCTGACTTTACAATCTTGCCTGTAAAGATTTGGTGGACTGGAGATGACTCCGGAACTCTGGAACTCGGTGGTGGCTGTGGCTGCTCTACCTTTGGTCTTGGAGTATTCACTTTAGTCTTTGATTTCTAAGATGACATGGGATTAATAGTTCCACACTTTGTCACTCTCACTTTTAACTTCACTTATGACCACACCCTGGAACTGTAGCAGTGATGTGGGGGAAATTAAGAATGTACTTCACAATACCATATGGAACTTTCTACAGTTGGTTTGTGGAATTAATAATACGCTGCTACGAGCTGAAAGGTTCATCAATCTACGTAGGCACTGTATTCTTCACTAAGGGTTATGTTCTACTCACTTTAGTGGTGCTCTACACGCTGGAAGCTATCTCAGTCGTGGAGTCTGTGGATTGAAATAATTGCTCTCCTAAACTATCTAATTTTCACTTGCTAACTACCTATGATAGTTTTGATGGGAATTTACTTTTCTGAACGTTCACGATATATTTCGAAATTTTGAAGAATTTTGAAAATTTTGAAGAATTTGAAAATCACTTTTCGTAGAAAAAAATTTAAAACTCTCTGTAAGAGACGGCTGATCGCGTATTGCGCACTTTTTTGAAGAAGATGAAAAATACGCTAACCCTCTGTTTAGAGACGGGCTGACAACGTATAAATTTAAATTTTAAATTTTACGTAGAAGCACTCAACTCTCTGTAAGAGACGAACTGATAACGTATTTAACACTTTTCGACGAAATTTGTAAAATACTTTTAAACCCTCTGTTAAGAGACGGGCTGATAACGTATAAAAATAAAGAGATTAGACAGACCTACCTATCGGGCCTGTGATGTGCCAACTCTGGCACGCAGAACCAAATGGACGTCCAAGACAGAACTATTGCAAGTTGGTGATGTGGTAGTTATTGCAGACGATAAGGGACCAAGAAATTCTTGGCCATTAGGACGCATTGTTTCTGTTTATCCTGGAAAAGACGGACAAGTTCGTGTAGCAGATGTCAAAACAAAGGATGGGACGTTTCGGCGACCCGTTGTAAAACTCTGCAATTCAGATGTCAACTCAAGGAATAAGGAAGATTAAGATTCCTCTTATGTGGGGTGGAATGTTGCCAACAGGAACTTATGCAATCTTTCAATGTTTATTGAAAGATTGAAATAATTTTAAATCAACAATTTTTTAATTAAATTGTCAAAGGTAGTAAATTTTAATTAAAATATGAAATGTCATGTAGTGTAGTAGTATGAGACAGAGGAAGATCATTATTGAAAGATAGAAATATTAGATTGCTTTAATAATTGGAGTGTGACAGACGTCATGATTTTTCCTCTAATTTGCGATTCTCATGATACTGTGAAAATATTGATATGAAGTGAAAATGTATGAAATAAAAGCCTGTTTATAATTATATGTAAATATTACGTCTGTGTAATATTTAATTGAACCGAAAACTACATCAGTGACGGCAATAATAATTCATAGTCGTTAACAGTAACGTTAGTAACAGGGAACTGTTTGACAACACCGCATTGTAATCCTTGGTTCTGGTGTTTAAAAGGCATGAAATTTAAACGAATTATTTAGTCCCCTTTTAAAATCTCGGTATTCCACATTTCTGCATTAACATTATTCTGCAGTAACTATAGTTTGCGGTTTGCTTTGCACTTGCAGTGCTCGCAGTTTCGCAGTCTTTATTTTTTAAGATTTTTTCCCAACTCAGAATTGACAGGCAATTAATATTTAAATATTTAATTTTACGTTTTCAACATTCAACAGTTCAATGGTTGAATATATTGTTCAATGTAACTAATCTTTTAATAAATTGATTTATTTAGATCACAGAAATAAATTTTGTGTTTATTCACAACATTAATTTAATCAGTGCATAACCCATGTGGGACGGTAACTGTATATGTGACATAAACCACCGTCTTAAACCCGTGTGTCATTGTCATAACTCTATAAGTGTGAAATTGGTCGGTGGTATTTCGATTTTCGATGGATTCAAACTCATCGTCTTTAGCTGAGCATGATTTAGATATTTCTGATACAGATAGAACCAAGAAAATGAAAACCAACAAGTCCGTAGACTTACTAGAAGGTAATGCACTAATACCAATACATGCAATAGGAACGGCTGATAAACTTGGTGAAGATGTAAGTCATTCCTACCTTGCCTACCTATCTACATAATTTACCGGAATTTTGAAAATTCTGCAATACAGGACCAATTTCATCGAGCCATATATCATTGGAAAGCTAATCGCCAGCAGAATTCAAATAACAGAACGGGCCTCCATTATAACAAAACGTTTTCAAAATAACGGTCTTTTAATTTTTAAATGCCGCCAAAAATGTGTTGTATGGGTCACAATCAAAAAACGAAAAAAAAGGTCCCTGCTTATTTTGGAAGAGCTTTCCAATGATATATCACTCGACACAATTCGTTAAAAATTTTTAATTTGCAATTATGTTATTTCGAAACCATTTAAAAACTAATAACTATCGTGCGTGCACACTAAGTTAATTAGACTTGCCTAATCGTTACCGTTCGAATGGTGTATCATGTTGGTGTAAGTTTACTGAGTTACCGGTCGAAATCTTCATTTAACACAATATTTAAAGTTTTGACGGGAAATTCAAAAATTTCAATATTAAATTTTTGGATTTATTTAGAATATAAAAATACCTGTGAGTAAATCGTCACAGCTAACCCGTTGACGGCTTCTTCCCTTTAATTTACAACCTGTTAATTGACAACTAAAATTTGGCGGCAAATTCAAACTGTTTAATTTCGCTGTTAAGGCTGCCATTAAACAAGGGCTTTAGCCTTTGTTTATACTACTATTTATAACTCACATTTCAGCTTTGATCCTCAGTTTCCTCCATTTTAATAGTAATAATAATATTTTTGTGACAAACTCACTTCTTGACTGTTTGGGCTGAGGAATGCGTAGGACTGAGTGCAGTAGCCATGTACATAATAAAATAAAGGAGGAAGGGGAAGATGCTTTTCACACAAAATAAGAATGTGAAGGAGCCCCTTGCTCAGTGTTCAGTTTTGGTCCTGTCTCTGAAACTCTCAACTATCCATCATGTATGAAATAGAAAAAGTCATTACTCGAGTTTCCTACACACACAACAGTTTCCTCACACTTCATATCACTTCCCACCCACTTCCCATCCCATTCAACGACGTGTCAGACAGAACAGAGCAGAACTGAGGCCCAAGTCAAAATGCCGATGCCGACGCCTATGCCGAAAAGAACCTTCGTTTATTCTTCTAGTTGTTTTTCTTTTTTCCATTTCTTACAGTCTTACTACACCCAAAAACGAAAGGACCAACACCAAACCAAACTGCAGCAGCTAAAAACTCAAAACACTCTAATTTATTTGAATATAATGCATAATGCACAGCGTCTGTGAAGAACCAAAATGACCCATATCCAATTTAAATTAGAATCAAAATGAGCTATGTCATAAAAAAAAATTGATAAACATTCGTAAAATGTTAATTACGAGTTTTTGAAAAGTGTAAAATGTTCGATTTACATGTTTGTGAAGAGTGCAAAGTGTTCTATTTACATTTTTTTGAAAAGTGTAAAATGTTCCATTTACATGTTTATGAAAAGTGTAAAATGTTCTATTTAAATGCTTTCAAGACATGTTTCAATATTTTTGTAGATAGTTGATATTGTTTTTAGCTACAATTGGATATGGGTCATTTTATTTCTTCACAGACGATATTATAAACACTATATACAGCATGCACTTCACATACTACGGGCTGACGTACCGACTTCAATTGAACCCAGCGACAACTATAAGACTGTCTTATTAGTATAATTTATTAAAGTCCAAGTATGTACAGTACAGTACAGCGGACAGGACCTATCAGTTGGTTGGCCGATTTTTGCGCTGTAAAAATTGCTATAAAAATTATTTATCTTTGTAGTTTTTTGACTTGTAAATTGACTTGTAATTTTTGAACTTTACTCGTAAAGCAATAAGCATACGTAGCTTATTTATGATGGGGAATTTAATTTAAAGATCTATGATTATCACTCACGTGACACAAACTATTTTTAATCTAATCTCGTACGTTTTTATTTTGCGTAGTTTCGTAAATTTATGTTTGTGCTCCCTGAACAACACACTAAAATATGCATTAGATCCCGCTTATTTCTGGAATGTCCTTTTGCAATTAGAACATTTGTTAGTCCGGGAATATTATTCATGGGTTTTCAAGTTGTCACTTGAGACATAAAGGAAACATTCAAAACTTTTGCGCAACATATTATTTTGTTATAGGAAATAATGTGAGCAATATGTGACACAATAAATTGTTTAACTGTCACAGTTTCATAACTGTTTTTCGTCATTCATTTCTTTGCTATTTATTGAGTAAATACTCCAGGGTCATTCATAAATCACGTCTAACATTTATCTTGTACTATTATTGCAGCCTATAAAGTAATTTGAATCGGCAAGAAAAAAAATAGGCTTCAAGTTACATACACTTAATGATGTCAGTTATGCACGACCCACTACAAAACATTACCAAATTGTATGGCCTTCCCATTCCATGTCATACGTGTTTTCTTTTTTTGCCAAAAACAAAATTATGCAATTGTAATGAACAGGGCCGGCGCCGGTTAATGTGGCCAGCGCAGGAAGCCCCTGCTGCCTGAATTTCCAAAAAATCATGTAAATGGAACATTTTGCACTTTTTAAAAATATGTAAAAAGAATATTTTGGCTTTTCAAAAACATGCAAAAAATTTTTTTTACACATTTCAAAAACATGAAAAAAAAACATTTTCCACTTTTTTCAAAACATGTAAATAGAGCATTGAGCACTTTTCTGAGCCAAGTAAAAAGAACATTTTGCACTTTTCTAAAACATTTAAATAGAACATTTTGCACTTTTTAAAAATATGTAAAAAGAATATTTTGACTTTTCAAAAACATGCAAATAGAATTTTTTACACATTTCAAAAACATGAAAAAAAAAACATTTTCCATTTTTCTCAAAACATGTAGATATAACATTGAGAATTTTTCAGAATCAAGTAAATCGAAAATTTTGCACTTTTCTAAAACATGAAAATACAAAAATTTGCTTTACCAAAGAAAACCATCAATAAAATCAAAATCTAAATAGTGGTTTTTGTATGGAAGCAAATTGCCGCCTAAAGCCAATTCCTTCGTCCGGTCCTGGTAACGAATTCATAAACATAAAGCCGCTATAGAGAAGCCGAAAGATATATATTAGATTATTAGAAAGAGCTATATTAGAAATTATTTGGGAATGTTTCCACACTTCTCGTCAGTCAGCAGTCGAAGTCGAAGTCGACAGCCTTGAAGTTTAAGTGTAAAAAATAAAACACAATGGAATTCTGCAGGTGAAAACAAGGAAAATCTTTTAAATTTGGAGAAAGCATGATTTTTAAGGTCTAATTTTATAGACCAATTTTTTCGAACAATAAAAAAAATTTAAATTTTGATAAATCCTGAAATTACTTTTTGAAAAGAGTCTAAACGTTAAAAAAAATCAAATTTCGTCAAACTCATATAAGAACTGTAGAAATTGAAGTTAAAGGGCAGCAAAATATTTAAATTTGAATTTTTTAAAACTTTGGCGGGTGACTGTGACCAAAAAACGGAAAATGCAGTCGAGTTACTTTGGATCTCCACTATTTAAAAGTAGCCTGAATTTTGTGAATTTTTGAAATTAGCGGGTACTATGGAAAACCATTCCCTTGTGAGAGCATAAATTAATGTAATCGGCCTTATTTTAGAAAATCACACGAAAGAAATTCTAAAGAATAAACCCAAATGATTTTTAAAATATTTCGTTGGTCAGCACTTTTGTCTTGAGTGTAGAGGTGAACAGACCCATAGATATAAAAGTTAATCTAAAACAGGGAAATAAAAAAGTTGGACTTTTAGACTTTAAAATTGAAATGTCTTTCTACTGGAATGCAGGTGAAAACTTGGCAAATCGTCTCGCGCTTAATATTATCTCAAAATTGCACTTTATTCCATTTAACTTCAATCCGTCAACACGACAAATTCAATATTTTAAAAAACCTGCTCAAATTCTTGTATACTATTTCTGGTCCATTTCTCAAGCTCTTGCTACATTTTACACGGCCACCCAGTTAATGCGGTCCATTTACTCGGACAATCCCTTCAACTTTAACCATTTCTCTATCAATTTCATGGTCACTGCTACATATGTCGGATCCCTGATCTGCAATTGTAGCCTTTTTTTGCACCCAAGTACTTGCGTTGTACTGTGGAACTCGTTGCACTCCAATGTCTTAATTAAAGACACGGATCAAGACGAACGTACTGAGAAGAAGCGTTCTTTAGGATTTATTTTCAAGAATTTACTTTCTCAAAAAGAAGACGTCTACCTAGCATGGTTTCCGCAAATATTTTTGATTGGCTGGCTTTTTTTTATGCCTGCATTTTTGAGTGACCCAACGCGACCTAATTTACTGTACCAAATGTTAAACGAAAATTGGAGAACGACTACAACTTACGTGGTCCTTGGACTTGTGGAGTCCCTCCTATGTTTACTTTCAGTTTCCTACGTATATTTTGCTTTCCATATTCAACTCTCCCTCCTTACACATTGCTTCTTTAAAATGAAGAAAGTGTTGAAGGAAATTCAAAGTCCTGAGCGAGCGGCTGCGGTTGCGGTTGCGGTTGATATGAGGGGCAAAGCGCGGGAGGTCCGGCAATTTCAACTCTTAGTTCATCTGTTTAATCTGAGTAAAGCGACAGTGCTTTTCTCAATCAAAGTATTATTTATGTCCCTCACCATTGGCTCCCTATTTTTTGCTATCAAGTACATTGAAAAAGAACCGCTCGTGGCTGGGCTAAATGCGTATATCGCATTAGATTCGTCCGATTTCTATTGGTTACTGTACGGGAAGGTGTTTCAAATCCCTGAGATGATGAAGGAATTAAAAGATGCCCTTGTAATTTCTTCAAGAAAACCGGTTAATTCTCAATCTCATGACAATTCCCGACCTGGAAAAATTCAACAACAAAGTTTTTTGGAAATAAACAATTTAGAGAAAACTTCAAATTTTAATTTGGATCTGGATGCAATTTTAATTGTTGCTCCGGCTCCGGCTACGGCTTCAATTCGTCGGCATTGGGGGCAGCGAAACAATTTAGAAAGAAAAAATGAATTAGAAGCACTGGAAATTTCCCGGGTAGTCAAGTCCATACCAAATATCAGGATTCAATCCGGGAGTTTTAACTATATTGAAAGGGCCTCAACTCTGAATTTCTTGGATTTTGTAGGGAGCTGTTACAAGAGAAACGAGTGAAGAATTATTCAAGATTTATTGTTTAATTTGAATAATTAAAAATCAACAAATTATTGATTTAATTTTTGATGAGTAGTGAAATTTAAGTACAATTTAATGAACTGTAATGATGAAGCATAGGGAAGGAGGAAATAGCAATGAAAGATTGACTGAACGACAGAAATATTGACAGATCTGATTGAGCCTTGGAGGGTGACAGACATGGTCATTGCTTTCCTCCGACCTGAGATTCTCCTGATAATGTGAAAATATGATAAAAAGTGAACTGCTGAATAAAACGCTAATTTATATTTTTAATTAAATATTTCTACGCTACGTAGTAATATTTATTGCACCAATTTAACGTCTGTAGCGACACTTGTAATTTATCGTCGTTTACATTTGGGGGCTTAACCGGGATCCTGAAAACTGGGGTGCCGTCCTGATTGAAATAAATCAAACAAAATATTGCCTACTTCGTTGCACTGATCCTCGCTTGGATTGAAGATTTTTTTAGGATTTAAAAAATCAGCTGCAAAATGTATGTCCATGGCTGCCGGACTGAGCGAACAAGAAGTATGAGGGTTAACGCAGGGTCACCCAGTTGTTTGAGTTTTCCAAGGCCCGAAGCTTCGGGGAAGGATACAAACGAAGGTTTGGGCGCTAGATCCACAGTTACGCATACTGAAACTTTTGGTCTAAAGAAAGCCAATGGAATGTCCGCTGAAGGACGAATACGATACAATGGTGCTGCTAAAGGGGTGGAATACTTTTTAAAGCATCTTGAAATTACTATGGCCGGTAAATATGATTTTGTTCTGAAGTCAGATGGACAAAGTAACTATGATAAAGTAGCCGCTAATATGCATGAAGATATGATTTATATGAAGAATGAATTTGAAATTATGAAAACACAAGAGTTTACGCGCTATCAAGTAGAACGAGCTAAGTATGACACGGGACATCAATTTGAAGCTCAACTGCTACGTATTGACAAAGTGCATTCCTGTCGCTCTTTGGAGCTTACACAAAAACAAATCGCTGTTGAGCGTTATTTTGAAAACCAGTTGTACGAAGTTGAGCGCGGTAGACTTCTACAACGGTACGACAAACTGAAGAGAGCGAAAACGGACCGGCGTTATGAAGAATGCTTATACCAAAGCCAGCGCAGTTGCGCTATGGACAGATTGAAAAGAAGTCGCCGTAGCGCTTCTGTTCGTTATGTGTCTGGTTCTGTGGATGCGGCTACAGTACACCATAAGGATGCAGCTTATACTTGGGGCTTTGTGTCACTGCCAAAACCTTCTGCTCGTGTGCCGGCGGAACGCGCGCGTTCCAGCACACCACCACCTCCACATGACACCCCTGGGGCAGGGGAAGAAAATGATGAATCAGATATTTTTTCTGTCGGTGGGGGAAGATTAGATGACGTTCCAGTCTTAATGCCGAATCTTTTAAGTATTTTTCCTGACGGTGGGGGAAAACTGATGCTATCTGAATTTTTAGAAGTAAAATCAAATGTCAAGACTGAGTCAAATCAAAATACTGAAACAATTCATGAGCTTAAATGGGCTAAACAGAAATCAGAACACAGCTGTTTTGAAATTCAACTTTAGTGTAAATCCAGATTTTATTTCAATAGAGTATCAAGTTCAAGTTCAGATCCGATACTTGATGACAACTGCTGTGCACCTGAGCTGAACAATGCATCTGACTATGTCACGATTGATAATGATGAAAATGGTGAAACTAATATGAAATTAGTAGCTCCACATAATCAAGAACAGGTCAAAGACAAAATTCGTTGTCACAGTAGGGGAAAAAGTAAGCTGATCGACACGAGTGTCAACATTAGGTCAATACAACTTCTAGATGTTACTAATCCCGATTGGATCAAGGTGATGCTTATTACTACTGCTATGGGTGGCAACAGGGAGCAAAAAAATTAATTTTCTTGATGTACCGAGGAACACATGATCCAGGAAGAACTGTATTTGTATTTGTATTTGTATGTCTTTATTCAGTTGTCATATAGGTAATTCATCAAATTTAATTAATGGTATCAGATACTGGACAACAAGCTACAGTGTAAAGAATGAAAGTTAACACGTTATATTACAATAGTAGTTTTCAATTATAAATTAATTGTGGTGAATTATACAGTAGTAACAAATAAAATAGATGTAATTACTATAGACATTTACATTCTGGAATCAATTATCCAGTTACATAGCCTTTGGCGAAAGGCACTAGTCTGGAAATCTCTTAAAGTGTTTGGTAAAGTGTTCCATGACTTAATAACTCTATAAATAGAACTCCTTTCAAATGTATTAGATTTATGTTTCGGAGCCTTTAAGGTATTTACATGCAATCCTTTTACAGTATTATAATTATATTTAAACACTGCATTATATATAGGTATAGGCGATGCATATTGTAAGTAGTAAAACAAACGGGTAAGGTTATAATATATTATACGTTCCTTAATGGATAGAATGTTGCATTTTTCTAAAAGAAATCCCTGTAATTCATTGTTTACGCACAATTTAGCTCTATTACTACCCCCAATTGATTGTTTCCTATCACGTTGATTTACCTTATAAAAAAATGAGTAAATAAGTCTGTTTATTTTATTTTAAAGGTAATCTAAATCAGAATCAGGTCTGCATGACCATGAACTTAAGCAGTAGTCAATATGCGATAACGTAAAAGCATTAATACATAGCTTTACTATATTAAATGTGATATAGGGTTTAATTTTATATAAATATGCCAAGGACTGTGTGACTTTTTTACTGACATGATTAAAGTGATCATGAAAAGTAAGACAGGCATCAATATGTACCCCTAGGTACTTATACGTATAGACTCTTTCAATTTCAACATTATTACAAAACAGTTTAAGGTCCAAGGGAATATTTTTATCATGATTTTTGTGGAAAAATAAAAATTTGGTTTTGTCATAGTTAATTTGTAAGCTATTTTGTGAGCACCATTCATCAACTACAGCAAGCTTCTCCTGCAATAACTCTACAGCCTTATAAGGATCAGTGTGTTCACAATAAAGGATAATGTCATCTGCGTACATGACTAGCATGCAGCCAGCTAAGGCCGGTATTGCTGCCAGACTATTAATAGACATAAGGAATAAAAGAGGGCCTAGAATTGAGCCTTAAGGAACTCCCCATTCTAGATTATACGGGGTAGAGATAAAAGAATTAAGTTTTATTTTAAATTTTCTATCCACAAAGTAATGGGAGATTAATTTAAGTAGACCACCATGTAAATTATATTCTAGTTTGAGTTTCTGAAGAAGAGTAATATGAGACAAGGAATCAAAGGCTTTCCGTAAGTCGATGAACACAGCTGCAACACGACCATTGGGTTTATCAAGCTTATAAAATAGATCTTGGGTTACTACTTGAACTGCTAGGTCACATGATCGACCAGAACGAAAGCCGAACTGATTGTCACAGAGGGTATTTTTAACATTGTCAAGTATTTTTGCGGCAAGTATCTTCTCAAAAAGTTTACAAAATAGGGGTAAAGTGGAGATAGGCCTATAGTTTGAAGCAGTGTTTCGACATCCTGCTTATTTGTATATAGGAGTAATCACAGCACATTTAAGCTTTAAAGGAAATTCACCTTTCTTAATTAGTTTAGTAAACAGCTCAGCCATGGGGCCTGCTAAGGACGAAATACATGCAAGCAGGAAGAATAGTGATAGATAATCTGCTGAACCTTTCCCGTTTCTTTTGATGCGGCCAATGGCTTGTACGACGTCATCACTTGTAATAATTAAATCCTCAGTGGGGACTTCGATATTACTTATAAAGTTAGTTATCTGACTTCTGTCCGTCGGTCTATTTACTACAAATACACTGGCAAGCTCCTGAGAAATACAGTTGACGTCACTCGTACAACCTCCACTTGTGATAAGTTTTTCTAGGCTTGAGTTGCATTTTGTATTTTTATTAGTCAGTTCTCCAAATGCTTTCCATACTGCACCGGAAGAATCACATTTATTGAGTTTATTTTTATAAAAATCAGCTTTGCTTCGTTTTATCGCACTGGTAACTGAGTTTCTCACTTTCTTGTATTCAAGGTGTGTTTGATTAAATTCACTCAACCTGGGACAGGCTTCAGATGGGTTAGACTGTTTGAGAGAGTATTTTAATGCAAGAAGTGATGAACGTAGCTTATTTTTGCGATGAATTAGTTGTAGAATTTGACTACACATCCAAGGGGCTTGGTTACCTCTAATTCTCATTTTTACTAGTGGACAATGCTTATCAAGTATAGGCTTGATACATGTCTCGAATTGGTTGTATAAAGCATCACCATTCATAGCATCATTTAAATTCCATTGTAGTGACTTGATCTCCGAGTTGGCTAGCTTCCAATCTGTAGTTTTATATGAGCGGCATTGTATTATCTTTGGTGTGGATTTGCAGATTAATTTAGTTTTACATATAAATACTAAATCATGATCGGAAAGAGTAAATGGCATGACGTCTGAAACTAGTAAGTCAGTAGGTGCATTCAGAGATGTGTAGATGTGGTCAATAAGGGAAGCGCATTTGTCTGTGGTCCTTGTTGCAGTTTTTATTTGTTGCTTAAAATTGTGGCGAATAGCAACTCGTCCTAAGCGGGATGCAATGGTGTCATGATGTAACAAGTTTATGTTAAAATCACCGAGCACGAAGGTTTGGATATTGTCTTCATTTATAGCACTGAGTTGGTTGTCAAATAAGGAGATAAAACCAAGAGAGTCTGCTTTTGGGGGCTTGTACACTGAGACAACAATTACAAGTTTCGAAAATGGGGGCCAAATTTGAATTGTATGAACCTCAGTTTCTTTTGGAAATGGAATGTTAAAATTTAACTGTAAGTGTTTACAATCCGTATGTACGTACCAAACTGTTCCTCCGCCAGCTCGGTTCGTTCGGTCATGTCGAATAAGCGAATAATTTTGAATTATGTAAAGGTTGTCCGGAATTTCTGGGTTCAGTTTGGATTCAGTGCAGATAAGTACATTTACTTTCGTGTGTTGAAGAAAGATTTTGATTTTCTCTAGTTTTGTGAGATTCAAACTATTAATATTAATATGAGCTACCTTAAACCCGCGAAGCTCCGATAAAGTACACTTTTCATATCCCAAAAAACAGTCATGTCTATTATTTGCACTAGGAACTGTGTCAATTTCACTAGAGTCAAAAATGTCATGGACATCTGGAGGCGGAAGTTCTGAATTTATGGAGTTGCAAACGATGCACTTATCACATACCCAGTTGTCTTTATCCATCCGGTTGTATTTTTTAAGGTCAGGGATAGCGCATACACGATGGTACATACACTTACACAAACAACAGAATATTTCTAATTGTTTAATTCGACTTTTTCTGTTACAATCGGGATTTCCACACTTAACTTGCTTAACTGACTTTACCATTGTGAGGATGCTCCTACTTAGGAGCCTTAGCAGAAGAACCTTCGGCCAGAAGGCCAAAGGAACGAATGATGACTGAACCTGGCTGTCTCAACTTGCTACTCCTGGCTGACGCAAGGCGTCCAACTTTGAAGCTCACTGTTTCGTTATTTAAAATGATAAGGAAAATAATTATTTTCCTTATGGGGGGAGAAATGTTACAAGAGAAACGAGTGAAGAATTATTCAAGATTTATTGTTTAATTTGAATAATTAAAAATCAACAAATTATTGATTTTATTTTTGATGAGTAGTGAAATTTAAGTACAATTTAATGAACTGTAATGATGAAGCATAGGGAAGGAGGAAATAGCAATGAAAGATTGACTGAACGACAGAAATATTGACAGATCTGATTGAGCCTTGGAGGGTGACAGACATGGTCATTGCTTTCCTCCGACCTGAGATTCTCCTGATATTGTGAAAATATGATAAAAAGTGAACTGCTGAATAAAACGCTAATTTATATTTTTAATTAAATATTTCTACGCTACGTAGTAATATTTATTGCACCAATTTAACGTCTGTAGCGACACTTGTAATTTATCGTCGTTTACAGGAGCAATGTTGCATCTTTGCTAATTACATATAGATAAAAACATGGATATCTATGTATAGTGAAATAATAATTTGAATATAATATTGTATTAATTTTAATTTCCTTAGCTATATTTACATAACCATTTGAAAAACTTGATTGTACATTGTTTGTGAAACCAGGTTAATGTAATTTAATGCATCATTTTAAAACTGTTAAACAATATAAACATACATACTACAGACTATATACTATGTATATCTGTAGTTTTGAAATACAAGGATATCCTAAAGATGTTTTCATGTTATCCAAGGGAATAATTAAGATGTGCATTAGTATCTCACAATACCTTAAAGATGTGCTTGTATTATCCAAGGAAAAAATAAGTAAACATTTTTAGAACCCAAGGATAAAATAAATTGTTTCTCGAATTATCTGAAGAAACAATAAAGATGTCTTTTAAGATACCATGGATATTTTAAAGACGTACTATTAGATTCTTAGAACCCAGGAATATTTTAAAGATGTCTTTTTACAACCAAGGATATTTTAAAAGTGTCCCTTTACAACCCAAGGATATTTTAAAGATGTCCTTTTACAACCAATGGTATTTTAAACGAGCCTTTTTAGAACCCAAGGATATTTTTCAGATGTCCTTATACAACCGAGGATATTTTAAAAGTGTCTTTTAAGAACCCAGGAATATTTTAAAACTGTCTTTTTACAACCCAAGGATATTTTAAAGATGTTCTTTTACAACCAATGATATTTTAAACGAGCCTTTTTAGAACCCAAGGATATTTTTCAGATTTACTTATACAACTGAGGATATTTTAAAAGTGTCATTTAGGAACCTAAGAATATTTTAAAACTGTCTTTCTACAACCTAATGATTTTTAAAAACTGTATTTTTAAAACCTAAGGATATTTTGAAAATGTCTTTTTAGAACCCAAGGATTTATAAAAACTGTCTCTTTAAACCCCAAGGATATTTTAAAACTGTCTTTTTAGAACTCAAGGATATTTAAAAACTGTTTTTTTAAAACCCAAGGATATTTTAAAACTGTCTTTCTAGAACCCAAGGATATTTAAAAACTGTCTTTTTAAACCCAAATGATATTTTAAAACTGTCTTTTTAGAACCCAAGGATATTTAAAACGTATCCTTTCATGGATGTAAGCTTTAAAAAATGAGAAGGTAGAAAATTTATACGAAACCAAGGGGAAAAATACACTGTCTAAATTTTCACATTAAAAATTTATCATGTCCTGCCCTGCAGTATGCTTTTCTTTGACAAACAAAAAGGGAGGCAAAAGAAAATTGAAAAGGGTAAGGAGTGAGGAGACATATAGTGACTTCATTACATTATGTACGACTATGCTAATAAATAAGTATTGACATTAACAAAGCCTTGCGCATACAAGTCACTATTTTGCGTTCACAGGAATACAGAGTTGAGTCAAAATCTACTCCAAAATTTATTTCTGTCAACTGTCTTACTATTCAATGGAGTTATTTGGGTGATGAGTGTATTGAAAGTTTGCATCTGCTATTCTCTTTCCTTCCTTATTTGACCGTAATCAAAAACGTGAACCGTAATAGTTTACCTAACATTATGAAGGAAGGAAAAGGTCACCTCGTTCGAAGTCTTTGGACCGGAATCTGTCAAGACGCCCACCTTCTCATCTAGCAATTTGTTGAAATACGTCCGCAATTATCCCGACTAGATTTAGTGTTAGTAGAAAGTTGGTGTTGTGTGACCTACACCTTACTTAACGCATTGCTCGAGTCTTCTAAAGATACACTCCAACATCTCCAATTACCAATGCCTCCACCAGAGTTCCAAGCTAAAAAGTTGAGAATTTTTCCCATGAAACATTTAAAATCTATTCATTTGACGGGCAACTATTTGTTCTATTTCCATGCTATTGACGACCCAAGGCATGATATTCAGGTGGATTGGATGTTTGAAAACGGATTGTCCGCGTCGCAATATTTTCCCAGTTTAACCAAAATCAGTTTGAGAAATTTAAATGTGGAGCAAACCATTCGAAGTTTCTTTCAATTTCAACTGGATAGCGATGGGACTCCTAATAAGAACTGCTTACCCAAAATTAAAACTATGAAAATCCTTGAGACAAGCCTCACTAACGATAAGAATTCCGACTTGAGTTTGATTTCCAAATTTGCACCGAACGCTCGTACGTTAAAACTGTACTGCAGAGATTTCAAAATTTTCACTAATTCATTTTGGCTTCTATTTCCCTCATTGGAATTTCTTGAAATTTCTGCTTATAATGTTGTCAACGAAGAATCCAGTTCTATTGACGAGTGGTTTACGGGCTTCTCTCCTGAAATGTGCACATACTTGCGGGTAGGAATGGTAGAGCTTCCTGAATCATTAAATAATGCAGAAGGATTGAAACCCCTACGGGTAGCACCCTCCATCTGTGACTTGTTGCGTAAGGATTTCTATTTTATTCGATGTTATAAATTAAATTTATTGCACATATCTTTGCATTAAACATGGAGCATTTTATTAAATTAATATTTAATTAGGAGCCTAATTATGTGAGTAGTAAAGTATGCGAGTAGTGATTATAAAAAAAACTTAATAGTTTTTTAATTTATTTTACTATTTGTTTTACAGATTTAAAGGAGTTAAAACTGAAGTTTTCTCATAATTTGGAGGCTCAGTTTGGGTTTGGGTCTCATTTAACTGGACTCTATGCTTTTTCCCAAATGCCTAGGACACAGTTCATTATTTCTTACGACCCGGCGTCGATTACCAATGGAGAAGGTAATTTGACCAAAACGAAAAAATTAAATTGGCTTTTGAAAACTTGTAAGTGCAAAGTATCTACCGCAAAGCTTGAAATAGAAACCCATGGCTTCTATTTAAAATCGGGCACTCTATCCCTTGCTGCTTTGGTTAAAGGCCGCGGCATCTATTTAAAAAATCGTGCTTTGCATTTCAGCATTTTCAGCTACCTAATCTAACGATATAAGTGTTACATTTGCTTTTAATATTAATTTCAGATTACTTTCACAACGACTCAGATGATGACTTGGACTATGCTGAATTGTGTTTTGAGTCTATTAAACCTTATGTTACAATTGTTTACGAGAGGTAATTTGTTACTAGCAGCATAAAGAAAAGTGAAACCCTTTTTTTTTATTAATTTGGAATTACCTACTGACAAAACGTTTTCGTTTACAAGCTTCGGGACACAAAAATTAATTATGTGTATCTTTAATGAAATATTTATATTGAATTTTTTAGTATTTTATACCTTTAAATAATTTAAAATTAACAAATTATTCATTTTAATAATGAAAGTATTGTTTACATACTAAATTAATAAAAACAGTCGATTAATTTTTTAATTAATTTTGGTTCTGCCATTAATTACGTTCTTTCCACGTATACTCCAAACATCGAATCTCAGGATGTAAGCAAAGTTACTCTTTTACGTTTCGAGTCAAAATCCATTTCAAAATATACAAAAATGTCACCCCACCATCAGCTTACACATTGCTTTCTTTTGAATAGCGCGTCATCAATCTCCAACTACACCCACTGAGATCATATTAACAATGACAATATTTATGGATGATCCCTTCAATAACTGAAAATAAAAGTAAGCAAGTATTTCTACTATGCACACATAAATAAAAACATTTTTTTTACGCAGTGTTAGCCAGCCTCAGCCTCTGCATTCCCCGCCATTGTACTACAAATACTTAAACGTAGAAATATTGTGAACAATAATGTTTTTTTATCAGAATTTAAATGCAGGATGACGGGGCAGAATTCTATTAAAAGAAGTCGTGAATTTATTTACACGGGAAAGATCTGTAGAAATATCATAAGTAGTCTTATTGTCTCGTCAGATTTTTAAAATATAATCACGAAATACAGCGTGCAAGTAGTACATATCATTTAATACTAAAGTGTAAAAGTTAACATGCAAAATATCTAATGTATAAAGATCACTCAAGACTCAATGTCAGACAATTCAACTATCGTGTCACACAAAAGGTCTGGTCAAGTTGAAGGAATTTTCAACTCCTCCAGTTTTGTACACTTCCTTTCGCTTTCCGTTGTTATGAATTACAAATATGTAAATAATATCTTATGTTTGTCGCAGAGAACATCGCATCATCCAACATTTATTGTATGTTTGAAGGTTTTTATTTTAATTAAATTTTCTAAACACTGCACAGACAAGTGTGTGTTCAGATTTGGTATAGTTATACTTACAAAATATATTCGAGGAATAATGTACGAACATTTATATAGACGACATAAATCTAATGTTGTAAAATTTTTAGATCAGTCTTTTCAGAATTCCCGTTCGGTCACCACGTGGAACTAAATTTAGAATATAATGTGAGACTAACTGGGACTGAAAATGTCTGTTTTTTAATGATAACACATTAAAAAAAGGTAAAGATATCTAAAAAATTTCCAGGCAAAACGCGCTAAGCTTAATGTTTTCAAAAATGAGGTTATTAATTTATAAAAAGAGTTCGGGTGTGAAATTTTACTCTATCAAAGAGTAGAGGTTATTTTATAAGGCAGATCAATATTCTGCTTATCATCAAGTCAACTGCTCCAATTTGTACTAAACTATGCCTCATTTTCAATTCTGAATGTTATTAATGCTATTTTCAAAATCTTTCATCACATGGAAAATAATCTTTTGAAAAAGAAGCATATTGTTGGAACATGTTTTTAAAAAGTGGAAAATGTTGTACTTACATGTTTTTGAAAAGTACAAATTATTGTTTTTACCGTTTTGAAAAGTTCACAATGTTCTACTCACATGTTTTTGAAAAGTACAAATTGTTGTTTTTACACGTTTTTGAAAAGTACAAAATATTCTACTGATAGAAGTTTTTAATTATCTCCTATGATTATAAATAAATTACAGGATAGTGGTAGGTGGGTGAGAATCAAACTTTTAATTATTTTCCGGAATAATTATTGTGAGGTGCTAGTTGGTAGGCTGCTCGTTTGATTCTGTCTTTACATTACGTTTTACACTACTGGGACTGGACAGATTGGAATGACTCGGCATATTAGAATTTTTGTTGTTGATATTTTAAATATTAATAACTAAAACTGTGGTTGCTATCCCAACCACTGTACTCCTTACATGACTCCTCCTCGCCCAACAGACACCATGCCCTCATGATGGAAAGAAGAAAACGAAACTGGTAAAAAGAAGATGAACTTATGACCTTGACAAAAAACTTGCGAAATTGCGGAGATTAGCACCAAATCCTTATCCTATTTAGCAGCACCAATGCCACCCAGCCCAGGGGATGTGAAGCTTTCAGCATTCATATATAGACAGGGGGGTAGGGGGTGTGCCAATTTTCCTAACTTATGTAGGTGTAATCTTTAGGCAATAATTTTCGTCTTCGTCACAGGTCGGCCACATCTTCCGATTTTCAAAACTTCAGTTTTCCTTTGCTTCTCACAGCAGAGATCCAGCAGGTTGAGATTGAGGGGGGGGGGAAGGAGTTGGATTGTTGCAGGCAATTTGGCAGTTGGAGGGTGTGTTTTGGATTCGGTTTTATTTCGGTTCCCACACCTCCACCAGGGAACACAAAGTCTGCGACACCTTCAAATCACGGGTCCAGAAAGAAAATAAGCCTCAGCCGCTATGGCTCGCTGTGTCTTCTGGGATCTCGGAGAAGAAAACGCACAGATGGTTTTCTTGTCTTGAAAACTGGGGGGGAGGGGAACTGAGCAGGGAACTCGCTTGGCTGTGAGTTTGACATGGAAGGAACGCAACGGACCTTGATATAAGTTTATAATTATCTCCTATGATTGTAAATAAATTACAGGATAGTAGTAGGTAGGTGAGAATCAAACTTTTATTTATTTTTCGGAATAATTATTGTGAGGTGCTAGTTGGTAGGCTGCTCGTTTGATTGTCTTTACATTACGTTTTACACTACTGAGACTGGACAGATTGAAATGACTCGGCATATTAGAATGTTTGTTGTTGATATTTCAAATATCAATAACTAAAACTGTGGTTGCTATCCCAACCGCTGTACTCCTTACACTACTTACATGTTTTTAGTAAAAGTATAAATTATTGTTTTTACACGTTTTTGAAAGGTACAAATGTATTTTCCTCATGTTTAAACGTACTAACGTTACGTGACACGTCTAGGAGAGGAAAGGTAAGGGTTTAGGCCGTTCATACTTTTACATAGACGTACATACCAAAAAAATGTGGTAGAATTTAAAAATGTACGTTTTTTGTACGATGATATTAATGCACGCTGTTTTAGTTGGAAGTTGGACTGTTTATGAACCGGTTATTAAAGACATTTAAGAATTAGGAACTGACTGTGGACGTGGGCTGACTGCTATTAAAAAATTTGAATGACTTATTATCTTGAAGTGGAACTGATCAAAGTGGAACTTGTAAAACACTACATAGTAAATGTTAAAGTATATAAACTTCTTCTACCATTCATACTACAGAAATATTCAGTTTACACTATAGTCGATAATCAGTCAGTGTTTTAATTTTAAAGACGCATTTAATTCATGTATTTTCCTTAAATTTTGGCAAATTATTAAAATTTCAAAAAAAAAATATTTTTGTAAGAAAATTTAAGCATTACTAATTATTTAGAGATCCAGATTGTTTTTGTCAGCCAATTAGAACTGTAATAAAGAAAAGGTCGTAAAATGTTCAAATTTAATCCTCTAGCATTAACTCTTTTTGTCGTGACTGTTTCCCTTTTAATTCAACTTCATGAAGGAACCTTTTTAAGTTTTTTTGGTGGAGGGCGTTTGAGAGAAGGTATTCGCTTTGGACCATCCGAGGTAAAAGTGTTTTAATTTCCGTAATGATCTATGTAATAATATTAATGTCAACAAAAGCTGAAGTCACTTACATGTATCATAATTTTTGACGTAATATTCTGTTTAAATCGACTGGTTGTAGATCCGCAGTGGGACTAGGGCTCAACATGTACAAGCACATAAACGGGAAACAAGTAGAAATAGAGCACACGAACATCGTCGTCGATATCATTAACAAGAAGGACCAGAAGAAAAACCACAAAGTTGAACCTTCAACGACAGAGTTTGAACCATATTAAATTGGCTTTAGCCATGTAAATGGCAATGTTATAATATACAAAGTTACATTGATTAATAAATTTCTTCTGCGTTTTATTATTTTGAAATTATTTAATACCCCGTGGGGTCATCCATAAATGATATAATAATTTATAGATGACCCCTTAAGTATAACCTAAAAAAACCGTCAGATAATTGTTAATTGCGTTTTACCTATTTAATAGCTTGCTTTCACGTCAATTTCAAGCAGCTTGTACTTCTACATGGGCATACTTATCAAAACAAATTGGGTGAGGGGTTCAAAATTTACGATTTTTGTACTACGTTTTTTATGCACGCTCCCTATGTTTGAATGATTATGGACTGGTAATTAAAGACTTTTAATTTAAAAAAAAAATGAGATAATTGATGTGTTTCAAAACTGTTAAATACAGACAAATAACCTTTTAAAAAATTAAAGGTCAAATGTCTTATAAACTGAAACTGTTTTTATAATTCTCTCTAAAAAATTTTTAAATTTTCTTTTGGGTGTACCAGATTTTCATCTAATCCAACTACAAGCTGCTAATATACTTTTACATGAGCGTACATTTTCCAAAACAATATGGTAGAGGTTCAAAATTCACAATTTTTGTGCAACAGTATTTATGCACTCTCCCTGAGTTGGACTTCTTATGGACCGGGACATAAAGACATTTACGAACTGAGGACTGATTTTGGACTGCGACTGCGATTAAAAATTTAAATGACTTTTTATTTGAGACTGGGACTGAAAAACTGGGATTTGTACAACACTAGTTAGTAAATTATTAATTATATAAAAACACAATTCAAATTACAGTTCAGTCAAAATTGTCAGACAGTAATTTAAGTTTGAAGACGCATTGCTTGAGTTTAAATTTTAACGCATTTCTAAAAATTTTACAAAACAGTTTTGTTGTAAAATTTTGAGCTGGACTGATAGTATAGGAATCTAGATTTTTTGTTAGCCAATTCAGAACTGTATGTAAATAGAAAAGGTTGTAAAATGTTCAAATTAAATTCTCTAACATTGATTCTTCTTGTCGTGACTGTTTCCCTTCTTGTTCAAATTCATCCCGGGTCTTCCTTAAGTTTTTTTGGTGGAGGGCGGCGTTTGAGAGAGGGCATTCGCTTTGGACCATCCGAGGTAGGTGCTTTAATTTCCGTTTTGATCTTAAATAAGTTATTTTCATGTTAACTAAACTATTAAAACTATACCTGAATTCAATTACACGTCCATTCATTTTTATTCGCGTATATAATTCTGTTTATTTAAATCGACTGGTTTTATAGATCCGTAGTAGTGGAACTAGGACACAACAAGTACAAGCACAAAAACGTCGAAATAGAGCAAACCAACAACGTCAACGTCGATATCGTTAACAAGATGGACAACAACCAACAATAAATTGCAAATACTATTAAATACTGTAGTATTAATTATAGTTCTATCCTTGATTTTGAGTTATGTGCATTTAAAAAAAATACATTACATGCAACATCCTGTATTGATAGCGTTTATTAATTAAAATTAAACATTGTAAATTGTTCTTCTTTTTAAAATTCCTATAAATGTGCAATTTAATATATTGAAATGGTTTAAAAAACGAAAAAAATATTTTATGTACATCATTTTAAAAATTGGAAAATGTTCTAATTACATGTTTTTGAAAAGTGTAAATTGTTCTTCTATTTACATGTTTTAGAAAAGTGTGAATTGTTCTATTTACATTTTTTAGAAAAGTGTGAATTGTTCTATTTACATTTTTTTAAATTGCAAAATTTTCTATTTACATGTTTAAAAAAAGTGTAAAATGTTCTATTTAGTACTATTTACATGTTTTCAAAAAGTTTAAAATGTTTTATTTACATTGACATGTTCTAAAAAGGTGTAAAATGTTCAATGTACATGTTTTAAAGAAATGTTAAATGTTCTATTTACACGTTTTAAAAAATTGTCAAATGTTTTATTAACATGTTTTAAAAAAGTGTAAAATGTTCTATTTACATGTTGTACAAATTTACAATAAAATTATTACTCCCATTTTTCACGCCTAAAAACTAAAATAAAATTAAAAATAACCACTGAAAATATTAAAATTACTATTTTACGTGTAGCTGCTTTTGAATTTTTTTTTGGCAAATTACTCCAAGTCTCTACAAATTACTTAGGTGGTTTGAATAATTTTTTAAAGCAAATGAAAAGGAACGTCTAATTTTTCTATTTTTTGCACGAATGACTGAATCTTTATCTTTAGCATTGCATGACGTAAATTTCTTACTACGCCGATTGACCATACTGATGACATTATTTATGGAGAATCCCTTTCCTTACTGAAAATAAAAGTGGGCATGTCTTTGTACGTTTACATAATGTTATATCAATAGGTGCATTTACCTACTAAAGTGTTAGCCTTTGTTTTTCCTGCCCTTGTAATACCAATACTTTAACGTCACAAAATGAATATGATATTGCCTTTTAGCTTCTTCAGAATTCAAGTGGACTATGACAGGGCAGAATTTTGTCAAAAGAAACCGTGAATTTACTCATGCGAAAAATGTCCAAATGTCTATAAAAGTATTAAATAATGCACTCTCACTCTCATTGTATCGTCTGATTTAAAAATAATAACATAATATTATAGTGTGTAAGTATTATTAGGATATAGTAAAGTGCAGAAATTAAAATGCAATATATCTACGATGACTCGGTCGAGACTTTTGTGCTATATATTTAAGAAGGAATTTCCGGAATTTCCGGAATTTTTCAGTATTTTCTTTGGTAGCAATAAATTATACATATCGTCTATGAAGCACCAAAATGAGCCATTTCTAATCTGGGCTTTAGAATTTAAATAAAGCTATATGCCAAAAAAAAATACACAAAATAAGATACATGCTTACTATACTAATCAAGGTTTGGAAAATGAGCATAATGTTGTATTTACATATTTTTGAAAAGGTCAAAATGTTTAATTTAAGTTATTTATAAAAGTGTAAAATATTCTATTTACATGATTTTCCAAAAGTGCAAAATATTCTATTTACATAATTTTTTAAAAGTGCAAAATATTATATTGACAAGTTTTTTAAACATTGCAAAATATTCTGTATACATATTTTTAAACAGTGCAAAGTATTCTATTTACGTGCTTTTTAAAAGTATAGAATATTCTATTTACATGTTTCTAAAAAAGTGAAAAATATTCTATTTACATGTTTTTTTAACATTTCAAAATATGATATATACATATTTTTAAATAGTGCAAAATATTCTACTTACCTGTTGTTTTGAAAGTGCAAAATCTTCTATTTTTGTGCTTTTCAAAAGTGTAAAATATTCTATTTACAAGTTTTTTCAAAAAGTAACAATGTCCTATTTACATATATAATTAACAAAAGTCAAAGTGTTCTAATTAAGTGTTTTGTTTAAGTTTTAAAATGTCGCACTTACAACTTTTTTGAAAAATGCAAAATGTTCTATTTACATATTATGCTTTCATGAACATGTAATTTTAATTAGTTGTGTGGATAGTGAGTGCATTTTGTCTGAAACTAATAATAGATATGGGCCATTTTGGTTTTTCACAGACAATATGCCATGATGTATTTAAATTTCTTGTGTTGGCTCCGACTTACGTGTATAATCATCATCAACCATGCTGTTGCAGCTTTACTAAAGAAATGGTATTAGGCTTGGTTAATGATTCCACTCTGTTTAAAGTTTATTGTCTAATACACGTCACTTAAATGTTTCGTTAGTTATTATATCTTGCCTACATGGTGCTACTCATGTGTAATTAGTGTAAATGATTTCAAATTAAAAATAAAGGCGTACTCAATACAATTTTATTGAATGCGGTTATTATTTTTTTATGAGATATACAAAATTCATTTAGGCATATGTAATATAATTTGGAAATTTTGAATAAAAAGTACAAGCTACGTAAAACAGCCAAATCTTGTTTTTAATTTCCAAATTAGTTTCGACTTAATATATTTTTAATTATTGTAATAATTATAGTGCCATAGACTTAGCCTAAGCCTGAGAAGCAAACTTTTTCAGTCTTTTCTGAGCTTCTAATGTGGATTGTGATCAAACTGTAATGATTAATAATTACTTATATCCCACCTTTCCTTGCCATCGCATCCTCTTTTTGTTCTTTCCACATAGCTGCATCGCATTGTTTGCAATTATACTGTACGACTTTGACGAAAGGTTTGCAGCACCTCTTGGAATCAGATTTCTTGGAAACTGTGGGATTCTGTAAACAAACAATAACTCAAAAACCAGAAATTAAAAAAAAAATAATACTATTATGTAGAAACGCGTTACACGAACATCCGTCCGCAGGACGGGCCAACCTAACTACTATAGTAATTAGGCTAGGCTGGAAGTTGTGTCCTATCCGTCTTAGATTTTGATTGTGATTTTAAACTATGTATTTAATGTTTGCAATGATCAATTACTATATCCCTCTCCTTGCCTTATTGTTAGTTTCCAATTTTTGTGCTTTCCACGTAGCTACATCGCATTCCCTGCAATTATATTGTGCGACTTTGACAAAAGGTCTGCAACACCTTTGTAAGGGCACGTCGGTCCCGGGAACGTCAGTCACACTCATAATGGGCACGTCAGTCACGGGCTCAGATTCTCCGAAAACAGCGGGAGTCTCAATAAAAATTAATTAAAAAGAAATGAAAAAATACATAGGTAATAACTGGTTACATGTATGTACATACATACTTCCTTTAACCTACATGAAATACATAATTGTACAAGAATTTCAATACTTTAAATTTAAAAAAAAAATTTTAAATCTGTTTTAGAATTTGGTCTACATCAAAAGTTTTAAATATGATGATGATCTTTAAATATTTAGGAAATATCTTTTAATGGTTATTACCTGAAAGAAGACTAGAAAGCTTAGAGCGGCAAAGACAATAAATTCAAAATTCATAATGATGTGTCTCTTTACTTTTAATTTAACGATATGAAATTGCAAAAATTGCTTTATGCGCGCAGAATTAATAGGAAATGTTAAACCTCACAAAATTGGACGAAAAGTTTGAATAGTTAAAGTGCTGAATTTATCTTTGAAATATTTGCAAAATACATGTTCAGCTTTAAGAAATGACGTGTCAATAGATTAAACTGTAGTTAACCTGATTAAATAAATTAGCATTGTACATTTTAAATTAAACAGTTTTAAAATTTGCTAATCACTAACATTCGTATCAACAAATCTATAAATTGCAATCAATATTGTTATTGTAAGTCCATGCAACATAATATAAGGTAAGTAAGGGAACGTCCATAAATAATGTTATCAAAATAACTCTAGTTTTAGGAATCCATGACCCCTGACCCCGTTGGTGGCATGTCATCAGCTTAAGCATTTCGTACATGACCCTCTGTAACATAGGATGTATTCAGTCAGTATCTATTAAAGAAACCTAAACAGAAACTTGTGTAATTACTTTAAAAAAAATGGTATGTAAAAAAGTTTGCGCTTTTCAGAAGCATGCAAATAGAATATTTTACACCTTTCAAAAAACATGCAATTAGTACATTTTGCACGATCCAAAAATGTGCAAATAAAAAATGTTGCCTCTTTTAAAAACATGAAAATACACAATTTTTTGCACCATCAAAAAGCATGGAAATAGGAAATTTTGCATCTTTTATTATGCAAATACAACTTTTTGCACTATTCAAAAACATGGAATTAGAATATTTTGCAATTTTTAAAAAGCATGTAAATAGAACATTTTGCACCTTTTCAAAAACATGCAAATCGAACATTGTGTACCTTTCAAAAGCATGCAAATAAAACATTTCATAACTTTCAAAAAACATGCTAATACAACATTTTGCACTTTTCATATAAATGTTTAAATAGAACAGTTTACACCTCTCAAAAGCTTGTGTCAATAGAGTTTTTTTTGCACTTTACAAAACCGTGTTTCAAGTACTTAACATTTGCTGCCAATTTTAGACCCACCGACGCTTATCTGTTATATTAGTTTAAAATTACATACACGGTTATTTCCTATTTTTACATGGCACGTCTTCTTTATCAAACTAGTTCCAAGGACCTTACCGATGACGATGACATCATTTATGGACGACCCTTTGGTAATAAAATTAGAAAAAAGAAATCATCGGTATCGGTATCAGTAAGTTTAGTAGATCTTTTCGGATACATTTGACATCCCATATATTAGAGATAGTCATTTACGCTCAATGCTTAAGTTGATCAAGTACAAATGGGTGGGTCATACTAATCTTAAGATCCTATAAAAATGGGGATATCTCGTTGACATCATTTATGGATGATCCTAAATAAATTGAAAAAAATATATTTACTATAGTAATTGTAATTAAACTAATGAATGGGATATTCTTGCACAATGTTAAATGCAGTGAATCAAAAATAAAACAACAAATTGCCACGTCATTTCAAAAACATTTCTAATAAGACATGTTCTATTTACATGTTTTTCAAAAGGTTAACACTTTCTAGTTAAGTGTTTTTTAAAAGTTCAAAGTGTCCTATTTACATTTTTTTCAAAAGGGTAAAATTTTCTAATTAAGGGGTTTTAAAAGTGCAAAATGTCCTATTTACATGTTTTTCAAATGGTAAAAATTTTCTAATTAAGTGTGACCGATTAGCACTAAAAATCTATATTCTAATAAAACGAAATTATTAGAATATATCACGAAATTATTTTATGCTGTATTGTATATATAATACTATTGATTAAACAAATTATGTAAATAGGTAGAAACAAAAATGTTTCAGTAAGGGATCGTCCACAAATGGTGTCATATGTAAAGTTGACGAGTCTACTTATATACTGATGAATTTCAATATTAAAGTTAGTTATTAACGCAATGGTTAAGCTCATGTCAACCGGGTGGTCAGATAATTATATATGATATAATTATGTATATAGGATACTAAAAGAATGGAATTTTTGACAACACGTCATTTGTGGACGATCCACAAAATGAGTAATTACACAATTTAATGCCATTACGAACTGAACACATAATGTATGGAAGTAACCTCTAACCTCCTTGCACTAGTAGCGCTTGCGCATTAATTTAAAATTTATTTAAATACTGTTTTTTTTTGAATTAGCATTATTTTGATTTAACTTGAATATTTTTGAATTAGTAATGACTCTTATTAATTATTAGAAATAGTGAATAGTTAAGCCGTCCTGGAAGACAAGAATTTAAATGTGCATCTGTATGGTCAGTCATTTCCGTGCTTTAGATCTGCATTGTTATCAAACTGTTGTATTGGGTATTAATTACTTAACTTCCTCGTTTCCTTGCCATCGCAGCCTCTTTTCGGGCTTTCCTTTCAGCGTCATTGCAATGTCTGCAATTCTTCTGTACCATTTTGACTGCCATTTTGCAGCACCTCAATAAGGGTAAGTCGGTCCCGGGCAAGTCAGTCACGGGCTCAGAATCTTCGGAAAAAGCGGGAGTCTAAACAAAAGTTATTTAAAATGAAATAATAAAAAATGGCAGTAATAACACGTAACATGGACATACATACTTTTAACCCATGACCTACATGCAATACATATAATTATACAAGAATTTTAATACATTTTTTGATTTTCTTAATTTTAACAATCTGTTTTTGAGAATTTAGTCGACATAAGAAATTTATAATAATATTATGATGTTGATCTTAAAAATATTTTGAAAGGATTATTATAACCTGAAAGAAGGCGAGAAAGCTTAGAGCGGCAAGGATAAGAAATGAATAATTCATAACGCTATAATTTAAAATTACCAAAAATCTCTGTATGTACTGTGTGAAGCAGGGAATTGTCAAGTCTCTTAAAAATGGACGAAAAGTTTAAATTAATAAAGTGCTGAATTTATTAAACTGTATGACGTGTCACAATATTAAACTATATTGAACCTGATTAAAAATCAATTAGTATTGTGCGTTTTAAATTAATCAGTTTTGAAGTTGCTAATCACCAGCATTTAAATCAACAAATATATAATTTGCACTCAATATTGTTATTGTTAAATCTGTTGTGAATAGAACAAGTGGAAAGAGTGGAGTGAATGGTACGGTACAATTACAGCGTAGGATAGGAATGCATGTGAGACGGGAAGCCAACGCAACAGGAATCTCCTATTAGACGACGTTGATAACTTTAACATTTAATTGTAATTTAAGTATGTGCCTTAGGACAAATATGATGACGTCACTAGGGTCACATGAAAATAGGTAATATGATTAAATATTAGGATTATAATTAAAAGTCATGACCTTGCCCTAGCAAGTAGGATAAAAGCCCGCGTCGTTTGCGAGCGGGACTCTAGCGTTAGGGACACGGGCTGATAAATCTTGTGAAAAAGGACGATTGAAGAGCGGCGACTCGTCAATATCGTTCACGGGAGGCTCGACTCCCCATCCACCACTACAAATTATTGGATGTGATGTGATTAAGCTCGACTTCATCACTGGCTATAGGATTGAGTGAGACAAGATCACTTAAAGTGAGCTGAATCAATCCCAGTACAAATACTAATTGTGCTACTACTCGTGCTGGAGCGTTCTGGTGACCGGGCCTGGTACAACAAGCACGTGCATTAGAGCCTCAATGGGTCATCGCGTTGCTACAACCCCGCCCTTCAAAACCGAAGAAAGAGTAGCTACAACCCCTCCCACTCTAAACACTTGAAATTAGACTCAGACGAACATTTATGTATTTTACTTGGATCCTGGAACTGAATTGAGTATTTGTAATAAATTTTTTTCTTTATTCTCTGGTGAGCTAGATTGTCCTTATTTTAGTTTCCACTACCTCTTATTATTTCCTTTGGCGCCAGGGCTTAACTCCTGAGCCACCTTTCAGCCTATAGAGCACCTAGTTCTATTTGCTATTTATTCTTTGCCTCTGGATCCGAAATCTTAGAACCCTGTTTAAAGACAGACTTGCGGAGCACTAGACTCCTTGTATATCCGTCTCACGTACATAATTCACCCCTAAATTTAGAGAGCCTGACTCTCTGTATTTCATCTAGCAGAACCTTCCAGAACAGAGCCCGACTCCAAGAGGAACGGCTAGCATAGGGAGGTCGATTATTCTTTGTAGCTTAGACTTCAGCTTAAATGTTCTGCTGGTGAGTGTGGCCAGCATATGATTTGATATTATTTAGTGTTGAGCGTGTAGATATTCCTCCAGTACCGATTCACTCTAAGGGCTACGTTGATCTTAGAGATCTGATTTAATTTTAGGGTATTACTTATATTACTGTATAACATTGTATCATTTATATTATTATTTTGACAGAGCCTTGTTGTAGTAATAAACTTATTACTGTATTTAATTCTTTTATTAACTATCATACCTATTTATCGAGCACTAATATATTTATTCTATTGTGGGAATTACCCTAGACAAAAGCCAACCACGCCACGCCTAAACCTATAATGCCAGTATAGATTTATCCGTTACAGTTCATGTACATAAAGAAGGGATAGGGGACGGTCATAAATGATGTCATCGAAATAACTTGAGTTTTATAAATCCTCTTTGGCATGTCCTTAGCTTAAGCATTGCGTTTTAATGGATTTCTTGAACATAGGATGTCTTTAATATCTAAATAAACCTATTAATTCTACCATGACATCACTTGTGGAAGACCCCATATAATGAATAAGTAATTTATAAATATTCAAATGAATTAAGTGACCCATACGCGGCTCATTTAGATCACTTTATATGGCAATATAACATCTAGCATATAACATAACTAGTCCACCACCTTTCACTTTTTAATTTCCAAATCTCCCGTCATTTCGTAGAAGATGTGGTCAAACGCCGTGGCGTTACTTGTACTGCCTTTCTTTTTTAGGCTCTGCTATTACTGCTACTGCTAGAAGTACCAACAGGCGTCACTATAACAGTGAAAAAATGGCCCACACGTGGTGGCCTATACTTTATATAGCAACATGGGAAATATAGGCCCGATTTTCTTCGGACTTGTTTTAAACCTAAATTAAATTTAATTTTAAGACTAATTTAATATTAAGAAGTAGATTAATTTCTACCCCGCGCCTTCTTAACAAGGATTTTATGCGGTCTTCTAAATCCGAGTTGGGAGCGGGCTATAGGGTCAGTGTAAATCGGAAAATCTACACTACTTTGGGACCGGCTCTGCGAGATACTATAAAGTATGCACGACTAAATGGAGGGTTAAATAAGCAAAGAGTATGGGCAAAACTGCTTACTATGCTACATGGGTAGGAAGGGTTTATGATGCGCTTTCCCAAAATTTTATATGATGCCTTATATTAGTTTACACAATAATATTCTATTATGCGACACATGCGAATATCATAAACTACAATATGCAATCACATGAACTCAACATAAATTATGTATAGTTTCAGAGGTCTTATTATGCCTCTGATTTATTTAAATATACTTTAACTTTGAACTGGCACAATAGTGCAAAAATAAAAATATTAAGATTATTACTTTTAAATAGCTCGTAGCCCAAAATGAATTAGACTTTGAAATCAATTTAAACTCGAATTTTTAAATCAACATTTAGGAGTATTTTTCTTGATTTTCGCCGTACGAATAATTATTATAACAATTATATTTTTACCTTGTAGGTTGGATTCTGAGCCTGACGGATTATATTTCGGACTTCTCGTAGAACGTCTTTCTGGGTCACCTTGTGTTCCCTATTTTATTCGCTCGTGGCGTCAATATAACTTTCCTCGTAGGGTCACAGGGTCAACGTATGATTCTCTAAAATCTTGCTAGTAGCGATGAATATAAATTACTTCGTGGAGTGTCTTGGTTTGCGTAGGCCTCTAAGAATTTGCACGTAGCAACTATTATGCCGTAGCACGGTCGAGTTCAGGAATACCTTCTGCTTCGCCGGAGTTTTACAAACTGGTTTGGTCATAGTCCGCGAGTATAGAAGATCCTCACGTTCCATGCTATATTTCCCATTCTTATCTCCACCGTGTCGAGTATTAGGTTCCCTGTAACCATCTACTCATTTATCAGGATTATTTTGCCTAGAGGGCTTTTTGGGGAATATATCAGTCCGTCTCTGGCTCTAGCTTTACAATTTACATTTCACTTGATAAAATATTATATTTTATAATTTATACAATATATATATTTTTCTGATCATTTTTTTTCTTCTCTCATCCAGCATCGAATTCCCACGTCTACACATGCCCTTGCTCTTCAAGCTTTGATTTCACTTGCTTTTTGGATTCAATTCTGTTCTTAAAACTTCACGAAAACAAGATTAGAACACTTCGTCTTTGTGATTACTTTTTTCTTAAGTTTCTTCTCAACATTATCTCCACGTAGACTCGAAACATAAAATCTCTAGATGTAAGCGAAGTCACTATGTTACGTACAAAAGAACAGAGCGTTGAGTCAAAATCTACTCAAAAATGTATTTCTGTCAACTCTCTTACAATTTAATGGAGTTATTTAGGTTATAAGTGTATTAAAAGTTTGCATCTGCTACTCCCTTCCCTTTCTAAATTGACCACTATCAAAAACGTGAAACGTAATAATTTACCACACATTATGAAGGAAGGAAAAGGTCACCTGGTACAAAGTCTTTGGACCGAAATCTGCCAAAAGGCCCACCCTCTCATCCAGCAATTTGTTGAAGTACGCCCGCAATTATCCCGACTAGATTTAATTTTTGTGGACAGTTGGTGTACTGTGACCTACAATTCAATTAACGCATGACTTAACGCATGACTAAACCAATACTTGATCGGATTCAGACCCTAGGACTCAAACTTGGAAAATCATTATACAAATCCAATAGATTTAGACATATTATTAATCCATGTATCAAAAACTTTTGTACCACTAGATCTCGCAATCATTTCCGAACTGTTGTCTGCAAACGTAGTAGATATTTAAAATCTGTGGTTCGTGTACTAATCCGTCAGCCTAATAAACTAACCACAAAACAAATTAGTGAACTAGATAAATGTTACGAATCCTCTGTGAATCCAACTAGTTTACTTACTTAGGATACTTTACTTCTTCTATTTAAATGTTAAATCTAGTTATTTCTTGCTATCTCTGAATTCACTGCTTCGATGTTTCACTCTTTGTATTGAATAATCACTAAAGGTGCTGTTTTCATGTATGCTATTTGTGGACAATAAATCATTATTATTATTATTATTATTGCTCAAGGCTTCTAAAGATACACTCCAACATCTCTACTTACCAATGCCCCCACCAGAGTCCCAAGCTAAACAATTGAGAATGTTTCCCATGCAACATTTAAAATCTATTCATTTAACAGGCAACTATTTGTTCTATTTCCATGCTGTTGACGACCCAAGGCATGATATTTAAGCGGATTAGATGTTTGAAAACGGATTGTCCGCGTCGCAATATTTTTATAGTTTAATCAAAATCAGTTTGAGAAATTTAAATGTGGAACAAACCATTCAAAGTTTCTTTCAATTTCAACTGGATAGCGATGGGACTACTAATAAGAACTGCTTACCCAAAATTGAAACTCTGAAAATTTTTAAAACAAGCCTCGCTAAGAATTCCGACTTAACTTTGATTTCAAAGTTTTCTCTAAACGTTCGTTCGTTAAAGTTGAACTATCGAGATTTTAAAACTTTTAACAATTCATTTTAGCTTCTTTTTCCCTCATTGGAATTTCTTGAAATTTCTGCCCATAATGTTAACGACAAATCCTGTTTAATTGACCAGTTTTTTACGGGCTTTTCTGTTAAATGTGTACATACTTGCGGACTCGAGTAGCAGAGCTTCCTGAATCCTTAAATATTGCAGAATGGTTGAAACCCCTACGAGTGGCACCTTGCATCTGTGACTTATCGCGTAAGAATTCCTATTTTATGAATCGTTGTAAATATATTGGTGCAATAAATGCTATTTATGGATTTACGAGGATAATTATAAAAGTATATTGAGGTATGTGATTACTTTACTAAACAAACATAAGAGTAGTTTTATTTATTTTACTAATTTTTTTTACAGATTTAAAGGAATTAAAACTAACGTTTCCTCATAATTTAGAGGCTGAGTTTGGGTTTGGGTCTGAGGTGACTGGACTGTATGCTTTTTTCTACATGCCCAGGACACAGTTTATTATTTCTTACGACCCAGCGTCGATTACTAATGGAGAAGGTAAATCGAACAAAACAAACAAATTAAATTGGCTTTTGAAAATTTTAAATGCAAAGTATCCACCGCAAAGCTTGAATTAGAAACCTATGGCTTCTATTTAATATCAGGCACTCTTTTCCTTGCTGCTTTGGTTGAAGGCCGCGCCGCGGCATTTATTTTAAAAAAATCGGGCTTTGCATTTCAGCATTTTCAGCTACCTAATTTAAGTGTTACATTTTTTCTAAATATTATTTTCAGATAGCTTTAACAACGACTCAGATGATGACTTTGACTATGCTGAATTGTGTTTTGAGCCTATTAAACCTTATGTTAAAATTTTTTACGAGAGGTAATTTGTTATTAGCAGCATGCAGCATGCAGCATGAAGAAAAGTGAAACTCCTTTTTCTCATTAATTTGCAATTACCTAACTGACCTTACATTTTTGTGTACAACCAATGTACCAACAAATGTTTAATAAAATATTTAAAATGTATTTTTTAGTATTTGATACCTTTCAGGAATTTAAAATGAACAAATTTTTTATTTTTGTGATAAAATATATTGTTTACATATTCCATTCATAAAGTGGGTCGATTAATTTTGGTTTGCCGCCTATGCGGCTTCAAATTTTGCTTACCATATTGTTGTGTGAATAAAACTTTTTGTACTTTCTTTATTTTGCTTTCAAATTTGTAGCACAAATGCGTACACAAAAATTTCGACAAATTAAGCGTCTCCTAGTTCTGCTGCTGTTGAAAGTAGACGAAAAAGAAAGAGTCAAAATTGTAGTCCATTTGTTGGTGCATGTGACTCCGACGTTGTATGGACCGGATGCGTAATTCTCTTTGGCTGACAGAGTAGACAAAAACATTGTTCCAAACGGGCAAAGTGTAAGGTCGTCCATAAATGTAGCCTGTAGGCTGGATTTACATACTGTGCATTTCTGGATGTCGTGCAAGCGTTCGATAATGTAGGGCACGAACACATTAAGCAAAGATTGTCCTCTAAAGCAGCACTTTCTAAACTCAAGGAACTCACAATCAGCCTCCAAATCGACAACAAAACCACAATTCAAACAAGTAGGGGAAAAACGCGAGTGATATCGTTCAGACGTAGGGTTTTACAAGGAAGTCCACTGTCCCCTTTTGTATTCAACGTTGCAATTGACAGGAGCTGGAAAAGTTAAACGACACCGACGTGAGACGCAAGTACGGCTTCAGCTTAAACCCCAACTATGAGAACAAAACAGTGTCAAATTATGCCGACGATACAGGTTTGATAGGCAACTCAAGAGATTCAGCTCTAATCCTCATCCAAATGGCCACGCATCTTTTTGACCAACTTGGGCTCCCAATTTGACACGAAAAATCGGAATGCATTAGTATTGTCAAAGGCGTTTTGTGTACAGAAGATCTATGTGTGAACGACAACGTCAAAATAAAGTGCCTAAAGGAAGAGGAAACCATCAAATACCTTGGAGTTAACTTCAAAGACGAATTATCGTTTGACCACGGCGAAATTATTAAGAAATTTCGAACAAAGCTGGAAAACCTGGTTTCGACCCCATTCCTGCGTCCCGATCAAAACCTCTATGCCGTGAACCAGTACATTTGGCCCATTCTCATTTTTCCGTTCCAACATGCACCGCTTAAAAAGCTGTCCGTATCATTTCTAAACGCAGTGGACCTGATTCTGCGAAGTGCAGTGAAGGAAATATTGGGGGTTCCAGACAGCCTGCCAACATCCATGATGTACTCAAGCCACAACGTCAAGGGCTTGAACCTCGTGCAAGCATCTTGGGAAGCGTTTATCCAACAATACAATGCCTCCGAAATTCTGCTTCACTATGGGTACGATGTATTAAATACAGTTTACGATTTTGAAAAGGAAAAAGATGAATGTTTAGCCAAACTCACAGTTCCCACGGAAATTCAACGGAGGCTAGAACCTACCGTATAAGAAAGTCAGAACACTTCCCAAAGCCAAACCAATAAGCCTAAACGCAAAAGTAAAATTATCCGTGAATACCTACGCAGCCTAGAATTCCAGAAATGGAGCGCTTTACCCAGCAAAGGCAAAGGAATGATCCAATTTCAACAAAATAAGGCCGGTAATTGTCAACAAAACCGGACTGTCATCATCTGAATGGGTCACAGCAATCAAAATGAACGGCAACGTACTCCCAGTTAACGCCACCCCTGGTCATGGCCAAGAATCAAGCCGATGCAGACACTGCAACGAGATTGAAACCCTAGGACATATTCTGGGCAAATGCACTAAGGGCGAGCTTCTAAGGAACAACAGACACCACACCGTTCGGTCTATCATAGCATCTCATTTTTCAAAGATGGGATGGGAAGTATATGAGGAAGTGTCATGTCTATCCTCCGGGGACTCAGCGGCGGGCACTCCAAGAAGAGTCGACATTATTGCTTTTAGGCGCGAGTCAAGAATTAGTTTAATCCTGGATCCGACAATACGAATGAAAGCCGACGAAGACCAGGCTACTAAAGTTAACAAAGAAAAAAAGGCCATCTACGATCCATGTATTCCATATTTTCTGGACAATTTTAATCTCCGCAGCATCACAACAGTGGGACTATATTTTGGCGCACGAGGGACGATTACTCAATTCTTTGACAATTTTTTGTCAGAGTTTCGCATCCCAAAATCAATAATCGAAGACATAGTGATTGCAATCCTTAAAGGATCGACTCAAATATGCCAGAATCACCTCTACTCAACACCACAGCATTCCGAGGCCTCATAATAATTAAAACATAATATACTTGTAAACACATTGTGCACCATATAGCACCAATTCTATCTAATTATTTTTGTAAATCCCTTGAGCCGTATACTGTGTCATTTTGGCATCTTTCTGTAATGAAAGCAGTTGACGAATAAAGTCTATTATTATATTATGCTATGCTAGACCTAGCCATTTGCGCATTCATTCAGGGCAGTGTAGTCAGCAGTCATCAGAAATGTCAATATTTTCATGAAATCATTCAAGCAGTTAGTTAGCAAGTATTTAAACTATGCAGATACGAGATACACATGAATAGGAACATAATATTACGTAATGTTAGCAGCCTCTTTAGGCCTTTTCATTCCCTGCCATGGTACTACAAATACTTGAACGTAACATTATTATAAACAATAATGCATCTTTCATTCATAATTTAAATGCAGTATGACGAAGCAGGATTTTATCAAAAGAAATCGTAAATTTATGTACACGGAAAATATCTGTATAAATATTATGTGTAAGTAGCCCTATTTTTCAAATAGTAACACAATACAATACAGTCAACAGTGTGAATGCATAGTAAAAATCTCATTTTAGTCAAGTGTAAAAGTTAACATGCAAAATATCTACTGTATAAAGATCACTCACTCAAGACTCAATGTCAGACTATTTAACTATTGTGTCATACAAAAGGTCTGGTCAAGTTGAAGGAATTTCCAACTCCTCCAGTTTTGTACTTACTTTCGCTTTCCGTAGTATTGAATTACGAATATACAAATTATATCTTATGTTGGTCGCAGATTACATCCCATAATCCAACATTTAGTTAATGTTTCACGGTGTTCTCAATTCAATTTTCAAAACACTGCACAGGTAAGGGTATGTACACAGATTTGGTATAGTTATACTTACATATTATATTCGAGTAATAATGTACATTTATATAGATGATATACATCTAATGTTGTAAAAATCTTGAAACCGTTCGTTTCAGGATTCTTGATCAGTCACCACTTGGAACTGACTCAAAAATATAATGTGGGACTCACTAGGACTAAATATGTCTGTTTTTTAATGATAAAAAATTGAAAAAAGTTGAAGACATCTGAGAATTTTCCTGGCAAAACACGCTTATGTAGTTTGATTTTTCCAAAAATGAGTTTATTAACTCATAAAAAGAGTTGAGTACTGAAATATTACTCTGTAAAAGAGTAAAGGTTATTTTATTTGGCAGATCAATATTCTGCTTATCATCAAGTCAACTGCTAGGCTACAACGTGTACTAAACTATGACATAATTTGTAATTGTAAACTTTATAAATGCACTGTTTTCAAAATAGTCATCAGATGGAAAAGAATCTATTGGAAATGGAGCACTTTCTTGTAACATGTTTTTAAAAAGTTTAAAATGTTGTACTAACATGTTTTTGAAAAGTACAAATGATTGTTTTTACCGTTTTTAGATGCTGAGCAAGCATCTATTGGTCTGGTGTCTGGTGTCTGTCTGTCTGTCTGTCTGTCCGCATGTCAGTTGATCGCACGCTACAGGTCGCATTTTTAAAGATTTTAAATTAAAACCTTTTGTAATCGCCCAGAAAAGCGAGGGAGAAGTGCTGTATAGTTTTTGGTTATTATTCAATTTATAGTTTGTTCGCAATTGTTCGTTAAACCGACCAAGAATTAACTCCATTTTTCAAGATAAAAAAAAAGGCAAAAAATACATGGAAGGTACATACGGAGCTGAGAGCTTGTCAAGTTTCGCCATTGAAAATACACATGGAAAATTTTCACGAGTTTCCAATGCGAGTAAAGGTACTGCTCACAATATGTACGTTCACATGCCACTCTAGTGTAGTGGTCGTGGTTCGTTGTACTGGGACTGCGACATGGAGGAGAAAAATGTTCACGCTCAATACTGGAGTCCACACATCGAGCACCAGTTTAGCTATTCTCCTTCCTCGACATACCTAGGTATATAGGTGTTCAGGGGTTCCACAATGACGTCCTTGGACAAAATAAACATACAAAGGTATATAGGTTAATTATTTGGACAAAATAAACATACATAGGTATATACGTTATTAATGTTCGGGGGTCGTCCACAAAGACGTCCTTGGACAAAATAAACATGCATAGGTATATAGGTTATTAATGTTCGGGGGTCGTCAACAATGAAGCCCTTGGACAAAATAAACATACATAGGTATATTGGTTAATAATGTTTGGGGGTCGTCAACAATGACGTCCTTGTACAATATAAACATACACAGGTATATAGGTTAATAATGTCCACAAAGACGTCCTTGGACAAAATAAACATACATAAGTATATTGGTTAATAATGTTTGGGGGTCGTCCACAATGACGTCCTTGGACAAAATTAACATACATAGGTATTTAGGTTATTATTGTTCAGGGGTCGTCCGCAATGACGTCCTTCGACAAAATAAACATACATAGGTATATGGGTTAATAATGTTCAGGGGTCGTCCACAATGACGTCCTTGAACAAAATAAACATACAAAGGTATATAGGTTAATAATGTCCACAAAGACGTCCTTACACAAAATAAACATACAAAGGTATATAGGTTAATAATGTCCACAAAGACGTCCTTACACAAAATAAACATACAAAGGTATATAGGTTATTAATGTTCGGGGGTCGTCCACAATGACGTCCTTAGACAAAATAAACATACATAGGTTTATAGGTTATTAATGTCGGGGGTCGTCCACAATGACGTCCTTAGACAAAATAAACATACATAGGTATATAGGTTATTAATGTTTGGGGGTCGTCAACAATGACGCCCTTAGACAAAATAAACATACAAAGGTATATAGGTTATAATTCATAATTGTTCAAGGGTCGTCCACAATAACGTCCCTGGATAAAATAAACATACAGGTATATAGGTTAATAATGTTCGGGGGTCGTCCACGATGACGTCCTTAGACAAAATAAACATACATAGGTATATAGGTTATTAATGTTTGGGGGTCGTCAACAATGACGTCCTTAGACAAAATAAACATACATAGGTATATAGGTTATAATTCATAATTGTTCAAGGGTCGTCCACAATAACGTCCTTGGATAAAATAAACATACAGGTATATAGGTTAATAATGTTCAGGGGTCGTCCACAATGACGTCTCTGGAAAAAATAACATAGTATTTATTTAACAATATGCGATAGACATACCTCGGTTAATACTATTCCAGGATCATCCATAATGACGTCTATTGAAAAAATACCATAGTATTTAATACCCCTATTTCTAACTTTTAAATATTTTCTAACCTAGATTATTTATGTTCGGGAGTCGTCCAAAATGACGTCCTTCAAAAAAATAACATAGATTTTACTCTTACCCTTGCCAACCTAAAAAATGTTTTCAACCTTTTTAACAGTATGCAATAAACATACCAAGGGATATTGGTTAATATTATTCAGGGATCGTTCATAATGACGTCATTCAAATATCATAGTTTTAGGTACCCGGTTTATAACTGTATAATATTTTCAAACCTTTGTTAATTACTGCTTGCCTTGTACATTGGTATATTTCCTATTGATAGTAGGGGAGGCTCCATAAATGACGTCATTTGTGAATGGTGCAATTTATAAATATTCTTAAGCTATATTTAACTACATGCTACGTACATTCGTATATGGCTTATTGATGGTAGGGGAGCTTCCACAAATCTTATATCATCTTTTAGCGTAACAGAAATTGTCTTGCGCCTTTGTGAAAGCTCAGCATCTACATACTTCGGGCCCGCCCCCGGTCGACAAATCCGGCGCGAAGCGCCGGATTTTTTAAAATCTTAAAATGTTTTACCTACATGTTTTGAAAGGTACAAATTATTGTTTTTATAATTTTTTGAAAATTACAATTTGTTCTACTTACACGTTTTTGAAAATTACACAATGTACTTGGTTCATGTTTAAACTTGCGTACATACTTGACACGTCTAGGGTAGGGCAGTGATGGGCGCCCTGCCCTATTCTCAGCAGTAATAGTCGTAAAATAAGGCCGCTATTGCTTTTTTGGAACTATTTTGTAATAGTGATAGTGATAACGCCAGGGCAAATTTTCCCAAACAAAAATAGAGGTAAAGTAGGAATAGTTCCTTAAAATGAAAATTGTTGGGCAGGGCAGGGGTCGAAGTACCCTTATCCTATGCTTTAACATTGGAGGCGTGGCTAGGGTAGGGGTAAATAGGGCCGCTCTCGTCTTTTTGGAACTATTTTGGATAGTGATAGCGATAGATTAGCGCAGCATGAGCACCATATAATGGTAGGGCTGTGATAGCGGTAGCTTCAATGCTCGCGTGGTGTAGGTGTAGGGCAGGGTAGGGTAGGGCAGCAGTAATTTAAATGCCCATCACTGGGGTAGGGTAGGGTTGATAGGGGTTAGGCTGTATATTCTTTTACATGAGCGTACATACCAAAAAAAAGTGGTAGCGGTTTAAAACTTACTATTTTCGTACAACTTTCACGCTGTTGGAGTTGAAAGTTACACTGTTTATAAACTGGTAATTAAAGACATTTAATAATTGAGGACTGACTGTGGACGTGGACTGACTGCTATTAGAAAATTTTAATTTTTTATTTGGAACTGGAACTGATGAAACTGATACTTGTACAACACTACGTGATAAATTTTAAAGTATATAAACATCTTTTACTATTCATAGTACAGAAATATTAACTTTAAAGTATAGTCGATAGTCAGTCAGTGTATTAATTTTAATGACGCCTTGAATTCATTAATTTACCTTAAATTTTAACGCATTATTAAAATTTCAAAAAACATTTTTTCTTATAATACTTTGAGCAGTACTGATTATTTAGAGATCCAAATTGTTTTTGCCAGCCAATTAGAACTGTAAGAAAGAAAATTCGTAAAATGTTCAAAGTAAATTCTTTAACTTTTATTCTTGTTGTCGTGACTATTTCCATTTTAATTCAAATTAGTTCAGGGACTTTTTTAAGTCTTTTTGGTGGAGGACGTTTGAGAGAAGGTATTCGCTTTAGACCATCCAAGGTAATTGTTTTATTTTCCGTTTTGATTTTTAATAATGTTATTGTTAACAAAAACTAAAGTCAGCTGCATAATATTTAATAATTTTTTACGCAATTATTCTGTTTGAATTGACTGGTTGTAGATCCGCAGTGGGACTCGCGCTCAACATGTACAAGCACATAAACGGGAAACAAGTCGAAATAGAGCACACGAACATCGTCGTCGATATCATTAACAACAACTGCCATTGACCCCCGTTTTAATATCATTTATGGACGACCCCTTAAATCTAACCTAAACACTGTAAATTTGAACAAATAAATGACTTGCCAATTATTGAATAAAAATGAACTAAATCTAATTTTAGACATAGTTTAAATATACAAAACAGATAATTATTCATTGCGTTGTACCTATTTTTTAGCTGGCATTCATATCAATTTCAAGCAGCTTGTACTTATACATGGGCATACTTATCAGAACAAAATGGATAAGGGGCTCAAAATTTACGATTTTTGTACTACGTTATTTATGCACAGTCCCTATGTTCAAAGGATCATGGACTGGTAATTAAATTCTTTTAAGGACTGAGGACAGACTGTGGACAGGCAGGTTTAATTTTAACTTGCATATTACATACAATTAAACGCTATATTGTTGCCTTGATAATAGATAATAAACTAAGCATGTACTATCCATATTTCCAGCTTGGGGGCGTTCATAGATGATGTCATCCAAACTTTCCAATTTTTAGGAACCTGTAAAACACGCTGCCTACCACACGAGCTTAAACATTTGTGTAAATTGTTGTCTTTAATAGCCTAATACCTTGTAATGAACCCCCGACCAAACCTACTGACCATATCACATTACCCATGACACTATTTATGCACGATCCATTCCCTTTTTGAAAATTAGGGTGATCAAAGATTTCTACTTTACACAATATATTTATAGCTACATTTGATTACATAGTGTTAGCTTATAGCCTTAGTATTCCCCGCTATCTTACTACAAATACTTCAGCGTAAATATATGAATAATAATACATTTTTTTTATTCAGAATTTAAATACAGGATGACGGAGCAAAATATGATCAAAAGAAAAAATCTTGAATTTCTTTACAAGGGAACTATGTGCATGAAGACATGTAATTTGAGTGACGTCATTTATGGGCCATCCCTTATCCTATGTTGGCTACTGCACTGTTTACATCCCATTATCAAACAAGTTGTGTGCATGTTTGACGGTTTTTCCAATTTTCCAGTAGTTATATTTCTTGCCTATATTCAAGTAATGCACATTTATAGGGATGTCATAAATCTAATGATGTAAAGTCCTTAGATGAGTCTTTTCAGGATTTCTGATTAGTCACTGGTAATTAAATACATTTAAGAACTGAGGACTGGCTGTGAACTGCGACTCTGATTAAAAATTTTAATACTACTTATTTGGAACCGGAACTGAAACACTGAGATTTGTACAGCACTAGATAGTAAATGATAAATTATATAAACACTCTTTACAATTTAAGTTACAGTGCACAGTCAAAATAGTCAGACAGTGGTTTAAGTTTGATGACGCATTTGCTCGAAATTGAATTCTAACACATTTCTAAAATTTTACAAAAAAATTTTGTTAACAAATTTTGAACAGTACAGATTTAAATAGGAATCTTTCGATTAGATTGTTTGTCAGCCAATTTAGAACTATAAATTGAAAACGTAGTAAAATGTTTAAAGTAAATTCACTAGCATGGATTCTTCTTGTCGTGACTGTTTCTCTGTTAATTCAAATTCATCCAGGATCTTCCTTGAGTTTTTTTGGTGGAGGCGCGCGTTTGAGAGAGGGCATTCGCTTTGGACCATCCGAGGTAAAAGTGTTTTGATTTCCGTTTTTATCAACAGTAAATTTCATGTTAACTACATCTGTAATTAGTTACATGTCTAGTAATTTTTAGCGTAATATTTTGTTTAATTTGAATGGTTGTAGATCCGTAGTGGGACCAGGGCACAACAAGTACAAGCACAGAAACGTCGAAATAGAGCAAACCGACAACGTCAACGTCGATATCGTTAAAAAGATGGACAAAAACGAACAATAAATTGCAAAAACCATTAACTACTATAGTATTAATTAGTTCTATTCATGATTTTAAATTGTGTAAATTTAATAAAATTCATTAGATGCAAAATCTTGTATTAGTCGCGTTTATCAATTTAAATTGAATAATTTAAAACGTTCCTCTATTTAAATTTTTGGTAAATGTGCAATTATTCATGTATAAGGATGTTTTCATAACTGGAAAATATTTTACGTGCATAACTTTAAAAATTGCAAAATGTTCTATTTACATGTTTTCAAATAGCGTAAAGTGTTCAATTAACATGATTTTTAAAAGTGTAAAGTTTTCTATTTATGTTGGTACATGTTTTAAAAAAGTGTAAAATATGTTCTATTCAAATGTTTTTGAAAAGGTGCAAAATATTATGTTCTATTCAAATGTTTTTGAAAAGGTGCAAAATGTTCTATTTACATGTTTTAAAAAAGTGTAAAATATGTTCTATTTAAATGTTTTGAGAAGGTGCAAAATGTTCTATTTAAATGTTTTTGAAAAGTTGCAAAATGTTCTATTTACATGTTTTAAAAAAGTGTAAAATATGTTCTATTTAAATGTTTTTGAAAAGGTGCAAAATGTTCTATTTAAATGTTTTTGAAAAGTTGCAAAATGTTCTATTTACATGTTTTAAAAAAGTGTAAAATATGTTATATTCAAATGTTTTTGAAAAGGTGCAAAATGTTCTATTTAAATGTTTTTGAAAAGTTGCAAAATGTTCTATTTACATGTTTTAAAAAAGTGTTCTATTTACTATTTATGTAGGTACATGATTTAAAAAAGGCTAAAATTTTCTATTTACATGTTTAAAAAAAGTGTATAATGTTTCATTTACATATTTTTAAAATTTACAATAAAATTACTACTTTAATTTTTCCCGCTCAAAACTTAAAATTCAATTGAAAATAACAAACTACTTAAAATAATTATTAGTATTTCATGTAACCGCTTTTGCCTTATTTTTTGGCAAAACACTACTAATTTTTTTTAATAACTAGTCCCTACATAATGTTCGTAAAAGTTTTGAATATTTTTTTTTGGAACAAATGACACGCAACTTGAGATTTCTCTATTTTTTTACATAAATGGTTATTTTTAGCATTGCATGAGGGGTCGTCCATAAATGATATCATCGAAATATCTCCATTTCTAGGACCCTATGACTCCCCTATCATGAGCTTAACCATTGCGTAAATGGCTATCTTTAACATGGGATGTCACCAATATCCAAGTAGACCCATTGACCCTACTCATGATATCATTTATGGACGACCCCTGACATTAATCTCTTGCTGCACCCACTGGTAATACCCAACACATTATTTATGGATGATCCCTTTCCTTACTGAAAATAGGAGTGGGCAAGTCTTTCAACGTTTATTTAATGTTATATCATTAGGTGGGTGAATTTACCTACTCAAGTGTTAGCCTTTGTATTTCCCGCCATTGTATTACCAATACTTAAACGTAAGAAAATGAATATGATATTGCCTTTTAGCTTCTTCAGAATTCAAGTGGACTATGACAGGGCAGAATTTTGTCAAAAGAAACCGTGAATTTACTCATGCGAAAAATGTCCAAATGTCTATAAAAGTATCAAAAGCACTCTCACTCTCATTGTACATATTGCCTAATTTAAACATGATGCCATAAAATTGAAGTTTGTAACAAGTATGTATTTAAGATACATAGTAAAGTGCAAAAATTAAAATGCAATGATATATCTACGATGACTCGGTCGAGTCTTTTGTGTCATACATATAGAAAGGAATTTCCAGCTCCTCCATTTTTTTATTTTATTTTATTTTTTTTTGGTAGTAATCAATTTTGCATATCGTCTATGTCTATGAAGAACCAAAATGACCCATTTCCAATTTATTATGCTGCAATTAAAACGAGCTATGTCAAAAAAATACAGTAAATAAGATAATTACATGCTTACAATGCTAATTACAGGTTTTTAAAATTAGCGTAATGTTCTATTTACTTGTTTTTCCAAAGTGCAAAATGTCCTATTTACATTTGTTTTTAAAAAGGTTAAAATTTTCTAATTAAGTGTTTTTTAAAAGTGCAAAATTTGTGCTATTAACCCACACTTTTTAAAGGGGTGAAATGAGACATTTTTACATGATTTTTAAAAGCGCAAAATATTCTATATTTACAATTTACATGATTTTTTAAAAGTAACAATGTAAAAAAAGTTTTCAATATTCTATTTACCTGGTTTTTGAAAAATGCATAAGGTTCTATTTACATGCTAATCATGAACATGTAATAATTGTAATTTGTTCTGTGGATTTGGATAGTGTATTTAGTCTGAAACTAAAAATAGATGTGTGGGTCATTTTGGTTCTTTACAGACGATATATATGCCAAGATGTATTTAATATCCTGTGTGACTGGCATTGAAAATCTAATATTCTAATGAAACCAAATAATTAAGTACATTGTTTAAAATTAAAATAAATGTGCTTGTATTTAATAAAGTTTATTTAATCCGTATTAATTTATAAAATCCACAAAATTATTTTTATTTAGATTTTTATTAGCATGATATAATAATTTATTCGCGTGTAGCTGTTGCAAAATTTGCAAACGCGGGAAAAGTTAAAATATTCCAAATTAGTTGTTTTTTTTTTTAAATTTTATTTTGTATGAATTATTCCACTGGCTTTGGGGGAGGGGGGGGGTCCAAATCTACATATGTGCGTCATATACGTTGTCCAGTCTCATGTGTCTAAGATTGCGATCGTGATTAAGTCGTAATTTTGAATATTATTTTCCTTTTCTACCCTTCAGTTCGGCTTTGAGAGTAGCTAAACTGCATTCTCTGCAATTATATTGCTTGGCTTTAACAAAACTTTTGCAGCACGGCAAAGGCCCAGAGTCCCCCAAAACACCCAGAGTCTAAAAAAATTAATTTTAACAATTTAAAAAAAAAACAAATTTGAACTTTTTAGAGTTTTGTCACTATGAAAGAAATTTAACTACTACTAGCAGGTTAGCAACCCGACGGGTTGCGATTAAAAAATGTAATATATATTTTTCAGTTTTAGTTGTTACAGTAAATAGGGTTGTGGTCAAATCGACTGTAAGGTTGCCTAGTATAAGCTTTAAATAAAGTTTATTGTAGGTTAAGTTATTACTATATGCTTTGGACCGCGCAAATTTTGACCAGATGCTTGCACGGGGTATGTTTTAACCTTAACATTGCCAGGGTAAAGCTTTAATCTTAACTTTTCCAGGGTTAAGTTTTTCCCATAGGCGTGGTAGGAGTAGGTTTTAACCAGAGCTTTATTATTATTATATAACCAGAGCCTTGTCTGTGTTACAGTATGGAATCAGACTTCCTCGGGGTGAGTTTTGATCATTGACTTGCCCCGGTAACGCTATAGTGAAAGACTTCGATCAGAGGCGTGCACGGGATAGGTTTTACTGTATCGTCGGATGGCTTAATTATTTACCACAAACTTGCCCGAAATTAATGATTTGCCTCACCGGCCGCATGCTATTAATTATATTTGTTGACCCCACAGGCTTGCTTGGAGTTAGCTTTGTGCAGAATTTATAAGAATTTGTTATACGGGGGAATACAATATTTTCAGTTTTTTTTATTGGTGGTGGCAGTGGTCGAGATGTTAGGAATTGAATTCTAAAGTTTTTATTAATACTGGTGGGTGTTGTGGTAGTAGGGGTTAATTTTAAAGTTTTGGGTAGTGGTGGTGGTGTTGGCGGCGGGGTTGAATTTTAAAGTTTTTTTTAGCAGTCGTGGTGGGGGTGAAGGTTTAGTTTATAGGTTTTGCCAAAACAAATCTTTTTGGGGGTGACAGTGATGGGTATTGAATTCTCCAGGTTTTGTTAGTGGTGGTGGGGATGGTGTCGGTTAAACGGTGGTGGAAAAGGCAGGTCCAATATTATGGTATATCCATTTCCGTGTTGTCCGTAATTATATTTATTTTGATGTATTGCACTACTTAAATTTTTGGTACATAATTTGTTGAACATTAAAACAGTGCAGTACATCAAAATAAATATAATTATGTATGGGCAAAACGGAAATTAATATAACATTATTGTGCCTGTGCTTTCCACCACCGTTTTACATACTCTATCCCTACATACCACCAGTAATTATTATTAACTACACGCTATACTGCCAATCAGTCCATTCAAAGCGCATATTATATTTTTTGATTACCTTATATCTATAATAATGCGCGGGCCGGTAATATTATGTGGGTCTGAGAGGTCTCAGTTTGAGTAGTACGCGGGCATGTAATAGTACGCGGGTGAAGACGAAGAAAAAAAGTGAAATTTTTACTCTGGTTGCAAGGTAATAATTGCAGGAGAAAATAATTTCTATACGCCGGCACGCCGGTAATTTGTACATTGTATTTAGTACGCGGGTCTTACATGGGAAGTACCCCAAGTGTAAAATCCGAAATGAAGCAAACGATATCAGATCATGTACTACGTGGTTGGGTCACTACAACGTATATAATCATATCGGTGCAAATTGCGTTTTCGCGCCAAAAACGAATATTGAAATTTTCAAAATTCGTCGAAATAAAAAATCACGAAAATCATATGGGAAATTACATAGAAATTTTACCTTACCCAATGGTCCCCCCTTACTACTTTTTCAGTTTTCTGATTTTTTTGGAAAACTATATGCCTTGTGGTATTTGATTACGAAGAAGTCTAAAATTAGTAAGGGGTCGTCCATAAATGATGTTATGAAAAACTTTTCATTTTTAGACCCTATGACGCCGTTATCAGCTTTTACATTTGTGTAAGTAAATGGTTATCTTTAACATACGATGCCATCCAATATCCAAAGAGACCCAATGACTCTACCAGTGAGGTGTTTATTGTATAAAGTTGTCGTATTTAAAATTGATAAGTTGTAAAATTTTTTGAACGCATGAAATTGTAATTATTAGATAAAGGAACGGATGCGCTTGTACTGCTTCAGTGATACTTATGAAATAGTGAATAGATAAAATAAAGTTATAATATAATAGTACAAAATTCATCGCGATGTTTTTGGGCAGTGGCATTATATTTTTGCAAAAACGGAATTTTGGGTTTTTGTAACATTTACAATTTAGATACTGTTACGTTAGCTAAAGTTATTTTGGTTAACGGTCATTTGAGAGGACACTTTACCGCTTATTAAAATCTTCAGGCCGGTTTGGTGACATTTGTCTACCCTCTACTCAGTCATATTACAGCGATTGTTTGTCCTGAAGCCCAGATTTTATTTTTGATAGCACATCGTTGGAAAATTGTGTTTAGTTAGAAACGGTTGCAATGCTAAATATTATCACCTGTATAACTGGTCAACTTCTTTAGTTTGCAATATGAATGTGTCTGAAAATTCCTAGTATTTTTATATAATATTATTAGTCAAGATTTTAGAACACTGAAAAACATATTATTGGTACCCATGTGTAGAGTAAATTACTCACCAAAGACTGTAGCTTCAGTCTTTAGTCAAATGCATACTTTAAAATACAATAGATTAGAGATCGTCCATAAATGACCTCACGGGTCAAAATATATATTGATATACCCTTAAAGGAGCTGCGATCGTAAAAGTGTTTTTACCGTGCTTTCAAAAAAACAACTTTACAAAGTTGTCAAATTCTATCACGTAATACAACATTTTAAAGTTCTTAAAAAAAGATTTGTTTTTTAAATTCCTTTACTTCAAGATTGTACAACAGCATTTAGGAGGAATTTAGAAACAACGGTTTAAAAATATATTCAAAAACTTTTCGTCCATAAATCACTTTACGGGTAGAGTCATTGGGTCTCTTTGGATATTGGATGGCATCGTATGTTAAAGATAGCCATTTACTTACACAAATGTAAAAGCTGATAACAGCGTCATAGGGTCTAAAAATGAAAAGTTTTTCATGACATCATTTATGGACGACCCCTTACTTATTTTAGACTTCTTCGTAATCAAATAACACAAGGCATATAGTTTTCCAAAAAAATCAGAAAACTGAAAAAGTAGTAAGGGGGGACCATTGGGTAAGGTAAAATTTCTATGTAATTTCCCATATGATTTTCGTGATTTTTTATTTCGACGAATTTTGAAAATTTCAATATTCGTTTTTGGCGCGAAAACGCAATTTGCACCGATATGATTATATACGTTGTAGTGACCCAACCACGTAGTACATGATCTGATATCGTTTGCTTCATTTCGGATTTTACACTTGGGGTACTTCCCATGTTAGAGGTACAAATTTAAATTGTACGCGGTATGTTCCATTATAGAATATACGGGTAGTTCGTTATCAACATAATCCGTATTCATTTAGGCATCCGTTTGACCATAGACTTAACTTGGTGGCTCTTAACTGTGGCCAACCCATATCTCATTAAGGAGTTTTTAATTTAGAGATTAAAAAGAAAATAAATTGATGGAACGCGACACTGCTACGCCAATATTATTGCAAAACTTCCAATTGCATTGAGTGTTGGTTCTGTACTGCAGTGTAGACATAGATACGAAGATAAAAATGAAGTGGTTGAACAAAATTATTGTTATTATTATTATTATTAACAAATTCTGGCCAAGTTCCATTTATTTTATCAGCTTTCATTTTTTTTTCTCAATTTTTTATGGCGTTCAAGTTAGAAGTATTTGCAATTAAAAATCTAGCTCTGTACCAATCAGGACCCTGGAATTTTTAAAAATTTGAATTTCCAGGCTGTGATTGGTTTAGAGCTAAAAAGTTAAAACGTGAATAATTCAAAAAAGTGCCAAAACACTAAATTTTCCAAGACCATCATTCCATCCGCTGGACCAAGGCCTATCTAATGACACCCCCATAAGGGGTAAATTCGTAACACTGTAGGAGGAGTTCACTGTGAGAGCTCGCAACCCCTCATAATACTGCACATTTTAATTTAGAGATGCTTAATCGAATCACAAAATTTACCTGAAGAAAGATGAGAAAGGAAGCAGCGGCAAAGACAAAAATTAAAAACTTCATACTGATCTCTCGACGTTGAATTTAATGAAATAAGAAATCCAAAAACAAAATCTTCTATGTTCATACAATTCAGAGAATTAAATCCTACTTGTGACGTGTCACCAAGGCATTAGGCTAGTTAAAAATTCCAATAATTTAATTTTATAGTATTATTTAATACAGAATTCTTAGAATTCTATCTTATTTCCCATTCAGCCATTATTAATTGCGTCATTTCATTCTAAGTTTTGAATCAACGTTGTTATTGTAATTTATTAGATAGGCCTTTTTGTATTCAGCTATACTTAGATAATTGACCTAATCAAGTATCAATTCATTATTGTATTGTGGGTTGAATTAAATAAGAGCTTTGAATGGCTTTTACTACATAAGGGATTTAACATGAATAGTTAAGTAAGGGATTGCCCACAAAAAATGTCATGAGCTGCGTGGATGGGTATACTTGACTATCTGATTACATTTCATGTTAAAAATATAATAATATACATTTAATATTACACAATGTTTTAGCTGAGATAGCTCTTCGCCATATGAAAGCCCTCATACTGGTGCACCACACACAAGATGGAGCTGACAAGAGATTTAAAAATCCGGCTCTACGCGCCGGATTTGTCGACCAGGGGCGGGCCCGAAGCAGATGCCGAGCTTCAACAAAGGCGCAAGTCAATTTATGTTACGCTTAAAGATGATATAAGATTTATGGAAGCTCCCCTACCATCAATAAGACATATACCAATGTTCGTAGCATGTAGCCTAATATAGCTGAAATTTTTGTATAATTTGCACCATTCATTAATGACGTAATTTATGGAGGCACTTGAGAATGAAATTTGGTTGGAGAAATGAATAGAAAGGAATCAAAGAACATGAAAACTCCGAAAGGAATAAGAAAACTACGAGGGGATTGTCCCCATGATTCCTGTTGGTGTCATCAACAATCTAAAATAAAGAGAAAGAGAAAACAGAGTGATAACTTTGACATTTTCTTATTCTTATTCCTGACGTTTACTGTTTTCGCGATTCCTCTCTACGAGTTTATCCTTAGCCTATTATAAATTAATTATTGAGGTCGATTGGACCAAATTGTATAAATTATAAAAGTCAAAATTTATAAATTGTAAATTACCTGTAATCGCCATGGACCTGGAATTGGAAAATATTAGATGCCGCACCCGCGGCATCCGTAAGCGTATCATTTTGTAAATCATTATATTGTAAATGATTGGACGAAATCTGAAAAAAAAACAAAAACATAAATCAATCATTATATATTCAGTTGTGACCATCGACCTTAAGTCGTTTGGGAAATGTTACATTTGAAATTGAACTTATCTTTTCCTTTTTGATTTGAATCGTTAATATAAACCTATATTCTCAATCTTACCTTCTCATCTCCGTTCGTTGAGTGTTCTTATTTCAAATTGGCAAATCTCCTGTTGATTCTCATTTTCCATAACCGAACCTAGAAATAAAAAATCAAACATAATTTAATTAATCATTGCATAAATAATTGGAAATCACATTTAGTCGTCAGCTGTAGTTCTCTCAACTCGTTAAACGTAATTTAGGGACTTCGGTTCATCCATGAAAGTTAATAAAAATTAATAAAAATAACTTAAAAATTGAGTAGAGACAGGTAGAGGCAAATCCGGAGCTCAAGCTCACTTTTGCCGGTTTGTCCTCCACGTTGGAGTGGACAGTGGAGCCTATACACGGACCGTATCTCTCTGCAACATGGCTTTGCCATCGTCCGCCCAACCTCCTCTACTAACAGAATTATCAAATTAACCTTACTAAAATAAAAGCTAAAAATCTAATTAAAATGAAATGTAAAATTATAAGTCTACCTGATAATCATCCAAAATTCAGGGTCGTTGGTCGGCCTGGGCTAGTATTAATGGTGCGGTGTGTGTCCGTCGCATGCCTTCTTCGGTTTTCCAGACACACTTGACCGCACCTCTCCGTCCTTTCTGGGCTGGATGTGGTTGCTGGGCACAGGGTCAGCACCACATCCCCAACGATCCTCCTGCAAAATACATGGAAATAAATTAACGTAAAACTAAAATAAACTTACCTTATTTAAAATTCAGAAAAAGTCGTTGCTGCTGTTCTGGAGGACTAGGGACGAAGAGCGATTGCCGTCTGGAATGTTTGGCAACACAAGCGCGCTGCCATGTTCCTTGTCCGTCCCGTCCAGTGGCGTTTGAGCTAAGGTCAACTGGAAAATGGCTTCTATTTTCCAGGCCTCCGACCTTCACGCCGACTTGTCCTCCTGCGATTAGAAGCGAAATTAGTAAGCCTTTTCTCTCCGCTTCACATCATCATTGGCAATAAGATGAAACAATTCAACAAAATTTCCCGGACAGACCGATTTTCCTCGGTGAGACCTGGAACCATTTGACCGTGTACATGCTCCGTTTGCCGTGTACGGTCGATATGGTTCCGTAGTCCCTTAGGAAGTTGGGAGCTCGTGGTGGCGAAGCAAGGAAAATGGATGATATTTCCATAGTTTTGACTTCAGCCACCGAGCTACTTGTCCTTAGAATTCCAACACATAAAAATAAACACTAAATCCTAGCTAAAATAAATTATTCATTGAAATTAAAATGAGGAAAATTAGCATCCTTACCGTCTGTAGCTATTTTGGAGATTCTTGGAGGAGCTTCAGCTGAGCCTCTCCATCCCATTTCGTAGGTCTCCGGCCTTCTCCGAAGTGGTGGAACACCCCCGTAATAAACAAATACTACCATCTGACATCTACCATCCTTCACACCCTCATATTTATATCAATATTAAACTATAAAAACTTAAATAATTCATATTTTTCGGTAAAATTTTAGAGATGCATATGTGAGAAGGGAAGGTAAACTCAGGTATGGCCTCCCACCTCCTCATTATTGGGGAGGAGAATACCATACTCGTTTTACACTACAAGGGAGTTGCTACAGACACTACGACAGGCGTACAGACAGACAGACGGACACAAAACCATTTCAATAGATGCAGCTAAAGCTCAGCATCTAACGTCTTTTAGTTTTGATGGTAAAATATTTCAAATAACTTGAATTGTGCTGCTGAAGCTTTACTTATCAAATGGCTATGTATTTGCTTCGTTAAAGATTTCACTCTGTGTCAAGGTCAATCCCTGGTAATAATTATTGCGCTGCCTTTATGATGCTACTCACGTTTACTGTCATAAAATTTACTATTGTATTGAAAATAAAAGTGTAATCAATAAAATTTAGTTTAATTCATTTTTATAAGCTTTACAAAATTTGTTTGGGCACATAAAATGTAATTAATTGGTGAATTTGAATGAAAGGTAAAAGTTATGCAAAAGTTAAAACCCAAATAATTTCCAAATTAGTGTTCTTATTAACTTGCTCTATTGTATAATTAAGACTAGCCTAAAGCGGAAGCGAATTTAAATCCAAAAGTCTGTGTGCGTCACATGGGGGCTATAGTTTTATCCGTGAAAGAAAAAGAGATTGTGGTCAGGTAAAGGTAACATTATTATTTCCCCCTCCTTCCCTTCTTCTCTGCTTTTAAAGTGGCTTCATCGTCTGCGGAAACAACTAGAGTCTAAAGAAACAAAAAACAATGGATAAAAACGTTTCATGTACACACAGACATACTCTCAGCCATGCAATACATACTAAAGAATGTAACAATTACTTTTAACTAATATAATATAAGTGTAAAATGCTCTATTTACATGTTTTTAAAAAGCGTAAAATGTTCTATTTACATGTTTTTGAAAAGCGTAAAATGTTCTATTGAAATGTTTTTGAAAAGCGTAAAATGTTTCATTTACATGTTTTTGAAACGCGTAAAATGTTCTATTTACATGTTTTTGAAAAATGCAAAATGTTCTATTTACATGTTTTTAAAAGTGTAACATGTTCCATTTACATGTTTTTGAAAGTGTAACATGTTCTATTTACATGTTTTTGAAAGTGTAACATGTTCTATTTACATGTTTTTGAAAGTGTAACATGTTCTATTTACATGTTTTTGAAAAGCGTAAAATGTTCTATTTACATGTTTTTGAAAAATGCAAAATGTTCTAGTTACATGTTTTTAAAAAGTGTAACATGTTCTATTTACATGTTTTTGAAAAGCGTAAAATGTTCTATTTACATGTTTTTGAAAAATGCAAAATGTTCTATTTACATGTTTTTAAAAAGCGTAAAATGTTCTATTTACATGTTTTTGAAAAGCGTAAAATGTTCTATTTACATGTTTTTGAAAGTGTAACATGTTCTATTTACATGTTTTTGAAAAAATGTAAAATGTTCTATTTACATGATTTTGAAAAGTGTAAAATGTTCGATTTGCATGTTTCTTAAAATTGCATAATGTTCTTTTGAAATACGTACAAGACCTATTTAAGTATTTTTGTAGATAGTAGATATTTCGTTTAGCAAATAAGGGATATGGGTTATTTTAGTTCTTCACTGACGATGTGTTCATACAAAATTTAAAAAATATTTTAAGGTTTACCTGAAAGACTGCGAGAAGGCTCAAAGCAGCAAGGACAAGATATGAAAAATTCAAAATGATTTCTCTACGTTATGATTTGAACGAAATAAGAAATTACGAAAAACTCTATAAACTTATATCTAACGATAAGCAGGGAAATAAACTTTACAATTCGACAGAGAGTTTAAGGTAAAGTGATGAAATTAGTTTTGCAATAAATATAATCTTTGGAGAGAAATAGAATGCTTTTAAATATATGACGTGTCACTACATTCAACCATAGGTATAATCCAATTAAATAAATGAGTATTGTGCATTTTATAAATATTCTTAGAATTCTACGGTTTGTCCTGCTCAGCTCATTAGTAGTTATTCTAAATATTTCCTATTCAACACATTAGTATATCTTTTAATTCTAGCATGTCATCATCACCTCACACATTGCGTAGATAGCTATTTTTAACATATGACGTCATCAGTATCTAAAGAAACCTATTAATTCTACCATGACGTCATTTGTGGACGACCCTTAATAATATATACCTACATACGTAATTTATGAATGTTCCAATTTATTGAGTGACATAATATGTGTGGCTCATTTAGTTCCCTTTATATATATCCATATTCTAATTTTAATATTTAATCCGCATTAGCAAAACAATTATAAGGGGTCGTCCTTAAATGACGTCTTGGATTATTGTCTCAATGGTACTCTCCAGATACAGTTGACATCCTTTTGCTAGAGTTATAGCCAGTTAAAGCAAAGAAATTGCGAAATTACTTGTGTACTTTTTTTTAAACAATGGTAAAAATAAAAGTTTGCACTTTTCAAAAACATGCAAAAGAACATTTTACACCTTTCAAAAACATGGAAATACACAATGTTTTGCACCTTTCCAAAGCTTGCAAATACAACATTTGTCACCTTTCAAAAACGTGCAAATACAACATTTTGCGCTTTTCAAAAACGTGCAAATACAACATTTCGCAACTTTCAAAAACGTGCAAATACAACATTTTGCACCATTTAAAAACATACAAATACAACATTTTGCACCTTTCTAAAACGTGCAAATACAACATTTCGCAACTTTCAAAAGCATGCAAGTACAACATTTTGCACCTTTCAAAAACATGCAAATACAACATTTTGCGCCTTTCAAAAACGTGAAAATACAACATTTTGCACCTTTAAAAAACGTGTAAATACAACATTTCGCAACTTTCAAAAACGTGCAAATACAACATTTTGCGCCTTTCATAAACATGCAAATAAAAAATTTACCACCTCTCAAAAGCTTGTGTAAATAGAGCTTTTTGCAATTTACAAAACTGTATAAGTATAAAATATAAAGCATTTTCCATTTTTTGAATCACGCACACTCATCTGTCATTAATTTATCATTACGTAAACGGCTAGTTTAACATGGCACGCCATCATAACCAGACCAGTTTATTCCCACTACGGGCCCTACTATAATGACATCATTCATGGACGACCCTGTATCTCTCTGGATACACTTGACATCCCATATTAAAGATAGGCATTAACGAGCACTGCTTAAGCTGATGACATAGAAATACTAATAGGTGGGTCATAGTCATACTAACAGTAAGATTCTATAAAAATGAGATATTTCGATGACATCATTAAAGTACGATCCCTAATAAATTTTAATAAACTCGGTATAAATTTTAATTAAACTTATAAATATGATATTCTTGCGGAATGTTGAATACAGTGAATGTTAATCATACATGTTGATCACAACATATCGTTGAATTTATAACACAGCATTGTCTAGTATTGAGGATTTAATTATAATATGCTACACAATACTTGATTATATCCGAAACCGAAACAAACAGTGGGAATATTTACAATTAAATAATTTTATTCAATCAAATAGAAAAACCAACTGCCACGTCATTTCAACAACATTTCCAAGAAAAGATTTTATATATGACTGGAAATTAAAACAGGAAATTAAGTGTATTAATCTTTTCAACTTTGAAGCTCTGGTAATTTTTTTCTTGGCTTTACACTCCTACTGCTTTTGCTGGCTGTTACCATTTCCAGAAAATCAATCAAAAATCATGAAATTTTTGTATCTTCTTTTCGCCGTTATTTGCCTTTTGGCAGCTTTCCAGGTAAATAAAATAACGGAATAAAATTAGGGCCGCCTTTCTTGTTCAAATTACATTCATTCTAGTGCTTTACAAATTTGAAAGATTAGTTTCCAAGTATAGAATATTATATCGTCGGTGAAGAACCAAAATGACCCATACCATATCTAAGCTAGCGCCAAAATGAGCTATGTCATAAAAACAGTAAATAAGAAGCACGGGTTAGATATGTTAATTACGAGTTCTTGAACAGTCTAAAATGTTCTATTTACATGTTTTTGAAATGGTGCAGAAATATATAATTCCATGTTTTCGAAAAGGTGCAAAATGTTGTAATTACATGTTTTTAAAAACATGCAAAAATGTAAAATTCCATGTTTCGAAAAGGTGCAAAATGTTGTAATTATATGTTTTTAAAAACGTGCAAAAATGTAAAATTCCATGTTTTCGAAAAGGTGCAAAATGTTGTAATTACATGTTTTTAAAAACATGCAAAAATGTATAATTCCATGTTTTCGAAAAGGTGCAAAATGTTGTAATTACATGTTTTTAAAAACGTGCAAAAATGTATAATTCCATGTTTTCGAAAAGGTGCAAAATGTTGTAATTACATGTTTTTAAAAACGTGCAAAAATGTATAATTCCATGTTTTCGAAAAGGTGCAAAATGTTGTAATTACATGTTTTTAAAAACGTGCAAAAATGTATAATTCCATGTTTTCGAAAAGGTGCAAAATGTTGTAATTACATGTTTTTAAAAACATGCAAAATGATCTATTTAAATGCTCTCGAGACATCATTGAATATTGTTGTAGATAGTTGATATTGCGTTTAGCTACAAATGGATATGAGGAAATTTTGGTTCTTCACCGACGATTTAGGCTTTATTATTGTGTATTATTTTAAATTTAATTTTTTAATTTTGAATTTTATTAAAGACGCCAAACGTAGAGGGAGGCTCACAGCCGTGCTGTACAAGGGAAATGGAACTAAAGGGTGCTGGTGGCTGCAAAGAGTGCCAACCAAATAAAAAGAAGGGGAAGTAAAGTAAGAAGAGATTTCAACGAAGGAAAATGTCAACCCTACGTGACATAACAATAATCTGCTTATCTTCACAGCAACATACAACATAATATGTAGCCCCCCCCCCACTCATTTCAATCATTCGGTTTTGGAAAATTCTTAAAGTCATACTTTCATGTCTAAAGCACTACGTTCGAATTTCGAATGTAATTACATTTTCACAATATTCTTAAATTATAATTATTGAATAAAATTTATAGTGCAAACCTATTTGTGTTTCAGGACAATTTGCATACACTTTATTTACAAGCATAATTATTATGTTAAATAGAACGTTTGCTTTTTTAAAAAAAAATATGTAAATAGAACTTTCCTATTTCTTTAAAGTACCTACAGTAATGCTTCAAATATGTAAGCTTAAAAAATTAACATTACCGCTTATGGCAAAACCCCTGGCCACTATTAGAAGCTGGACTCTATTAAAGACCCGGCTTCTTTTTGGAACTTTACGGTACATCATACCTAGGTACATTACGTGTACACATAATTTTTTTTAATTTTCAAACAAGTTGGGAACTCCAGATGCTTCCGTTTTTCGGTAACATAAAAACTTAACATAATACACTTTTTAAAAACTTGTAAATAGAATATATTGCACTTTTCAAAAACATGTATAAATAGAACGTTCTGCACTTAAAAAAAACATGTGAATAGAACAATTTACACTTTTCAAAATCATGTAAATAGAACAATTTACACTTTTTAAAAATAGGTAAATAGAACAATTTGCACTTTTCAAAAAGCATATAAATAGAACAATTTACACTTTTTAAAAATAGGTAAATAGAACAATTTGCACTTTTCAAAATCATGTAAATAGAACAATTTGCACTTTTTCAAAATTATGTAAATAGAAAAATTTGCACTTTTCAAAAACAAAATAAATACAACTTTTTACACTTTTGAAAATATAGAAATTTGCACTTTTCAAAATCATGTAAATAGAACAATTTGCACTTTTTCAAAATTATGTAAATAGAAAAATTTGCACTTTTCAAAAACAAAATAAATACAACTTTTTACACTTTTGAAAATAAAGAAATTTGCACTTTTCAAAAACATGCAAAAAAATATTTTGCACCTTTCGAAAACATTCAAATACAACATTTTGCGCCTTTCATAAACATGTGAATAGGAAAATTTCGCACAATTTAAAAACATGCAAATATAACATTTTGCAACTTTTAAAAGCATGCAAATACAACATTTTGCACCTTTCATAAACATGTGAATAGGAAAATTTTGCACCATTCAAAAACATGCAAATATGAAAATTTGCAACTTTCAATTACATGTAAATACAACATTTTGCACCATTCCATTTGTTTCGAACATAACTACTATTTTGTTTAAACAGAAACTTTTGTACTTTTCAAAAACAAAGTGGTGAATAAAAATATGTTCGCTTTTTAAAATCATGCAAACGTAGAATTTTACAATGTTTGAAGGTTTAAAGATATGTAAGTAGAACATTTTTCATTTTTCAAAAACAGGGTACGTATATTGTTTATTGCACAAAGTAGAACATTTAAATGATACATTTTTCACTTTTTTAAAACATGTAAATAAACCATTTTTCACTTTTCAAAAACATGTACTTAAATAGAGCATTTCATACTTTTTAAAATAAGCATATTCAAAATTTTGCAATTTTGAAAAATATGCAAATACAGCAGTTTGCACATTTCAAAAATATGCGAATAAAACATTTTGCACATTTTAAAAATATGCGAATAAAACATTTTGTACATTTCAGAAACATGTAAATTGAACATTTTACACTTTTAAAAAACATGTAAATAGAACATTAAACACTTTTGAAAATCGTGTAAGTAGGACATTTAACGCTCTAAAAAAAAGTATATACAGCATTTTGCACATTTCAAAAATATGCAAATACAGAATTTTGCACATTTTAAAAATATGCGAATAAAACATTTTGCACATTTTAAAAATATGCGAATAAAACATTTTGTACATTTTAGAAACATGTAAATTGAACATTTTACACTTTTGAAAATCGTGTAAGTAGGACATTTTACGCTGTTAGAAAAAAACTAAAAAAAGTGTATACAACATTTTGAATTTTGCACTTTTCAAAAATATGCAAATACACCATTCTAAAATTTTCAAAAATGTGTAAATAGAAAATTTTAAACTTTAAAAAGTCTAGAAATAAAACAATTTAAAATTTTTAAATCTCATGATTTATTATAGCATTATAGCATTATACACATCATCACTCTTCACTTTCATTATTTTTTGGTTTAGTATAATAACTCATACATAGGACATTTTAATTCTACCTTACGATTAGATTAGATAAGATTAAGTTATAGTTAATATATAGTGCTATTGCTATTTTCAACTATTTTGATTCTTTTTTCTTTACTCACAAACTCAGGCTAGATAAGATAGGCGTTCATGCGTTTATAGCAAAAGCAGAAAGTTACATGTTAATGTTATGTTGTAAAATATTTCCTTCATTTCTATGTATTTACCATCTTTTATTATTAGGTATTTAGCTAAATAGGTTTACACAGTGCTGCCAAATCAATTTTGCATTATACTGTACAGTGTTTTCAAGTTCATTCAAAAAATAAAAAAAAAGGTGAGTTAATGATTATTCACTATTTGCTCGCCTTTGCCCTAGTTTCAGAAGGAGCTCTCGTCCCCCGAATCTGACCCCGTTTCCTTTCCTTATCCAGGTCATCGCGCACGCGCTCCTCCAGCGCCCTTACATCATCCATATCCATCCCATGCCATTGGTCTAACCAACAGAAAACTTGTCTATGAAACTTGTTAAAAAGTCTCCGCTCCGCCGTCTGAATGTAGTTCTCTACACGACTCTGAATCCCAAACCATTTAAACTCACACGTGACTAATTTGTAACAAGTCATGACAGGCTCCACCTCCTGACGCCACTCCCCCTTAAGTGGGCCCCTCCCCGTCTTGGTTGATTTGAATTTAGTAGGATCTTCTGAAGCGACGTAGTCTGCAGTGCTCACAGGGTCATTAGCGATATCAATGATAATAACTTCTCGCAACTTCAACTTGTCCCCAGTCAGCTCATGCGCATTCTCAGTCGTCCCTCGGTCCGGCAAATGAATTGTCTCAATAGAAATAATGAAATTTTCTTTCATGTAGCCAGGATTTGAAATGATAGTTCGACAGTAGGGAAAAGCATTCCAAGCCTCTTCATGGATTTCCATTGAGCCAGCCGGCGCAATCATTCGGATAAAGGACGGGATCCGACTTTGTAAATGGTAGATTTTATAAGTGTACTGTCCACGAGAGAAACGACCCCCTGTGAGGAGGGGGTAATTGTCAAAGCGCTCGTTCCGCTGAACTTCCACCCCCTCACCCCCTCCTGTCTCGTTCATACTCGCCATTGCGACGGAATAGAGCTGACCCACTTGGTACTCCGCCACTGTGACCGGCAGGACGACACGGTATTCTTTGATGATCATAATAATTAATTCTTTACAACTTTTTTGTTTTTTGAAAATTATTCAAAAATTATTGAAGCGGATGTCTATAACAATAATAAAATGAATTATTTTTTGAAATTTTATAATGTTTGAAATTTTATGTATTATTTTTAAAATTGTAACTTGAATCTGCTACATTTGTTACCACTGTCCATTTTGAAGGAGATTTATTTATATCTAGAGGGTCGTTGCAGATTGACAATCAGTCAGTGTATTACTTTTGGTTTTCTTTTTCTTTTTGAAATGCCGACGAGCCGACGAGAAGTACCAGAACCAGACCAGTCTGACTAGTCATCTGCGCAGGCGCAGGCGCAGTTAAAAATTCATGCGTTAGTTGTGTTAAGGTACGGTTAAGATTTTTGATTTTTCGATTCTTTCGATTTATATCCTATGCCGATTTCAAATGGAGAGCTATATAACAATACACTAAATTGTGGAATACACGACAAGGCACAATTCAATAAAATTAGGCAATTTTTATTTTTTTCCGACTTTTCCTACTAAAGAATAATTTTAATAATTATAAATTAATAATAAAAAAAAAATTATTTATTTTTTCAAAAAACATAAATAATAGGTTTTTGTAAAAATAATTTTTAGTAAAATTAATTAATAAATTTTTTTTTATTACAAAAGCTCTAAACAAAAAGTTTTTCATTTTGACCAGGTCAGAAATCCCAGGGGATAAAAGATATAACATGATATCACGGTGATAGTTTTAGAAATTCGAAACTGTCAAACTGCCAACTGCTTACAGCGAAGTATGTAATTATTACTGAAACCGAACGCCCAAGATAATGCAAGATACTACTGACACAATTTTTAACAGGATGCTTGTGTATCACAAGCACATAGAGCTCGGCAATATGTACGTACTGGTACTGGTAACTTAATTAACTTAATTTAGAATTATTAAAACCCAGACATATCCAACGCAATGACAGTTCACACATAGTGTTATCATCAGTAATAAATTTATATCGTCTGTGAAGAACCAAAAAGACACATAATATCCAATTATAGCTAGAATAAAAATGAGCTATGTCGTGAATAAAAACAAAATGAGAAACATGCGTAAAATAAATTAATAAGGAGTTTTTGAAAAGTACAAAATGAACTACATTTACATATTTTTGAAAAAGGAAAAAAAAATATTCTATTCCCATGCTTTTTAAAAGTGCAAAATATTCTATTTAAACGCTTTCTGGACATGTTTCAATATTTTTGTACATATTGGATATCGTTTTTAGCTAAAACTGGACATGGGTCATTTTAGTTTTTCACAGACGATAAGTAACTACAAAAAGTTGTACACTGCCCATGCCGCCCAATATGCAATCAATTTTACATAATTATATTATGTTAAGAATAGGGATGGCTAATTCAAAATTCCCTGCGTTTCATTCCCTCCCGATTCAAAGTTCCCAAGGGAAGGGAATTTTGGCAAAATTCCCAGTTAAATTCCCAGTTTTCAAAATTCCCTTAAATTCCCAAAACTCGTTAGGGAATTTTGGGAATTTTGGGAATTTTAGAAATTTTCATTTAATAATTCAAACATTCCCTGTTAGAAAATTTCCAAAATATTAAAAATGCCCAAAGTTCCCAAAATTTCCTGTTTGAAAATTCTCGGAACATTGAAAATTCCCAAAGTTCCTAAAATTCCCAGTCTGAAAATTCCTGAAATATTGAAAATTTTCAAAATTTCCGGAACATTGAAAATTTCTAAAGTTCCCGAAATTCCCTGTCTGAAAATTCCCGGAATATTGAAAAGTCCCAGTACTTCGTCCATAGGGAATTTTGCCAAAATTCCCTATTTTCGAAATTCCCAAAATTCCCAAAGTTCCCTCCCTCCCAGAGTTCCCAAATTCCTAGGGAATTTCAAATCGGCCTAGGCCTACCTTAGTTAAGAATAACAATAAACAAAGTCCAGCTCCAGCTTCAGCTTTACGTAGTTGCAAAATGACACATAACCAGTTTAGTCAAAATTTCCTATATTTCGTATTGGATTCTAAATTGAAAATAAAATACCCCGCTAAATCAGATTTTAAAATTTTGAAACTGATTAGGTCAATAGATGTAGTATATTTAGATGCCTAACCCACGCAAGAACAATGAGGACTTTCAGTCGACCGTGACTGATTTTGATTTTAGTATTTTTAATTTGAGAACGTCCACAAATGACGTCATTGAAAGGGTAACAAAAGTTCTAAATGGGTCTACTTAGCTACACACATGACATCCTTAGTTAAGAAATGGGCACGCATTTCCTATGACGTCATTTACGGACGATCCATTTCTGATTTTAGTTGGATTACTCAATATTTAAACTGCTGATATTGCTGAAAACAAAAAAACAACAGATATATCATGTAATTAATTATTTGGCGCAATATGTATATGTTTGATTATTTTAGAATAAATCAAAACAGTAAAACGGTTGACATTAAAATGATTAATAATGCCATGTGCACAAGTTGGTAGTTCACAGTTTAAATAAAAAAACGTAGCGATGAAATTTAGTGATTTTTATTTAATTTTACATTAAAATAATAAAGAAATTTCCTAAATCGCTCCAGCACGTTGCATAATCGTTTGAATTTGAACCTTTTAAAAGTCGTCGTGGTACACACACTGTACAAAAAATTAATTCTGTTGTGTTCTAGTTGTTATAATGTTAAGGTGAATGTACCCCGCACCTTTCTTTTGTTTATCAGTTCTCAGCATCCGACACCCTCATCCCCCGCACCTGCCCGTCCTTCCGCTGCTTCACAAGTTCTTCGTGAATCCGTTCCTCAATAATACGAAGATCATCAATGCTGAGTCCCCACCATAAGTCTGTCCAGCAAAAGATTTGCCGATGAAAATTTGTAAAAAGTCGCTGCTCACCCCTCTGAATGGTCGTCTCGACTCTGTTCTGAAGTCCAAACCATTTAAATTCCACGCTCACGAGCTTAATGACGGTCATCACGGGAGTCACAGAGTCCTTCCAATGAAGACCAATGAGTGGTCCGCGCCCATTTTTTTCTGATTTGAATTTGGCGGGGTCTTCTGTCGCCTTGTAGTCTGATGGTTGAACCGGGTCGTTGGAGATATCGATGAGGACGACTTCTCTCAGTTTAAGTTTTTCAGGGCAGAGGTCCAGGTAGTTTTGTTTACAGTCCTCGTGGCGACCGGCAAGATGGAGGGAGTCGATAGTGATAAGGAAGTTTTCCTTCATGTAGCCGGGGTTGGAGATGAGGGTGCGGGTGTAGGGGAAGGCGTTCCAGGACTCTTCGTGGACGACCATGGACTGGTTCGGGATGAGGAAGCGGATGAAGGCGGGAGCCTTGGAGGCGAGATAGTACTTTTTGTAGGTGTACTGCCCCCGGGAGTAGCGACCGTTGAAAAGTGGGAAGTTGTCAAAGGGCTCGTTCCGCACAATCTCGATCCCCTCCCCACCCCCCGTCTCGTTTAAACTGGCTTGTGCAAAAGAGAAGAGCTGACCAATCTTGTACTCGTCCACCTCCAGCGGCATTACTATCCGGTACTCCTTTATCTGCATCCTATTCTGCTACTCTGCTAGAAATTTTGTGACTGCGTCCGCGGCAGCATTTCTTTAATCGTACGATTAGAAATAAATATTAGAATTAAAGTTAACTCTCTGCTGTGTCTGTTAATTAATTAATTTGAATTTCATAATTTAAATTTAGTTGAAACGTCATTGTAGAATGTGTAGAATCTTAGTCATTTTTCTACTATAGGGTAAATGGGAGGTCAGATCAGACCAAGAGGTCAGGGGTTTGTTAAATTATTTAAATATTTAAAACTTGTTTTTTATAATATTAAAATTAATCAAAAAACTTTGAAAAAAAGTTAAAAACTTTTAATTTTTTTTATAAAAATATTAATAAATTATTGTTAAATTAAATTAAAAAATAAATTATAAAATAAATACAAAGCTGATAAATTTTATTTTTTGAATAATAATAATTCCAGTAATTTATTTGCTACTACTAAATTGTTTTTTAGTAACTTGGAGATACAAAGCTTAACATAATAACTATCGGACTCGCTGAGTTGATTAATACTATTTTCCGAGATCGTTCTATTTTTTTTTAAATAATGCTTTTCAATAGAAAAATTATAATAAAAAGTTATATTTTAATTATTTTAATTATAATATCATTAAAAAATAAGGATAAAAATAAAATTTAAATATTGCTATTAGGTTTTGTAGAAATTAATTTTAAAAAAAATATTTTTTTATAAAATAGGCGATTTTTTTTTGAAAATTTAAAGGTGTATTGTAACAGCTGTTTTTATTACTGAATATTACTGATGTACTTGATTGGATTATTCGACGAGTCTAAAGTTTGTTCTACTGTCGACATCGACGTCGTTAAAAATGCCATTATTGCGATGAAGTCGACGTCGAGGTTAATTAAAGGGTGTTCCGGCTCTCTTTTTTTTAAACGCCTTTTTTTGTATTGAATAATTTTCCCGCGGCGTCTTTTTTTTTAAACTTTCTTTTTCCTTGTAACTGCTGTAGTGCGGTTTTCTCTACCAGCGCGAAGATTTAATATTTTCATCGTTAAAATTTTCTTTCCTTCCTAATGTTGCTTCGATTTTATAAATATTTAACTCATTAATTAATTGAACCGGAGTCCTACAAAAATTATTACAAAATTCATTTCAAAAACTCGAAACTAATTTAGTCAACACTAACTAACTATACATAGGATCAGCACTACCAGTTTCTCGTCCTGGCGCTGGTAACTTTTAACTAACGATAAGCTACAGAGTATAACAAAAACAAAAGTAGCCTCTAGTACATAGTTGTAGTAATCTTAAAATCAATTAGGCAATATTATAAAATGGACGGGGACGGGAATAACAAAAGACACGTTCGTATTCCATGGAGAGCCGCAGAAGCACTGTCAGTCCCAGAAAATTCCACCGTCACGCGCTACCCAAGCTCCACGTTTTCCTCAGACGAGTCCATTGCCACCTCCATGTACGACCTGTACGAGTTATTTGAAGGCTCACAAGACGCGCTTAACCTAGAGTCAGATTCAGAACCGGAGGTTGAACAATTAGAATTTCAACTGGACCAGGAGGAATCGGAATCGGAGCCGGAACCGGAACTTGGGCTGGATCCAGATCCGAAGTCAGAGTCAATCTCAAACCGGTCCCGCGATTGCCCAAAAACTGCAGCCATCCAAAAAACACACCCACTGAGCTCTTTCCCATCTAAGCTATCCTTGGATTCTGCCATGACCTCACATTTTAGCTTATCCTCCGTTTTGAAAGGCCAACACAAAAAATGCGGGGGTCAAACATGTCAAGGTCAAGGTCAAGGTCAACAAGGTCGAGTTCAAGTTCAAACTCAATGCCCAAGCATTGCTGGTTCTGTTTTTGGACAGGGAGACGTAGACGATGACATGGAAACTGGTACTGACGAGGACGAGAAAGAGGACGAGAATGACGATGCATTTTCAAGGATATCGCTCGTCACAAACCCGCCAAAAAATACTTCCACGCGAAATTCAAATTCTGCGCGGTCAAAAAAGCTGAGCGAAAGCGACTGCGCACTAGATGCAGCCCCTACCGATCGCGGTGACTGTTGCTTTAAGCAACTGAAATCAGTAGCAGAAGCGGCAACGTCAAAAGTGGCGCCATCTACAACTGCCACACGGAAAACAAAGCCAAAAGCACCAGCAGCAGTTGCAGCTCCAGTGGCAGAGCCTAATAACAGCTTAAATAGAAAATTTCTAAAAACAGTGCCTGAGACCCCTGCACCCGCGCCATCTGTCGTATCATCACTTGAAAATGGCGCCAAATCTGAAATGAGCTCATTAGTCAGTTTTTCCCTGGAGGGACGTTCCCTTGAAGAACTTGAAGACATCATTAAACTAATCAAAATGAGTACAAAATCGAAAAGTTTTAAAGCTGAGCGCGAAAAGGGTGAAGTGGATAGCTACAGCGCAGAAGCGCAAGCGCGAGTTATGGAAAAACTATCGCGCAAGGGACCTTTTTACGGACGACACTTGCCACCGCCGGTTATCGACAATACAGTTCCACTTAATTCCAGCCCAGCTCCAGGGTCAACTGCCTCTTTTCAAGGTCAAGGTCGACAACCCCTGCCATCAATAACACCATTGAAGCCAATTATAAAGCGAGGACTTTGGGGCGCAAGCGCCTTAAGTCCTAGAAGCTACCAGTACCAGTACCAGCCATGCGCAGCAAAACCAGAAGCTCCGCCTCCACCGCCAAAACCAGTCCTATTTGACCTTTGCAGGTCAAACTCAAAATTACAGTGTAGTTTTGACGCTCCGGGGCGGCGCCTGCCAACTCCGTGGTTTGAACGACCAGAGACGCCGCTTCAAAAAGCTTATGTAAGGCAGTCAAAAATTAAAATTAAAAAAAAACAAAATTTGACTTTTTTTTAAAAAATTTTGACAGTTTTCTAAAACATTAATTTGTAGGGCTCTGTGGTGAAATGCATGCCAGCAGATACAGAGACCCAGCGACAAAAGTTAATTTACCAAGCCCTCGACAATGGTCACATGTACAGAAGGATTAAAAATGCGGTAAATTCAAATTTTCTAAGCATTCCTTAACACTATGTAGTACATACATACACGCCCACACCACACTGAGAGTTTACTTTAATTATGAAAAAAATATTTTTTGCTGTTTAAATTAACATGCAGCAATCAAGCTACCAGCGAAATAAGCAGTTGTCAGATTTTAAGAGACACCAAGCATTTCTCCGATTCAAAGGACCAGTCGCGAACATGGCAGCCATCGAAGATGTGAACATTAATAACAATATCTGTATTCAGCGCATGATGGCAGGGGACAGTCAGTACTGTGGATTGAATAAAAGGGACCTACGCTCTGACTTTGGCTCACGCTACATTTTCAACAGTAACAACAGTAGTAGTCACAAACAACATCATGGCGGTTGCTTCTGTTTCAAAGTTCCCGCACCCCCAACAACACAGGAACAAATCTCTACTGACCTCTCGGATTTGAACAGCATCTGTGAAGACACTGAGTCTATCAATTCTTTCCAGTCCTAAAAATATAAAATTCTATAAAAACTACAAAATTTTATCCCCCATTGTTTGCCATGTTCAAACTTTTAGAATAAAATACTAAACTATTTCATTTTCTGTACTTTCAATTTGTATCAATTTTAACAGTATCAAATAAACACATTATATTTTGAAAAATCAGCTAATTGTACCATGTTATTAAAATTTAACTTCTCAAAAATAAAAAGAACGGGGAAATGACATGTGACACTTGAAATTTTGTGAGTCACGAATTGTTAAAGTTTTAAAGTGGTTTTACTTTACGAGTTATACACTCAATTGCCTTTGTTGTGCATCTGTAGCGTTCTTTATTTTATTTCCGCCTTCAACCAGCCGTTTATAGTTTTTGAGTATTTTAAACTTTAAACTTGACGCCGCCAATTTTTTGGTAATTTTTGTTCTATCCAATTGTTGAGCTGTAAGCACAAAATCGTGTCCCAAAAATACAGAAATCAGTACTTGACATTTTTCTAAATGACACTAAATGTAATGTTTGCCACTTTAATTTAATTTAAGTTTCTAGTGGAACTAAAATAGGAAATACCCGTCTACAGGTTTCATTTGCAAATTTTAGACTGTCCAATAAAGTCGTAAATTTTTAGTAGTCAAAGGCTTTAATTTTTTGCACACATAAATTGCAAATTTATTATTTGGGGCAAAATGAGATTTTTCCAATTTGCACTTCTGCTTCTTTTTCTGACTGAATTAACATTGACAGTAAATGGGGTAAAGCAAGAATTGTACATTCACATGCAAGAGGGCTACATTTTTTATTTTGACTCAAGTTTTCGTAATTTTTCACCTCCGGCTCAGATTGCCCCATTTCATAAAATATGCGGTACAGGAAGGTATGTTATTAATAAATCAAGATTTACTGCACTATACGAATATATTATTTTTAAAAAAATTTGATCATATTTCTTTAGATCGCGCATGTTCGAAAATGACAATTTCACATCGTTCGCAGCAGTTGGAGGGTCCCTGGAGGAGAATAATAACTTAACGTGCACTAGCTACGACTTGGAGAAATCCTTGAAAACTAAAATTACGTCAATTCGTCACTTAGGTGGGAACGACACGGAAAAGCCGTCTATCAGTTTCTACTCAGAAGTTGACTGGGAAGGGAAGGAGCTTCTTCTAGAAGGTGAATCCTTGAATAATATTTTAAACCCAGCAGTAGTGCGCTCCTTTGTTGCTACATATGCTTCGGACTGGACTCTTTACGAGGGCGCAGATTTTAGCGGGATATCCTTGTGTTTTAAAAATACTAATGCGGCGCGGAAATTCTACTGGGCACGAAATCTACAGGTTGATCATGGTATGAAAACTGTTGGCTCTGTTCAACGGGGATGTAAGGCGTAGAATTAGGAGGCCCGTTCCACGGACGGATTATACTAGATTTTAATGCAGAAATACACTATTTAAACAATTTAAAAAATATGATTTAATTAAAATAATGAATTATTAGAAATACAAATTGGGCAAAATTTAAACTTATAAATTACTACGTATACATTTATTTATCGCGAGCATTGCAAGTATGTAGTAGTCCATACTGCATGAAATATCATATATCTTATATCAGCGCATAGCTATGTGCATCTATATTAACGATCACGAAGAGATTTAAACAAAATTAACTTGATTTTGGGTAGCATACATTGACATTTATGACAAACGCTAACTAAGGCATAGTTGGCAAGGTTTAAGTTCTTACCAGTCTGCAGTCGTTTCAGATTTGACCAGTTTCAGTCGGTAGGCAGACAAACATTATTTACCAATTAGTTACAATATTTTTTCCATTTGTTTTTTATTTTTATATTTTCAAGATTTGTGTAATTTTTGCCAATTTTTGCCATTATTGTCACTTTTGCCAGTTTTTGCCAGTTTTTGCCAATGTTTTCCAGTTTTTGCCAATGTTTTCCAGTTTTTGCCAATGTTTTCCAGTTTTTGCAAATTTTTGCCAGTTTCACTAAATTTTGCCAATATTGTCATTTTTGCCAATATTTATCAATCGTTGTCAATTTTTGTCAATTTTTGCAGATTTCTGCCAATTTTAGCCAATTTTAGCCAATTTCTGCACATTGCTGCCAATTTCTGCCACCTTTACAAGTTTTTCCCAAAATGCATTATTTTGAACTAATCATTACTAATTTTTACCACCTGCCCAATACTACAGCGCACATATTTCAATATCCTAATTTTAAGTTTGCAAAAACCTGAAGTACAAAAAGGTCGAGGGTATTAGACATTGTTCAATAGGGTGACCGGATACCGGATATGAATTTAATACTTTTGCCTATAACTACGGATAAGAACTTTCTAAAATTTGTAAAAGAAGTATTGTCACACAAGTGGCTCACATCCCGCGTGTAATCACAAGTGTTTTCACTTTTAACCTACAATTAACTTTTTGTTGAGTACATTTAAAGCAATTACTCCATGCGGAACAAGAGTGCTTCACGATAGAAAAGCAAATGTGTTACCAAAATCCTTATTGAGAAGTTTACTTTTTCTGGGACCAGTTTTACCTTTGAGGTTATAGACAGACTTTAGAAATACAATACGCAGCTCTATACAAATTACATTTTAAAAATGTGTCAAAAATTCCCTTCGTCGTCAAGTTCAATTCAAATACAAAAATATTCCCGCTCTATCCTGGCGCTATTTATTGCGCTCGTTTTGGGAAGGGCAGAGTGTGTGAAGCAAGAGTTATGGATGCACATGCGCGGAGGTTACGTCCTTTATTTTGACTCACACAACTCGAATTTGACCTCTGTCAGCAGCTTATTTCCAATTAAAAAGCTGTGCGCGGTAGGAAGGTGAGCGCGCCAGATTTGAATTTTTAAAATAGTAAAAATAATTCTGTTACACAATTACTTTATTACATCTGTTTTGTGCAATTTTTAGATGGCATTTATTTGCAGAGACGAATTTCAAAATAGCCGGCTATTGCCCTAGGGCAGGTTCCCTTAACAATGAAGTTTTCTGTCAGGACTACACTACTACCCATGTCCAAAATTCCGCTAGTATAAAATCCGTACGTCGGATTGGTGGGAGTGATACGACAAATGAGACACTCAGCTTGTACTCTGGAACTCATTGGACAGGGAATGAGATTTTTGTCACGAGTGAAGAAAAAGCAAAAGTGGGAATTTCAAAATCTAGCGAGGTCAATTCTATCTCCTACATTGGTTCTTCCTCAAACTGGACTTTATTTGAGGGGCAACATTTGAATGGGAAATCTAAATGTTTTTCTGGGAGTAGAATTTTTAATTTTGGAAATAATTTGAAAAATAATTTGGAAACTGTCGGCTCTGTTTTCTATGGTTGTGATGCTGAGGAAATTAAGCGATACAGACTTGAAAATTTAAAATAAAGACATGTACAGCGTTGCAACATTTTATTAAGTATTACCTTTATTATTAGAATATGTCACTACTTAACCTTTGTGTTTTGAATGATTATTCTAACCACTGTCAGCCAAGTAGCAGAGAACGAAGGCTGACCGATCTAGTACCGATGCGCCGTTCTCCCAAACACTCGAAGGCATGGGCTCCAGAATTGGAAATTGACGAAGGCAGCTCCAACGCACAGCTCCACACGGCTCCACACGGCTCCGATGCGCCTTGGTCCCTAGAAACGCTTGAGGCAGAAGGGGGTGGTAAAAAGTTTTTAACATTGACGAGTCAAGGTATATATTTTTGACGCGTACATTAGAATAGAGGTACCTAACTACCTTGTGCCATGTTATATACTATACTATATAATAGTAATGGTACTGATAACAGAATATAGAATAGGAATTTTTCATATTATTTATTTTTTATTTATTCATGCTATGAATACATAAAGTAGTGTTCATACCGAAATTTAAATGAAAAATGCTTAGCTGCCGTTAAAATTCATAAATGCATAATTTAAATAGTTTAAATTAAATATTTAATTTAATATTTCGTGAAAATTGCAAGTTGTGATACGCAATTGTATAAAGCATAGCACCAGAATAATTTATAATCAATTAATCAATATAATCTGTTCTGTATTAAGTAATTAATTTTAATTATTTGTAAAGCTCTAAACCCTAATTTTGTTTTCTTAGTATATGATTTACTTTTATTTTTTAATTTATATTTTTGTTAAAAATAAAAGTGTGAGACACAATTGTTAGTGTCATTGATGTGTTAGTTTCTGACATTACCGCTAGTTTTATTAAATGTTTTTGTTTATGATTTCAATTTATTATTTTTTAATTAATTAAAAAAATAAATTACATGGATAATAAAAGAATAAAACTCACAAAAAAACATACGTGGCTTTAGGTTGTTGCACTGTATTTTACTACATACTTATAAAAATAATATAGTTCAAATAAAATAATTAAATATTGTTGCATACGCATTATTAAAATCTTCAACATACCCCAATATTTAATTTAATTATTATTTTTTAGTTGAGTTGTAACACTAAATTCCATTACACGTTGGCCACATGCTTTATACTTATAACCTATACAGTAATATAATATATATGCAGTGATACGCATTAGCATACAGCATTAGTATTAAATATATTAATATATACGGCATACGGTAGGTAGGTACTACTTAAGGTACTTAGGTACTCCACGGTAGTCCACAATACTCCACAGCGTACAGCGTACAGTGGACGAAAAAAGATGCTCCTATAGTCAGGGGTCGGCCTAGAAAGCAGGCGGAGTGGAAATTTCATCGTCGAAGGCATGGGCTCCACACGGCTCCACACAGCTCCAAAACTCGAGGAGTCCGTTTAATTTTTCTTGGAGGGCTCATATGCGCCTTTTTTTCGTCGAAAAAAAGACCGATCAAAAAGACGAGAACGACTGCATTTCGTTCTCGTTTGGCTTACAATGATTCTAACGGCGCCAAACCTGTGTGGCTTGAAAACATTTGAAATTTGAGAGGACGCAGTGTGGCTAGCGCTTTTTTGAGACGGTGTCGCTATGTCGTCTCGAGGTTTATTTTAGCTCAGTTCATTTAGCTGGTAGATTCGATTCGTCCTGTGATTCCAGACTAGTAGATGAGCTGCAAACAGCTGTCCAAGTTAAACGCCTTTTTTTAATGCAATTTTGCAATTTTTTGCCACTTTTGCGGTTTTTGCCAATTATCGAAATTTTAAAAAATGAGTGATAAACTCCTCACAGGGTCGCGCTCAATTCAATTAAACCATATTTTCCGCACAATTCTTGCGCTATTTACTGCGCTTATCGTGGGAGGGGCAGAGTGTGTGAAACAAGAGCTGTGGATGCACATGCGCGGAGGCTATGTCCTTTACTTTGACACACACAATCCGGACTTGACATCCATTAACAGCTTATTCCTAATCAAGAAGCTCTGCGCTGTCGGAAGGTGAACGCGCCAGATTTGAATTTTTAAAACCGTACCATTAATTTAAAAAATAATTGTACATATAAAATTCTTTGTGTGTTACCTATGATTTTTCAGATGGCATTTTTTCCCAAAGTCAAACTTCATATCATCAACTCCAACTCCTCGCGCAGGCTCCCGTAATAACCAAGTTTTCTGTGAGAATTTCTCCCGTTTTGAAAATTCCACTGAAATAAAATCCTTGCGTCGGATTGGTGGGAGTGACACGAGGAATCAGACGCTCAGCTTGTACTCTGGAAATAACTGGACTGGGAATGAGATTACTATTATTCAAGAAGAGAGAGCACGGGTGGGAATTTCAAATTCAAGCGAGGTCAATTCTCTATCTTACATTGGCTCCTCCTCAAACTGGACTTTATTTGAGGGGCAAAATTTGAATGGGAAATCAGTTTGCTTTTTCGAAAGATACGTTTTTGATTTTGTAAACGTGTTAAAAAAATATTTAAAAACTGTAGGCTCTGTTTTCTATGGTTGTGATGAGATAGAAATTAAGCGATACACAGAAGAAAATTTGTGATAAAATGTTTTACACGTTTTAAGATTTTAGAAATGAATTGTAGTAGTTTTATTTGAAAACATTTAAGTGTGTTTATTTACAAATAAAATCTTCATTTTGAGCATGACAAATTAACGCATAAAAAACTGCCAATTTTCGATTTATTTTTACTACATCATCTTCGCTAAAGTTATCCGTTAGGCGGTTAGATCTGAACGAAGACGTCATAAATTTACATTTTGAATGCAAAGCGGTCAAATAATACGAAAACGAAAGTGAAACCTTTAATTTGTATTTCTATTGCTTAGATTTAGATACTTGTCATACGGAATAACAAAATGTGGCAATAAAAATAGTAATTTAAATTTTGCCGCCAATTTTGCTGAAAATGCACGTTCTGACAGAAGAGGGCGCTGTTGTCAAATGTAATAAATGCAATGCTTTATCTAAGCGGCAATTAAATTGGCTGGTAAGATTTTAAAATTTAGTAGCTAGGCTGATTTCAGTATTTCAACATATAGCGCGCGTATTGATTTCATGCGTAAATATCGCGCTCAGACAGTGCACTTCAGATGTCCAGTTTTAAATGAATGAACATCGATGAATAGAAATGTTTAGCTTATAAGATCTTAAGTACATCAGCTGCTTTGACAATTATGAATTTTACTCAAAAAATGTGTACAATCACTATTACGTATCGGACAAGTTTATTCTTTAGTTAAATAACATAACCATGCAATAAGCGGAAACGGAAACTGGTGTCATGAAGTTCTCAAGTGCTGTGTCAAAAGAACCCTACTTGACGCCATTGTTAACTCGGTATTTAAATAGGTAGCAGAATCTCACATTGCTTCTTTGTTATTAGAGTTTAGGTTAAGTAAGGTAGTTTTTTTTTCTTGGATTTTGTAATACCAAAAATCGAAATTAATTGTAGCAAAATTCGAACTAGTAACATTGTTATACGTTTGAAGCTATAGTTAGAAATATACGAAATACCAAGCAATTGCAATTTCTTCAAAAACAAAAAAGGAACAAGAAATGGCAAATAAAAAATTTGAATTTAAAAATGTTTCCCGCTATTTTGTAGCAGCGCTGTTTATTTTTGTCACAGGACCACCAGGTGTTAGTTTCCTTGGATTTGGAGAGTGCGCAAAGCAGGAATTGTGGATGTACATGAAAGGCGGCTCTGTTCTCTATTTTGACACGAAATCGTCGATATCTAACTTGTCTTCTATTGCTCCGCTTTTTCCAATTATCAAACTCTGCGCTGTTGGGCGGTAACATTTCAAAAATAAAAAAAAAGAATTTTTTCCAAAATTAAATATTTTCTAAAAGCCATCATTTTTTAAAGTTTAAAAAAGTGCTTTAATCAAATCGTTTTTTCACCTTTCAGATGGCACTTATTTCAGGAAGAAAATTTCCGTATCTTAACCCTACGTGCAGGAGGCATTACAACAGCTAAGGAATGCAATCTAGTTTCGAATCCCACGTTGAAAATTAAATCCCTTCGTCGTGTTGCAGGCCCTGACACGAACACATCCACTATTGTTTTATTCCCTGGAGCACTTTGTACTGGACCGGCAACTCAAATTACTCAAAACGGCCTTACAAATATTGGAAATTCAACCTCAATAACAGATTTAGTAATTACTGGGAAGTCAAACTGGACAGTTTTTGAGATGCCGAATTCAATAGGAAAATCTCATTGTTATCAAAGCGTACATCTTTTTAGTTTTTATAATTCAGTCAAAACTATTTTGAGATCTGTTGGCTCTGTTTTTAAAGGGTGTGATGCAAAGGAGATTGAACTGTACAGGAAAGAACATAAATTGACTATTTAGTATTTAGCTTGTATATTGTCATCTATACTTATAAGTAGTACAACAGTGTAGAATTTATTGTACTATAAAACTATGAATGGTTAATAAAAAATTCAATTTCAATATTTTTAATTTTTAATTCAATTTTAATTTAAAATAATTAATTTAAATTAAATGGATTTGCTACAATTAAAACATCGGTAATATTCGAGTATTGCTTGGAAGTTGGGAAAATCGCGCGAAAACTCAAATCCATTTTAAAATTCCAACTCAGCTTTTCTGCTGCTACACTAGCTACACTGCTAATGCACAGACAGACGACAGACCGCACTTCTGAGCTGTGCGACTCTGCGCGAGTGTGATTATTTTACTAATTTTATCATTTTACAGTTTTACAGCCTTATAAATATCCCATTCCGAAATTCCAAGCTTTTTCATTTTGTGTGTATGTACTTTGAACTGCCATGTTCACTTTCTTACCATCATTAAATTTCTGTGATTAATTAAAGTAAGTACCTACCTATTTTTTAATACACAACCGGCAACCGACCGGTCATCGGCCCACCCAGGTACTGTTGACTGTTAGTAAGATCAAATGTGTCATGTATTAATTTAATATATTTGAATGTTGAATATTGAAAGTCAAAAGATGCAGTTTTGACTGTTTACCCTTGACTTTTAACTTTCAACTTTGACTTTAATCAGTATTTATTATCTTGGTATGGCACATAAATTACCGGAAGCGTCTGTGTGGATCACAAGTCACAAGTTGCTAGTTAGTCAGATGTGTTAATTTTTATAATGTATAAGTTTAAATGGTGGAAATTAAATTAAATTCAAAATTCAAACTGTCAACTGTGGGTTGGTTGACCAGGGCCGGGTCTGGATCCGAACGAATTGCTACATATTATTCCTATACAAAAACTACCATCAACCATTTTGAATTTATTCATGATTTTGTTCTTTGAACCAATTTGTTGCTTTGTCGTGTTCTAGAAAAGTTTAAAATGTTCTACATATATTAACTTGATTCTTAAAAGTGCAAATTGTCATATTTCACATGTTTTGATATAAGTGTTAAATATTTTATTTGAGGGTTTTTGAAAAGTCAAAATGCTCTATTATGGTTTTTGAAAAGTGTTCAATATTTTATTTGCATGTTTTGTAAAATGCACTAAATTATTTATTAGCATATTTTTTAAAAGTTGAAAACGCAGTTATATAGTTGATAGTTATGTTCAATTTAAATGTTTTGATTTCAAAGTTCTGCTTTTGCTGGCTGCACTATTATTTGCCTTTTGTAGTTAACTATTAATATTGTTCAAGAGAGGGGTAGTTGTGTGTAGGAAAATCAAAATTTTAAATAGTTGCTATCGGTCTATTAACATTTAACATTATCTGATATTTTCTGTGTAGGTATTCTAATCCAGGAATTACGAAAGCTATTAAATTCAAAATTTTTCTAACATTGTTGATCATAGATTCACCTTGATTAGAAACGACTGTGTTTTTAAAACAAAAATAAAAGCTAATATATTACAATTATTTTTAACTCAAGTTTTGTTTTTTAGATCGATCTAAACGCAAGGACCAAAATTTGTAGCTCAGTCAGTAAAGAAAATTGAAACGATCCACCAAACCACTCACCAGATCAGGCAGGCAAAAGCTGGTGCTGCTAATCAAAATCCAGATCTAGGCTGAAGTACCTAGTTAATGTTCCAGTTGAAATTAGTCAGTTCCAACACAAACGATAAGATGAGTGATGCTCAGCTTCAGCTTGACAAATCTTCGGTGAAGGAGTTAAAGGAGCAGAAAGTGTGTCGCATCGTCATTCAGCAGTGTTTAAATGCCACCCTTCGATTTGACATTACCGATCATCCTCCAGTGTCTATCCAAAGGGGCATCGTCGTCTACGTCTGTTTCCTCCAAGGGGCTCACCCCAATACTATTCCACTTATAGGTTTGCTACAGTTCAAAGATTTAAATAAATTTATACAATTTTACTAATCGGGTTTGAAGACTCAAAATGGTCCATGTTAATAGTTGTAGCTAAAAACAAAATTCACTATGTACTTAAATAGAAAATATTATTGCATTTTTTACACTTTTTCCAATTTCCAAAAATATTTACGTGAGTTAAATATTTTAGATAAATTACTTAAACATGTGTTATTAGAACATTTTACACACTTTTTAAAAGCTTGTAATTAGAACATTTTACACATATGAAAAAAATGCAAATGTAACCTGTTTCAGCATTTCAAAAACATGCAAATAGAATATTTTGACGTCTTCCAAAAAAGTGTAAGTAGAACTTGTTTGGAAACTTCAAAAACACGTCAAATACAACATTTTACGCTTTTCAAAACAGTGTATATAGAACCTTTTTCGACATTACAAAAACATGTAGGTAGGTACATAGAACACTTTTCAAAAACATGAAAATAGTACATTTCTCGCTTCCAAGAAAAATTGAAATAGAACTATTTTGGACATTTAGAAAAACATTCCAATACAACAATTTCACACATATTTTTAAATACCATTCTTTAAATAGAAAATTTTACCGTTTTCAAAAACTTGTAAATATCATCCTACACAGCTTCTTTCCTAATGCGATACACAGACATTTAATTTTAATTCTAGTTTAAATTTTAATTGGGCCGTTTTAAGTTTTCACTCACTGTCATAATACAATAAATGTACTTTATTACGATATCGTTAAAATTGCAAATTTTAATTTTTTACTGAACGCTGAGTTACTAAAAACAGTTGATTTCATAATTAATTCGATTTTGTGTTCGTTTTTTTCTCATTATACAGCAAAGTCAATCGTCCATGCCCGCCTCTCCGAGCCAGAGGACGACACACCAAGTCGAAAATCATTATTTGAACTAGGCAATGCTTCGGACATCCTCCTCATCCCACAGGCGACACTTGGGGGGAAACTAAAAGGGAAGAATGTTCAGTATCACGGGATCGTGTCCAAGCCCATCGGTGCAGATTTATTTCGTCAACTTGTTGAAGATGTGGGTCAGCTCATGTGTTCCTCCAACAACAATCAGGCCGCAGCAGCCGCAGCCGCCACTCCGACTTTGTCTCCGCCATCATCGACGTCGTCATGTCGCAAATCCCAAGTTCAATGTGGTGTCTATGGAGCTCGGCAAATCCTGTCAATGGAAACTAATGGCCCCTTCACTCACGTCTTTGACTTTTGAGCCCTACTAATTTGTGTCAGCTAAAATAATCTGGAACTTATTAAAGTGTATTGCAGCAGTTTTGAACTCACACACATCCGGTTCGGGTCATCGGGTCCCTATAGAAAATATCAACAGAAAAAAACTTGACGTATTATCGTAGTATTAAGTAATTTTTCAGAACTTTATAGGAAAAATTTAAATCCCCTGTTTATAAAGAATGAGATTTAAATTAGAAATTAGAAGCGGAGTCTTCGTTCTTCGTTGTACAGAAGGGTACTGTGATAATAATCCGATCGAATGCTAAAATTGCTAAATGCATGTTATTAATTAATACAAAATTTTTTTAATGCTAACAACAACTTATAGATTTGATAGAAACAAAATAAATGCATGTGAAATAATCTGATTTAATACAATTATTGTTTACGTAAGTAATTTAAATTTAATTTGATACAATTATTAATATCAAGGTCCCTATCCAAGAAACACTCCAGTCATGAGCTTATATTAACCGCAGCGAATCGCGTATGTAAATGTAAATGGACTATTTTTAACATTGAATGTTGGGTGTCATCAATATCCAAAAAAAAAGACCCATTTTGACTCCTCCCGTAACATTCTTTATGGACGATCCCTAAGTTATGATTAAAAGAAGTTTGTAAATTAGACACTTTAGATAAGACTTAACAAAGATGTAATGTGCAATAGGATAATTACGAGGTTTTTAAAAGCCTAAAATGTTCTATTTCCATTATTTTTGAAACGTGCAAAATGGACTACTTACATGTTTTTGAAAAGTGTAAAATGTTCTATATTTGCATGTTTTTGAAAAGTGTAAAATGTTCTATAATTGCATGTTTTTGAAAAGTGTAAAATGTTCTATTTACATTTTTGAAAAGTGTAAAATTTTCTATTTACATGTTTTTGAAAAGTGTAAAATGTTTTATTTACATGTTTTTAAAAAGTGCAAAATATTCTATTTACATGTTTTTAAAAACCGTTAAAGTTTGTAGGTATTTATACATTTTTGAAAAGTCTAAAATATTTTTTTTCTGCATGTTTTTATGATCACGACTACAAAATTTAATGTTTTTCCTAAGTATTGCATTCTGTGTTTAGCAAAAAATGGAAATAGCTCGTTTTGAGTCTTAACTATGGATCGATATGTTATTTAAATGAGTTCTGTATGCTATAATTAATTTTAAGTGCTTCCCGTATAAAGGTCCCGAAATTTACTAATGATTAAGCATGGATTATGAAATAGCGTCTAGTACTTACAGAAAAGGCCCGATGCAGTGCCTCCAAGTCAAAATCAAAATTCAAAATCTACATCCCACAATCTCCCATAATATGCCCATATTTACCTTCATTTATTTCCAATTCCAACTCGGCACAAACACACACTCACACGTAACCTGGAGGTAGGTACTTGGGTAAGGTGACTACAAACTACATAATTTATTGAGAGCTGAGCTAAAACCAACTGTCAATATGTCCGTAATTTTTTAGTAATTAATTCAATGTAACAGTGTAGCGGTAGTCTTTTTTGTAAATGATTACATTTTAGTTGTAAGTAGCGTTAAGCATAGATTTCATTATTATTCCTTTAACTTATTTCTCTATTAAAACATAAAATATCACGAAATTATCTACAGATTTAAATATTGTCTTTTCTCTTTTTTTACCTTTTTAGGATCGTTCACAAATGACGTCATGGGAAAATCCACATTTCTATGTCACCAACTTTAACCTGGCGTAAAAGGCTATCTTTATAGCATGCATGGGATGTCAGCAGTATCCATAAGTAAACCCATTGACCCTACCAATGACGTCATTTGTGAACGATCCCTATAATACAGCATACACATCTCCTACAATATTTTTCTATTAACAATACAAGTACGCACCATTTCATTCAAGATTTAATTTTAAGCATTAAAAAATCCAAGAATAATCGAAATCGAAGAAAAGTTCTTCAAGAAAATGAATTATTAGCCTTAATTAAACAGCTAATTAATTTTAAATATATTATATAGAATTTGCAGTAATAATAAAAGTATTATTAGTCAAACAATCTCAGTCAATGACCAACTTTCCTTATGTCTCTTGTGTTAAATTTAAATCTTGTAATAAATTATCTTTTTTTTAACATTGTTGTAATAATATACTATTTTAATAAATAACAATTTCATAACGTAATATTCTCATGCGATAGTTGATACCGTCAACTGTCCACCACTGTTAAAAGAATTCTTCGGTGGCGGTGTGTCCGATTCAGATTTTTATTTCAAGTTTGTATTGCACATTGTATTTTATTGCACGCTTCGAAACAGTTAAAAAGTCAAAAAGTCGATGATTGACGATCGATGACCTTTTTGTTGAAGGGTTGGCTTGACCGATAACCGAACCGATCCGGATCGAACCGAACCGATGCCACAAAGTAATTTAACACACAGGTCACAGGTGACAGAGTTAGTTGACTAGTGAACAACTTTGGCGAGAAGAAAGGAGTGGATGGTGAATAGGATTCGGTGGAGGTCACGACACTCCATGGTTTCGGGTGGAAGGGTCGTCCCGTGAAACTTGAGTGTGAGGCGGGTGCGGGAGTCGTCGGAGGAGCCTTTGAGTGCGGAGAAAAGGCGGGTCCAGAGAGGTGGGCTGGGCTTAGAGGATGCCCGGTAGAGGTTGAAGGCAGCTGATGGGAAGTCCAGTTCCAGTTGACACGGCTTCCCTCCCCACCACACGGGGTAGGAGGTTTTCTAAATAAATTTTTAGAGATTTTCAACAATAGGCAAATTACGTAACGCAACACAAATTCTACAACAGGTTTTTTTCTCTACTTATTTTCTGGTTTAGCCCCATTCACACATCCACACAGTTCCTGTATTTTTCGTATTTTCTTTTTTTTAATCAGTATTTTTTAACTTCTATTTTTCAATAATATTTTGTTAAGCATTTTTTAGTTTCTATTTTTTTTCATTAATTTTCTCTGCTTTTTCTGAATCTTGAACAATAAAAATTTCAAGTTTTTTCTCTCCCATTTAAAATTGAATTTATTAAATCGTTCAAAGGTGCTGCCTAAATACTTGCTCGCTACAAATTTGATTTAATGTTCGTTTCAAGTTTCAAGTTAAAAATATTTTTAAAAATTTTAACGTAGTTTAGTGCATTGTTTTAATTTTCGTTTTCACAAGACAGTGTAGATAAAAGTCTTGATTTCGAGATTTATTTTCTAAGTATTTTCCATCAATTTTCTAAATATTTGTCCCGCAAGCCCCAACATAATATTTTTACATTTCTCCACTTTTTGGAATTTTGAGCTATTTAAAGCCATTCATGTTTGCATTAGAATTCCCCGGATATCCCAGTAATAAATTTCTGCTTGATCACATTATGAGAAAATGTCTAAATTTTGACCTCTTTTTTTGAAAGAACTGTTTCATCGATGATTGTTGGCAGTTTGCTGAAGACAATAAGGTTTGCATTAAGGCAATGAATGGATCAGATATTATACGAAGTGATTAGTGAATTGTTTAGTGATTAGATTAGAGGCATGACTCGCATTGGTATTGGTTTTGGTTTTGGTGATGAGAGGTGTTGGAGTCGGAGTTGGAAAGGCAGGGTGGTACCTGTACAGAACAGGGGATTGAGTTTCGATTGATTAGAATGTAATGGTTTGAATGGTACTTTTGATATTCTTGGGTTTACTACGCCTCCCTATGGCAATGGTGATATTCTTACTCTTGACCATTACCTTAACGGATTTGACAGTGGCCGTGACGGCCTTCGTCCAGGCGGTCTCCACCTTGATCAGCTCCGCCCGCGTCTCGGTGGAGAGGTAGAGGGTGAGCGGGAGGGTGCGGGAACAGTTGGGCGGGAAACCGTCGCGCTCCGTCGCAATTTGAAGGGTGAAACAATGTTGCCGCTCGTCCAGATGTTCCCCAGACGCTGAGAGGACCCGGAGAAGTGTCGTCATGACCCCGTAGACTTGACTGTCATCCCAGTCCGCGCCGACGCCGGGCGGGTAGTCCATGTAGTAGAGGCTCCCGCCGCGGATAGCGAGGACCTTCGGCTTCCACGACAACCAAGACTGACTGGCAGAGGCGGAGAGCATCTCAAGGGACGGGGACTTCCCCTCGAGTGTTGTCCCCTCCCACAACCACCCCACGTAGAAGATCTCCTGCCCGCTTTCCTGACTCCAGCACTTGATCTGCACGTTATTCAGGCCGAGGATCGTGTCCGAGATGCACTTGACCCACGAGGTGAGGCTGTAGGAGTCTCCGCAGTGGATCACGCCTGTCGTCGCGTTTCCTGTAGAGTCCCGCACCTCGAAGGCATTACACCGAAGTCGGTCTGTTTCGCCCAAGTAGCGCGTGAGGTGGGCGAAGAGGAGCGGGATCGACTTTTCCGTCTCCCACTGCTCACTTCCCAGTGCCTCGTCACCCGCCTCCCATTGATTTAGGTTCGTCTCCAGAAGATCTTGAAAAATGGGAACACACAACAAATCAAATCAAACCATATCAAATTGAATAAAAAATCAGATTGAATTAAATCGAATCAAATCAAACTGAAAGATCAAACATCATACGGAACGTGCACTGAATTTTAGTACCAGTGATAAAAATGAAAATTCAGTAGTTTGCCAGTTGTCAGAAGTACTACACAGTTGACAGTTAATCGACCGCAATAAATTGTGCACTATAGCATTACTGATGATGATAGCAACTGATAAAACTGACAATTGTTATGACTGAATAAAAACCATAAATTCAAAAGTATTCAATTTTGTATAGATGAAAGAGAACCGATAACCAGGAGCACAATATTTATGGATTTTTTTACATACTTTGTGTGGGCGAAAGGAAAGGTTTGGCAGAAGGATAATAATTGAGCTTGAGAGTAACTGACGGGCCACAAGAATTTAGGTATTCCATTGCTTCATCATGGTCCATCTGGGTTATTTTCTTTCCGTTTACTAGTCATCACAGGTACAGGCACAGGCCGGATCAAAGTTCAGAGTCAACAAAATTCAAAGTTGCAAAAATTAGTTATGCATCACTGTCAGTCAATGTTTCACAAATAAAATAGACAGGTACAGTAGAATTAAAGTAGAACGCTATTTTAAAAGGAAAAGACTGAAATGTAATTCAAAAATGCCGCGGAAAAAAATAAATCATAGTGTAAAATCAACCACAATAAAAATTCTTATTTATCGTGACGTAAATGTAAATTGAATAATTGAACAGTGGGTGAGCGACTATACGATTTACAATGCAATTTCAAAACTACCAAGCTACCCGCCCACATAACATGACGTGTAGGGAATCGTCCGTAAATGATGTCATCAATAACATTGTGTTTTAAAGTAAACCCACCCACCCTGTTTAACAACGAAACAGTAACGATTCGTCATTCGTGACGTCATTGCCGTAATAGGAGCGGCTTAAACTTAAAGCACCCACCCAACCAGAATATGACTGTATTTATGGACGATTCCTACAACTTGAGGAGAAACACCGAAAAATATTGCAATCTCTAAAATAATAACATTTTGCAGTTGTAATTTTTAGTGTTATCGTAATTTACTAAACCTACCTGTTAGGGAGCGTGCATAAATTACGTAATACAAAAATTGGCAATTTTAAACCCCTACAACCCCCCTCCTCTGTATTGACATGTACAATCGTGTAAAAAAAGAAACATAGATTGAACCCCAATCTTCTTGAGGTGTACCACGTAATTTATGCACGCTCCCTTGTAAATTGTAAGCACCTTGAGTCTTAAGTTAGCTTAAGTCAAGTTTATCCTTTCGCAAAGCTCAAATCTTACATCGTTAGTCAGTCGAGGCTTATTACCACCGTTTTATTCTACATGCAAATAATTAAGATTATGCGGTCGATTACATGCATGTAATCACCACGTATTATTTTACAAGCGCAAGGCTGACGGGGATTAAATTGTATTCGTGCATGAATTAATTAGGGAGTAGAATTACGGGGTAAAATATACGCTATCAAGTAGGCATACTCAAAAATCAAGTACCGTACATGCCAGAATAACACCTGGGCTCAAATAAGCCACGTCTATATAGGCTGTCAGTCTGAATCAGTCTAATGTTTTAACTAAAGCGCTTGGACGCTTGTTCCTCCATTTACGGTATGTTTAAGTGTATAGGGTGCTACCGGAGTGCAGTTAAAATTGCTACTACACTGTGAACGAAAACGAAAACTAAACAAGTTTATTATTTGTAATTTGTAATGGGCCCTGTACAATAATATTTTTGCTAGCAAAATAAATCCACTTCAAATCACTTGAGTGTCAACCTCAGACCTTCAGACAGACGTAAAGTGTACGACACTTATAATACACATATAATCTGAAAACCTTTAGGAAACCGTGCATAAATTACGTGGTACGTTCTAGGGGGTGGGAGTACAATATGCTCATCCTTTTACATGGACGTACATACATACCAAAAAAAGGGAGGTAGGGGTTCAAAATTGACGATTTTTGTACCAAGTAATTTATGCACGCTTTCTAGTTGATTTTTAAGTATGCAGGAAAATTAAACTATAAGGGTCGTGCATAAATGACGTAATGGGTTGGGTCAGTGTGTCTACTTTGACACGAATGACATCCTGCCTTAACCAGAAACTTACGTAGTGGTTTACCAAAACAAGGGGGATCAAAGGGGGGTCTATAAATGGGGATATTTATATAACATCATTTATGGACGATCCCTCTACGAAAAATAAAGAAAATTTTGAGAAGTGGAAGGTGAGTGAGTGTGTGTACTTGCTGTGATTGCATCCCCAATGTAGAGTTGTTTGCAGAGGACGGCTGGAGATCCGGGGATGAGCCTCGAGATAATGAGCGGCAATTGATGCTCCGCCCCGCCCCGCACACTAATCCCGAGCATCCCATCCACCCGCGTCAAAGTCACTTCACGCTTCTGTTAATACACAAGTGTGGATTTAATGTAATCTATAAATTCCAAACTTGACTCAGAGTGCTTTTATGCCTCCTTGACTTATACTCTTATGTCTTGAGTGAGTGAGTGAAGAGTCAAAATACCCCACATGTAAATATTTTTTGCCAGGAATAAAATGCCAAATGCACTATATCTACAAAAAAAAATCAAAATTTTAGGTGCCTCAAAGCATATCGAGGTAAATAGAATATTTTGCAATTTTGAAAAACTTGCAAATAATATAAGTTAAATTTTTTAAGCATGGAAATAAAACATTAAATTTGCTCTTTTTAATAGCGTGTTCTATAGGGTCATTTTGCACTTTCAAAAAATGCGTAATTGGGTTAATTTCTATATTTCAAAAATGCGTAAATTGAACACTTTGTACTTTTTCTAAAGCATGGTAATAGAAATTTCTAAACTTTTCAAAAACATGTAAATGGGACATTTTGGACCTAAAACAGGTATGTGAATATGGAATACTAAAATACTAACATTAAAAAAAAACAATTAACTAGATATACCTTTTTGCACTTTTTATAAACGTGCAAAATAATAATTATATTACGCGGCTATACCATGCAGCTGGTAATGTTAATTTGAGATACTACTTTTTAATTCATGCTCAAATTGGATTATGAGTCATTTTGATTCTTCACTCAAGAAAGATATGTCATTTAGCATTTCGAAATGTAATATTTGCTTCTACAAAAATAAAGCGGACTCATGATGTTTGACTCACAAAATACTCTGGGGGTGGAGAGTCTGTGTCGACAAAGGAGTCAAAACTCCCCTCCCCTGACAGCCCCCGGTCACTGACGGAGCCATGTGTGGGGCGAGTGCTGTCCGCGTCATCCCCCTCCTTTCCTACGTTCTTTTGAATGATAAGGTGGGTGGAGGTGAGGACGAGTCGCCGGGGCAGTGGCTTCCCCTTCCCGTCCGAATTCTCAATAAGCGAATTGCAGATTGTTTGACCCTGCCACGACAAAAATTTTAAATGACAGTTAAAAAAATAACTACATGCATATTATACGGTTTTATTACTAAAAAATTGATGTTTTACAAGCGTCTAAATTTAGTCAATCTGAGCATTTCAAAGTTTTAACCACTTTGGCCGTTTACAAAATTTTGACCATTTCGGATACTTTGACCAATTTGACCACATTTGGTTAATTTAACCATTTTAAAGTTTTGAACGCTTTTACCGCTTAAAACTTTTGGCGCATTCTGAATACTTGGACTAACGTGACCAATTTGAGCCAACTTTAAACCATTTTAAAGTTTTGACCACTTTGACTGTTTAAACACGGTAGACCGTTTTGAATACTGAGAAAACCATTGTCAAATTGACCAGTTTTGACCAATTTGACCATTTTCAGGTATTGCCTACTTTGTCCGTATAAAAACTTTTAACCATTCTGAATGATACTAGGTACCTACTTTAACAAATTTTGGATAATTTGACCATTTCAAAGTTTTGGCCACTTTGACTTTTGACAAACTTTTGGCCTTTTTAAATACTTTGACTAATTTGACTATTTAAACGTTTTGACCACTTTGGCCGTTTAAATACTTATAACCATTTTTTGAATAATTTGACTACTTTGGCCGTTCTTAGCCAATTTGGCCATCTTGAAGTATTGACCAATTCGGCTGTTTAAAAAAATTGACCGTTTTAACAATTTTGAAATTTTGACTGAGTTGACAAATTTGACTGATATTAGTACATCAAGTTTGATTAATTTGACCAACTAAACTAATTTAAACCATTCAAAAATTGTACTCATTTTGTCAATTTTAACAGATTGGTCAATTTTTTAAAATTAGCCAGCATTTGACTCGTTAAAAAAAGTGATAACAATTTTTGCATTTTGTTCATTTTCTCGCCAAGCATTTAGTCAAATAATAATCCAGCCTATGACCAGGGACCAGCTAAAATGCAGGTAATTTTGCCAGCTGTTTGAAACCAATTTTGGCGAGTGACCGCAACGGTCACCTTTGACGGTTAAAGCATTACTTGTATAACTAGGTACTAACGATTTTTTATAAAATGCACTATGTACTTACATACTCGGAGCTGATATTACTGCTTTTGTTCGTAGTGCTGCTGATGATGCTATTAAAAGCAGACGAATTACTCTGACTTTTAAAACTCATATTCTTTAATTTTTATTTTTTTTCTTCTTTTAATCTCAATCCCAGTCACATTCAAATTTCCACATTTTTCATAGAATCACTTGAGGCACCGCGTATATATTGCTATTCTAATTAATTAATGAATAAAAATTAATTTATTGCAAAATAATCGTATGACGTCCGCGCTTTCGCACTTTTTGGTAGGTACTACTTATATTTAGCGAATTAAATTCCCTAAATCGTCGATGTCTTTTCCCGTTGTCTTCATTTTTTTAATTTTTTAATCACAGTGACGCTACACACAGTAACACACACACACACACGTTTACGGGTAGGTACATCGTTTTCGTTGGTCGTTTGGATTTTCATTTAGATTTGGACGACCCTCACCAAGGAGATTACAATGAATGTGTAAGCGTAGGCTAGTGTATAGGATATCGTCTGTGAAGAACCAAAATGACCCATATCCATATTTAGCTAAAAACAATATCAACTATCTACAAAAATATTCAAATAGGTCATGAGAGCACTTAAAAATAGAACATTTTACACTTTTTAAACATATTAAATTAGAACATTTTGCACTTGTCAAAAATACATAAATATCACATTTTGCACCTTTCAAAAACATGGAATTAGAACATTTTGCACCTTTTTAAAAACATGTAAATAGAACATTTTGAACCTTTTCAAAAACATGGAATTAGAACATTTTGCACCTTTTTAAAAACATGTAAATAGAACATTTTAAACCTTTTCAAAAACATGGAATTAGAACATTTTGCACCTTTTCAAAAACATGGAATTAGAACATTTTACACTTTTTAAACATATTAAATTAGAACATTTTGCACTTGTCAAAAATACATAAATATCACATTTTGCACCTTTCAAAAACATGGAATTAGAACATTTTGCACCTTTTTAAAAACATGTAAATAGAACATTTTGAACCTTTTCAAAAACATGGAATTAGAACATTTTGCACCTTTTTAAAAACATGTAAATAGAACATTTTGAACCTTTTCAAAAACATGGAATTAGAACATTTTGCACCTTTTCAAAAACATGGAATTAGAACATTTTGCACCTTTTTAAAAACATGTAAATAGAACATTTTGAACCTTTTCAAAAACATGGAATTAGAACATTTTGCACTTTTTTAAAAACATGTAAATAGAACATTTTGAACCTTTTCAAAAACATGGAATTAGAACATTTTGAACCTTTTCAAAAACATGGAATTAGAACATTTTGCACCTTTTCAAAAACATGGAATTAGAACATTTTGCACCTTTTCAAAAACATGGAGTTAGAACATTTTGCACCTTTTCAAAGACAGGAAATTAGAACATTTTGCACCTGTTTAAAAACATGTAAATAGAACATTTTGAACCTTTTCAAAAACATGGAATTAGAATATTTTACACTTTTCAAAAACTCGTAATTAACATTTTACGCATGTTTCTTATTTTGTTTGTATGACATATAGCTCATTTAGATTGTAGCTTAAATTGGATATGGGTCATTTTGGTTCTTCACTCACGATATGCCACGTTGGTATAGTAGTATTAAAGTAATTATAGATGGAAAATTCGATGTCGTTGTGTGAGCATATAGGTATAGCATTATTAATTATAGCACTATCACGAGTTCCAAATCCCAGAAGAGAGTCCATCATATAAACAGAAGCACTTCTCGCTCTGTTTCCCTTCCAACGACTTATTTTTAGCCAGAACGGGAGAGATTAGCATTTATATTTAGACGTTGCACTAGACACACAAATTACTAATAACCGAGTCCCACTTCCCATAAGTCACCAGTCACAGAGCTATTTACTAAAACAAAAATGTTTTATCGCCCTCGTCGTCGTCGTCGTTTATCCCTTTTCTACTCTTGATAGTTGCCCGGCTTTATTTTCATTTCTTTTACGTTTCAATTAAAATATCTGTAAAGCAGAAACGACTAAAACAAGAACCAGCCGTTGATATTTCCGTCGGAAATTTGTATGCGGCCCAATTGTGTGTATTGTAAACGGGAAAGAATTTTTATAGTTTTGTCACAGAATTTTTATTATTTCCTTTATTTACATTCAGTACAGTTTACTGTGCTGGGAACATTGAAACATTGTAACATTTTGACAGTGTTAATAATAAACGGTTTTTTATTTCTACACTTTTTTGTGTGCGTTACAACATTTTAATTCGTGGCCACCGACCAACAAAATTGAGCCATATATTATCACTTTCAAAATTGTTCCAATGTCACCTTTTACTTTTTGTATGAGGGTCGTCCATAGAAGATGTGTTTAAAATTTCCCTATTTCTGGGATAGAATTCTATGACCACCCTGTCAACAACTTAAAATCATTTTTTAAATGGCTGTATTTAACACGGGACGTCATGGATACCCGACTGTAGAACTATTCGCTCTACCGATGCCACACCAATTATGCACGATCCCTTTGAATTTTTAGTAATTTTCTTAAATTTGCTTTAAGTTGTTGTAATTTGCATTTTTAAAGGTATAAAAAAGGTAGTGAATTTTTAAAATATTTTAAAACTTTAAAATTTTAAAAACTAAGGCAAAGGCAAATTTACAAAATTGGAGACATTATAATAATTATTGTTTTTTAAAATATGTGAGAAAATTACAGATAACAAAGTAGCCTGGCAGTTCCTGTTTTTTCGGTTTTTTTAGAGAGCTACCTCGGGATTTGGCTCAGGACTGGGACTGGGACACACTCAGTTGAAACCCAAGTTTGGTTTTTTTGAGTTTGAATCAGAGTACAAACAGAAATGTAAACGTAGTGTTGTGGAGGTGGAGGGCTGAGGCAGGAGAAGCACTCGCACTTTGCTGATATTGTAAACTGCATAATCTACCCTGTGCTTTTTGGTTCTGGTTCTGGTAGGTTTATTCAGTATAAAGATGTAGGTTATGGCGGGTGTATAGATTCTTTGTAGATTGTGTACAGAATTTTATGCAGTCTTCTACACACACACGCACCAGACTACCGAGTTATTTTGTATTTTATGTACGATTTTTAATGGGAGAGATGCGGAAAGAAAATTTACAAAAATCTATACACACACACACACACAGATATATTAGAAATAAATAGAGATAGACAGACAGATTTATGTAGGGGAAAAATGTAATGTGACTTTTAGAGTTAGATGATGTGCTACGGTACGGTTGTAAACGCTACGCTACGACTACGGCTACGGAGATGGTCATGGTAATGGTGATGGTTCTACAGTAGCAGCAGTAGCAGTGAGCAGAATAGTGGAAGGGAATTCCCTTCGGTCCGTTCGGTTTCAATATCGGTTTCGGACTGGTGACTGACTCTCCTTTTCTCGTCTTCAGTTCCGTTCGGTTTCTACTTTCACGTCGGGCCTTGTTCATCGTTCATCGTTTTCGTTTTCCTTTTCGTTTCTGTTCTTTGGTCGCTCTCTCAGTTTGTTCTGCTCAACCTCAGTCAAGGAAAAAGAGCTGTGCTACACACATATTTCTTGTGGAGCGACTGTGAAGGAGCAAAATAAACCATTTCGTCGGTGAAGAACCAAAATGACCCATATCCATTTGTAGCTAAAAATAAAATCCACTTTCTACACAAATATTGAATTATCACCATTTTGAAAGCATTTAAATAGAACATTTTACACTTTTCAAAAAACATGCAAATAGAGCATTTAACATTTTTTTAAAACCATGCAGATAGAACATTTTACACTTTTTAAAAAACTTGCAAATAAAACATTTTACAACTTTCAAAACTATGTGAATAGAACATTTTACACTTTTCAGAAAACGTGTAAATAGAACATTTTAAACTTTTCAGAAAACATGTAAATAGAACATTTTACACTTTTCAGAAAAACATGTAAATAGAACATTTTACACCTTTCAGAAAACATGTAAATAGAACATTTTACTTTTTTCAAAAAACATGTAAATAGAACATTTTACACTTTTCAGAAAACATGTAAATAGAACATTTTACACTTTTCAGAAAAACATGTAAATAGAACATTTTACACTTTTCGAAAACATGCGAATGGAACATTTGACACTTTTTAAAAACTCCTAATTAACACTATAGGTATATTTCTCATTTTGTTTTGAACATGACATTTAACCTCATTTTGATTCTAGCATTTCTAGCTTAAATTGGATATGGGTTTTTTTGGTTCTTCACTGACGATTTGTATTTTTGTTTATCCCGCATTAAGAATCACTAGATAGGAAAACAAATTGTTAGGTGAGGATCCTGATGATAGCATTAGAAGGGTCGTTCATAAATGATGTGAGAAAGAAATATCAAGATTTTTTTAGTATCGTTTGTCCCGCTAGTTACCAGTCGTACCACTGCCATAGTTATAGCGAAAATAGAGGCAATCTTTACATTTTACATGGGATGTTATAATACTTAAACACGACCCATTGACACCCCCCTTGACTGACCTCACTTATGGACGATCCATAAATAGTAAAAAAACATATGTAAGTGGGTCATTTCAAAATTTTTAAAATTCATGGAAATCGAGAATATTTTGCACGTTTTAAAAACTTGCAAATAAAACAATTTGCGTTCTTCAGAAATAGGTAAATATAATTATGATATTTTGCTGTTTTAGAAAACGTTTAAATTGATTATTTTGCACTTTTTAAAACATGTGCAGAGAATATTTTGCATTTTTCAAAAACACACATAAAGCATTTTGCACTATTTTAAAACGTGTACATGAAACATTTTTTTTTCAAATTTCAAAGATACACAAATTTGAACATTTTCTAATTATTGTAAGTATCACGGTAAATCATGTATTACATTTTGCACATTTCATAAACATCTGCGTCGTACATTTTGCACTTTGTATAAAACTTAAACCTATAGAGCATTTTGCACTTTTCAAAAACACGTGGATAAAACATTATGCACATTTGGAAAGCACTTAAACATAAAACATTTTGCATTTTTCAAAAACAATAACATATAGAGCAATTTAATCATTCAAAAAAATGTAAATGGAACAGTTTACGCAGTTGCGAAAAAGTCATGAAGCTCATCTAGTGTTTTAATTTGAAATAATTGATTTTAATTGTATCAAAAATGGAATAAGATGGACGATTTTAATTCTTCATCCTTAATATATCGTCTGTGAAGAACCAAAATGACCCATTTCCAATTTATACTAGAATCAAAATGAGCTTTGTCATAGAAACAAAATCAGAAGCATGCGTAAAATATATATTAAGAGTATTTCTAGAAGTGTTAAATGTTCTAGTTACATGTTTTTGAAAAGCGTAAAATGTTCTATTTACACATTTTTGAAAAGTTTAAAATGATCTATTTACATGTTTTTGAAAAGCGTAAAATGTTCTATTTACACATTTTTGAAAAGTGTAAAATGATCTAGTTACATGTTTTTGAAAAGTTTAAAATGTTCTATTTACACATTTTTGAAAAAATTAAAATGATATATTTACATGTTTTTAAAAAGCGTAAAATGTTCTATTTACACATTTTTGAAAAGTTTAAAATGATCTATTTACATATGTTTTTGAAAAGCGTAAAATGTTCTATTTACGTGGTTTTTAAAAGTGCAAATTATTCTATTTAAATGCTTTCAAGACATGTTTTTAAATATTTTTGTAGATAGTGGATATTGTTTTTAGCTACAAATGGATATGGGTCATTTTGGTTCCTCACAGACGATATGCTATGTACCGCATGTTAAATTGCTGTGTCTGCTGAATCCAAGGGAGCGAATGCTGTTGGACTGGTATGGTAGTGGAGCGTGTGAGGAGAAAAGTCCAAGTTGGTTTTGGTTTTATGACAAGACAAGACAAGTCATAGGGGAAAGCGAAAAGAAAACAATAAACTAGTAGACTTTCATTAAACACTGCGCTACACTCCTTCCGTCCCACGCCCGCCGCTTCCCCGTTTCCCCGCTCCCATCTACCCGATTACAGTCTTTCTACATTCTGCACACTGCTTGTGTAATACTTCCATCCTATACTCCTACTCATTCCACTTACTCTGGGCCTGTTTCTGACGCCCGTCTCTGAGTTATTAGCGCTTTTGTATCTGCTCTCGAGTGTATAAGGAAATAAGGAAATAGTAAGCAGTGTCTTGCATCATGGATAGAATTTTAATTTACCTGCTATGAAGCCGCGTCCTTCTCCTTTTTCTTTGTTACACTATGTAGTTCACTTAGCAGTCCAGTCTGCTACTATTAGTCAAATTTGACCACTTCACAACCACCGTTTTTAGAAAGTCTCAGTTGTAAATAAAAAAAATGACCGCCAACGCACAAATTGTGATTTGTGGTTTAAATCATCAGATTATATTTTAAAAGATTTTAAAAGAAAGTCTGGAGCTCCCGCGGTTTTAGCGCGATATGTAAACAAAGCGCCCGCGCATTTCATTAAAATCAACCTTGTAGTAATATCACACACCTGCTGCGTATCAAAATAGTGCAAAGTAACAATGTTGGAAACCCACGCATTACTAGGTTCATTGAGGAAAAACAATATTAAAGACCCGCGTACTGCTTAATTTGAGATATCTACCACCGCGTACTATCACAGACCCGCGCATTAAAATAAACCAAAATAACAATTTTGTGAATCTGCGCGTCGCTAGATTGCAGGAAAACAGTATTAGGAACCCGCGCACTATTTAATCTAAGATTTCTACCCCCGCGTACTATCACAGACCCGCGCAATAAAATAGTCTAGAAAAACAATGTTAGAGACGTGTGCAATATAAAAGTGTATAGAACCAGTGTTATGGATCCATGCACTATTCAATCTGAAGTACCTACCCCCGCGTCATATTACAAACCTGCACATTTAAATAGTGCAGAAAAACAATGTTTTAGACCCGCGCACTATTCAATCTGAGGTACCTACCCCCGCGTCCTATTACAAACCTGCACATCAAAATAGTGCAGAAAAACAATGTTAGAGACCCGCGCACTATTCAATCTAAGATACCTACCCCCGCGTCCTATTACAAACCTGCACATAGTGCAGAAAAACAATGTTATAGACCCGCGCACTATTCAATCTGAGGTACCTACCCCCGCGTACTATTACAATAAACCTGCACATTAAAATAGTGCAGAAAAACAATGTTAGAGACCCGCGCACTATTCAATCTGAGGTACCTACCCCGGCGTACTATTACAAACCTGCACATTAAAATAGTGCAGAAAAACAATGTTAGAGACCCGCGCACTATTCAATCTGAGGTACCTACCCCCGCGTCCTATTACAATAAACCTGCACATTAAAATAGTGCAGAAAAACAATGTTAGAGACCCGCGCACTATTCAATCTGAGGTACCTACCCCCGCGTACTATTACAAACCTGCACATTAAAATAGTGCAGAAAAACAATGTTAGAGACCATTGCATCATAAAAGTGTATGAAAACATTTTTATAGACCCGCGCACTATTCAATCTAAGGTACCTACCCCCGCGTCCTATTACAAACCTGCACATAGTGCAAAAAAACAATGTTATAGACCCGCGCACTATTCAATCTGAGGTACCTACCCCCGCGTCCGATTACAAACCTGCACATTTAAATAGTGCAGAAAAACAATGTTATAGACCCGCGCACTATTCAATCTGAGGTACCTACCCCCGCGTCCTATTACAAACCTGCACATCAAAATACTGCAAAAAAACAATGTTAGAGACCCACGCACTATTCAATCTGAGGTACCTACCCCCGCGTCCTATTACAAACCTGCACATCAAAATAGTGCAGAAAAACAATGTTCGAGACCATTAGATCATAAAAGTGTATGAAAACATTTTTATAGACCCGCGCACTATTCAATATGAGGTACCTACCCCGGCGTACTATTACAGACCAGCGCATTAAAATAGTGCAGAAAAACAATTTTGGAGACCTGCGCATTACTAGATTTTCGGAAAAACAGCATTAAAGACCCGCGCATTTTTCAATCTGAGATAACTATCCCCGCGTACTATTACATACTCGTGCATCAAAATAGTGCAGAAAAACAGTGTTTAGTACCTGCGCACCATTTAATCTGAGATATCTACCCCCGCGTACTATTACATACTCGCGCATTAAAAGATTGCAGGAAAACAGTGTTAAAGACCCGCGTACAGTTCTATTTTAAAATTAGACATCAATGCCATATGCTGCAGTTTATAAAAGACACGCAAACTGTTAGAGACCGTGATATATGAGGCCACTGCAGTCTTTTGCACGCATCTGTCTATTAGAAAGTCATTAAACTGTCAAAATTAGAATTCTAAATTACAAAGTATGTCTGTTTACCGTTCAAATTTGACTGAAACCGAAGAGACAAGACTCCTTGCGTGGTGTGGTATGGTACGGTGTTTTGACTCACAGTCTGTCTGTCCAGGTCCAACGACGTGACAGTACAGGGCTGAGGCTGAGACTGAAACCGAAACCGACCGACGCATAGTTTCTTACCTGCAATGCTCAGACAGGCAGGAGACAGGAGGTAGATAAGAGAGATACATTATGTCGATTTCAGTCCCGATGCGATCCACTTGGGCTTTATCTACATACAATACACATGCAATCGCCGTGAAGAGCACCAGATAAGCAGCAGCGGCACTAACTAATTTGCATATTCGTCTATGTAGTATTTCACACGCTACATGCCACATACCGCGCACTCCGAATTTCCGCTCTTCATCTGCATTCTCTACTAAAGTAACATTTACATAAAGTTTTTCTTGGGAAAACAGGAAAACATTAAAGAAGGTGGTTCAGCTCAAGGGCTCTTTCCTTTTGCTTTTGCTACGCATACAAGTGCCAAGAAAAGGAAATTCCAGTCGGATATTCATTCTTTGTTTTTCTTAAAGGCGAACAAATTGTAACGTTTTTTTTCTCATGAATTCTTTCCTCGCTTACATTCCTAAAGCAGCATATCGTCGAAGAAGAACCAAAATGACCCATATCCTTTTTTAGCTACAAATATTTTCAGGTATCTACAAAAATATTTAAATATGGCTTGAAAGATTTTAAATAAAGCATTTTGCACTTTTAAAAAACAAGTAAATACAACATTTTGCACCTTTTTAAAAATAAGGAATTAAAGCATTTTGCACCTTTTCGAAAACATGGAATTAGAACATTTTTAACTTTTCAAAAACATGGAATAAGAACATTTTTCACTTTTCAAAAATATGGAATAAGAACATTTTTCACTTTTCAAAAACATGGAATAAGAACATTTTTAACTTTTCAAAAACATGGAATAAGAACATTTTACACTTTTCAAAAACATGAAATTAGAACATTTTTCACTTTTCAAAAATATGAAATTAGAACATTTTACACTTTTCAAAAACATGAAATTAGAACATTTTTCACTTTTCAAAAACATGAAATTAGAACATTTTTCACTTTTCAAAAATATGAAATTAGAACATTTTACACTTTTCAAAAACATGAAATTAGAACATTTTTCACTTTTCAAAAATATGAAATTAGAACATTTTACACTTTTCAAAAACATGAAATTAGAACATTTTTCACTTTTCAAAAACATGAAATTAGAACATTTTTCACTTTTCAAAAACATGAAATTAGAACATTTTTCACTTTTCAAAAATATGAAATTAGAACATTTTACACTTTTCAAAAACATGAAATTAGAACATTTTTCACTTTTCAAAAACATGAAATTAGAACATTTTTCACTTTTCAAAAATATGAAATTAGAACATTTTACACTTTTCAAAAACATGAAATTAGAACATTTTTCACTTTTCAAAAATATGAAATTAGAACATTTTACACTTTTCAAAAACATGAAATTAGAACATTTTTCACTTTTCAAAAACATGAAATTAGAACATTTTTCACTTTTCAAAAACATGAAATTAGAACATTTTTCACTTTTCAAAAATATGAAATTAGAACATTTTACACTTTTCAAAAACATGAAATTAGAACATTTTTCACTTTTCAAAAACATGAAATTAGAACATTTTTCACTTTTCAAAAATATGAAATTAGAACATTTTACACTTTTCAAAAACATGAAATTAGAACATTTTTCACTTTTCAAAAACATGAAATTAGAACATTTTTCACTTTTCAAAAATATGAAATTAGAACATTTTACACTTTTCAAAAACATGAAATTAGAACATTTTTCACTTTTCAAAAATATGAAATTAGAACATTTTACACTTTTCAAAAACATGAAATTAGAACATTTTTCACTTTTCAAAAACATGAAATTAGAACATTTTTCACTTTTCAAAAATATGAAATTAGAACATTTTTCACTTTTCAAAAATATGAAATTAGAACATTTTACACTTTTCAAAAACATGAAATTAGAACATTTTTCACTTTTCAAAAACATGAAATTAGAACATTTTTCACTTTTCAAAAATATGAAATTAGAACATTTTACACTTTTCAAAAACATGAAATTAGAACATTTTTCACTTTTCAAAAATATGAAATTAGAACATTTTACACTTTTCAAAAACATGAAATTAGAACATTTTTCACTTTTCAAAAATATGAAATTAGAACATTTTACACTTTTCAAAAACATGAAATTAGAACATTTTTCACTTTTCAAAAATATGAAATTAGAACATTTTACACTTTTCAAAAACATGAAATTAGAACATTTTTCACTTTTCAAAAATATGAAATTAGAACATTTTACACTTTTCAAAAACATGAAATTAGAACATTTTTCACTTTTCAAAAACATGAAATTAGAACATTTTTCACTTTTCAAAAATATGAAATTAGAACATTTTTCACTTTTCAAAAATATGAAATTAGAACATTTTACACTTTTCAAAAACATGAAATTAGAACATTTTTCACTTTTCAAAAACATGAAATTAGAACATTTTTCACTTTTCAAAAATATGAAATTAGAACATTTTACACTTTTCAAAAACATGAAATTAGAACATTTTTCACTTTTCAAAAATATGAAATTAGAACATTTTACACTTTTCAAAAACATGAAATTAGAACATTTTTCACTTTTCAAAAACATGAAATTAGAACATTTTTCACTTTTCAAAAACATGAAATTAGAACATTTTTCACTTTTCAAAAATATGAAATTAGAACATTTTACACTTTTCAAAAACATGAAATTAGAACATTTTTCACTTTTCAAAAACATGAAATTAGAACATTTTTCACTTTTCAAAAATATGAAATTAGAACATTTTACACTTTTCAAAAACATGAAATTAGAACATTTTTCACTTTTCAAAAATATGAAATTAGAACATTTTACACTTTTCAAAAACATGAAATTAGAACATTTTTCACTTTTCAAAAACATGAAATTAGAACATTTTTCACTTTTCAAAAACATGAAATTAGAACATTTTTCACTTTTCAAAAATATGAAATTAGAACATTTTACACTTTTCAAAAACATGAAATTAGAACATTTTTCACTTTTCAAAAACATGAAATTAGAACATTTTTCACTTTTCAAAAATATGAAATTAGAACATTTTACACTTTTCAAAAACATGAAATTAGAACATTTTTCACTTTTCAAAAACATGAAATTAGAACATTTTTCACTTTTCAAAAATATGAAATTAGAACATTTTACACTTTTCAAAAACATGAAATTAGAACATTTTTCACTTTTCAAAAATATGAAATTAGAACATTTTACACTTTTCAAAAACATGAAATTAGAACATTTTTCACTTTTCAAAAACATGAAATTAGAACATTTTTCACTTTTCAAAAATATGAAATTAGAACATTTTTCACTTTTCAAAAATATGAAATTAGAACATTTTACACTTTTCAAAAACATGAAATTAGAACATTTTTCACTTTTCAAAAACATGATAATATGACATTTTAATTTGTTGAAAAACATAAAAATAGAACGTGCTGCGGTTTTCAAAAACTCCTAAATAATATAGTACGCATGTTTTTCAATTTGACAGCTGAAATTGGAGATGGGTCATTTTGGTTCTTCACAGACGATACAAAGCATATTAAATTCCAATCTGCATAACACATAGCACATCACGTCATTTAGGCCGTCACCTTTCATCTCTTTAGCCGTGTCTGTCAAGTTGTCAGTCAAGAGGCGGCTCCAAACGTAACGACACATTTCTACTGTAGTGTAGAAAATTCCGTTTCACGCCTGTTTAGTTAAACACTGCAGATTCCTTCCTGAGAGCCTATCCACAGTCCAGTAGAGAAATTAGTTCTGTGCTAATAGACTCATCGCATAATTAAAAATGAATGTAAAGGGGACACCGGAGCTGTGACCGGAACTAAAATCGAAGCACGTGGACAGCGGCATAAATAATAAAGTCGTTTTAACGCTGCCATCTGCCACCTGCCAGGTGCCACTTGCCGGTGACAGTTGGTTGACAGTTGACAGCAGAACATAAGGAATTCGTTTTTTTACGGCGCGGCAGTTGGAATAAATGAAAGTAAAAATAAAGACATTTCTGTCAAACCAATGCAATGGACCCACATGCATTTTGAGTATTTTATGTAGGCGACTGAACGTGTTCAGAATTAAATCTGGGAATTTCTAAATAAATATATACAAAAATTCAAAAAGACGACGAGACTAAAATCTACAAAATTCGACAAGATGACGCGGGCCTAGAAAAAATATAGAGCATAAAGATATGAGCTAAGTGGATTATGAAATAATTATACAAAGGAAATTGACTTGTGCTCCACTTTTTGCTGTATTTGTACTGCATTCCCTTTTTAATTCCATACTTATTCAATGTCGGCACGATTTAATTCTGGAAGTAAATCTTGAAGCAGATCTGTCTGCTCGGTTTCAAGCCTTTCCACTCCTGTTGTGTAGCAGACTCGATGCGAATGCCGATGCCGATGCCGATGCCGATGCCGATGCCGACAGGATAAACTAGGTAGGTATTTTATGAAAGGGGAAAAGCCTGAAGCTGAGTGTAGTGAGCTACAACTGTGGGCTCGAGCTGAGCCGATTCAAAGCTGACTCGACTGTATGTGTGTTGTGGTGTGGTTCTGATATGTGATTATAATGTGAATCCCTGGCCAAAGGAGCGGACTGGTGGGCTTGCAATTTAGTGGGGCAAATCTGATAGCGATTTAGGGGCCGAGCATAATTGACGCCATCTAACGATAAGTTTACGTAATAAATATTTTAGCTGACTGCTTAACAAAGTTTCAATTTTCATAGCAAAAAATTTTTGAAAATTTTAACTAATTTTGTAACTTTAATGAAAAACGGCTAATGAGCGTAATATGCGCGTTTTTAAACAATGTGCACAGAATGCTATCGAGATCTAAATAATGGTCTTTATAGTTCTTCGAACTGCAAAATATTTTCTTGCAGCGCTTAAGTATCCCAGAGGCCCCGAGTGGCGGACTCAAGATTGCTACCGCCCCTGCCAGGGCCAAAGACGGATGGACTGACTAGTGAAACGGAGAGGGTGCGCGGCGGGCATTATATTATTCCTACTCCGCACGCCGACACAAGCCGACACACACACAAGCTCTCAATCAATATACTGTGTAAGAAAAACATTGATTTTCTTTAAGGCGCAAGGTTTTCCCTCTCTCCTCTGTTCTGTGTCGTAAGCAACTTCATTCATAAGGGAGCGTTCACAAGTTATTTCATGCCATCAGTTTTTCATTTTTGCACACCCCTCCAAAATGGTATGTTTTCAAAGTTTTTCAGTAATTAGTTTTTACAAATGTACATGTGACTATATCCACTACTAATGACATAATTTATGAACGATCCCTATTGCTTTAATTAATTACATGTATTTTAATGGTGTCCTTTTCTGGGTCGGCCCATACAACACTTTGAATAGTAGCTAAATGCTGGTAAATTTGTTTGCAAAATTATATGTTTTTTTTAGTTTTCAGTTTGTAGCTTATTGCTATACATTTTTGGAAATTTGTATCTGGCGGGAAGTTTAAATATTACTAATTTAAAAAACGTTTTTATACATTTTGTACCGCAGATGAGGTATTTATTGTTTAATACATTATGTCTGATAAAAAAAATTTGGGGTGTAAGAAAAGCATCACTCTAGTTAGTAGTTTTTCAAGACGTCATTAGGGATAGCCCCAGACTCCCTCACGACTTTCTCTTTATCTTTTTGCCTTGTATATTTAACCACGCTCAGCGGTATTTAGTCCGAGTAGTGGGTAAATAGGCTAGAGGGGTATTCAGATATACAGATTTAAGAAGGGATAAGGTGTGTTGCACATGTTGGTGTATGAATTGTTCTGTCAGTATGGGACTATACGGACTGGGACCCGGACTGGTACATGAAGATCGTGAGAGCGTGAGTGTGGCCTCACATGTGCACCACCTCGCCCGTTGCCGTTCCCGTTGCCGTCGCTCTCCGTGTACGTCGTCCTACGTGGAACGTCTACATTATGATGAAGTTCATGAATTTACTCTCTTCATATAGCGAAGCATAGAAATTGGCTGCCGGAGAAAGTAGAATTTCTAGTGGAGGAGGACGACGACGACGAGTGCCCATTAAATTCTTCTGCATCTTTCCCCATTATTTGACTTTTCTCCTTTCTTCCATTATTCTCCTTTTCTTGGGCATGAGTCCTTTCCCACAGTGGAAGTGAAAGTCCCAGTTGCAACTTAATTTGCTGCTTAGACTTTCCCATCCCCAAGCCAAATGCCGCGAAGCCAAAGCCAGAGCCAGGAGAACAATAGGGATTTAGGTCAACAACAGGGAGTCTACTACTGTGTCGAAAGCTACTTGCTATTCTACATACTACACACCACACAACCTCCTGCATCTTGTTCGCCTTTTTTATGCCGTATGCCACCAGAACCGGGACCGGGACCGGGATCGGGACCGGGACCGGCTTTTCCTTTTACAGGCTGGGGAGACAACAGAGACCGAAATTGAAACTGAAACCGAAACCAAAACTGAAACAAAGCCGGTGCATGTTGCAGTTAAGCTGATTGCTCAATAATCCACGATACTTTTTGCTTACGACATAATTAAAAACAAATTATTTACAACAAAATTTTTGTAATCATTCTAAAAAAAATAATTTAAAAAAACAAATTAAAAAAAAATATTTACAAAACACAAAAAATTAAAAATCATATAATTTACGAAACTAAATTTTAAAACTACTAACATTGTTAAACTTTAAAAAAATATTTTTAAAAAATATTTTTTAAAAACAATATTTTTAAAAAACAATAATTATTAAAGAAAAAAAAATTAAAAAACACTAATATTAAAGGAAACAAAATTTAAAAAAATTTAATACTTTCAAAAAACATTAAAAAATAATATGTAATAAATTAAAAAAAATATAATTTAAAATAAATACATAATTTTTGTATGTATAAAAAAACCGATAATTTAGAAAAAAATTATTACACAAGTAATATATTAGCGGAAACTAAAATGGATTTTGCAAATCAGGTCAAATCTAGTGATTTTACAATGCAATGGATGATAATGTCATGGTGCTTTTAATTCCCCTTGATTTGTTTTTAATGACTTTGTAAACATAGCCTGTAAAAAAGATGCTTTCTAAGTGAGATTTAAACTTCTCCTGTATTTCCTTTATGTATGTAGGTATCAAGCTATAAAACTTTTACAGATTTCAAACTACGAAAGCATAACCACTTAACAAACTCATTAAATACGATTAAAACTATCCACGACATTCGCGATTCGCAATTCGCAGAAGAATTTCAGAATTGAATCTTCATTTAGAACAAAAAGTTCTTTAAAGAGATTTTGAAGAGAAAGCTGAGGTGAGACAGTTAGGAGAAAGTGTTTGTGAAAAACACAAACTTTTTAAGTATTTTATGGGTAGGTAGGTAGGTACTTTTGATACACACAAAACTTTTTTTATAAATCCTAAGCATAACATTTCCAAATATCCGAATTACGTAGAAAATATATATATTTAAGTAAAAGACTTTGAGAGAGAAAAAGTTTTTTAAAGAAAGTAACTTTTTTAAGGAAATGTTTTCTTAGGAAAGTTTCTGTAGGAAATGTATTTTTGTCGTAGAAACTTTTGATGAAAAACAGAAAGAAAAAAATTGTCTGTGTATCCATCGTTTAAATTTGACTAAGTAAGTGTACATGACGAAAATAAATATCGTTGGTAATGAACCAAAATGACCTAAATCCAATTTAAGCTGCAATCAACATGAGCTACATTATAGAGACAAAACGAGAAACATGTGCGTAAAATGTTTATTAGGCGTTTATGAAAAACTTAAAATGTTCTATTTGCATGTTTTTGAAAAGTGCAAAATGTACAATTTTCATGTTTTTAAAAAGTCTACAATGTTCTATTCACATGTTTTAAAAAATTGCAAAATGTTCTATTTACACATTTTTGAAAAGTGTAAAATGTTTTTTTATACATTTTGAAAAAGTGCAAAATGTTTTATTTACACAATTTTTGAAAGCATGAAATGTTCTAATTCCATGTGTTTGAAAAGGTGCAAAATATTCTATTTAAACGCATTTAAGAAATATTTGAATATTTTTGTAGATAGTTGATATTGTTTTTAGCTACAAATGGATACGGGTCATTTTGGATTTTTACAAACGATATGTGTAGTTTTAGGAATTTATAAATAATTCATCTGCCAAAGTTTGTATTATTATTATTGGATTTTATTTTGAATCATAACCATAATAATTGTAACAATAGTAATAATAAGTTTAAATAGTATGTCTTTGCATGCATAACAATTGACACAATGGATAATAATTTATTACCTTAAAAATCTTGTATAGATAAAAAAATATAGAGTATAACAATAATTCAATAACACTTTTAAATATATATTTTTAAAAACCTGGAATGTGTAAGCATTACTACAGGTATAAACCTTGTAACTATAAATATATTTATAAATATATCGCTGGCTAAAAGGCAACATGGCACAAGTCCCACGCAATCCTACTGGACTTGTGCAATGCTGCCTGTTCACCAGCGATACATGTTTTTTTGTTTTTTTTTTCAATAGAGAGGAAAGAGTAAGAGATCCACTGCAGGTGTCAAAGTGCCCTGCGCAGTAGTCGTCGTATGTCTTAAAGAATCAACAAATTATTTAATTATTTAATTATTTAGTTTTTTATTGCTTTTCTATAGGTTAACAATATGGTCTATAATTTAAAAAAGGGCAAGGAGGAAAATTCATCATTTTTTTCCATTGTCATTTGCTGTCTTTCCTTTTCATTTTTTTTCTAAAATCTACTTTGCATTTGTAGTCATTTTCATCACTTTTCTAATATACTTAACATTAACATAATATAGCAAAAAAGTATACAGTACAATCAGCTTATATCAGCTTTCGATGTAACAAACTTTTTTTATGTACCTACATTGCAACGTCTTTGTTCGCATGTTGCTACAATTTACCGACGCAGTTCGCTTGCGATGTAACTACACTTTGCCGAAACTATCATGTAGCTACATTTAACCGATACCACAAAGCAGCTGCGTTCTACCGAAACCGTCTGTTGATCACGTAGTTACACGCTACATAGTTACGCAGCCACATTTTACCGACACTGTCATCTTGCAAAATGGCTGCATTTATTTTTCATTGTCCGCTACCTATATAGCTACATTTTTACGACACCGTTTGATTACCATTTAGCTACATTTTACCGACACAGTTCTTATGTCATTTAGCTACATTCTACCGACACTGTTCTTATGTCATTTAGCTACATATTACCGACACTGTTCGCAAGCCATTTAGGTACATTTTACCGACACTGTCCTTATGCCATTAATTTACATTTTACCGACACTGTTTTAAAGCCATTTGGCTACAACTTACCGACACACTCTGTATAATGTAATGTTTCTTAATCGAAAGTAGTAGTGAACAGATACGTTTTCCACGCAACAAAATAAAAAACTAATTTTTACCATCTTCTACGTTGAGTTACCTTACCTTTACAATCCCTGTTTCATACATTTTAACCTGCGTCTGTCAAGGTCGTTATGTAGTGATTTCACTGTATATGGAATTTACCTCAGGGACGCAAAGGACAGAACCATACAGTTTTAATATCTTCTAAACTACTTTTATTTTATCGATGTCAATAATTCATTGTAGGTTACTATATCTATATACTTATAACTTTACTTTTCTCTCACTGGCTAACAACGTTTTCAATTTGATTGCGATATGCTCAACACCTATACTACGTTCTAAATTCAGCTGCCAGAGCATGAAATTGTGTTGACTTCTTCAAGTCTAATCAACGATTTTTAAAGTAATTACTTAATTACTTTAAAAATATTTAATTAGTTAAATTTTTTTACCTACCTTTTTATGTGTCTATGGCTAAACCTTTAATACCATACTGTGTTTGTTTAAAATACTTGACGTATTGAATCTAAACCTTTTTTTGGCTAATTGTAAGATTAAAAACTAATAAATTATTAGGTGCGGGGTACTTTAACGCCCGGATTTTACAAAAACAAAATTTCCACCACTTTCTTCAAACGGGGAGGTTTAAGCTTATAGATACACCCTCTTGAATCTCCCTATATATAGTTTTAAGCCTGCACACACTGCAATGTAAAGTACCTTATCGTCTGAGAAGAACCAAAATGACCAATATCCATTTTTAGCTAAAAGCAATATCAACTATCTACAAAATATTAAAACATGTCTTGAATACGTTTAAATATAATATTTTGAACTTTTTGAAAACATGTAAATTTAATATTTTACACTTTTTAAAAACATGCAAATAGAACATTTTACACTTTTCAAAAACATGCAAATAGAAGATTTTGCACATTTCAAAAACATGCAATTAGAAAATTTTACACTTTTCAAAAAGTCCTAATTAACAATTTACGAATGTTACTTATTTTTTTATGAGATAGCTCGATTTGGTTTTAGCTTAAATTGTATACAGGCGATTTTGGTTCTTAACAGACGATATTTAATTTTATTATGTAATTTTGAATTCCAAATAACTTCACTCAAAGATGTACTAGCAGAATTTCAGGATTTTTATGCGTGGGTTTTAAACGTCCAGTTCTTAACGTTGCTGACTGCACAAAGGTGGTACGCATGCGTGTATCAACATAGACGTGATAAATACAGTTGTTTTGATTGGCTGGCTCCACCTTCTTTGTCACGTGACGTGTCACAATAAGCTTGACAGAGTTCTGTACGACGTGTTATACTGGAACTTACTGAAACTAGTGAACAACTTTGGCGAGAAGGAAGGAGTGGATGGTGAATAGGATTCGGTGGAGGTCGCGACATTCCATGGTTTCGGGTGGAAGGGTCGTCCCGTGAAACTTGAGTGTGAGGCGGGTGCGGGAGTCGTCGGAGGAGCCTTTGAGTGCGGAGAAAAGGCGGGTCCAGAGAGGCGGGCTGGGCTTGGAGGATGCCCGGTAGAGGTTGAAGGCAGCTGATGGGAAGTCCAGTTCCAGTTGACACGGCTTCCCTCCCCACCACACGGGGTACGATGCTTTCTATGTAATTTTAAAAAAATCACAAATTAAAATTATTTCAACATTCCTATTCGCTATTTACTGTGTGGTAATACAGCTGATTTTAGAAATTTAGAAAACAAATACTGCGCGTACCTTAACGGATTTGACAATTGCCGTGACGGCCTTCGTCCAGGCAGCCTCGACTTTAATAAGCTCCGCCCGCGTCTCAGTAGATAGGTAGAGGGTGAGCGGCTGGGTGCGGGAGCAGTTCGGCGGGAAGCCGTCCCGCTCCGTCGCGATTTGAAGGGTGAAGCAGTGCTGCCGCTCATCTAGATGTTCCCCAGACGAAGAAAGGACCCGGAGGAGCGTCGTCATGATTTCGTAGACTTGACTGTCGTCCCAGTCTGCGCCGACGCCGGGCGGGTAGTCCATGTAGTAGAGGTTCCCGCCGCGGATAGCGAGGACCTTTGGTTTCCAGTTCAGCCAGGACTGACTGGCAGAGGCGGAGAGCATCTCGAAGGACGGGGACTTCCCTTCTAGCGTTGTCCCCTCCCATAACCACCCGACGTAGAAGATCTCCTGGCCACTCTCCTGACTCCAGCACTTGAGCTGCACGTTGTTTAGGCCAAGAATCGTGTCGGAGATGCATTTGACCCACGAGGTGAGGGTGTAGGAGTCCCCACAGTGGATCACGCCTGTTGTCGCGTTCCCTGTCGAGTCCCGTACCTCGAAGGCGTTGCACCGAAGTCGGTCTGTCTCGCCCAAGTAGCGCGTGAGGTGGGCGAAAAGGAGCGGGATGGACTTTTCCGTCTCCCACTGCTCGCTCCCTAGCGGCTCGTCCCCCGCCTCCCACTGATTCAAATTTGTCTCCAACAGATCTGTCAAATTGTAATACACAACAAATAAAATCAAATCAAACTCAAATTCGCACAATTTTACTGCCTAAACTTAAAAAAAATATCAAATATACAGCCTATAATTTAATAAGACTTATTTTAGAATTTCTAGACTTTTTGTGCCATACTTTGTGTAGGCGAGAGAAATGGTTTGGCATTTGAGAAATATTTGAGCTTGAGGGTGACTTGTGGACCACAAGAATTCAAATATTCCATTGCTTCGTCGTGGTCCATCTTTGTGATTTTGACTCCGTTGACTGAATGGAAAAACAGGAAAATATCATTTTAGACTTTGGGTGGGAAATTCAAATTTAAAAAAACAATGTTCCAGATAAACTTGCAGCTTACTTGATGTGATCGCATCCCCGATGTACACTTGTTTGCACTGGACAGCCGGCGTCCCGGCGATGAGTCGCGAGATAATGAGCGGTAATGAGTGCTCCGCCCCGCCCCGCACACTTATCCCCAGCACACCCTCCACGCGCCGCAGCGTCACTTCCCGCTTCTGTTCCCAAAAATTAATTGAAAAACAGTTAATTGGATTTGCTTTTAATTACTATCAGGCAAACTTGCCTATTAAATTGTTACAAATTTAAAAAAACCTTACAATATTTTCAGGAGGTGGAGAGTCCAGTTCAACAAAAGAGTCAAAGCTCCCCTCCGCCGACAGCCCCCGGTCACTCTCAGAGCCATGAGTGGGGCGAGTACTGTCCGCATCATCCCCGTCCTTGAAAACATTCCTTTGAACTACGAGGTGATTCGACGTGAGGACGAGTCGCCGGGGGGCAGGTCGCCCCTTTCCGTCCGAAATCTCCACCAAGGAACTGCACGTTGTCTGCCCCTTTAAGTGTTTTTAATTTTTTATAAAATATTTTTTATAGCTTATATCAAAAAATTAAAATGCATTTGGACAGTGCGCTAATAAATATAATGACGTCATATATGGACGATCCTTATAAACTTTTACTTGTAAATAGTTGCAAAGGTAATCATGCTTCTTAGGGAGCGTGCATAAATGTCGTGGTACACCTTAGGAGGTATAGGTTAAATCTGCGTATCCTTCTACATGGACGTACATACCAAGAAACGGGGGGGGGGGTGAAATTTCGAAATTTCCTATTTTTGTACCACGTAATTTATAGACGCTCCCTTAGTTATATTGTTGTAAGTTCAACTTACATAGTCGGATCCGAGTTTACTACTCCCTTTATTTGAGTTACTGCTGCTGTAGGTGGAAAATTTACTTTGACTTCGTACACTCATTTTGATTGGTTGTTAATTACTCGCACTAAATTGAATACTAAACACAGCCTCGTCACTTTCTTGTCCATTTTCCATTGTTTCTGCACTTTGTAGTCCAGTACCTTCCATTTTCCTAGGCTAATTACAAAACCTTGTTGTAGATAAACTTTTAATGCAAGTTTTGTTCAGATAGTACTATTTGCATACAGACACTATAGTCTCCCGTAGCCGTAATTTGGACTGTGGCCTAGTATCTCTTGAAAAGCAAAAAGTGCTATATGTATAGCAGTACAGCAGCACTGATTCAGCCTTTATGTAGATATAACCAGCCTTAACGTGTCATTATTTTCGCGGTCGTGTGAGTCGGCACGCGTACCCAACGGCTATTTTTAGCCACGTATTTAATTATACAGGACTTCGGGACACACACACATGGTGGTTTTCGTTTGTTTCATGTTGTAGATGGCCCCGAAGCGTAATCGTAATCGTAGGTTAAGTACAGATAACGACCGCGAAAACACGTGCTTCATTAATTCTCCTGTGTGTGCTATGTACATATGCGGACAATGCTCATGACTTCTTTATTAACTGGCGTGATTGAATTCACGCTCTAAAGTAGTAGTAGGAGTAGTGTGTCTAGGTCCAGAGTCATGCGATCACTATCACTCTAATCACTGTGTGGCCTATCACACAAAATGTTACTATTTCTGTGTGTGCGATTATTTTTACCACATAACAGTAGAGCACATTGTAGTAATTAATGGACCAGTACCAGTACCAGTGAGACGTTTTCTAAATTTTTTAGTTTTCAGGGGTCGTCCATCAATGACTTTATTTGCCCAAATCCCACACACACACACACAAACACCAACAATCAAAACCCACGCTGGGCTGCTACGCCAAACCCACTTTCGAAATTCAATTTAAAAACAACTCCCCTACGTATGTAGCACAATGTATTAAATTGCAAGTGCTTGAAAACGACAGTTTCTTGGACGTCGACGTGAAGTAGCTTAAGGAAAAGACGAAGATGAGACTCTTCAGTTTGTACAGTAAAAAAAAAAAAATTTAATTTTCTTGGAGTTTTATATCTTCCCTGAGAGTTTCAGTTCCAGGCTTTTTCCAGGCGGCTCTCCATCATAAGCCACTGCCACAATAACCTGCACCTGAACACACACACACACAGACCGCGAGACTGAAAAGAAGGCAGGAAGAACCGAAGAAAGTACACAAGTAGACAAGGACTAGACTAAGACCAGACAAGGAAAGAATTGGGGCTCGTTAAGTGAATGTTGTAGAAATCAGTAGAATGTGTGAAGAGCAAATGATTGGAGCGCCGACGCAGTACGTTTGTAGACGGGGTTGGAGTAAATAATAGGGAAATCATTGATTTTCACCCAGACCCAAAAGGTTTTCGCCCCTTTATTATCAGCGTCAGTTCCACATACGCTATACGCAATATATATAATGTGTCTTGTCTCTGTTCTATTCTCTAATGTGCGGGAGCGTGCACAAATTAGGTCGTGGAATTTCAGGTTAGCGGGGGGTGGCAGCAGAAGGATTTCCAAAATTACCAGTGTCAAAGAGGCTGCTAAAAATTTTATATTTTTACATGACGTAATTTGTGGACGCTCCCTTAGCTGTTCACCTTCTATCTAGAAGTGGGAACTTTCTTCGGAGCACATACATCTACAGGAGCATGCATACATTACGCAGCAGTATGATTTCTTTAAAAATGGAGCAATGGGTTTCAAAGTGTATACTAATACATTGGCGTACATACCAAAAAAGTTAGGTGCGGGGTAGGTTATGAAAATATCTGAGTTTTGCATCACATAATTTATGCACGCTACCTACAGAGACTATAGATAGTATGGATGCAATTTATGAGTCCATGAGGAAAAGTGCATAAATGAGATGGTGCAACTTAAGGGGGTGGGCGTTCAAGCTACCTATCCTTTTACACAGGTGTACATACCAAAACAGGAGGGGGTTCGCCATTTCAGATTTTTGTACCACGTAATGCATGCACGCTTCCTGAGTAGAACTGGATCTGAGTGAGTTATATATATGAGTATACGTAGCAGAGAAGTTTACCACGAGGTTAGGAGGCCATATATGTACATGCATAGGCAGAGCAGCTCCTTCACTCCATTTTTCCTGCACTTCATATTTTCGGATCCCTACGTCATATCTCCTCCTTCACGTTATCTCGCTTGATTTAAAAGATGATGTTCGTTTTACCATGAAGTCGAATAATCCAGAAGTGTGTGGATGTGGTAGACTAGACTCAGTAGCACTAAATCACCAGACCCCAGGCCTGTACTTTCTCTACCTACTTTCTACCTACTTTCACTTCACCACATTAAATCACATACTATAAATTGTAACCTGAAAAAAAAATTCGCATTATTATACTCCTGTTTCCCGCACCTTATTTTTTTTTGCGAGCTGCCGCTGATACTGATTTCTGAAGCACTTATATTGACTTAATAAATTCCTAGCATTTTTAGTATGACGCGCAATTATTTTAAATGCACGATTCTTTAGTGAAGGTATACATACATATACAGCGACAATTGGCCGTTCGAGATATTTGAGGTAGGAAAATTAGCAGTTCGGTCTGAGGCAATTGGCGGCAAAGTTTGGTAATAAATCTATTGCTGCTATATTATATTGCTAATTGAATTTAGAAATACAGGTACTGAAATAAAGTTAAATAAACTGACAATTTGGTAAATCATTTTTTATGATTATCATTTTTTTTATTTTACATACGAGGAGACGACAGGAATGAATCAAGATACAAAATACATTAGGTCAAAAGCAAACACGTGGGGGTGGGACGTGGGATAGATACAACAAAAAATCGCAAAATTACCTACATGCAGTATAGTTTTTGTTCTTGAATAAGAAGTACCTAGCTTGGTTGTAACGATATTTTTTAAGAACTATTCACAAACGATTTTTACACAAGCACTGATTTTCACATTTACACACACACTATTTAGTACACATATTTTGGGTGGTTCCTTAGGTATAGCAACAGTATATGTTTTACTACGTTTCACAATTACTTGACAATTTATTAGGGATCGTTCCTAAATGACGTCACGGGTATTTTTAATGGAAGGTTTTCTTGGATTTGGATTTAGTGACAGTGCATGTTAAGGATAGCCATTTAAGCAATGGTTAGGCTAATGACAGCAGCGGGTTATACTGGTTATAGTAGTATTATAAAAATTGAGATATTTTGATGACGTAATTTATGGACGAAACCTTCTGTATTTAAATGGGTAAATGAATGCCAACGATAAGTTTGTGTTTCACAAGAATAATAAAATAACAATATAGGAAAATGTCTTTAAAAAAATTAGTATTTTTGTAAAAGTTTGTTGTAAGAGAGACTTTGGCATTATTGGCTTCGATCCACTTTTGACTGAAACTATAAAACAAGGATACGCTTAGTTTACAATACAATATTATGAAGAAATAAGAGCTTTTTTTCAAAGCACGCCAAGTTCACACATGTTATCCACTTGGACCTAACGCGTTTTCCTTACAAACTCCTACTATACAGTTTACATAATTATTCAATTAATTACACATTATGTCACAAACGACAACGGCAACGGCAACGACGAACGTGTGATGTTGTAAGTACTTAAAATTAATTATTTAAAAAAAGTCATTTTCAAGAGTAAAATTATTCACAAAAGCCAAACAAAAGTGTAAAGAAGTCAAAAATACAAAAAAAAACATTTCAAAATAATTATTGAAAGTATTGAAAAACACGTTGAAGCAAAAACAAATTGTTACAATAATTATAACAGGTGCCACAAAAGGCGGACAGAGACAGGGACAGGGGGCTACTAACAAGTGACACATTGTATAAAATCATAATACAAAAATTATATATTTTTCACAAATTCGTTATTTTTATGTATTTATAAAGGATGATGACAACAACAAAAAAGTCTTGGAAACGCTCCCGCAGCATCATTTTTAGTAAAAATGCACGAGATTCTTGTGTCCATTTCTTACAGTAATTTCTTCTAGTTACACAGTTGATTTATTAGCGGCAGGGTTACCGTCTGTCTCTGCGAAAACAAAAAAAACATAGATTTAAAACAATTTATTTTAGGTAAATAATTAGGGATCACCTAAAACTCACTAATGATTTAAAACATTTCAAACTTAAAAAAAACTATTAATCACAGTATTTTTAGAATTTTTCAAAAACGTGTCAATACAACATTTTGCAATATTTAAACGTATGTACCTATAAATATGGAATATTTTACACTTTTTAAAAATCCGTAACCAAAGTATTTGGCACTTTTGTAAAACAGTCAAATAAAACTTTTTGCAGTATGCAGAAGCAAGCAAACAGAGTGGTTTACACATTCAAAAAAACTAGTAGTCACATTTTTTAAAACTTTTATAAAACATGTAAAATACATTTTTTTTCTTAATATTCAAAAGCTTTTAGATAGAATGTTTTGCACTTTTTCAAAACTCGTAATTATGCCCGTAACGATGAGCGTCACAGATAGCTGCGCCACACGAATAATTTGTCCCCCGGGGGCAAAAGGACCTTAAGGAACATTTTGTGCGGGGACGAAATATATGTGTGGCGCTGTGGCGCAGCTATCTGTGACGCTCTTCGTTACAAGCACTGTAAATTTGTTTAAGCTCTTTCAAACACGAGTAATTTCAAAATTTTGCAGTATTGCAATAAACATGCAAATAAAACAATTTTCACTTTGTTAAGTCGTAACTAAAAGTAACACTACTTTATTCGATTATCACTCACTTGTACAAAAGGTAGTCTTGCATCGCAGGAGGTAGTTCCAGTTCATTAACTCTCTGCAGTCTTTTCCGTCCGACGCACTGCCGAACTACACGCCGGCATATAAACATGAGGGGGAGAGGCCCAGCTGTTCAAACAAAAAAACAAACAAAAAAATAACAAATAATTAGCACGTCTTTTTAATTACGGCCAAAGCACTGTACCATTTTTAATGAATTCGTATATATTACAGATAATTAATTCTAGCGATTACAACACTACAGTTTTTTTGAAATATAAATCCGTGGTAAAGTTTATTATAGTCTTATCTTCATTTTATTGGACAATTTCCAAATGTAATTACCTACCTCCGTGTGTATAATGAAAACAAATACAAAATAAAACATTTTTGTAATCTTTATTATGCAGTTTAAAAAAAAACTTACGTTCAAAACCGCCCACGTATTTCATAGTGATTTCACAATGACCCCAAACAGCTGACACTATAGGAAATAATGTCTTGCCTTTCATTCCACGAAAGGCTACCCCAAGATATTGACTATCCACCACAAATGCTAACGTCCCCTCATCCATATCTAGGACAACTGTGAAAAAATGCATTAATTATCACATACAGTTTTTTTTTGGCGCCAAAGAAAATTTTAAATTTGAATTTTGATTTTTTTAAATCGTCGAATTTAAGTGCATTGCCCTCACCTAGGAAACTGTCAGGAACCACAAAATTGTCATCTGCTTTAAGTAGCGCTGGGTATTTGGCTCCAGAAGTTGTGTTTTTACTGTCGTGATATAATTTGTTCCGTCCTAAATCCCAGCCCCAAGACTGCTCATTCCCTCCAACTAAAATCTGTGTAAATACAATAAACAGAACCATTTAGAACATTACACAATAATTAGTAATACGAATTTACAAGTCAAAAAAAATTTAATAGCATGTCAGAAACAGTTCCAACAAAATTATGTAAATCCTTTACTTGGTAACCGACAGAATTAAGAGGTGCATCTTGAGTAGCTACACCCACAACGGCGTGTGTCCCTCGCTGACGTGTCGACCAATGAATTTCCCAAACATGGAGTCCCCTCGAAAATCCAGTTTTTCCACGGATGCAGTCAGTACTTTGGGCGACAGGATGTCGATGAAATGTTAACTTGTCATCTTCCTAGTATTCAAAATAAAAAAAAATCAATTATAAGTCTGTCTCCTTTAACCTACATATCAGTAGGTACTAAATAGAAACCACCTTTTAAACTTTTAACTACTTGCGCTTACTTTAACAAAAATATTAAGGGATCGATCATCAGAATTCCAAGCATATTTTAACTGAGTGGCTTGGCTGGCGGGTGGCATGTCAAGGAGCATGTCAAGTCTGGGCGGAATTACAAGCTCTTCAACCAGGTCACGTGGCCCAGCCTTTTCCACGTTCGCCACTCTCTCACTCGTTTTCCCTGCAGCAACTGCTGGAACGTAAAAAAACAAATGCAAGTCATTAATAATTATTACATGTCATATTCAGTCAGTCATCCTAGAGATTTATTAAATTATTTTAGAGTTTTCAAAAATACAAAATTTAAAAATTAGTACAGCTAAAGTGCAAAATATATCTGTACATAATATTATCAACTTCAAATTACACAAATTATATTACTCATAAATAAAAATGCACATAAATTAAATGAACAGCTCGCGAGTGAAGAATTAAAATTGGCCATTTACATTTTTTTAAGGTAGATTTAAAATAATAACAATGTCAAAAAGTTTTATTCATTCGTAAATGCTACATATTTGTTAAATTGCAATTTAGTAAAAAAGTCTAGAATGTGCTACTTGCATGGATTTGCATAGCGCAAAATGTTTGCAACAAGTGAAAAATGTTCTATCTAGGTCACTGTCTTTCAAAGTATTTTATTTGTGTATTTTACTAAAGTGCAAAATGTTTTATTTACGAGCCTTAAAAAACAGGAAAATCGTTTTTTTTTTGCTTGTTTTTTAAAAGTGCAAAATGTTTTATTTACTAGGCTTTAAAAACAGGAAAACCTTCTTTTTTGCGTGTTTTTAAAAAGTGCAAAATGTTTTATTTACGAGGCTTTAAAAACAAAAAAATCTATTTTTTTTTGCTTGTTTTTAAAAAGTGCAAAATGTTTTATTCACAAGGCTTTAAAAACAGGAAAACTCTTTTTTGCGTGTTTTTAAAAAGTGCAAAAAGCTTTATTTACGAGGCTTTAAAAACAAGGAAATTGTTTTTTATGCGTGTTTTTAAAAAGTGCAAAATGTTTTATTTACGAGGCTTTAAAAACAGGAAAACCTTCTTTTTTTGCGTGTTTTAAAAAGTGCAAAATGTTTTATTTACGAGGCTTTGAAAACAGGAAAACCTTCTTTTTTTGCGTGTTTTAAAAAGTGCAAAATGTTTTATTTACAAGGCTTTAAAAACAGGAAAACTCTTTTTTGCGTGTTTTTAAAAAGTGCAAAATTTTTTATTTACTAGGCTTTAAAAACAGGAAAATCTTTTTTTATGCGTGTTTTTAAAAAGTGCAAAATGTTTTATTTACGAGGCTTTAAAAAAAAGAAATTTTTTTTATGCGTGTTTTTAAAAAGTGCAAAATGTTTTATTTACGAGGCTTTAAAAACAGGAAAATCGTTTTTTATGCGTGTTTTCAAAAAGTGCAAAAAGCTTTATTTACGAGGCTTCAAAAACTGCAAAATCCTTTTTCTTGCGTCTTTTTAAAAACTGCAAATTACTCAATTTACATTTTTTACAAAAAGCTCAAAAAATTGTATTCACATATTTTTTGAAGCGTAAAAAATTCTACCTACACTTTCTCAAAAAAAGCAAAATATTTTCTAAACTGAATTTTTCAGGATGAAGCTATGTATATAACATTTTTGTAGACATTACAATTTGTTTTTAGCTGAAATTGAATAGAGCTTGTTTTGAGTCTTTAATGGCAATATATGACCGAAAAAAACGAATAAATTACCTGAGCCCTTCTGACCCATGCTCATGCCCCGATGACGTGACCTGCTCCGAAGGAATTTGTAACCCCCGCGTGTGTAGTAGGGGAGGGAGGATCTGGAGGCGAAGAGCGGTGTGGCACCGACAGAGACGGGGACTGAGGCTGTGGGTCCGGTTCCGGTACCGGTTCCGGGTCCGGTCCGGTCTCTCCCTGAAGGGAGGTGACGCTCCCGGTCACGCTCCACTAACAAGCGGAGACCCGCAGCTGAGCTGGGTTCGGTGGGTAAACGGTTTGAACTGTGGTTGGGGTGAGAAAGACGCTGCTCAAGATGCAATCGACTTGCGAGCGGATGACTACTGTGTGTTATCTGCAGTGATGGGATTGAGGTGGGGAAGTGACGAGTTGCTCCTGCAGCTGATGCTGATGATCCGCCGCTCGGTTGTAAAAGTCCTCGACCAGTCAACTCGGCGAGACACGCAGAATTTGAACAGCTACGACGGGTACTTCCTCCTAAAGCACTGCGACACTGGGACCTTTAAGAAAAAGAAAAATCATTCATTAATGAGCGTTAGCTTCCCACTTGCGCGTGGCGCGTACAATTAAAAACCTGCGCATTAAGAGAGACACGCGTACCATTCTAACTCCCAAACATAATAATATTATAGTCTGTGAAAAACAAAAATGACCCATATCCAATTTAAGCTGCACACATTTAAAATGAGCTATGTCATAAAAACACTAAATAAGAAAGATGCGTTTATAGATATTAACTAAGTGATTTCGAAAAGTGTAATATGTTCTATTTACATGTTTTCAAAAGTGCAAAATGTTCTATTTACAATAATTTACATGTTTTTTAAAAGTGCAAAATGTTCTATTTACATGTTTTTTAAAAGTGCAAAATGTTCTATTTACATGTTTTTTAAAAGTGCAAAATGTTCTATTTACATGTTTTTTAAAAGTGCAAAATGTTCTATTTACATGTTTTTTAAAAGTGCAAAATGCTCTATTTACATGTTTTTTAAAAGTGCAAAATGTTCTATTTACATGTTTTTTAAAAGTGCAAAATGTTCTATTTACATGTTTTTTCAAAGTGCAAAATGTTCTATTTACATGTTTTTTACAAGTGCAAAATGTTCTATTTACATGTTTTTTAAAAGTGCAAAATGTTCTATTTACATGTTTTTTAAAAGTGCAAAATGTTCTATTTACATGTTTTTTAAAAGTGCAAAATGTTCTATTTACATTTTTTTTAAAAGTGCAAAATGTTCTATTTACATGTTTTTGAAAACTGTAAAAACTCCTATTTGCAAGTTTTAAAAGCGGTAACAGTACGTTCGATTTACATGCTTTAAAAAATTGTAAATTATTCCATCTGCATATTTTTGAAAACTGCACTGTGTTGTATTTACATGTTTTTAAGTAGCGTAAAATATTCAATTTACATAGTTTTGAAAATTACATAATGTTCTATTTAAATGCTTACAAGACACATTTTAATATTTTTGTATATACTTGATCTTGTTTTTAGTTAGAAATGGATATGGGTTACTTTGGTTCTTCACAGACGAGACGATACGAACGATGCCTTCTTAAAATTACGGAAATTCAGAAAAAATAGCCAGCATTCCAATTCACACAACAACAACCTGCCTGCCTATAAATATGTATGTAACTACTGTGCTACTGGAAGGAGAGGGGTCGTCCATAAATGACGGTATGGAAATGTTTACATTTCTAACTAGTAGGACCCTATGACCCTTGTGTTGTGTCATGAGTATAGTATGGGCTTAATCATTGCGTAAGCGGCTATCTTTAACATAAAGATTGATACTATTCGTGACGTCATATATAGACGATCCCAAGCCTGTAAAATTAAACCAGTAAATCAACAGATCGATTTGAGTTGCTAAAATGGTTTTCTAATTGACTGCGTAGAATGCCAAGCCCTGACTGCCGAGACAGAATTACAGAATTACCATTGCCATTACCATTATTTTTGAGCCAACTTCCCTATGCATGTTATTTTTGACGACTGTCACAAATTGCGATAATTATTCATGGCTACAGTAGTCATCAGTAGTCACATACGGTAAATCAAATATCAAATAACATGAGTTAATTTGCAAAAATCACATACACATACTTACATAATCGTCTATTTATCTTGGCAATTATTAACAGACCTTGTGAGCCAATGCAATGTCCTAGACCTCACAAATGTGTGCAAAATTGCGAAAACTAATTAATATCATGGGTAATTATTGGTTGACATTTACCAACACATTAAAATTATTTTAGATTTTATTCAGTTCTAGAATACAATGTGAATGGTAAATTGAACTTTTAGGTATCGTCAGTGAGGAAGTAAATTCGAATCGTTTTTGAATATATACTAATTTAGCAAATATATGAAAAATTTGCACAAAATGTTATCTAACAAATTGCTTTTAAAAGCAAATTTTGCAAATTTTAAAAATATGTATAATTAAAATATTTCGCACTTTTTAAAAACATGAAAACAAAATATTTTACATTTTTTAAAAACGTGGATGCAGAATATTTTGCACTTTTCAAAAATGTGGAAATGCAACAGCTTGCAGCTTTTTAAAAACATGGAATATTTGCAATTTTGCAAATTTTAAAAACATGGAATATTTGCAATTTTGCAAATTTTAAAAACATGGAAACAGAATATTTTGCAATTTTTAAAAATGTGGAAATACAACAGCTTGCACCTTTTCAAAAAACATGGAATATTTGCAATTTTGCAAATTTTAAAAACATTGAAACAGAATATTTTGCAATTTTCAAAAACATGTCGTAAATAAAGCAATTAGCATGCAAAGAGAATAATTTGTAAATTTTTGAAAACGCAGAAATTGAACATTTCCAAATTTTCACAAAAATTGCATATATAGCGTTTTGCCCCTTCTTTTAGTAATTATTTACAACAATTAGCATTCTGCACACATTCTTTGCGTTGATTTTTGCCACAGTGTCACACATTTACTTTTAAATCCGAAACATTTGACAGGCGCGCACTAAAATTAAAATATGTAATTTGCAAAAACAAAAATACATGCAAAAATTACAATAAACCAAAATCTGCCATATACCTAAAGGTTCTTTTTGTTTGTTTTAGCGTTGTTACTGTGTATTAAAAAATTGATAACGTTTCCCCTGTACAACAGTTATGAAAATAAAAATCAAACAATATGCTTTAATTGCAAACTGTAACCTTGAAAACTCAGCGCCCATGACAATCACTATCATCATAGCACATTAGTACAATTATTTAATTAGCTATATAACATACAATTAAGACTATACACTATGCAAACAGCTATATATGCGACTCTATATAAATTCATCACCTTGAATTACACAACATAATTCTAAATAGTACCATTGTCATTATCATATCACATCATACAGAGGCTAGACCAATTAAAAGACTTACCAAGAAATAATTATTAACTCTTATGCATCCCATACAAACGAAGGAACGTAACTTTTAAAAAATGAATGCAGTAACACACATATCGTCAGTGAAGAACCAAAATGACCCATATCCAATTTAAGCTTAAATCAAAATATGCCATGTCATAAAAACAAAATGAAAAACATGCGTAAAATGTTAATTAAGAGTTTTTAAAAAGTGCAAAATGTTCTGTTTACATGTTTTTGTAAAGTGTAAAATGTTCTATTTACATGTTTTTGAAAATTGTAAAATGTTCTATTTACATGTTTTTGAAATGTGTAAAATGTTCTATTTACATATTTTTGAAAAGTGCAAAATAATCTGTTTAAATGCTTTCAAGACACTTTTTAATATTGTTTGTAGATAATACATATTGTTTTTAGCTAAAAATGGAAATGAGTCATTTTGGTTCTTCACTGACGATATCAAATTTATTTTTAGATTGTGCATTGTTAAGGATCTGCATTTTTAATTTTAATGTCTGCTAGCTGTGCAGTACGAGACCACCTTCCCCAACAGTGATTAATTACGACTTACGTAATAATTTTATTACTAATTGTACACGTCACTATGCTGTTACCTTCTTGAAATTTTGAACCGGGACCGGAAATAACGAGAGGGCAAATATAAATTTTAAATATTGGACGTAATGTCGTGAGTAAAGAATCAAAATGACTCATATATTCAATTTAAAAGCTGGAATTAAAATAAGCTATATCCTATTAAAACTACTGACATTTGATAGGTACCTACCGAATATCCTGTAATAGTACGCGGGTCTCTAATAATGCGCGGGTCTCTAATAGTACGCCGCGGGGTGTAGCCGCCTCAGTTTGAATTGTACGTGGATTTATTTAACACACCGTTAAATGGCAGTGCGCGGGTTTGAATAGTGCGCGGGGCGTACTATTAGAGAAAATACGGTACGTTTAACTTCAATAATTATACAACACTTTTTTAAAAAGGTTAAACGTTTTTGTTTATACATTTTTAAAATGTGCAAATTTTATATTTGTATAAACATTTTAAAAAAGGGCGCAGAATATTCTATTTACGTGGATTTTGAAAACCACGAATTTTTCTATTCACGTATAATTATTTCTAAACTGCGAAATGTTCTATTTATATACCTAGGTAGGTACCTATATTTATACGTATTTCGAATTATCACAACTGTTTATTTACACGTTTTTAAAAACTGTAAAATACTCTATTTATAGACTTTCGAAACGTGCAAAAAGTTTTTTTTACTGGCAAGTTTTGGAAAAGTGCAAATTTTTTTATTTGTAAATTTTCAAAATGTGTAAATTTTACAATTTGCATGTTTTTAAAAATTGCAAAATGTCCCATTACTGGGTTTTAAAAATTGCAAAAAATTTGCAGTTGTACATCTTCTATATGTGCAAAATATTCAATTTATTTGTTTTTTAAGAGGCTACAAAGTTCTATTTCCATCCATACGACTTTCAAAAAAGTGGACACCTTTCCACACACATGTTTTAAAAAAGTGTAAAATGTGCTGTTTACTTATACAAGCTTTTAGTATAGTGACATTTGAGTTATTTGATATTAGTACTTAACTAGATAGTTCATTTTGTTTTTAGCTAAACCCAAGTACCTAGGTGTCGTTTTGATTCTTTACAGGCCTTTTAAATACCTCTCTACCTTCCCGTCTATCCCCAAGTGCCGTCAGGTACTTGCATAATTACTGCATACTTACAGTGACATTCAAATTAATTCAAAACAGTCAAAGCGACGAAGCAAGATACTAAGGGATGGTCCATAAATGATGTCATCCAGATCATCACTCTTTTAGGATCCACCAACCCCTATGCCATTACTTTAATATTATGCCAACGGCTATCTTTAAGATGGCATGTCATCAATACCAGACCCACAGGGGGCCCACTGACCCAACTGATCACATCATTTATGGACGACCCCTAATTACATTCTAAACGGATACGAAACATTTTGCAGAAGAGTGAAGAGTGAGGGTGAAGGAAGAGGTGACGTGATTCGACTTTGAATTTGGCGTTTTTCACGGTCTGACAATCCCACAAAAAAAATACCTATGACATGCAACACGAATTAAAATGACTGACAGAAAAAAATTGACAAGAGTCATAATCTAAAATAATCCTTTGTGGCAAAAGTAACAATAACAACAACAATACGATATTGCAATAATAAAATTTAAAAAATATTATGACACGAAGCTGCTGTACTTCACGGACTCCATTATTGCCGTTTGCTGTTTCTATGTATTGCTGCTGAAGTATCAAAATACGCCATTTCCAATTCTCACTATAAAAGCAATAAAATTGCATATCTCAAAATCTCGTTATAATAAATTGCAAAATAACTTTTAGATTTCCACTAAAGTCCAAATTTGCCAATCTCCATATCGTCTGTGAAGAAACAAAGTGACCCATGGCCAATTTTAGTTAAAATCAAAATGAGCTATTTGTCATAAAAACAAAATAGGAAACATGCGTTAATGTTAATTACTAGTTTTTAAAAAGCGTCAAATGCTCTATTTGCATGTTTTTGAAAAGGTGCAAAATGGTTTATTTGCATGTTTTTAAAAAGGTGCAAAATGTCCTAATTCCATGTTTTCGAAAAGGTGCAAAATTTTCTAGTTCAATGTTTTTGAAAAGGTGCAAAATGTTGTAATCTTACGTTTTAAAGGTGCCAAATGTTCAAATTCGATGCGTTTGAAAAGTGTACAATTTTGTAATTAAATTCTTTCAAGACATATTTGAATATTTATGTAGATAGCTGATATTATTTTAGCTACAAATAGATATGGGTCATTTTGGTTCTTCACAGATGGCATTATTTATTAAAAATGTAGATGGGCAATTTCGCTTCTTCAGTGGCTATATACAGAACTTACACTTAATTGCAGTCTGCACTTTTTGTGCAGCGGCGGCGGTCTCTTTGTATCTTGTATCTGTCTCCCCAAGCGCCATATGTGCACTGCGCACATTATTATACAATTACTTTAATGCTTTTAATTAAACAAAAATTTTTATAAGATATAGATCACATGAGGGACCGTCCATAAATGATGTTATCGGTAGAATCAGTGGGTGAGTGGGTCAATAGTCACGAATTGGTGATTTGTCATGTCGAAATTAAAAATAGCCGTTTATTACGCAATTTTTAGGCGATGAAATGGAGAGAGGGGGAGGTGTGTCGTAGAAGAGAGATAATTTGTTGTGTGACATCTTTTATAGACAATCCCTTATGGTGGTTAAGCCTAAAACGTAGCTGATGAGGAGTTTCCTTGATTTAACAAAAGTTCGAGCCAGACAGTCTCGCAGTTTTTTTTTACCAGATTGTCTTTTTTATTTTATTGCATAATCGTCGACAAATAATGCTGCTGATTAAGAGTGCAGTCTTCTTGAGGCAAATTGCCAATCATCATCACTACATCACAAAACGTTATAAATATACGAGATTCCGCGAATCAATCTTTTTCCCATGTGAAATTATTCCTATAGTTAACGTTCAATGTTGAGCGCTAGACAAGACATATAAGTTGCCAGATACACATACACACCACAGTGAACAGTGGATCCTCTCAAAACTTCCTGCCACTGACAACTACGACTGACAATCACATCGTGAGTGAAGAATCAAAATACCCATTTCCATATTTAGCTAAAACCAATAACCGCTTTTTGCAGAGAAAAATGTAAAAATAATGATTGCAAAAAAAATTGGTGAAAAAGAGTATTTTGCGAGTTTTAAAAATATGTAAAGTGAATTATTTGCATATTTTTAAATCTTAAAAATAGAAAACTTTGCACTTTTCAGAAACACGTAAATAAAACATTTTGCATTTTTTTAAACAAGTAAATAAAACATTTTACACTTTTTCCAAAACGTGTAAATACAAGATTTTACATATTTTAATAGCCTGTAAAACAGAATATTTTACACTTTTGAAAAAAATGAAAATACGACGTTTTACACTTTTCACAAAACACGTAAATAAAACATTTTACACTTTCCAAAAAGGCGCAAATAAAAAAGTTTGCACTTTTCTAAAACAAATAAATACAGAATATTTTGCACCTTTAAAAAACGTGCCAATAAAACAGTTTGCACTTTTCTAAAACAAGTGAATATAGAATATTTTGCAATCTTTAAAAACATGTTCCATAAAAATTTTGCACTTTTGCCTTACCAATAAAAACGTAACTTTGGGAATTTTCAAAAACTTGTAATTAACATTTTGCACATCTATCCCTCCATTTCATTTACCATCATTTTTACTCACACGCCTTTATTATTAAATTTTTCCAGCTTAAATATCAAATGGGCCATTTTGACTTTTCACTTCCGATCCGATATCATATTACTCAATGTTAGCAGCAAAAATTCAGAAATACAAAAACGACTGCAGAAACTGAGACTGAACAAAAGCACTTACAAATGTACGTACAACTGTATTATGCGGAGGACAGAGACAGAGACAGACAATTTTTGTCATGGACAGGGAACAGACACCATAATATACAAATCCATCCGTCTATACACACAAGTACTTACACAAAGGGATGGTTCACAATTAATGTCACCCAAATTCTCAGAAATCTTTTGAGACCCATACCCATATCTGCTCCCCATAATATGTTATCAATTTTCCTTACTACGTAAACAGTTATCTCTAACATGGAGCGGGTTATCCTAGTATTCAAAAAGTCCTATTCACACACCACATATTTGTGACGTTATTTGTGGACGACCCCCTACAAGGAAAAACTGCAAAACTTCTCTGCGATGCGATGCCAAGGTTTATCGACGAATGTCATATAAGTAACAAACTAAACAAGATTATCAGCCTTCAACAACTACAACTACAAACACTGCAGACTGTAGACTGTAGACTGTCGCGTTACATGCAGCTACATAATAAAACATAGGCAAGGCATTTAAGTCGTATTCCAATGGTAATTAATTTATCTCACAGCTTAACATACACTTTCCGCTCTTTACATTATTGTTTCTGCGCTTTCTGCCAACTGCCTCCAATACTGCCAAGGGAGCGTCCATAAATTACGTGGTGCAAAAATCAAAAATGTTTAACATTTTTTCTCCATTTTTTGGTACGTACGCTAGTGTAAATTTAACGTAATTTATGCACGCTCCCGTCAATAGAACCAACAAGTCTAATAACATTGAACATAATTTTTTTGTACGTCTCGTCCTGCTTCGTGGTCGTTGTCGTTTATTAGCTCGTCAGTCAGCTGCTTTTCCTATTTTTTTTAATACATAATTTTATGCAGCAGTTGGTTCCTTATGTTCTGCTCTCTGCCCTCCCCATTTTGATAGTCTATACAGTACAGTACTGTAAGCATTGTGTTTACTACATAATACATAGTTATTTTATTTAATATGGAATTTTATTGAATTATTATTTTATAGCATTTTTTATTTGATACTGTTAAACAGTTTTTGTGTAGTTGATACATGTAGGGAGCTCACACGCAGTCACTGTGACTGTAACAATACGTCCATAATATTACATTTACGATCGATGATTATAATAGCATCGTGCCTAACAATGAACTTGGAAATGACTCATACTATTGTTGAGTGAAGAATCAAAATGGCCTATCTCCAATTTAGACAAGAGTTAAAATGAGCCAAGTATATCTTGTGATGCTATAAGCGGGTTCCTGTAATGGTAAGCGGGTCTCTAATATTATAGGGGGGCAGGCGGAAGGTAGAAGGTTTGTGTCTTATGTTGAGTAGTAATCGGGTCTGTCTGTATTAGTATTAGTATGAGGTCTTTACGATGGTGTACAAAGTCACATATTGTGGCCCTGAGCGATGATTGCCATTTTTATAAAAGTAAAAAGAATTTTAATTTTAAAAGTCTTTTTTTAATTGGCAAATGGTGCTAGTTACTTGTTTTTAAAAAGTGCAAAACATTTTTAATTTCACACTTTTTGAAAGTGCAAATTGTTCTAGTTACTTGTTTTTAAAAAGAGGAAAATGTTTTTATTTGCACACTTTTTGAAAGTGCAAAATATTGTAGTTACTTGTTTTTAAAAAAGCAAAATGTTTTTTTTGCACGCTTTTTGAAACTGCAAATTGTTCTATTTACTTGTTTTCAAAAAAGCAAAATGTTTTTTATTTGCACACTTTTTGAAAGTTCAAATTGTTCTAGTTACTTGTTTTTTTGAAAAGAGCAAAACGTTTTTATTTGCACACTTTTTGAAAGTGCAAAATATTCTATTTACTTGGTTTTAAAAAGTACAAAATAATAAATTTTAACAAGTTTTTCAAAAGTGTAAAATCTGGTATAGACTTTTGTTATTTTTTGAAAAGTGGGCAGTATTTTTTTTATGCGTTTTTTAAAAGTGCAAAATAACACATTTTAACAAGCTTTTCAAAAGTGTGCAAAAATGTGTTCAATTACCTTGGCTTTTTTAACGTGCTAAATTTTCTATTTCTATATTTTTAAAACGACCAAAATATTTCTTTTGTATTTACAATTCCAAGAATAATTTTAACAAAAATATAGCCATTTATGCAATAGCTAAGCGGAAGACAAGAGGGTCACAGGTGTATATTTAAGAATTTAAAATATTTTGATGACAACATTTACTGACGACCCCTTCATAGTACATCTTTGAAGATTTGCATAATTTGTATCTACCACCTACAATGTACATCATAAAACTGAACAAGGCTATACAGTGAAGGCGAAGGCAAAAAAGTTTCTGCTTAAGTATCTTCCGCTGTTAAATTTGCATTTCCTAGGGAATGGTCCATAAATGATGTCACCTAAATTATCACTCTTTCTGGACGCACCCTCCTTCATGTCATCACAATTTAATTGTGTAAACGGCTATCTTTAACATAGCATGTCATCAATACTAAATAGCTAGAAAAAACCACCCCATCCTTGACATCATTTATGGACGATCCCTAGTTTCATACAATAATTGCTGCTTCAAAATACAGTGCCTGTGAGTAGCTATTGGGTAAACTAATAAGTTACAAAATCAACAGCTAATAATGAAAACTTTGCAGAGAATTATCAAAATGTTGTGTGCATTTTCGCACACGTAAAACTCTAAGAAAGTAGTTTCAATTTATTTATTTTTTACCCCACCTAACAACTTACAGTTGATTGTTTGTGAGTAGTTAATTATGAATGTATTTTGCATTAAATTAAAATAGACAGGGAACAGAGAAGCTCACTGCTCAAGTTCACAGGTCGGCCTTGAGCTCAGTGTTATTGTTTCTGATTTGAGTGTGTGTGTGTGTGAACAGAACATGTGGATTGCGTCAAAAAGGATATAATTACCTTGTATAAGAATGAGTACCTACTTAACTATATTATGGAAGAGCGCAAAAGCGCAAACAGGGAAAAAATAGTTAAGAGATGCCGGCATAACTGTGAACAAAGGCCAAAGTGTGAACTATCAAAATATCTGCGGAAAAGCTTTTTTTTTACAAATATTCAATAGAATAGAAGATCTTGCACTTTTTAACATCGTGCAAATTAAATATTTTGCACTTTCTAACATTGTGCAAATTAAATATTTTGCACTTTTCAAAAAACATGCAAAAGAAACAAATTTTACTTTTTATAAACACGTAAATAGAATATTACGCAATTTTTAAAAACACGAAAATGGAAAATTTTAAAATGTTCAAAAAAACGTGTAAATTTAATATTTTGTCATTTTTAAAAATCTTGTAATTTGTACACTTTACACATTCTAAATACAGGTCAATAAAACATTTTGCACTTTTTCAAAAACAAGGCAATCACACGTTTTGCAATTTTCAAAAATTGAGTTAACATGACATTTTGCAATTTCCAAAACCATGCAAATAGAAAAAATTACAACTTTCAAAACACGTAAGAAGAACATTTTGTACTTTTCAAAAAAATAGGTACATGTCAATGTCAATTATGAAAACAAGGTAGGTAAGTAGTAAAACTGGCACATTTCAAAAACTTGTAGGTAATTACTATTTTACTGTACGCTTTTATTTCCTTTAGTAAAAATTTCTTAACATTGTTTATTTTGACTCTAGCTCAAATTTATAAAATTAGAGATAAGTAATTTTGACTCTTCACTCACACTTAATATGTTACCATGTGATATCTACAGTCTTTCTAACAACCCTTACAGGACAAAAATACAAAATTATGTAATTTCCAAAGTATTGAATACAAACTGATACCGTTCACACTTAAGGCGGTCGTTCACGATTAGGCAATGCGCTTCTTATACACGAAACAATACCATTAATATTACTATTTGCTAAAGCACAATTTCTTTCAAAACTACTTGCAAAATACATATAATTTTATTACCTTTCAGAAATTAGAACATCTCCAGAACACGAGACACAAGGCATTATTAAATAATCTGGTAGTTCTCACACAAGGCGGCGGAGAGGGAAAGTAACAACGGAAACCAAAACGAATTGCACGACCACATATGAACATTCAAACGTCTATATTTTGTTTTAAATCAGTCACTTAAAAAAATTAAGTACAAAAACGAAAGTCAATTATTTTGTTAGTGAATCTTGGAAGCGATGCAAGAGCCGGGGCCGGAAACGGAAACGAAACCAGGTTGTGGATTGTCCTTCAATACCGGAACCGGGTAGTTTGTAGCACAGACAACACAGATGAAGGTCACTGTATTAAATCAATCAATCAAGGGACAAGTTTTAGTTCAATTAGTTAACACAAAATTAGTTACGTACGTAATCAAAATTATTAAATGCAAACAATTATGATTACAAAAAAGTGATTATTATATCTCAAACAATTTATTATAGTTAATACTTTGAAATTTCGTACTCCATAAAATGATAAAAACTTACAAGATTGACGACTAACGGATCACAATATTTCGATTTCTGTGGATCAAGTAGATCGAAGCACAAAAGTTCAATAATTCATCCAGATCCAGACAGGATTAAATGCGCGTCAAAATTGTAACTTGAAATTGGAACTCAGTCAGCGTTTGATCAATATAGCGATGAGGTGACCGACAGTAAATCAATTTGAGATGATTTATCATACACAAATTATGTTTAATTTAATTTTGTCAAACGGCATTAAATCCAATATGTAGATCAAAATTGGCAGTTTGAGAGTTGAAAATTTCGAAACTATGAACTGCAGTTAGTGATTTTAATTATTCAAGTCAACTAACAGCAAAACCAATAAAACATTAAATACTTGTTTCTTTAACATTCTTCAATATTGATAATTCACTCGAGACACTACTGTGAACAACCTCGGCCTTTTACAGTTGATAGTTGATCAAGAATCGCACAATTTTAACTTATGTAACTTCAAACTTTAATTTGAAAGCGAAAATCTATTTTTTTTACTTTTAATTAACGTTAACAAAGATTTATTAGTTTATTTAAAAGGTCGATAACTCGGATTACACAAAGAATTAATTCAAGTTTCAACAAATTCAACATTGATCATCAATTTTAGTCAGTTTTCTCAGTTTCGATTTGTGAATTTTGCAGACTGTTGACTGTTGACTGTTGTCTGTCCTTCTTGCCGCAGTGGTTTTTTTGTCTTGTGTCCTTAAACAGACGTACGATAATTAATGTCGACGAGAACTCGATGACGATGACGAATGACGAATGAGGAATTATTAATTATGCAGATCTTATTTTACAATGTTGAATTTCCAATCCCAGTCAGTTGCCAGTCACCAGTGCCAGATTATCACGCTAACTACAGTCAAACAGACAGTGGAAGGCCTTAACTGCGTAATTCAAGTAATTACTGTTTACTGCTGTATTTTGTATTTACTTTAATAATTCGATGCACTATTTTATCAGTTAACAGCTCACGACGAGTGACGATGACGAGGAAAATGAGTAGAATTCAATAAAGAAAACCACAATAACATTCATCATTAGTCAGTAATATTAACGATTACCATCCACCATCAACCATGCACTGATCAATTCATTTTTATACAACTCAAATCGAATTAATCAATCAATAAGAACAGCTTTTCCAATGTATGATGTAATTTCCAATGTAAAATATTGCTCAAATCTTACAAACAATGAACAAGGTTGAAGGTATCAAACGCACTTTATTAAACTTGACGCTTTTTATCACACTCACAATTAAATATCAACCATTAAATGGTAATGTTTATAGTCAACTAATTGCACAGTTTTTAGTTTTAATCGCTGAGTTGTTGGTTGTTGTAAATGTTCGATATTTAAAATCGCAGTATTTTTGTAGGTATCATTTTAAGTACATGATATTTTCCTATGCGATGTTGGATTTGGATGTTGTTGGATCTTATCATCAGTAAGTTATCAGCAACAATTTTAACTTGGAAACTTAAAAGTACGTCTTAAATAAATGATGAACGACAAAACTGGGAACTGGGAAATGACAAAAGAGTTGAACAAACTGTACTTGCCCTTAACTTTAACTATGAACTAACGTCACATGTATTTACTGAGTAAACAAAATAGAAAATGAAGATAATAAGTTTAAATGATATAGATAATAGTGTCACAAACAAAAGAACACACTGATACACTTAACACAACAACGCACATCGGCAGATATCCAAATATCAACTAATGAATTATTTATTGACTAGCACGTATCATACCACGTTACCAAATATGAAGTGGGATTATTTATCAGTCAGTATTTATACTTTTTACTAATTTTCCTTACTCCTCAATACTTGGTAAGTAGACAAAAGAATTTTCGAATTTTATAAAACAAGTCTCATCAGTCTCCAGTTTCATACGAACGTTCAATGTTTTTGTTGAATGTTCCAAAAGGTTGCAGAATACACAGTGTTAAGTCAGCCAGGCCAGAACCAGAACCAGACCCCCAAGAATTGAAAATTTTAATTTTGGAAATAAAAGTTGCTCAAGAAGAAGAAGAAAAAATTCACTGTGAAAATGCAGAAAACTGTAGAAAAAAGACCGCGTGTCTCGACGCAAGTATTAGGAGCACGCTGCTGTTTAAAGGAAATATTTTATCGTATGTAACTATAATTACACGACACTATAAAATTACAAAGCAAAAGTCGAAGAAAGAAGTAGTAAAACTGCACAGAACCAAATCTCGAGGACCAGACCGGCACTGTTGACGACGAGCGAGTGGTTGCTGGGGAGAATGAATCATGGGCAACTAGCAACTACTGCTCAGTACACCAGGGATGGTCCATTAATGACGTCATGGGTGACACACCTTTTTCTAATAGACCCCCCCCCCTCCCTATCAAAACAATAATTAGATTGACAACTTTTTTAACATGCTATTGAAGGGAGAGGTTTTAGGAACCCACCCCTGAGTTTGTGACATCATTTATGCACTATGCCATTTAAAAAAAAATTCCTACCCCATCCCATATAATCCCATCGCCATCCTAACACATCTTTGTCCGTACTGTACGTCTGCTGGAGTGGTGGAGTGGTCTGACTGTGCGTGCTACAGTGTGTAACTCAAAAGTCTCACACACTCTTAAAACCAACCTCTCTACAGTACCAAATAACCAAATCTTTCAAGTACAACTCTTACAAACTCAAGACAAAATGAAAATGTTAAATGTAACTAGGTACATACATCATACATCATGGCCAGGGCCAAACCCATAAATCCATACCTACACAAAAAAGATTTTTTTTTACTACTAACAATCTGACTCTGGCTCTGACTCTGGGTAGAGGGTCTCACACTGTAGCTAACGCTAGTTACAAAATTCACTGTGTACCGTATTTCTTCTAGTGAGGTCCCGTCCAATAAAAAAGGCGGACATGGGAAACATCCAGTAGCAGTACCAGTACCGTTCCCGACATGGCACCAACACCATAATTAAAAAAATATTACTTCCTTACAGTAAATCGCCATGCGCCACAGTTGGGCCTTTGTTCATATTTAGGCAGCGTGTTTTAAATTTAGAATTTAGAATATGAGCCTAGCCGAAAAAGGATGCTAAGACAAGGCGACAATACGTCAATGCAGAACTAAAAGGACCCATTTCCAATTAAGGCTAGAATTAAAATGAGCTACGTCAAAAAAAGACAGTAAATAAGATACTTGCTTGCAATGCTAATTACGAGTTTTTAAAATGAGCAAACTGTTCTATTTACATGTTTTTGAAAAGTGCAAAATATTCTATTTACATATTTTTTGACAACTGTAAAATGCTCCATTTCCAAGTTTTTTGAAAGGTCATTAGGGGTAAAAGGACATCACTTACCGAAGTTGGACATCACTTACCGGCCTGGGCATCACTTACCGAAATGGGCATCCCTTACCGGCCTGGGCATCACTTACCAAAGAAACACCGTAAAATATATTTACATGTTTTTGAAAAGTGCAAAATATTGTATTTACATCCTTTTTTAAAAGTGTAAAATGTTCTACTTAAATGTTTTTGAAAAGTGCAAAATGCCCAATTTACATTTTTTTGAGAAGTACAAAAAAGTCTATTACCATGTTTTTTGAAAAGTGCAAAATGTTCTACTTAAATGTTTTTGAAAATTGCAAAATGCCCAATTTACATTTTTTTGAGAAGTACAAAAAAGTCTATTACCATGTTTTTTGAAAAGTGCAAAATATTCTATTTACATGGTTTTTAAAAAATGCACAATGTTCTATTCACACCCTTTCATGAACATGTTATTTTAATTTTTTCTGTGTAGATAGTGCATTTTGTTAGAAACTAAAAATAAATTCAGGTCATTTTGGTTCTTCATAGACAAAAAGCAGTTCACATTTTTAAATCAAAATGGTGGCGACCGTGTACAAGAATGTGAAAAAACTTAGGTGCGGGGTACAATTTTAGAATTTGCGGTAGACACATGGTGCAAGTGGACATACTGCTGGGTTTATCGGAACTTATTGTTAGTATCAACGCAACGGAGCGATTAGTAGACTCTGCATTTTTACTTAGGTAGGTACACGTGATGAAAATGAAAACCAACTACATTCTACATGGTAAAGGTAAAGTACAGTATTACTGTGAGGGAAGGCAAAGTACATTTAGTACCTACAAGCCTACCATCAGCATGAGCAATCACAGGTAAAAATGCGAGACGCAATCATGAAAATCTGGTTTCGAGCTCTGGATCTCACCTACCCATCTACCCCTTGCCTTGAGTTCTGTTCCGTTGTTGAATTCTGTCTGGAGTCTGGAAGGATCATTGCATGAGACAAAGAACTCTTGGTTGTGCAGTCCTCGTCCTCGTGTACAACAATACGAAACTAAAAGGCACACTGATACACACACACACACACACATGGAAAAAAATTAGAGGAAAGTTGTCGAGTAACAACCTTAATACTACAGAGTTATGCTATACGGGTCTGCCTATGGCACTGGCTTGGGTCTAGGTCTTTGTTTAGTATTTTCAGTGTATTAACTTGTATTTGTGAACCTACAAAATCACAGGGTTATGTAATACATAACAGCATATGTTTTTATGGGTCATCAGTATCAGTATTTTTAGTATTTTGGATTAGACATTTAATACTGATTAATTTCCACACGAAATTAATTAATTGACTTTGTATTTTATTTATTTCTGTTTTATTTAGCAGCATCTACTTAACCATATGGTTCAAAATTCTAATTTCGCCCGCAACTGGAATGAAATGACTAATCCGTTTTCATGGCTAAAATAGGCGAGGCCGGGAGTAAAATCGGATTTTACGGAACACCAAATTACCATGGATAATCGATGCCACAGCGTTTTATATGTAGGCTGTGAAGAACCAAAATCACCCATATCCAATTTAGGCTGGAATCAAAATAAGCTATGTAATAAAAACAAATTGGAAAACATGCGTCAAATTTTAATTGAGCGTTTTTGAAAAGTGTAACATTTTCTATTTAGTTGTTTTTGAAACGTGCAAAATGCTCAGTTTTCATGATTTTAAAAAGTGTAAAATGTTCTATTTACAGGTTTCCGAAACGAGCAAAATGTTCAGTTTTCATGTATTTAAGAAGTGCAAAATGTTCAGTTTTCATGTTTTTAAAAAGTGCAAAATGTTCTATTTACAGGTTTCCGAAACATGCAAAATGTTCAGTTTTCATGTTTTTGAAAAGTGCAAAATGTTCTATTTACAGGTTTCCGAAACATGCAAAATGTTCAGTTTTCATGTTTTTGAAAAGTGCAAAATCTTCTATTTACAAGTTTTTGAAAAGTGCAAAATTTTCAGTTTTCTTGTTTTCGAAAAGTGCAAAATGTTCTATTTGAATGATTTCAAGATAATGTTTCAATATTTTTGCAGAAAATGGATATTGTTTTTAGCTACGCATGGACATGGGTCATTTTGTTTCTTCACAGAAATGTTATATATACGTTGGTAGTCGCTATGTATGTGATATAATATTTATCATTTTGTGAATCTTTGCAATTATATGTATGCGTAAGTTTCTTAAAGCAAAATGCCAAGTTATGGGCTTTGGCTTTGTGATAAAAAGTTTTATGAGATCCGTAGCCATGGCCGTATAGAGCTAAAACAAAGGGACAGGCAAAATGCATTCAGTTTAATTGTGTTCACAAGATATGATATATAGTTACTGCTGGGGAACGTGCATAAATTAACTTCTATAAGGAACTTCTAAAAGGGGGAAAGGGGGTAGGGACATAATTTGCTGTTTTATTTTACATGCTAAAAAGAGTGGTTGGTGTATAATTACAGTTAGAGCTTTAAGATTTCTGATTTGTGTACGACGTGATTTATGCACGCTCCTCTAGACAGTATAATTTTGTGTGAGGATATCAATGTTTTTTATGCCTAAATATTGCCAAGGCACTATACTGTATGTATGTAGGTAGTTACGTTCAAAGTCAACATTTACACTAAAAACAAAGAGCCCACCTTGACTTGCTCAGCGCGATATGCATAATATGCTATGTTGCCGTGGAAGTCTTTTGAAGGGAATCTGACAAAGATATTCGTTTTTGGTAAACTATACATATCAGTCTATCAGCACTTAAACACAATTCGTTGGGTTCCTTCATAATGTAATCTTTCCCACCTTTATTATTTTTTGTGCAGAAGCAGGAGTGAAGTGTCAAAACTAGCCATTTCCAACTGAAGCTGAAGCGAGGATAATAATCAGTTATGCTAAAAACGGACTAAATGGAATAGAATATCGTCGATGAAGAATGAATTTTGACTATCTCCATTTGGGGCTAAAATAACTTATGACCACCTCCATTCTGCTTTAAAATGAATTTTGACGATCTCCATTTTTTATGAAATACGGCTAATGAAATATGTTAATGATTAGTTAAGGGCTTAGTAATTCAAACTTAAGTACATTAGGGGTCATCCATAAATGACGTCATCAAAAAATATCCCCATTTTAAGTCCCTATGACCCTCCTGTCATCAGATTGCCCGTTGGGTAAATACGTATCTTTAGCATGCAATACCATCAATACCCAAGTAGGCAGCTTAGCCATACATAGGACGTCATTTATGAGTGACCCCATGAATTTTTTAAAGTTGCAATAGTAGTTTATTGATGAGCTGATTCCTGATCTCATGAATGATGCACTAATTTATTAATTTGATTAAATTAATTCATCAATAAATCAATATTTGAAGTTTAAAAAATTAAGGGGTCGTCCATAAATGACGTCATGGGTCAGCAGCCTACTTGGATATTCATGGTATCGCCTGCTAAAGATAGTTATTTACCCAACGGGTAATATGATGACAGGAGGGTCATATAGACCTAAAATAGGGATATTTTGATGACGTCATTTATGGATGACCCCTAACGTTTCGAAGTACTAAACCATTAACTAATTGTTGACATAACTCATTAGCCGTGTTTCATGAAAAATGGAGATTGTCAAAACCGATTTTAAATCAGAATGGAGCTGATCATAAAATTCATTTTAGCACCAAAAGGAGATGGTCAAATATCATTCTTCATCGACGATATATGGAATGTACTAAATATTGATTAGTTAGTTTTTTTTTGGAAAGTGCAAAACATTTTATTTGCATGTTTTCTAAAAGTACAAAATATTTTGTTAACATGGATTTGGAAAGTGCAAAATGTTTTATTTAAATCATTTTGAAAAGAGCAAAAACTTTAATTCACATGATTTTGAAAAATTCTAAATATTGCATTTGAGTGTTTTTAAAAAGTGCTAAATATTCCAGTTACGTGTTTTTGAAAAGTAGAAAATCTTTTACATGATTTTGAAAATTGCAAAATATTCTATGCATGTGTTTTTAAAAAGTGCTAAATATTACAATTACGTGTTTTTGAATAGTGCAAAATATTCTGTTTACAAGAATTTTAAAATTCAAAAATATTCCAAATACATGTTTCTGCTTACTTTTTTTTTTGGTTTGCTTTTAAGTTTTGTTTTTATTAATAATACATTTTTCCTTTAGCTAAAAATGCGGATAGGCGATTTTGAGTCTTCAATTGCTACTATATTGTACGTACCTACATTAGTACAATATAAATGTACAATTTACAGTATGACTTTATTTGATATTACTTACAACAAACTATAGGATTGAGATTGAAGACAAAAGAGGACAAGCATAATACAAACCTAGTCAACGCAATACCTTGAGAGCGTGCATAAATTACGTGGTACATCTTGGTAGAAGGGGGGGGGGGTTAATCTACCTATCTCTTTACATAGATAGACATACATACCAAAAACCGGGGTTAACACTTCTAAATATTGTTGTTTTTCCATGTAATTTATGCACGCTGCTATGTAGAGTAAATATGCACGACTTTTAATGTAGGTAGCTTTGTTGCCACACATCAAGAGTAATAAAAGAGATGCACAAAAGGTTACACGCAATTAAGCATTTATTAATTTTTACTCAGTCACTGAGGACGGAGAGGCAGTCCCATCTCAAGATATAAAACGATCGATGGAGTCCAAGTCCAAGGTTTTATCCTATTGGCCTATTGGCCACTGTTTATTTTAATTTTAATTGCATTCTGCCGCCATAGCTTTGTGCAGTAATTGTATATGCAATAAAAATATTGTTAAATCTGCCTAAATAATGTAAAATAAAAAAAAAAATAAAAAATTTCATTTTTATTCTCTAACCTATAATTATTTTGCCGGTGTCGGTGACGGAGCAATGCGTACACCTACTTATATGTATCTGAAAAGCAAACAATTTTATATTTATATATTTTTAAAATGTTTCAAAGTATTCTGTCTCACTGTTTTTGAAAAGTTTAAAAATGTTTCAAAATGATCTATTTACATGTTTTTAAAAAGTGTAAAATGTTTTATTTACAGGCTTCTATAAAAACTGTTAAAAGTTTTATTTACATGTTTTTGAAAATTGTAGAATGTTCAGTTTACATGTTTTTGAAAAGTTTCAAAATGATTTATTTACAAGTTTTTGAAAAAATTTTAAATTTATTTCTATTTGTATGTTTTTTTTTAAATGTAAAATCTGCTATTTAATTACATGTTTTTGTAAGGTTGCAAATGTTCTATATACATATTTTTGAAAAGTTGCAGAATGTTCAATATACATATTTTTAGAAAGTTGCAAGCGTTCTTTTTACAAGTTTAAAAAAAGGTTGCAAATGTTCTATTTGAATTTTTTTGAAAAATACAAAATGTGCTGTGTACACGCGAAAATAATTCATTTTCCAAAAGCATATCGTCGATGAAGAATTAAGTTTGATCATCTCCTTTTGAAGTTAAAATGAATTATGATCATCTCCATTCTGGTCTCAAATGAATTTTGACCATCTCCATTTTTCATGAAATACGGCTAATGAGTTATGTTAATGTATAGTTAAGGGCATAGTAATTAGAAACTAAGTACATTAGGGGTCACCCATAAATGACGTCATCTAATTATCCCCATTTTTAGTCCCTTTGACCCTCCTGTGAACAGATTACCAGTTGGGTAACAAGCTATCTTTATCATGCGATACCATGAATATCAAAGTAGGCTGCTTGGCCATACCCATGACGTCATTTATGGGCGACCCCTTCATTTTTTCGAAGTTGCAAAAGTGGTTTATTGATAAACTAATTCCTGATCTTATAAATGGTGCACTAATTTATTAATTTGATTAAATTAATTCATCAATAATTCATTATTAAAAGTTTAAAAAAATTAAAGAGTCAACCATAAATGACGTCATGGGTATGGCCAAGCAGCCTACTTGAATATTGATGGTATCGCATGCTAAAGATAGTCCTTTACGCTACAGGTAATCTGGTGACAGGAGGGTCTTAGGGACTTAAAATGGGGATATTTTGATGACGTCATTTATAGGTGACCCCTAGTGTGCTTAGTTTTGAATCACTAAACCCTTAACTAATCATTACTATATCTCATTAGCCGTAATTCATGAAAAATGGAGATGATCAAAACCAATTTTAAATCAGAATGGAGATGATCATAATTTATTTTAGCCCCAAAAAGAAATGATGAAACTTCATTCTTTATCCACGATATAAACAATGATTGTTCAAGGGTTTTTAGAAGCCTAACAATATTTAGCTTAATTTTTGTAATTGATTTAATAATTATTGTGTATTTACATACAAACTGAAATTGACTATTTAATATTTTATTCATAAGGTGACGAGACGAGAGTGACGAGCATATGATATTATGACATTCATGAATTTTAGTTTGTTTTCAACGGCTGTTTAACTATTTACATACCTACATTAAACCATAGAATATTATAATTAATTCTGTAGGTTATTATTTAGGTATGATTGAAATTCAATGCCGTCCCAAAGTGGGAACACAAAAACTTACAATTATTAACAATGACAACAAATAACACTCGCCTAATGTACTCTTATGATAGCATATAACAAAACCACATATTAACATACTTTTGCATTTCGTCTTTCGTCACACAAATATAATTATACGTAAAGCGCTATATTTAGTAATTATCTGTTGGGCGTCTATAAAACTTCCGCCAATCCCTCAGTCAGTCCTTTTTGATTTCCTCAAAATTTACATACAGAACGAATATTAATGATTTTAATGACATGTGCAATTGTAATTACCCCAATCTACTAACATTATTAAAATTGCTACTGACATCTCGAGTATGTAGCACTACTATAAACGGTGTAGAAAAAACAATACAACATTTCTACTGTCTCGTTTTTGGCTGATTGGAACGTGGCTTAATCAAACAAATAGGAAAAATAGTTACAGTTCAAATATGCACATATCTTACACAATTACATACATAGCTATATAGCTAGCTATGATTCCACAAATTATGCGTAAGCCACAAAATTGTGATTAGCTTTCAACTTGGGGAGCCCCCACAAATTACTTCGTACGTCTTGGGGAAGTGGCAGAGGTTCAATAATGGATGCAAACACCAACACAAAAAATGAGGGGGAGGGGGGGAGTTAATGTTTCAAAATTCCCGATTTTTGTAACACGTAAGTTATGCACGTTCCCTTGGGCCAATACACACAGCGTTTATGTAAGTCTTTCAATAATAATTTTTGTTGTGGTCTGTAAGCGTACGAACAAAGGGAAATACGAGATATAAAATGATGATATTCTGTATAACATAAACGATATAATGTAGGTATATCCAGATAGTAATAGTAGAAGTAGTAGTAGTAGAAGGGATATATAGTATAGCCTGACTAAAAATTGCAATTAGTGACTAACAAAATTATTAAATACTTTTACAGGAAAAAAAGGAAATCTTGTCTAGACTCAGGGTATAGGGGGGTGTATAACTCCTTTATTGTAAAGCAGTGATGTAGCAAGAAAACACGAGAGTTAAAAAAAAATGCTACAAAAAAAGACAAGGTCAGTATAGCTATACTAAGCCTCCTCGTCCTCTGAACGCATGTTGTGCATGCACATGGGTGAGTAGTCAGTAGTCTACCCAAATACAATCATTATAAAGATCATATTATACAGCATGAGTATATACTTTCCACCGTCTATTGTCTATACTGTCTAGTCGTTTACCTACACACAATAAACTATACAACTTATATTTTTTACAAGTATTTACCGTTTTTTTTTACAGCGTACACACACACACACCAGGGCCGGACGAAGGAATTGCATGTAGGCAGCAGTTTATTTTTATACATAAAAACCTATTTTTGATTTTATTGATGACTTTCATCAGGTAATCAAAATGTCCTATTAACATGTGTTTAGAAAAATTTAAAATCTTCTATTAGCATATTTCTGTAAAAGCTTAAGATGTTATATTTTCTATTTACATATTTTTAGAAAATGTTCTTCTTACTTGATTTAGAAAACCGCTCATTAGTCTAGATACATGTTTTTAAAAAAGTTAGAAATGTTTTATTTCCATGTTTTTAAAATGTACAAAAAAATTTATTTTGCATGTTGTTTGGCAAGTTAGAATATTTTTTGTACATATTTTTTAAAACTGCAAAATGTTCTTCTCACATGTTTAAAAAAAGTGGAAAATGTTATTATTATTTGCACGTTTTTGAAATGTGAGCAAATAATTTATTTTACATGTTGTTTGAAAAGTCAAAATAGTTTTGGTACACATTTTTTAAAACTGCAAAATGTTCCATTTACATGTTTGAAAAAAGTGAAAAATGTTTTATTTGCATGTTTTTGAAATGTACAAAAAAATTAACTTTGCATGTTTTTTAAAAGTACAAAAAAGTTTATTTTGCATGTTTTTGAAAAGTCAAAATATACGTTGCACACATTTTTAAAACTGCAAAATGTTCCATTTACATGTTTTAAAAAAGTGAAAAATGTTTTATTTGCAAGTTTTTGAAATGTACAAAAAAAATTTATTTAGCATGTTTTTGAAAAGTCAAAATATTCTTTGTACATATTTTTAAAACTGCAAAATATTGTATTTACATGTTTAAAAAAAGTGGAAAATATTTTATTTGCATGTTTTTGAAATGTACAAAAAAGTTTATTTTGCATGTTTTTGAAAAGTCAAAATATACGTTGCACACATTTTTAAAACTGCAAAATGTTCCATTTACATGTTTAAAAAAAGTGGAAAATATTTTATTTGCATGTTTTTGAAATGTACAAAAAAAATTTATTTAGCATGTTTTTGAAAAGTCAAAATATTCTTTGTACATATTTTTAAAACTGCAAAATATTGTATTTACATGTTTAAAAAAAGTGAAAAATATTTTATTTGCATGTTTTTGAAATGTACAAAAAAGTTTATTTTGCATGTTTTTGAAAAGTCAAAATATACGTTGCACACATTTTTAAAACTGCAAAATGTTCCATTTACATGTTTTAAAAAAGTGAAAAATGTTTTATTTGCATGTTTTTGAAATGTACAAAAAAAATTTATTTTGCATGTTTTTGAAAAGTCAAAATATACGTTGCACACATTTTTAAAACTGAAAAATGTTCTATTTACATGTTTAAAAAAAGTGGAAAATATTTTATTTGCATGTTTTTGAAATGTACAAAAAAGTTTATTTTGCATGTTTTTGAAAAGTCAAAATATACGTTGCACACATTTTTAAAACTGCAAAATGTTCCATTTACATGTTTTAAAAAAGTGAAAAATGTTTTATTTGCATGTTTTTGAAATGTACAAAAAAAATTTATTTTGCATGTTTTTGAAAAGTCAAAATATACGTTGCACACATTTTTAAAACTGAAAAATGTTCTATTTACATGTTTAAAAAAAGTGGAAAATATTTTATTTGCATGTTTTTGAAATGTACAAAAAAGTTTATTTTGCATGTTTTTGAAAAGTCAAAATATTCTTTGTACATATTTTTAAAACTGCAAAATATTGTATTTACATGTTTAAAAAAAGTGGAAAATATTTTATTTGCATGTTTTTGAAATGTACAAAAAAGTTTATTTTGCATGTTTTTGAAAAGTCAAAATAGTCTCTGTATGCATGTTTTAATGTTTTTTGAAAATTCAAGCAGCGGAAGCTGCCTGCGCGGGCCGCATTTTCCCGCCCTGACACGTTATAGCACCTGTCCACTATACACTGTGCTGATGGGCATTCGGCATTCCCTTCCATGTGTAATGTGTATAATCTGTAATGTTTAAGCAACAGCAGGTATATACCATAGCACGTAATTGTGTACTCGATTCAATGGTGTGATATGCTTATGCCCATTGTTCTGTTGTCTCTTCTGAAGTCCGATGGCAAGGTGTATAATTCTCTGCTCAACAAAAACGCTATCTTTTATATGAAGGTGGCATTTATTAAGAACAAGAAAAGAAGGCGCAAGTCATCGCATCACATGTCACGTAATAATCCCTCGACTAGACAACGCAACGCATGGAACGCAACGCAACGCAACTCAACAAGCACTTCCCAAAAATTAAAAAAAATCACTTCGAATGCTAAACGTACATCTCCGTCTCCTTCACTAATAGTTCTTTGTGTGTATTTCCTTCATGGAAAAGGTGCATACCACTGTACAGAGATAATAGTGTAAATTACTAAAAAATATAATTACGTATCATACAGATAGACAAACAGATATGATCTGCGTGTTCCAAGTATATCTCTTAGCATAGCCTTTGTACTTTGCAATGGGTAAATAAATATGTATGAAAACGAAAATTTAGTGAGACTGTTTAATATGCAATCACCTTAAAAAGTAATAGGTAATACGTCTAGACCGTAGGAAAAGTATGCAATCGGAAAAGTAATAATTATAGGCAGTGGCGTAACTAGAAAATCTAGAGCGTGGGGGCTGCATAATAAACGTGTGGCGGTTTATTTTGAAATAAATTGTGTTTCCTAAATCCCCAATTTAAAATTTAATGTTAAATTAGATTTTCATTGTAGCCACGTGCCCGTGCGCATGCGGCCTATTAGATTATTGAACCCGTTGCTATATAACGATTAATTAACATGTCAGTAGCTAACTTGAAATTCGTTAATAGGAAAACACATCAAATCGGCTGCAAAGAATCAAAGTGATTTAAGCCTATTTTTAGCTAAATACCAAATTCACTATCTACAACAAAAACTAACATAATAATATAATTAATACCTTAAAAGCTTGCAAATAGAATATTTTAAAACTTTTAAAACGTGTTAATGGAACATTTTGCAGTTTTTTAAAAATGATGTAGAAAGTATATTTCACAGTATTTAGAAATGATATAGATGGAACATTTTACAGTTTTTAAAAATAATGTCCATGGAACATTTTACAGTATTTAGAAATGATATAAATAGCACATTTGACAGTTTTTAAAAATGATATAAATAGCACATTTTAAAGTTTTCAAAAATAATGTAAATAAAACATTTTAGCTTTTAAAACTATATAAATATAAAAATTTACAGTTTTTAGAAATAGTTAGAACATTTTGTACTTTTCAAAAAGATATAAGTAAATTATTTTAAAATCTTTTAAAAAGATGTAAATAGTATATTTTACGCTTTTAAAAAAGATGTTTATAATAAATTTCGCACTTTTCTCAAACTTGTAAATACATAGCTATTCGTTTATTATTATCTAGTTAAATATTTTTTTTAAGATAACTTATTTTAGTTTTAGTTTTGCAAATATGGATCCTTTTAATTGTCCACAGACAATTCGTGAGTTGTAAACAAATCCCATCCATGACGCCATTTGTGGACGATTCCTTATTGTGCGACATATCTCTAATTCGATTATCAGTAATCAATATATTACAGTTTAAATAATTTGATTATTTAATTTTGACTGCTGTATTTAATGAAAACGTATTAGTCACCTAATTATTGTATAATCAGTACGTAATAAATAATAAAATCAAAAAGCTTGACAGGAATCCCTGTGCCTACTACGACTACATACACGCAAGTCTTTTAAAACGACATTTTTACAACAACGGCGTTTACATGATACAAAACGTAGAAATAAAATAAATGGAATCATTAAATCAAATTAGTGACCTTATCCTTGTCGCTATATGGAAAACACGGTCAAGATTTCGTACTTGAATGTTTTTACTGTATTTTTTCCCTTAAAAAAATTATAATGTATACATATTATTAAAATATTTATTTGATTTATGGTACTGAACAACTACATTGTCCCAGCAGCCCAGTGAAACACATATCTGAGATAATATCATCAATGAGGAACCAAAATGACCCATATCTATTTGTAGCTAATACCAATATGTAAATAGAACATTTTACACTTTTCAAAAACATGTAAATAGAACATTTTACACTTTTTTAAAACATGTAAATAGAACATTTTACACTTTTTTTAAACATGTAAATAGAACATTTTACACTTTTTTTAAACATGTAAATAGAACATTTTGCACTTTTTTAAAACATGTAAATAGAACATTTTACACTTTTTTTAAACATGTAAATAGAACATTTTGCACTTTTTTAAAACATGTAAATAGAACATTTTAAACTTTTTTTAAACATGTAAATAGAACATTTTACAATTTTTTTAAACATGTAAATAGAACATTTTGCACTTTTTTAAAACATGTAAATAGAACATTTTACACTTTTTTGAAACATGTAAATAGAACATTTTGCACTTTTCAAAACTATGTGAATATATAAAATTTTCCACTTTTTAAAACTATGTAGATAGAATATTTTTGACGCTTTTCAAAAACTCCTAATTAACATTTTACTCATGTTTCTCATTTTGTTTGTATGACATATAGCTCATTTTGATTCTAGCTTGAATTGGATACGGGTCATTTTGGTTCTTCACAGACGATATCAGAGATAATAATTATATCGCGTGTCATGTAAGAACCTCTACTAAGAAATACGTATTATTTTCCTATTGCCTTTCCTTCTCTACCACAACTATAATGCTCATGCTTTCAACTATACTTTACTGCATGTCGTACGTAGTATGCAGCAACTAGTATGTACACGCTAATAAACAGAAAAGACCTTCGCCTTGTTGTACTATTTACGTGGATATTGCCGGTTATGTTATTGTTTTACTGTAATCAAAAGTAATGCTATATTGTTTTTGTTATTAATCTTATCGTTCGTCGAATTAAATTGTTACAGTAATTGCCTGTTTTTTTGTCATTTTGTACACCACCACATATTACATTAGATTGAGTTGACGACTTTGGAATGTGTATCAGCTGTCACTGTATAATATTGCAGTGCCTTTATCGACGGTCAGTATATCGTGTGTGAAGAACCAATATGACCCACATCCAATTTAAGCTACACTCAAAATGAGCAATGTCATAAAAACAAAATAAGAAACATGCGTTAAATGTTAATTACGAGTTTTTGAAAAGTTTAAATTGTTCTATTTTCATGTTTTTTGAAAAGTGTAAATTGTTCTATTTACATGTTTTTGAAAAGTGTGTATTGTCTCTATTTTCATGTTTTTGAAAAATGCAAAATGTTCTATTAGCACATTTTTGAAAAGTCCAAAATATTGAAAATATTCTATTTAAATGCTGTCTAGACATGTTTTAATATTTTTCTGTAGATAGTTGATATTGTTTTTAGCTTAAATTGGATATGGGTCATTTTTGTTCTTCACTGACGATATGTACCTTTACAATAGGAAATTAGTATAACTGCCATAGGATACAACTGTATAGTGAATGAGTGAGTGAAGTTGCCTTCCCTGTCATATTTGATTTTTTCACAACTCTCATCGCTGACCCTTTCATGTAACCGATGAATGAAGAACAAAGCAAGAAGGTAAAATGCTTAAAATACTTGGAATAAAAATACTACTTGATATTTATCTAGAATTTGTAAGAATATTGAAGCATCCAATTTAAAGCAGTCCGGTCGGCATCTAATTTCTTTCAATTTATTAAATTTAGCTACAATTACAAATTCCCTAGACAACCTATACTGTGTAGCTCATCATTTTAAGCTTTGGAAGATGAAACATGTATTTACCTACAATGTTTTTAGTATTGACTTGGTTCGTACCACGCTATCTCGTAGTTCGTCAATTGAAACGCTCCAAATTGTACTCTCTGCCAATTCACCCTTGTTGTAGCTTGCAACCCCTGTGTCGTCCCTTTTAAAACTCGAACCCTGCGAGTACATCTTCTGCGCTTAGCTAAACCTTGCACCCCAAAGTTTTACTTGTGTTAAATAAATATATCGTACCCTGCCAGTTCTGTTTTGTTGAAAATCGCACCCGCAGAATATTTATTGTTAAAAGTCGTACCCTACAGATTCTTCATTGTTAAAACTCGTACCTCACCAGTCACCAGTTCGTTTTTGTAAAATGTCCTACCTTGCTTGTTCGTCCCTGTTAAAATTCCAAAATTCGGACCCTAACGTTTTACTTGTGTGAAAAATCTTACCCTGCCGGTTCTGTTTTGTTAACACTCGTAACCGCAGACTATTTATTGTTACAATTTCGTATCCCGCAGATTATTCATTGTTAAGTTCGCTTTTGTTAAACTCGTACCTTTTCTTGTTCTTCCCTGTTAAAATTCGCACCCTAACGTTTTTCTTATGTTAAATATCGTATTCTGCTGGTTCTACAATGTTGATACTCGTACTCTTCTGGTTTGTTTTTGATAATTCTCCTGTACCCTTTCAGTTGATTGTCATGTCAAATCTCGTACCTCTTCCGTCGATCTCGGTTAAATATCGTACCCTGCCGTCTTTTTGGTTGCCATCTTGCATCATATGGCATGTGGTAGCGTTTAAGCTTACGTAATTTGTGAATGGCCCGTGCAATTCCTAATCATAATATTCGGCAGTTTATATGATACCGCACGTTGAACAATAAAACAACAAAATGAATACCAAATGAATTAATAATTTAAATTTGAATTTACAATTAACCATTGATATCTTACAATTGGAATTGACGCAGAGATAACAATTAACATTCTAACTAACTGAATGCGTAGTTGATATTTAAAATTTAAAATACAGATATAATTCTCAATGATTACAAAATACGTGTGTATGTATCGGGTTGTAAACTAGGTCAAAGCTGAACTGCAAGTAATTTAGAAACGACTCTAGCAAGTGTAATTTTAGGTACAATTCAAATCAAAATCAGGTTCTGGTAAATTTTAAAAGTAATATTTTCAAAAATTAACTAAATTCTAGTTAATAAGTAAATCCATAAACATCCATGTTATGTAAATTAACCGCATTTAATTGTTTCCTGTATTTCTTGTGTACAAAAAAACATGAAATTTGAAATAGGGGGAATTTTTTGGCTTCTTGGAGTCACAACGTTGCTTGTGTTAACCCTAGCGCTTCCTCGCTCAGTAGTTGGTGGTGGTGGCCGCCGCTTTGGACCGTGCAAAGATATTTCGGATTGTGATAAATATATCCGAAAAATGTTTAAAGTTGCGGTTGGAGACTTTTACCCTTGGGATTGCAAGAAGGGTGGTACGTCTAATTTGAATTTTTTATAAAAAACTATTAAAAATTAAGTAGTACTTTTTTTTGTTAAAACCAAGAACATAATTCACCTGTAAATTTGGTTTTTTTTGTTTCACGCGATTTTTGTTGTGTAGAGTGTGTCGAAGATTCATGGTAATAATGATCAATGAAATCTGGTATTTAAACCAACGTGGTACAACGACTGTATTCTTTCATCGGTAACAAAATTATGAAAACATTGTATATTGGAAAATCTTAAACAAAATCTCAAAATTCTTCAACTTAAAACGTATTTTATTCCAACTGCATACAAAAGTTACTTTAGTCAGTTTAATTTCACAAAAAAATTATTATGTAATATTTTAAATACACAAAATTACAAAGAAATGTTCAAAGATTAGTTACAATTACATCTGAATTTCGTTTCAAAATAAATTTTGTTTTCAAAAATGATAGTCGCATGCCCAGACCATTCACACATTTAAGTTGGCCGAGTATAAAAAAAGCCGTTACGAGTTGATTTTTTTGACGCTGGCATTTAAACACACAAACTCCTAGGTGACGGAAAAGTAACACTCATGACGTAATCGATTTTTCTAAAATAAAATACAAATTAATTATTGACCCAGGCACATTTATAATGCACATTATTTATGAACTTTTTTGTAGTAAGCCAAAATGTAATCTTTTCATTTTTATTAGAAGCTTAAATTGATCTAATTACATGATTTTGAAAAGAACAATATGATTTATGTATTCACATGTATTTTTTAAATGCGCTAAATATATTATTTCCATATTTTTAAAATGTGCAAAAACATTTACTTGCATGTTTCTAAAATGTGCAAAAAAAAATTACTTTCATTTTTCTAAAATGTGTAAAATGTTAACTTGCATGTTTTTAAAATGTGCAAAAAAATTAACTTGCATGTTTTTAAAATGTGCAAAAACATTAACTTGCATGTTTTAAAAATGTGCAAAAACATTAACTTGCATGTTTTAAAAATGTGCAAAAAAATTAATTTGCATGTTTCTAAAATGTGCAAAAAAAATTACTTGCATTTTTCTAAAATGTGTAAAAAAGTTAACTTGCATGTTTTTAAAATGTGCAAAAAAATTAACTTGCATGTTTCTAAAATGTGCAAAAACATTAACTTGCATGTTTTAAAAATGTGCAAAAACATTAACTTGCATGTTTTAAAAATGTGCAAAAAAATTAACTTGCATGTTTCTAAAATGTGCAAAAAAATTTACTTGCATGTTTTTAAAATGTGCACAAAAAAATTACTTGCATGTTTCTAAAATGTGCAAAAAAATTACTTTAATTTTTCTAAAACGTTCAAAAAAAGTTACTTGCATGGCGGTTGCATGTTTTTAAAATGTGCACAAAAAAATTTACTTTTATGTTTTTAAAAAGTCAAAATGTTCCTTTTTCATAACATGTGTGTTTTGGTTAGGCAGCGGGGGCTACTTGCCCTTGCCCTAGCCAAAGCCAGGCCCTGTTACACTTACGTACATAATAATAATAAAACTAGTCTGCTTATTATCTTCTAAAATGTACTAATAAATTTATTGACCGGAATCTGTTGTCCTGATAGTGTAATTTAAAGTAAAGTAAAGTAATTGCTTTATTGTTATATTCGCACAGCGTTTTATCACACTGTTTTCCGGGAATACCTAGACATGGTGTGGCTAGCTTACCCCGTACTAACACAGGGCCAAGTAAGCTTTAAAGGTCGTAGTCACCCCACACGAAGAGAAGCGGGCGTTTAAGGATAGTCTGCACCTTACGATAGACATAGACACACGAGTGGGAAGTGACCTACAAACATTAGTGCAGAGCATCAGCCGTTATACGTCTGGACTACTTCGCCTAATAATAAGGCGGAGCCGGAAAGCAAAGAAAACTCCAATATAAAATTAATATACGGATGAGAAGTAATGTTTTAATAATAATAAAATTTCTAGCGGATCAGCAAGTGTGGATGTTCCAGGTTCCCAACTTAGACGTGACCGTTGAGCTATTTCGTGGGGTTTTAAGTTCAGGTATTTGCCAGTTTTTGAAGGATCTGGATACTAAGAGTAATACTCGGAAAATGAAGAGGAGGTTGGAGGGATATTTCCAAAATAAATCTTCGGCCTCTGTTTCTTTGGAAAGTTATGCTACGGAGTATCGAGTCCCTTCTTCTTCGTGATTTTCTAGTTTCTGCTGCATTTAACTGCTTTCTTATTGGAGCTGGAGTTGCCTTCTTGTCACTTGTAGCGAAAATTCAAAAATCCGTTAATTTTTTGCAACGCCTCAGGAAGTGGGCGCTGGAACTGATTTTCAACTTGATGGTATGAATAATTATTAGATGTCACCTTTGGTACACATCTAAATGGTATTGCATGTAGCATTGGGACAACTACGTTTTTAGGAACCAACTGGCATGATTTTATGTAAGCCTAATTGCTACATAAACATAGCTTTTCAGTGATCAGAACCAATTCGTTTTAAGCTCAGCATCTACTTAGGGCCCATTGTGGCAAAATCTGGCGCGAAGCGCGGGATTTTTAATAAAATTTATGTTACGAAAACTAATGCCTCGTTAATTACTATATTCATGTGTAAACTAAATTTTCAATAAATTAAGATTTATTTCATCTTATAATAATTAAAATTATGTAGTTTAAGAAAAAAATAACAATATTTGCATGTACTAAATCTAAATTATTATTCTGTTCATTTATCCTGTAATGGATCCAATGACTTTGTTATTTTGTGTTTTAAACAAAATATTTTGAATAAAAGAATATTCTTTTATTAATATTTGCAATTTAAGTAGGGGTGTCAGCACCCAAGACCCAAGACCCAAGGATTTCCGCCATCTTACCCAAGAGTAACCCAAGAGTCTTGGGTTGTAAAAAAATTTTATCTTACAATTTTTGGGGTATTTTGATGTTAAAAATATGTTTCAGAATGAAATACAGCTTTACTTGGGCAAGACTCTTGGGGTACCCAAGTAATTTCAGTACTTGGGTACCTAAGAGTCTTGGGGTACCCAAGGATTTTTAATACTTGGGTACCCAAGACTCTTGAGTCACCCAAGTAAAAAAAAATACTTGCCAAAACAAGAGTCTTGGGTGCACCTAAGGAATAAAAAACCCAAGACTCTTGTCCAAAACCCAAGGATTCCTTGGGTTTTGTACCCAAGAGTCTTAGTTTTGTACAAGGATTTTGTATACTTGGGTACCCAAGTAATTTCAGTACTTGGGTACCCAAGAGTCTTGGGGTACCCAAGTAATTTTAGTACTTGGGTACCCAAGACTCTTAGGGTACCCAGGGAATGCAAGTCTTGGGTACCTAAGAGTCTTGGTCTTGTACAAGTAATTTTTTACCCCAAGTATTTGACATCCCTAAATTTAAGACAGGGAAGGATGAGGATAAGAGATACTTATTTGCTACATACATATTGTAACACAGCTGCCCACATTGATTACTTTGTCTAGTCTAGTCTAGTCAAGGTCTTGCAGAATGGCATAGTTGCAAAATGGCGTATGTCCAGTACCTGTTGTTGTCTAGAATCTAGAAACAAATTTACCTGCGATTTAAATATTAAATTTAGTTGCGAAATGTCGCATGTCCACTTGTTAATTATTTTTAGAATCAAACTTGCCCGACTAGAAGTTAGCGTAGTTGCAAAAAGACGCATTTTTAATAAGCAAATATTTTAAGACTCAAAAATATACTCGACTAAAAGTTTGCGTAGTTGCAAAATGACGCATGCCCACTATATCTTAGAATCACAAAAAACCCTTTTTAAATTTTATATTCAAGGGAAAGACGCGATATGCACCACCCAGATTACACAGAGACACATTTCAAAAATCAGGCTACGTTTCCAGGGCACAGATCCAGTTCAGTAATATGAAGAAGCGTGTAGAGACACATTTTTAAATTTTAAAAGCTTCAAGTAGTAACTACCCACAGGGTGGATGAGTTTTAATAATATTTGGTAAATTTTTTAGACATCTTTGCTTGCTTGTCTTTGGTGTAGTAGATTTTAAAAAAAACATTGTTAAGTGAAACAAAATTTTAGACATTTTTAAATCAGTGCGCTCAATTTTGATGCTGTGAACCTGCTTTAAAATGAGGTTAGAGACTAGTCAAATAATTTAAGAATTATTTTGATTTTAAATCAAGTAAAATCATATTTTTTGATATATAATTACTTGCTCGATTTTAATTACTGATACTTTTGAGTTCATTCAGATTACTTCCAATTCCAATCAAATAAGTCAATTATCGTTTACATTCATGTAAATATGTATATAACATATTACAAATAGGAAGATACATTTTATATAGAATAATACAATTTGAATTTTATTAACGATTTTTGCTCCATCGTCACATCATAATTTCGTGAATCCATTCCTTAATCGTTACCCTAATTCCGGCGGCATTCGAAAATACATTTTAAAATTTCTATAATTTAAATTTAGTACAAATTTTAATAAAAGTATTTTAGAATAATTAAAATATTATAAACTTAGCATTAAATTAAATAGTTTTAATTTTAAATCATGACCCCTTACATCATCACTTTTTTATGCAGAATCATTTCTCTTGAGCAGTGCAAGTGCGCCTAGAAGAACGTTTGGCACGCGTGCGGGGCACTACAAAATAAAATTAACTCCAATTAGATATACGTTTGCATGCTATTATGTTAATAAAAAATTAGTATTACCAAATTAAAATAAATCATTTCTTTTAGATATTGGATTAGGTTACGAAATTGTACACACAATGAATTACGTATATATTTATAGGTAATTTAAAATATCTAATGAATAAAGCATGGGTTTAATATTTATTCACAGTTTAAATTTCAAGAATTTTTGACGAATTAAATTCCATGTGATATTTATAAATTGTTTTTAAAATTTAAGTTACTTACCATATGAGCAAATTGTTTTGGATTTGATTTTTCCCCAAGTTGTTTTAAGCAAGCGTTAATGGCTGTGTTTTCACCACATTCATCGATAAACTAAAAACGAAATCGGTCATTATAATTAGGTGATTCCAATAGAACTCCCACATGAGTAAATCCCTTTTACTGTTTTGGTTTTGTGTACATTCTTTTAAAACAACAAGTTGAAAATTGTAATCTTTATAATATATTAGTATTTAAAAGTACGTTCCTAATTTAATTTTTAAAATATGGTTTGAGTTTTATGTAAGTATTTAAAAAGGATTAAAATATAATTTTTATTTACTTACTTTATCATACTTGGTTTTGTCAAATATCCCATTTGAGCTGCTGAGCTTTTTACTGAGATTAACTGCATTAACAACATCCGCAACACACTCATCTTTGAGTGCAGACGGTTTTCCATCTGCACACAATAATATGTGTTACTTAATACAGTCAGCGATTATATTATTATATATTAATCATGTATTAATACTATACCACAGTTTGGTAAAATGTTTGTAACTAAAATATTGGCACTGCATATTAGCTTTGTTCTTTTGCTTTAGGTGGGGGTGGGGATGGTATGTTACTGGCTGTATTGTACTCATGACGTACACTTAGGAGTCGTCTACAAAAGGCGTAATAAAAAATTCCATTTCCAGAACACTTTGCACTTTGGAAAAGCATGTAAATAGAAAATCTTGCTCTATTGAAAAGCATGTAAATAGAACATTTTGAACTTGTGAAAAATCATGTAAATAGAACATTCTGCACTTTTGAAAAACATGTAAATAGAACATTTTGCACTTTTGAAAAGTATGTAAATAGAACATTTTGAACTTGTGAAAAATCATGTAAATAGAACATTTTGCACTTTTGAAAAACATGTAAATAGAACATTTTCAACTTTTGAAAAACATTTAATTAGAACATTTTGCACTTTTGAAAAACATGTAAATACAATATATTTTGCACTTTTAAAAAGTATGTAAATAGAAAATTTTTAACTTTTGAAAATTATGTAAATAGAACATCTTAGACTTGGACCTATATCTTTATGCGATCAAAAACATGTCGTAAGAACATTTTGTACTTTTTAAAAAAGAATTTTTGATAAGTGCTAAATTTTCTAAAAATGGAATTTTTATTACTTATTTTGTGGACGACCCAAGTGTACGTAATGAGTACAACACTGTCAGCAAAATTCCACCCCCCCCCCCCTCCCCGTAATGAAAAGGAAACAGCACAAGCGACCTCGACAGCAGCTACCAATTGAATGGACTTGCGACGTAATGACTTTAAGAATTCGTTAGACTTGGGACAGAATTATTTTAGTCTTGCACTAGACTTACGACAGAATCACTCGTCAGCGACGATACACTGTATTAAAATAATAATAATTTGATACCGTTTAACTCCTCTATGATCGTTTTGGCCAAAGTACAAGTGTGCATGGCATACACGAAGAAAACTGCAAGGGCCAAATAATGTGAGGTCTTCATGTTTACAGCTTAAAAGTTCTTTCTTCTTTTCTACTAGCTTTTGTATCCTGTATGTAAAAAACAAAAATAGAAACAATATTAAAGGCAAACAGTTAATTTAAAAGTTATCAATTAAATTTAATTGTAAAAGTAAAACCAAAGTAGTAATTAATACCTGAAAATTCAAAAGTATTTAGTCGTGTGACTTTTGAGGTGTGGACTGAATGATTTGGATTATGGAAAAATGGTTCCATTTTATACTTTCTAGCGATACACCTGAATCCAAGCTTATTTATTAGCTGATGCTTATGAAAAAACAAATGCTTTCCTAATTGAAAGCTGGATATTTTCAGTATTCCAAAATACTGGAAATATCCCACTTGTGTAAATTAATTCCGGGACTTGTGTCACATTAAAATTCAAATAATGGACTTCTTTATTCAGAGGCACACAAACGCCACACAAAAGCTTCTTGAACTTGAGTCGCAGCTTAAATTATTACAGGACCATTATATAATTACATAAAAATCCGGCGCTTCGCGCCAAATTGGTCCACTGTGGGCCCGAAGTAGATGCTGAGCTTACAGCGAAATGTTTTAATCATTGGAAAACTTTGTTTATGTAGGAAGGTTAACATAAAGTCCTTGCAGTTCGTGTCCGTGTAAGCGGGCTAAGTTACAAGTTTTGCTGGTAAAAATAGACAAGATTTGAGTGGTGCTGATACAAGTGCGTTTTATAATAGCACAGGTTTGGGTTAGTATGCCGGTACGAACTTTGCTGGTACCGTTTGGCAGGGTACAAGCGACTTAAAAGATTGTGTTGAGAATTGCGCCGGTACCAGAGAGGTTTTTTTATGCAGGTTTTAGTTAGCTGGAAACGCCTAGCGCCAATGCGGTTAAGCTTAGTAAAAAACACACCTGTACGAATGGGTAAGGAACGAGAGTTGATGCATCTGGGGGACCAGGTACGAGTGGTACAGCTAGGTTTGTAAAAAATATGTCATCTCTAGTCAATAGTTTGAGTTAGGTATTGATGGCTTAAGATATACGTTTATCTGGTACATAATTAAAGTCACGTCATTTACGGATCACCCCAATAAACAATAGATATTTTTTGACGTCATTTACAGACGATTCCAATAAAATTGTGATATTTTTATGACCTCATTTACGGACGATACTAATAATCGAGTGATATTGTTAAGACGTCATTAGGGACGAACCCTGAATATCTATACAATATATAGTTACGTCCCTGACGCCTGACATCATAGTGAGACAGTCGGTCACTTTTGCTCGTGAAAATACTTGTGAACGGTAGTCACTTATTTTTAAAAAAACCAAAAATTTTGAGCCCTCAGTGAGCCCGATGAAAAAAGTGCCGTTCGAGTTCGTTCGTTTTTTAAGTCCATAAGGAGCCCATGGGCCTCACAGTGAGTCCGACGAAAAATTTCCACCTCTTTCCCTCAGAAATGAGCCGACCCCTCAGATACTAAAAGTAATTTGTACCTACTACTACCTACCTACAAAAAATGTATAATAAAATAAAATAGTAATAATATTCCATTGTGTGAACGGAATCAACACCAAAACTGAATCATAAATTACAAATTGAACATTTTGATTTATTTTATTCTTTTATTTAGTACAATTAATTAAATTATTTTAGATAATATAAATAACAAAAAACATTTAAATTTAATGAAATGTCAAGCAAATAAGTAAAATCTTGACTTGAATATAAATAATTATAGTATAAAATATATTACACAAAATACATAACTCGAAAATATTTACAAGTAGTGCAGATACATTTATTAATTGTAAATATAAATAATTATAGTATAAAATATATTACACAAAATACATAACTCGAAAATATTTACAAGTAGTGCAGATACATTTATAACTATATACAGTACTAAATCAGTCCAGAATTAATTTTTTTTGTAACAAATGCTTTTTCAAGCCTCCCTGTGCCCGTCTTCGTTTTAACCTCTCATTACTTTCAGTTTCAGCTCTCTGGTAGGACTGGTATGACTCTGAGTCATCTGAGTCTAATTCTAAATCAGACTCAGACCCAAAACTTAAATCTAAATCATAATTATAACTGTCCCTGGAATTATTGTGGCTGTGCAAGCCAGTCTTAGTCTTAGTGTGCGTGGTGTTTACACTAGTGTAGCTATCTAAGCCATCGCCATCGTCAGAAATGTCAGAATTCATGTCGTCGTCTTCCTCTTGAAGCACATGAGTGAACCAGTGTCGACGCAGAGACTGTGCGTGCTTAACAGCACACATACAACCTTCAACTTTACCTAAATAAAAACCTTGTTTCGTATAATCAAACTGTTTTCGGATAATTGGCATTGGTATTTTTTTATTTTTAGTTGCGTATTTTTTGACTATATCAGAATATTTTTTTAATTTGATACTTTTTTTACGTGGACCATCAGGACCATCTAAGTTGCTTATAGGATTAGGGTCAAGGCCAAGGTCAGTTTCAGTACCTTTTGTGTTATGTTTTGGTTTGCCTGAATCGTCATCGTCTGACTCTGACTCTAAGGAATCTGACTTCTCTGACACTGTTTTTCTTGCTCCGTTACAACTAGCTAGTTCACCTTCTGCTCCTGCTCCTAATACGTTACGCATAGTTTGAGGCTTTAAATACGAGCTACTGAATTGTAAATAATTTTGAAACTCGGTGTCATTGCTATTGCTGTCGCTGCTATTATTAGGACTGCGACTACGTTTGCGTCTTTCATACCTGTTAGGCTCGACAGAATTATGACCGTGGTTGATGTTAATGCCATCATTATTGACATTGGGAATATTTTTAATGCCTGAATGCACTTTATTAAATAATACACCAACAGCTAAACGAGGCACAGACGGTGTTTTATCTTTTTGTAACCTAGAACTACGTTTACATTTAGATTTAGATACAGTTGGAACTACATTTTTTTGCTTACTTGTATTGACAATTGCACATGTTGATGTTGATGGTGTAGAATCTTCTTTAGCTGAGGCTGGGACTGGGACTGAAATTGAAGTTTTGATTTTGCTTTTGCATTTGCTGTGTAGCTTGGTATTAGAAGCAGCAGCAGCAACGCCAGCAACAGCATTATCAGAGTCATTGCGAGAATATGAGTTGGAACATCCAACGTTGACAACTAAATTGATAACATGTGATCCCGCCAACGATTTTAATAAATTAAGTGATGCCAGCACTGAAGTTTCTGAAAATAAAATAAAAATGTTACAAAATTAATACCCAATTTTAAAAATAACTAAATTAAATTAGTAACAAAAGAATGCAAATACCATTGTTATATTAAATCTTCTGCAAAATATACAGTTACAGGTAAGTGTTATGTGATACTTACGAACAATGTTTTCAAGTTGGCTGGTGTCAAGCAGTGCCAAATTTGATAAAACAGTAGAATTATTGTTAGCGGATGTGAAATTATTGTCACTATCGTTATCCTCATTAACGTTGACGTTGACAGCGGCAACATCATTGTCTCTAGGGTCACGGTCACACTCCAGTTTAGAATCAGCTAAAATATCATCATGTCTTGGAGCAGCAGGATGTGGTGTTGAATCACAACTGAATTCCAGTGATTTTATAGGAATATTAGGCTGAGTAGGCAAACCTGATACAAATATTACAATAAAGGTTACGGTTGTTAAATTAGCAAAATTAGTTGTTTTAAATAATATTGCAACAACGTTTAAAGTTAAAAAACAATTTTTAGCCTTTATTCTTATTCATATTTTATCAACAAAGAGCTTTGAATTTAAGCCTTATGTGTGTTGCCTGCCTGGCGTTAAATAAATTAGTTTAGATCATTTATTAATACAAAAGTAATTGTGTTGTTATTTAAATTTGAATACTTTGCATGCATGAATAAATACATTTTTTAGAATAGATACCTTGTTTTTCTTCATCGTTTTAAGAGTCTTCAAGTGTTTCATTTTGATAGGCGCAGTCACTTGAACCTGAGCCACTGATTACATTGGTGTATACTACTTCTAATTCTTCTCCATTTACTCTCACGCTATTTGGAATTCGATCAATGTAAACTATACCATCCCCATCCCCATGCGTATCAGCTAATGGGTAAGACACCAAGTTCACATTCTGAAGTTCGGCAGTTTTTAGATCTTGAACTTCACAGGACTGAATGGTTTTATTCGTGTCTGAATCAGTAGTTGTGCCATTCTTGTCAACATTTTCAATAGTCTGTAAATAAAAATAGAATAATATTGTGTCCCATTTTAGAGATTTTCTATATAGGACCATTTTAGAGACTAATATACGGTTTTCATAGCCCCATGGATCACACAGGGACACGCAGTCCAGTGGTTTAACGACCAGCAAAAAGTTAATTAGCCTGTAGCTGTAGCAAATGAACAGCTGTTGCCAGTAGGGGGGTAGCGGAAGAGAGTTTCTTTTCCCAAGGGCCGACAGGATCGATCCCTAGCCTTAGGAACGTCGCGAACTAGGAAGCTCGACGTTCTTGACTTGGTTTGATCCAGTGGCCGGGGCTACAAGGCTAAAGTAAGGCTCAAGGTCGAGATCGTGGGAGAGAAACCCAGCCAGCCACAGCTTTAGATGGAGTCAAGCTGTGGCACCACTGGGCTGGTGTGCCTTATTTTTGTAAGAAGGCAAAAAACACCTATATAATTTATTAGTTCAATTTTTGCTTGTTGTAACACTAATGTAACACTTGTAATATAACTGTAGTACAAATAAAGTATTAAGTATCAGCTTACCTGGCCAGTGCAGTTAAATCTAGATGAAGACATTGTTGTAGCTGCTGCTGCTAATAGTAGTTATTATTTATTTATCAACACAAAGACACAAAGACTGTAGACCCGTGTCTCCTCAAAACCCTAATACACTAATTGATTTATTCTTGAGGAATTAAAAACAGAAACAAATAAGAAGTACATTAAAAAATACCTGAATACTAAATACAAGAAACTTGTAGAACTTTTGATTTAATATTTTAAATTTTGTAATTAATACTAAGTCCATAAGTCAGTAAGTAGATAAAACTGTGTAATAAGTTGCAGAGACTACAGAGTACTGACTGTCAACCGTATTAGTGCTCCAACAACATATAATTTAAGAATTAAACAGAACACAGAACACAAGACACTTTTTACTTAACCCTTAAATAGTTTAGGAAGTCAAACTAAACCAAAAATATAACATTGTGTTTACAAACCTACCTACCTAATCCAACCAACCCACCAAAGTCACAGTGAGTCAGAGTACAAGTACATGTGAGAAGCTTAAATTGTTTATTTATTTTTATTTTTTTTGTATGTTACGTTCTGCACATGCAAAATATCAATAACAACAACAACAACACTTTATTAGTTTACGTGACGTAAATTGCCGCTATTCTACTTGCAAAAGCCAATAGGCCAACTGACTGCCTAAATATCACGTGCATACATTACTTGTATGTGTGCGAAGCTTTAAAACTAAATAAGTAGCCTAATAGCTGCACTTTTCAATTTACAAACAGTAACAATGCAAACACAAGCTCTAGGAACTAAACACTTTATAAACGTATGAAGGACGTAGTGAAGTGCGCAGTACGCACACGGCTATAACACCAGATCTAGAAGAATTAAGCACAGTCAGTACAGTCACAGTCGTCACAGAACTAACACCGAGAAATTATCAGAATAGAAGCAAAATTGCGGGTGTTTTTTTTAAAAGAGTTCTAAGGGCAATTAGTTGTTAGTCATCAGTCGTCAGTCAGAGTCAGACGGCAGACTTTCAGAGTTCAATTTAGTTAAAAAAGTAGTAATTTTTTGACAATTCGGCAAATTTTCCAAAAGCAAAAAGTAAAATTGTAACAAATATTTTTAAATCAACTACTATCGCTTCAGTTTTTTACTGACAACTGATACGAGTATTATTGAATAAGTTAGAAGGATTCAAGATTTCAGAAAAAACAAAGGACTGTTGGCTTCGCGTTTGATTTTCTTTTAACTTACGGACTGAATGCAGGTATAAAAAAGTAAATTAACAGAATTTTGTAATATGTTTGTATTTATATTTAATTATTGTGAATGTTGCTATTGTTTAGGTTTTAAATATTTAAATAATTCACAGATTTTACATTTGATTTATTTTAGCACTAGCTGAAGCCGACCATGAATAGAAATAAACCAGTTAACATGGAAAAATTAACCAATAAAGCTAATTCGCCACAGATCTTGTCTACAAATTCATCTTCGGCATCCACAACGACAACAACAACTGTGTTAAATATTTCTCATGATTTAAAAGGTAAAAGTTGGCTAGTTTTGCATTTTTGCAGCAGCATTTTGCATGTTACGCTATATTAAGTTTGATGATTTGGTTATATCTACATTTCTAACATCAGTAGTTGACATTTTAAGATTACCAAGCTAACTTATTTAATTGAAATAAATTAAAACTAAAATGCAGAATGCGACATAGATAGAAATCAGGAATCAGGAAACAATACGTTACCCTGATCCTGATCCTGATCTAGTATGATATCCTGATAGCGTGCAAAACCTAATTAAATAATGTTTTTGTTTATTTTTTTTAAGATCAAATTGCTGGACTAATCTCAATTGGAAATCACTGTGACGCAAATATTTATGTCACAAAAATGCAGTGCCATGGTGGTGGTGGTGTATCTTTAGGTACGCAAACAGAACCAGAGGAAAAAGAAATGGAAATACAAGATTTACCTATGGATCTAAGTGTGAAAGAAGTGACATTGCCAGCGCCAGCATTGCCTTCAACGGCTTCAACTTCAACTCAAATTTCAACCTTGCCAGCTTCAGCGTGCTACGCATCCGCAGCCCTAAGTAGTGACAGTGAATCTCGTGCCAGTGAACTAAAACCAAATGAACCGGAAGCGGAAAATATTACCAGCAACACCAACACCAGCGGCAGCGGCAGCAATCAAGAAATTTTGACTGTGGTGACTACACATCCAAATCCAAATGGTGTGTCGCAAAAAAGAAGCCTTCTTGCGACACTTCTCCCAATCACTGTTGAATGCTGTTTAGACACTGAAGTTGCAAGCTCCAATAATTCTAATGACTTTAATGAACCTGCACCAGTTTCACCTGCAACCAGTGCAACAATGAAAGTAGAAGTAGAAAAAGAAGAAGAGGGAGAAGAATTTGTTGATACAGATTACGTGAAAGGTAACAATGATAATGACTATGCGTGGGGATCAAGGTTTAACAAACTACGGCAACAAAATTATCCTCAATGTCTTTTTCCAGATCAAGACGCAGAGGACCTGAGTCCTCAACCCTTCCTGAACTTAATATCTGAGGATAGAAATGTTTACCGACCTCCGACTCCGATGCCTCCGATGCCTCCGTCGCCTCCGCATCAGCATCAACAGCAAAATAAAAAAGGACGTGGCCGTGGCCGTGGCCGTGGCCGTGGACGTCCCCATAAACAAATACAGAAGTCAAGCAAAGGTATTAATAAGCCCACTTCCATGTTTTCCAAATCAAAACGCTTATCAATGAAGTTTAAAAAAAACAAAAATGGAAAGTATCAAATAGCTGATCCAGATCCAGATCCAAATCCTCCTAATCTTAGTGTTCGTGCTATTGAAAACACTTGCTTTGAATCATACGATAAAACTCTGACAATTATTATTGATTACTTAGATACAGCAAGGGCTGAAAGCAAAATTGCCAATCCAAGCTCAAGCCAACGAAATGTTCGTATTGTCGAGGAAGCCAAATTCCAGTGGCTGTGGGTTCTGCAGCCGACGTCAAAGATGTAGTTTTAACTTCAGATGCAGCCATCGCATCATCATCATCAGTTAAGTTAAACACCGGGCATGGGCCAGAGCCAGTCAAGCCAGAGTCAGAGCAATTAAAATCGCAGAAACCACGTCGACATGCAAATCCGAATTCATCAGATGCATCACCTAAACCAAAAAAAAAGGATTTGGTGTATCGTGAGAAAAATAATATGAACGTCAAAGATGTAGCTTCGGCTTCAACTTCAGATGCAGCCATCGCATCATCATCATCCTTAACGTTGAACACTGGGCATGGGCCAGAGCCAGTCGAGCCAGCAGAGGCAGGTCATTCAAAATCGCAGGCATCGCAGCTAAAACGACATTCAAATACGAAGTCCACACCTACTAAACCAAAAAAAACGGATTTGTTGGTACGTCGTCAAAACAATAATATGGAGGACAAATGGCAGTCACCTGCTGCTTCAGCAATGCTAAAAGTTCTAGACGACCGTTTTTTCCAGTTTGTTTTCACTATAACGATTTCTGATTTAGTCAAAAGTAAGTTTTACGACAATTAAAATCTACTATTTATCATTTCCTATTTGTAACATCTAAAACTAAACACCGTTTTTTCTTTTACTAAACAATGCACAAATTATTGGCGTAGGGGTAAAGCGTAAATATTTCATGCTTTCAAAACTCTGATAGCATTGCATGTTTTAAGGTTGATGTTGATGCTCATGTCATAATCAGTTTTACTTACTCATTAATATTTTTTATTTTTTGCTTTAAACAGTGTATACTTGCAAGATATGTCAAGAGATGAGTCGAGATTGCACCACGATTGCAAAAATTCTCCGAGATCATATTCGAAACCACTACTATCCGCTGAAATATGAATGTAAGGTGTGCAATATAAAATTAAAGAATCTTTCGAGCGTCGGTAGACACAACCGTACAAGACTCCACTTGCAAAACAAAAAGAAACAGGAGAAACGCTTAGGCTTAGCTGCCGCTGCTCTTCAGCGTCAGTAGTCAGTGTCAGTGTCAGTCCCATGATCGTAACAAGATAAGTAATTAATAAAACGAATTACAGTTTAAAAGTACTAATTACTTACAATATTTAGGTATTTCGGACAATTCCAATATTTGTCATGGTTTGTTGTGTGTTTAGTGAAAGTTGAAGTAGAATGTAGAATTAGAATCAATCAGTATCAGTTATCAGTAACTATTATCAAGAGCAAGACTGAGATCTAATTAATTATATTGCTTATAAATTATTAACTTTAGTTTAGATTTGAAGTAGACTGTAGTTGTAGTCGCAGTAGTCGCACAAGTGTCAAATCATAGATGCAACCGTTAAGCAGTAAGCAGCACAGCAGGATAAAAAAACAAAATTTACCAGTTTTCAGTTCCTAGTTCTAGTTTCCTAGTGTTTTCAGTGAGAGTGTTGCGACTGTTTGGACTTGGGACACAGTATTTGGTGATTGGGTGATTCTAGCATTTTAATTATTATAATCATAACTGTCCGATTCAGCATTCATTCTTCAGTACCTTGTACTTTGTAACTTAAACTTTTGTGAGTTTCTTGTTCTTGTGTTTACCTAACATCAAACATTGCTTGATAGCTTGTTGTTGTGCTAAGTTGTGTTATGTTAGGTTTTTCACTTTGATAGTTCATATTATTTAATAGTTTACATCTTGCATCGATAAGCACATGATGTTTATATTTTGATTCAAATAATTTTAATAAATTCTTTTATGCGATATACATAATGGATTATGTAATTATTAGAAATTATAAACTAACAATGACAAGCAAATGTCGTGAGTGTTTGTATTAATCTGTCAGTTGTCAGTAAGTGCTTTCAGTTTCAGTATACAGTCTAGTCGTAGTCTGTACATATCGATTTTATAGTGTGTAAATGAAATTGTGAGCTGAAAAAATGATTTTTTTGTGTGTTCAGTTTTTTAGTAAAGTTTTAATACTTTTAATGTTATGAGTTATTTAAACGTAAACACCTGATTTTATGTTGTGTTAGTGTGTTAGCCTTAGCCATTAAATATGAATTCTATAACTTCTAACAAACTAAGGCTATCCAGTTATTATGTTTTTCAATTATTTTTTTACCAAGTTACCTGTCAGTTGGCGTTGGCAGTTTGGCAGGCAATCCAGTGAATTTTGTATTCTATGAATGAATTCTGATATGCATTTCGTTATTGCGTATTACGAAATGATATTGTACAAAAACAATCACGAATAAAAATGGTATCAATAAATGTTAAAATTTTAAATTACTGATTTTAATTTATTCATAATCTTTCAAGTCAGAAGTCACAATCACAATAATAATCTTACACTACTTAACTAATTACACAGCTTTTGTGTTATATTTTATGACTTTATGCGTGAAATATTGTCATTTTAAAAGTTGTACTTTTAAAATCATAGTAACAGTTCTTATAGTTCTTCATCGTAAGTGTGGTCAATTTCATTTTTTAAGTCAGATGTTGTGGTAAGTCACATATGTAAATGCAACAACAGAATTTAGATTTTTAATAACTTTATACACTGCACAACTGCACTGCAGCTACTGCAGCATGGAATTATTCACAGTTCTGCAGTCTTTTACTTCTAACTCGAACGGGAAAATGCTAACACTAATTTGCTTCGTGGATTGTGTTGACTGTAATAAAATCAAAATGTTTAAACAAATCTTATGAAATCTTTCCACAGGTATGTGTAAAACAAATAGATGTTCTCGAAGTAGTGTTGTTGTTCCTTCTCTTCCGATCTTCTTCGTCTTCTTCTACAATCGTCGACCACGACGACCACCCTTCCTCTGGGTTGAGTCTGACGGAATTGGTGTCACATCCTCAATACGTCCAATCTTCATGTTGGATCGAGCTAAAGCACGAAGAGCTGACTGAGCCCCTGGTCCAGGAGTCTTAGTTCTGTTTCCTCCAGTTGCTCTTGATTTAATATGAAGACGGATTTATCAGGAAGATAAATAATTGCTCGTATTACTGGAGAGATGAAACTAAAGGCAAATAGTGATGAAGCCAGTCCCTACGCCGCTATGTTAGCAGCTCAAGATGTTGCTGAAAAATGTAAATCCCTTGGAATTACAGCTCTTCATATTAAATTAAGAGCAACTGGAGGAAACAGAACTAAGACTCCTGGACCAGGGGCCCAGTCAGCTCTTCGTGCTTTAGCTCGATCCAACATGAAGATTGGACGTATTAAGAATGTGACACCAATTCCGTCAGACTCAACCCGGAGGAAGGGCTGTCGTCGTGGTCAACGATTGTAAAAAAAGACAAAGAAGATCGAAAGAGAAGGAACAACAACACCACTCCGAGAACATCCATTTGTTCTCTGTTAATAATTGACTGGGCCCCTGGTCTAGAAGTCTTATTTCTGTTTCCTCTAGTTGCTCCTAATTTAATATAAAGAGATGTAATTTCAAGGGAATTACATTTTTTAGCAACATCTTGAGCTGCCTACATAGCGGCGTAGGGACTAGGGACTGGCTTCATCACGATTCACCTTTACTTTTATCCCTCAGGTAATACGAGCAATTATTACTCTCTCTGATAAATCTAGCTGTGTGTGCCAACGGTGTAAACACCAGCGTACCTGCGCTTACTGCTACTGCTGCTGCTGCATTTTAGCTATTACTCCTGCTGTCTGCTACTACACTGCTACCAGAAGTAGCTGAAAGAAAATGCTATGCAGTATGCAGTGATAAATAATTTGTTATGACAGTGAAATAATATTATGAAATGAAACTAAGAAAAAAATTAACAAATAGTAAAATGATTTTATGAAAGTGAATTATTGCAAAACCGTAGTGTAATTCAAAATTTGGTATTAATTTTTATGTTTAATATATAATTGTGTATAAACAATGATGTACAATTGTACAATGCCAAAATGCCAAATCACTTAATAAATCTATACGAAAATTAGCAAATATACCTAAATCATAAGAGTTTCGTGTTTCGATTTTTAAATTGAAATAACTTAGAATAAAATTAATTTAAATTACCACTGAATTAAAAATTAAAATACTACCGCAATACAAATTAGTAAAGACTGACCGTATGTCGTATGTATAGCTTAAAAATTAGACGATTTAAAGGTAAATTATAAAATACTAAAATTAGATGTTACACTATTATCGATATTCATAATTGTAAACAATGTAAACATGTTTACTTAAATAAAAATAATGAATTACATAGCAAAAATTAAAAATCAGTTTGCTTTGCAATAAGCTAGCAGCTAGCCTAGCACACTTTATATGATTGTATGCTCAAATTGCCACAAAAAAATATTTACAACTTAATTTAATAAAACTGAAATTAAAATAAATAAACCTACTACGCACGAAAAGCAAAAAAGTATAAAATAAAGCCTACAAAATTAAAATTAAAAACGTTAGACGTTCATTTTTAGAACGACAAACCAAAAAATTGAAAAAAAAGTATAAAATTATACCTACAAAATTAAAATTAAAAAAGTTTGACGTTTATTTCTCAAACGACAAACCGGAAAATTGAAAAAAAAAAAAAATAAATTTAAGTTGTTAAAATTTAAAAAAGTTAATTAAAAATTAAAATGAAAAAAATATTTGAGCATCACATCTTAATGATGAATATCAAGAGTAAAGAGTATACATTAAAATGAGTGAGTATGCACTTTACTGCATTCTAGGCCTACGACATCCAACCTTGTTGTTGGGATTCTGCACACTCCCATGTACCCGCATCTTCGTCGTCGTCGCCTTCTCCAAACAAAGGATCAGTATCGTCTAATACCATTCTAAGAGCGGTATCAAAATCGATAAACTCGTCTCTGAGTAACGAGGAGGAGCTGCGTGAGGACGGTGAAGTTGGAGATGATGAATTGGAAGATGTTGACGATCCTGGCGTTGGTCTTAGTCTTAGTCGATTTGGACGTTTGCCTGGGGTCGTAAACTCCTTTGATTGGCTTGAATTATTGGTGTCGATGCCATCAGCATTTGGATTTACACCATCTTCCACTTCCACATCAGAGTCAGAATTATTAGCGCGTTCCTCAGCATCTGCTGCAGTTTCATTTTGCTTATGTTTCTGTGACTCCTTCTCCTTCTTCAGATTAGGTGTTACGACCTCGTCCTCCGCTTCAAACCACTCTCTGGTTACGAGCATATTTTTTAGTGTAGCAGGTAATGTCGCAGTTCTTTTATCCCGGGTATTAACCCCGCATTTTGAAAATAATCGTTCAAGCTGAAAAAATCAACAAAATCACAGATGTTTTAGTCTTCACAATAACAAAATAAAAATGCTAATATATTAACAAGTCATCAGGTCATTAGGTCCTAATCTTAAATTTTATGGTTTAGAAATTTAATAAGTAAATTTAACCGATCAGGTTATTGAGATTAGGTGCAACTAATTTTAAAGCCCCTGTAGCTGTAGCTCCTGCCCAAACTTGGCGTAGAAATTAAAAAACAGAATAATAGGGGGGATTTATTTGTGATGGTTTGAATTACTAAATAACAATCAGTGACTTACCGGAGCCGTTGATGATGGACGCGACATCACGCAAGGAAATAAATTGGCTAATATAGGAAAAGAGAGCTTTTTTTCTTGCCAAAACGTCCCTACATCTGCTTTGATAATCAGAGAAAAAGCAAACGCTTTAATCTCTAATGATATTGTTGCTGACAGTCCTTCTTCTAGAGTTCCTGATGCCATGGCCATGGGTGGTACTTCGCACTCAGAATTTGTATTGGTGTTAAACGTGGATGGATTTGATTCACACGTTGTAGGTGAGGAAGGTGCATATTCTTCTAAAGTTTCTGAACGATCTATGGGTCTATTTAAAGGTTGTGACGCAGCATTGTTTTCGGGAGAGACAGCTGTTGCTGTAGCATCATTCCTTGATTTCGGTGATTCGTCTTTATTGATGCCAAAAATGACTTTGCTTGAGGTGATAGAAAAATCTTCCAGTAGTTTAAGAATGTCGGAGTTATCCATTATTGGGAGATGTCGATCATACCCAACTGTAAAAAAATACAATGTAAAAAATACACATTATTGAAATATTCTTAATTCTAAATCAACACAGACACAAGAACACAGTAAAATTGTGACACTGTGTTTGCCTACCAATAAAAAATTTCATTTTTTCTGTTCAATAATTTATATTGCATTGATTAAATTAAGTGTATATTATAATTATTATTTCTTGCTTACAAGTGCGCATATAATCAAAGAAATAAAGTTTCCGCCATGGATCCAGAAATGTTGCGACTACCAATATAGGGTCTGTGAACCAAGATGCAAAACGACGAAGAAACTCCGAAATCAGTGTGGATGCAACACTGTTTGGGGGTGATTCTAACTCAACTTTTGTGATTTCTAAGTTTAAATTAAAAGTAAATACAAAATTGTCAAAAAACAATAATAATAATTTGTAGAGCTTTCAATAATAAGTATAATAATGCAACGTTATATATGGAGAAATAAACTCATGAAAGACTTACTTTGAAAGCATCGAAGGAGTTCAGGCAACACTAAATGCGCTGTAAACCCGTCTGCTTGCAGTCTATCTGTTGCTGTAGCTAACGGTTCCAATAAATCGCAATACTGCTTTAAATTTAAGAAGTCTTGTGATCGCATTACTACTGGCTTAATTATACAGTTCTTGAAAAAAGATCCGTCTTTTGAAATCAATGCGTAGTTTAGGATGCTGTTGACAGCATTAAACATTTTTCCCTAAAAATAAATGAATAAACAACATTATGAATACAACTATTTCAGCAATGTACATATAAAGGTTATAAAACTTGTTGCAACACTACTATTAGGTAATATTTGCACGTACATAATTTGATTATCTTTCATATAAAATAATAAAATTTTGATGCTAAAATAATTAAAAAATATGCGACAACTTAAAACAACTTACAGTTACAAGCAGACAGATTATGTCATATTCACAATTCCAGCGCGTATCTGATTTCTTTGGAAATCCCCTACCCGTTTGAACTTCTAGTAATTTTTTCAGAAGTTGTGAACTCATGATCCTAGCGATACACAGCATTGCGTTCTTGAAGGAGAAACTTATACTACCTAAATCAGCAGTCTTGACAACGCGCTGCAGTGTATGTGCAACGCATCGGTAAGTTCCATGAGACTTCCCAAATGGACAGGGTGGCTCCCCGTGCACAAATGGCTTCCTACGAGGGAAATGGTCGAAAGAACTCACCATGTTGCTACCATTATCGATCACAAATGCCGCTACCTGTGCAAATTCAAAACCAAATAATGTTAAATGCGTAATTTAATTAATTCAGTGCATGTACAATACAAAGTTCATGCATAGAATGAGGTGTGCGGAAAACGTACAATACAATACAGGACAGTGAAAAGTATAATTATTATAAGAATATGATACTTGTTGTTAAATAATAGATACATACCTTATCAAGAAAACTATGCTCTTCTAGCATAGCGTTGACGCAGTCTCGAATTGCTGTGCCAGTGTGACTACCGGCAAATTCTTCTAATTCGATAATTCGTACACCCCATTTCATATCGAAAGTACAAAACACTGCTTGAGCAGCGATGACTCCTTTATTTCGTTTTGTAGTCCATGCGTCTACAAGAATACTTACGAATCGTACGCTCTTAAGAATCTTTTTATTGTCCTCTATTGCCTGAAATGAAATACAAATATATTAAATTCTAGAATTAAATTTTTGGTGCAAGTTATTCACAATTATTACTGAAAATGGAAGCCAACGTGAATCAAAAATGCAAAAAATAACTAGTACGCTCTTAGTATTTCTAAACGATTCGCTGTTTTGAATTATTTAACAGCTACTAGCTACTACATGTAAGTGTGTAAAATTGAAATAATAATTGCCTAGTTTTACACTTACCCGATTACTGATTCGAAACATGCGTCTACTTAGTGTTTTTCCACTAATTGTGCGGATGTTGTCATCAAGATCCAACACCATCGTTTGAAATGCATCATATCTTGCCATTTGGAATGGCAGACTGTTCAACAATGTGAAGCGCAGGCAGTTCATCTCATATCTGAGCTGCTTAGGATGAGATCGATGATATGGTACTGGCACTGGTGCTGAAGCTGAATTCTCGGGTTGCGGTGGTGCCTTAGGAGAACGCCCAATACCATGGCGCGTCTAAAATATTAAATAAAAACAAGAATTTTATTTTAGTAAATTTCGAATTTATATCAGACAATTAGACCGGTAATTAAATCCAAACAAAAATTAAATATATACATGACATAAAACTCTACTTACCAACAAATGTCGACTCAAATTCGAATATGAAGATGTATGTCCAGCTAACACGGCTGGACAACGCCTGCAGGCCACGGCGTATCTATGCTCTGGAATTCCAGAGCATGTTATAACTTCATCTCGGTGTCCGATGTAATCAAAATGAATAGCGATTTTTCCCTGAAGTTGAAATCCTGGACGTATACTGAGATTCCACTTTACTGGAGATACAGTTCTAGAAGAAAAAGAACGGAAACGGGATGCGCTTGACCGCGGCAACGGCGTGGAGTTTAATTGGAGAGGAGACAAACAATTATCAGAAGAAACATCATCAGAATTTTCATTAAAATTGCTTGAAGTGGGATCAATATCCATATCCATAGAAGCGACTTTTTTTCCTTTCAGCTAGATGCGGCGAGCCGCCGGAGCCGCAGGCACCTAAAATAAAATTAATATATTTAATAATTGAATTATCATTCAACAATAATACTAGGACCAGACTGGAACTAAACTATTTTGCACAGTGGTTATTATTATTTATTAATGTTATTTAAACTAGTTTAAACAATAATTAGTTTTATTTTACCTTCCGACAGTTGTGACAGCTTTCTTCTAGATGTAACACTAGTTCGAGTTGGTGTTGTTTCTGTTTCTAAACAGTTTAGTTCCAAGTTTGAGGGATTTTCGCTGTCACTATTTTCAGGACTCCCGATGCTTCCGTGATCTATTCCTACCCCCAATGCTTCTACCGTTGCTAAGTATGCTAAGTCATCAACGGATGAGTTCGGTTCTTTTTCTTTTGACTTTGATGCTAGCGGTAGAGGTTCTGCAAAGGAATCATCACCACTTGAGGATTTTAGCAGCGGAGAGTCCCCTGTTTGCAAGTACAGATAAAAACAAAATAAACATCATTAAAACAATACTTAAATTTTAAATTATAATCACAATGTATACAAAATTAAAAGAATTATTATTATTATTAAACAAAAAAACCTAACTTAAATACTTCATAAAATCGTGAAGTTGTCTGAACGTTTGTTTAACAAGTTAAAAATCTAAATAACGAAATAAAAATTAAATTACCTTTTAATGATCGACAGCGCCGTCGAACTACTGGACGATGTTGCGTATGTAAAGGCCTTTCTCCAAACAAAGCATCTGCACGATCCAATAAAAATAGAGTTTCCTCTTCATCTTCTAACTCGACTTCGACTTGCACCTTGGAGGATGCAGGAGAATCTGACAATTCCGAATTGAATGCTCCTGCTTCAGCTTCACCAGGATGTTCAGGTTTAGATTGAGACTGTCTTTTGTGGTGAGGGTCTTTTTGAGTGAACACCGAATCAGATTTGGAACCTGCTAGAAAATTAGCTTCTTCTTCTTCATCCTCTTGGTTATTTGTTGGTGATGTGAAACTACTATTCTGACTTGGAGGATCTCGACATGATTTTAAACCTTTCCCCAATACTGGGGACAAGCCTTCACTAGTGCTGGAACTGGAACTTGATTTAATATCTACAACTACTGCGGGTTTACGTGATTTTCTTCTTTGATTTGTCTGCTGTTTGAATTTTGATTTAGATAATTTCGAAGCCCTAGAACGAGTAACCGCTGGGGAAACGGTTACATTATCTTCCTCAGAGTTTGAGTCTGAAGGTATTTTGTCTTTGCCTAACCTTTGGCCTCTACCCTTACTGCTACCGCTGCTACTACTGCTGGCTTTTCTACCTCGTTTTTTTAATTCGACACTGGATGTCGGAGCCGACATTTTTGTAAATTGCAATAACAAAGTAAACGAACTAATAAGCGGATGAACAAAAATGGTTCGCCTTTTATACCAAATTTTTAATCTTTATTGCTGTGGCGTCCTTTGCAAAACCTAATTTGAGATTTATGTGTTGTTTGTAGTGAGTCAGCAAATGTTACGAGTAGCCTGTAGTTGTTAGTGTCAGTAGTTCAGTAGTAAAACGTATTTCAGAAGGAATTATTCAAAACAAAAACTGAATAAATTAAGTTCTTAGAAATTATATTATAAAATAAAAGTGACACTTTACAAAAGAACTGCCGAATATTGAACAAAAAGCTGGAACTGAAATGAAACATAAAACTAGAGTAGGAATGTCTTATTTACTTATTTAACCTAAATCATTATTATTGTGCTATGCAATTAGAATATTATTAAAACACCTATAATTAATATGTACATATAATTAGGAAATATGGAAATATTATAAGGAAAAAATGTAAATGAAAGTCTTAAGTGTAAGTGTAAGGTAAGTAGGTAAAAATCAGGAATTAGGACTCAGTCTCAGAGTCTCAGTCAGGCGTCAGGGCACGAATATTAATTAACCTGAACCATCCTAATCCTAACTATGATGGCTATGACTATGACGATACACTATACCCTTCAATATGCGAAATTCCATTGGCATAAATGAAGTGCGCGGTCAAAACACCATTGTTATTAGACCAAAATCGAAGTTTCTGTCCTCCTGCAGTTTCAGTTAATGCTGGGGATCCAAACATATGATCATATAATGCAAAAGACATTGGGCCCATTATCAATACACGTAATGGATTACAACCAAGAGCCAACAATATTTCTATGAAGCGTGTGATCGATGTTGGCCATAAACATATTTTTCCAACATAAAGAAATAATACTGCCTGAGCAACTTCAACGACTGGATAATTTTCAAGGTTAATTACTAAATCAGACGCCGTTCCGGTCACAGTTTCAGTCCCAGTCACAGTTTGCGCAGTTAACTAAATGAATATGAATACACAAGAAACATGAAAATTATTAGTTTTTGTTTTATGCAATGCTTGCAGAATAATGATCAATGCAGGGTTTGCAGACTGCAGAACTGCAGACTAGCTGACCAGTGGAAAGTGGACTTGGGGAAAGGGAAAACACAAATATGTAAAACTTACTTGCTGGTTATGGTTATTAACGGTATTAACCACAACCTGAGCTTGGTAACTTTCAGGTTCAGATTCGGGATAGTTGGGATGAATCGGGTCGTCGCCTTGATTAAAATATTCAACTAAAAATCCATGAAATGGTATAAATCGCCCAAGCTGACATAGAATTGTTGTATCAGTAAACGAGAACTCTGCATTTTGAAGATTTAGCAAATTTTGACATTGCCAGGACGCTGCAGATGGTACTCTAAAGCCAACTAGGTGCTGTAAGTAAATAATTTAGCTCATTAGTCTTCAAGCTCAAGCTCAAGCTGCTACAGAGATTTACACAAATCTAATTCATAAAAGAGTAAAAAAATGTTTATTATTATTTTAATAGTTAAATTTTAATTCACCTCTGTGACTGGCATTATAAACGGCGCAATTTCTTCGAGACCAAAGAACACAATCCTGATGTACACTTGTACGTTGCAGAAAGATAGATAATAGTAATCAGTAAAATCAAAACAAATTGTAGGAAAATTAACAATTCATTTCAAAATGCAAAGTCAAAGTAAAGTTGTGAATAGTTACGCTGTATTTAGTGTGTAGATGTTGCTACACCACTAAAGCACTCACGGTCGCGACTGACTAACTGACTAAAGGAGTAAAGAGTGAGGACTGAACTGAAAACCTGTAGACTGGAACTGGAAGACTAACTGACACTGACTAAACTAAGAACGAAGAACTGAATACTAGTGAATTTGAATGTTATGTGAGTACTGACTACTGACTTTGAAAAATCCTATATAATAACTAATAATTATATTTTAATGTTTTAGGTAATGCAAAACGCAAACGTTTTTCAAATATATGCACGGGTGTTGTATTTTTGAGAATTCTTTAGCTTGGAGCTTGGGATGAATTTGAATTAGTGTTAATGCCAAGTTTTAGCTGCTGCTTAGTAGTACTAGTTAGTGTTAGTACTGAAGTAATGCCAGTTCTAGTGACTAGCTGACATACTTAAACTGAAACATGAGACTACAAAACTAAAAACTAAAACTAACGACTCACTAGTAAGCCATTGCCACTGCCACTACCAGTTTGAGTTACTAGACTACCAGTAGACCAGCACTTACTACCACGCAAGACGATCAACGTTACTACTGTTACTTGCTGCAGCACTGGCACTGGCCTGGCAAATCATGGCACTGCACTGACTGCCACTGACACTAGCCAAAGTCGAATATTTAAATTAGAATACACAATTAATTTGTGCTACATAAATCACTAGAAATAGAATATTACGAAGTTACAACTTGTTTTAGTTCATGCCTTCATTTCATGCATTAATTAAAATAGCTTTTGTAATACCGCAGTTGCAGTTCATACTACTGCACGATGTGTTCTGTGACCTGTGTTGAATCCAACACAAATTTTACATTTTCCAATTTGATTTTTATCTAAATTTAAATTCAAACTAATTGCGTACATTTTAATTTGTTAACTTTCAGCTTTGATACTAGATTCAAGAAAACCAAACCAGTAAATCAAGAATAGGTAATCAGTGCCAACACTGCCAACGTATTTAGTAATTAGTAATGTCGAACGTCGAACCCCAAGGTCCAAATAAGTATTTAAAATATTATCTTTATTTTTATTTTATGATCAGGCAGTTCAATGTACTGCAAGTTAAAGCAAGTGAATGAGTAACTGTTAGAACGCAGGCAGTAATGTGATTAAGTACCTAACTTAAGTAAGTAAGTAGAAGTATCAACACTAAAATACTATACATTAATTAATTATACTGTACTGTACGACTATCTACTGTGCTGTATACCTATGCTTTTTTTATATCATACTATAGGCGTTTGAAGGTATGGTATGTTACTTGCGACTGCGACTTGCAGTCGTTGTCCTTGCTACTACTGCGACCACTAATTAAGTAATTAAATTACAGATTACAGCCAACTGCTTATGTAGTTTGTTTCTACTTCTACCATTTGTTTTCATTATCAGCTGCATTTTGCTGGCTGCTTTGCTCTTTGCTTTGAGTTTCTATATTTAATGTTACGATAATGATGCTATGAGTCAATTTTAATTAAATAATAAAATCACTAGTACTCGCTGACGGCCTGACCGGGCCTGAGCCTGAGCCTGACGGTGATGGTGACCTTTACGGATGAAATGGTAGCGTTAATAATTAGTCAGATAATTAAATTAACATGAAAAAGTCAAAAGAACCAGGACAAACAAAACACATACTAGCCAATATTTATTATTTCATTTTTTTTGTGACAATAAAAGACCTGATTAGCATTAACAAGAGTATTAAAAAACTGGAAATATCTTAATCTGCGGTGCTTGTTCATGACTGCTTTATAAACTATAAACAATATTTCTGTTAATAAATTAGTCCCTATGAATCTAATAAATGAAAACACTATTCATTTTGCTGACGTTAGCGTTTAGAATAAATACCTAAATTTAAAAACAAAAACTTTGACTTTTTTATTGTACTTTGTTATTTTAATTTTAGTTTGGCTTCACTACAATTTAGAAAGACAATTAATTTACTGAAAAGTTAAATTAATTACTTTAAAATTAAAAACATATTTAATTTTTAGTTTCTGTATTTTGGTGTTATTGCATAAAATAGTAATGTTGATTCTACACATCTACACTAATGTCAAGTTATAGTTTAGTTACAATTTAAAACATGAAACAGCGGAACAACAATAGCAATACTAAAACAATCTCTACCAGAAACTAGCAAGAAATCATAAATTTAAAAGAAACATAGTAATATTGAAATAATATTAAACATATTTAGTTCATTAAAGTCAAGTTAGCTTAGACCATTTAATTTTAACTGTACCGTCAGTACCACTTTAGTATACTACTGCAAACTGCAATAGGCAATAGGCCATAATTATAAAGGCCTTGGCGGCGTTGGTCTCTTTGGGACCGAACACCGAACCCCTGTCATATAATAATATACTATACTACTAAACTAGTTGTTGTTAGAAGCTACTATCTATATATACATATTATTTATATAAATTCATGAATTATTCTATTTTTAAGCCATATTTGGGCTAACCTCGTATAAGTATAAATAAAGAAATACAAAACTTTATTTAAAATGTATGTCATTTAATTCATTGTGTCATGTCATAATATACCTAGGTTGGAGTTTGGAGTGTGAAATTTCAATTCCTAGATAAATACTAATACGTATGACATTATTACTACAATTAAAACTTAAAACTACATGCTACATCTAAATCTAAAATCCTACTCCAACGTTTACGTTCTGAATCTGAATGACGTTTCAACGTTTCTGAATTAAATAATCAATAGATAATTAGGAGTTATTTAATGTCAACTTTATTTTAAACCTGTGTCAAATCTTAACTTACTTTTTTTGCTTCTGCTTTTTCTTTGCTTCCTTTTTCGATTTTAAATTGATTGCGTGAGTAGGGGACAATCTACAATGGCGCTCAAGGGACGTACGAGATTTATAATCCGTCTTGCAAAGAGAGCAGTGGAACAATTCTGGATAAAAATGTTTTTTTATGTGCACCATCTTACTAACTTCAACTGCAGTAATGTCTGGAATAGTCATCTTACACAGCTTACAGGTGATGACTATGAAAAACAATAAAAGAGTATCAAATTAAATATGTGGTTTTAATATAGTTGCTTTATTGCAATGAATTATTTGCGCCACAAGGTCAATGGCAAAAAAGCAGCAACCCAATTTAATACTAAACTTATAATGAAATATTATTTTGAGTTTAAACTAAAATCTTACTTCGTTTAGTATTTTTACTGTTGATGACTACATCAAAATATGAATCGTAGTTCTTAATCCGCGCTGCCCGTGTAATTTTTTCATCGTCATCGTTGTCATTGTTATCATCCAGATTTTCCACTGTAGTACTTCGCTTACGCTTTGTAGACATCTGCGTTGAAGTTGAAGTCAAAGCCGAATTTAAAAAGCGTGCTTTCGGGCTGCCGCTTGAAGTATTAAAATCAAAGTCAACACTAGCGTCACTAGGACCAACACCATCGCTTTCAACACTGCTAACACTAGGGCCAGTCCAGCCAGTAACACTAGTAGTACTAGTACTAACACTGCTAACAATATTATTACTACGCTGTAATAAATGCTTTCTTTCCACTGTGCTCTTAGTAGTGGCTGTATTTTCTTCGCTTTTATTAGAAACTATATCATTCATCTTTGCTTTTGCATTGAGTTTATCTGATTCCAAAATTTGTATAGTCGCGTATATGTATTCCGGCTCCGGCGCTTGGGATGACATTTGTTTCTGTTCTGACTTCAATCCAAAACTTATAGCTTTTCTCACTGCAGTTCTATCTTGAAGATAAAATTTTTGGTGTCGCAACATCATTGGTAATTTTTCTTCTCGTTTAAGAGTGGCAAAACGCGAAACACAATCATTTGAGTTTGAGGCGGAGGTACTAACAGTGACAGTGCCAGTTGAACTTGTAGTTTTAAGTGCAGCAGGTACAGCCAGCGGTGGCAGTGCTGATGCTATTACTGGCACAGGCTCCGTACGACCTAATGATTTAGAGGATTCTTCTGATGCACGACAGAAATTTGTGTGAGCTGCAACGCCTGGAACTGTGTAAAGATGCTGAAAGTTTCCAGCATCCTCCACTGGCTCAACCTCAATAAAAGATTCGTGATTTTCAGTAGCTTCACCGTCGTCACCTTGGTATTTTTCAAGTTCGGATTGGCCCTCTGGCAACTCTGGCTCTATCAGACAGAAGAAAAAACAAATGACACAAGTGTCGTACTCTTAAATAGAACTACGAATCTACCTGTTACTGCAATTTTTATGATTCTGTACAAAACTTATATGTTAACCTTTGTTTTTAACAGTCTGATTGGTCATTTTCGTAGTGCTAATGGTGCTACTTTCAGCTGAAATCTCCTCATTGTCCAGATTGTCCTCAACGGTTCCAATTCCAATTTCAGCAAAATGGTCTTGTGAAGTGAAAGGCTGCTTTGAAATCAGAATGTGTGTGCGACATTTTTCATTGGAGCATTGAATTTTAGTGAGGTGAATGTTGACATTACAATGGTCTCCACATCTGAATAATCCTTATAGCAACACTAGAAATATACAGACAAAAATTAATTTAACGTAACTAGGTGAATTTCGTTTTTGTTCACATCTGACTTTACTTTATTTCAAAAACCTAATACACCGTGCTTTGTCGACAATTCGACAATAGTCGACATTGACATTATTGACAACAATTAGGCATTAAAAATATCGCGCACGGATTTAATTTTTAAAGTTTTAACTGTGTGTCATTTTTCATCTTGTACTTGCAATTGCAATTAAACTCAATTATTTTATTGTACATCTCACTTCAGTGTAGTAGCATTAGTTAAATTAGGTTACCTAGATCGTCGGAGTGTGAAATCACTGCGGAAGACTGTGACTGTGATGAGGATGGAGTCGCTTAAAAAGAATTGTTTGTGACGACACCAGAATTACTTGCTTTATTTAAACCCGTAGAAGCAGTACTAGCACTAGCAGTAAAAGTTTTAGTCGCTGAAGACGTTGCAACTTTATCGCCTGTTGAATGTAATGATTGGTTTAAAGTTTTAATCAAAATTTGGATGTTGAAATTTTTTTCGGCTTTTTGAATTTTCTTTTTAGGCTCTGGTTCTGGGCGTTTTGGTAAAATATCTAGGTCTTGTGAATCAGGCTTGTCCATTTTTGATTTCGTTTTGTATCGCACGCAGGACGCAGACTCACAAAGACTAGAAAATCAAAAACAAAAAAATATATTTTTGCTTTCATTAACTTTCGTTTTATTAATTTAATTACTTATTTCAATTTTAATACTTTAATACACATCCATTCAAAGCCAAAAACGCGTGTACTCAGTGTATTATCATGAGACTATGACTATCAGACTATCTACTTGCTTGCTACCAACAGTGTCAATACCGATGAGATGACGATAAATGATTTACTGACTTACAGATACAGAATTCAGAACTCAAAATCAAAACACACAACATAAAACTAAAACATAAAACTATGTCAATAATTAAGTTTTGAAAAGTAACGCAACAAATGACAAAAAAACAAGAGTAAGGGGTAAAAATAAAAACTGCAAACGCAAAATAAACGAAGTTGTTTAGACACATAAATATTGCTTATCCTATTTATATTTAAATTACCTGTAATTTACTATTACCTCTGGTGTTAAAAAACTAACCAGTATCAAAGGCCACTGTATGATGTATACAAAGGATACTAAACTAACACTGCTTATGTCAATCGATCATCGATTACAGAATTACAGTCTGATAAGTGCTTAAGTACATAATACGTACAAACACAATAATTAAGAATTAGGTTTAAAGATTGTATTAAGTCAAGTCAGTAGTTAAAAGGTTACTAGTCGTACTAATTCACCTAATAGCTCAGCTCAGTCACTGTTCTCTATTCCCTGTTCCCTGGTCCATGTGGCAGTGTTATTAATTTAATTATTTAAGCACTACACTACAACATACACATACGATACACCTTACAGTATAAAATTATTTATTATTGTATGTTGAGTGCTAATTTGCTAATGATATTTTTGTTTTATGAACTCTGACTTACTATCAGTTATGCTACAGTTATAGCAAAATTTGAAAATAAAATTTTTTAACTAACAATTTCTGTTTGGCCTATTTATTCTCTTTCTGCTGGTGCCTGGTGCTGGTGGCTGGATTCTGTGCTTAGAACTTAGAACAGAAATGACTAAAATGAACACATTAAATCTTTGGAGTTTGGAGCTACGCACCAAATAATGTAAAAGTCATGTGATTTTAAAACCAGTAAATCATCGTACTCAATGATATTACACATGAAAAATACTAATCTGGGCACTGGGCACTAGGAATTCGTACTGACATTACACTTACGACTTATACTACTGAATTATTATTGAGCTGAGGCTGAGGCTGAGACTGAGACGGGAGACGAAGACTACCACCAGAGTCTAGAGAGACTAGAGACTAACACTTTAAAGAAAAGACTGGCTAAAAGAGACTGGCTGGGTAAGGATTGAGATAAGGATGAGATATGCGATAGAAGGATATAAATACGACATTAATAAAAGATGTAAAATAAAATTAAAGCCTAAAACTAATACTAATGCCCTATTAAATGCGTTTATACTTAACTGTGATTCTGGTTAACCTACGCTTTGCCTCATCATGTATTAAAAATGTTGTTAGACTCTGACATCGTGGAGCGGAAATTATTTATTAATTGATTAATTCTTGGTAACAGCACAAATGCTCTAACAAAAAACTCAAATGCAGAATAAATATTTGAATTAACTGCAAATTATTAGATATCATTTACAAATATGCTTTGTGCACAAACACAAACAGTCGTAGTTCGTAGTCATAGTTTATACTTCATTAAAAGTAATTAGGTAATTAGCTACTAGTGTTGTAAGTTGTAACGCACATAGTTTTAGATATATTATATTTTGTTTTACTTTTGTACGTTTTAAATGTGTGAGAAGTGAGAGTATACAACAAACCAGATGTGTCAATAAAATTTTAGTCCTTTAACTCAATCTCTTTGATGATAAATCTTAAATTGTTAATTAGCTTTAACTTAATTGATAAACAATTACCTTTAACCTAAAATTGATAAGTACTAGCAGCTAAATGCTAAAGATAACAATAAATAAATCCTAAATACTGAAAGTAAAAACAAAAAACCCAATTACACAAATTTAAGCTGTAGACTTTAGATAGATAGCCTGATAGTTTGATATAAATTGAATATACGTGACACTGATTTGGTAACCAATTGTTAAATAGTTTGAAAAATATTAACATCATAAAATAATCAAAACATCACTTTCACAACTGTCACTTCATGTAATCTAACAGTCTAACAAAGTAAAGCACGTAGTGTTGTTGTTGCTACAATTTCATCATAGCTATTTAGTTTTAGTATTGATATATTTTACAGTGATTAACATTTATTTACACTTTATAAAATTGCTTATATCACATAAATACACCTTATCTTAATCTGTTTACTCTCAGTGGCGTCAGTGCAGTCAGTACAGGGTTCAGCAAACAAGATGACAGTCAATAAGGTTAATTCAGCCTCTCAGCAGTTTAGGTTTTTTTCGCCGCGCATTAGTTACAAAACGTCCATGAGCTGTAGTAGTATAATGCCTCTTCAAACTTGCTGTAGTTTCATACGATTTACTGCATTGTTGATTTTGACACACAAATAGATTAGGTTGATAGTGTTTCAGGAAGTGTTCCTTGAGTTTTCTGTCTGGCAAATCATCCGATGACCCATTGAATTGACACTTTTTGCACTGATAAACTGTGAAAAAATAATCAATAAAACAAGCTTGAGTTAATTAAACAATTACAAAAGCATAACTATATCAACCAAGAGGACATATAAATACACTATGTTTGCAATCGCTGAAATAAATAAAGAACCTACTATAAACACAAACATAAGATGTATTTTTTATAAATAATCACACCTTTTAACCATTCACACCCACACCTATCACCTACAGCCTACAGTTAGTGTTAGAACAAAAACAACATTAAAATATTAAATGACAAATATTGTGTTCAAAGTTCAAACTTACTAATAGATTTTTTGTCTTCACTTGACGCTGTCCAGTATGAATCTTTAAAATTTTCTGATTTGACTTTGCCTGTTTTAGAACTTGCACTAGCTTCTGAGATTTTGAAATTCATCTTAATTCCAGTTCTACTTTCTACTTCAACTGCAGATGCAGATACTGATGATTTACTTGAAGATGCAATTGGATTTTCATAATTTGAATCATTAGCTGAAGTTTGCAATGGGTCTGGGATAAATACTGATTTTATTTGTTGATTTTGAATAGGTTTCTTTTTTGCAGCTACACGACGCTTCTTATTTATAACCGGCCGGTGACGACGCCGGTGAAGAACACTTTTCGGTTTAGGTTTTGGCTCAAGATCAACCTGATCAACATTATTGGCAGTTAATAAAAGGTCGATATCTTGATTATCTGCAGCTGGTAATTGCGTGGTTAGACCTACAGCAATGGCTTCTGTAGTTGTTGTTGCAGTTGCTGTTTCTAGTGCAAAATGTGTGGTTTCATCACTTGTTTCTGATTCAACACCATAAAACGGTGTGATACCACGGCCATTACCATCCAAGTTCTCGTCTAATTCATCTTGAATATTGATATTCTGATCTTGAATGTTATTAGAAACTGATAACAAAGGGGATGGTGTCATTTTTGCTGGTTGCTTATTGTCAGAATTGGGATGCGAAACTAACACTTTTTGGTAATTAGGCTGAAGAACTTCGGAGTTAATTTTAAGAGGCTGATCAGATACTAATGATACTCGTTGACGAACACACTGACCTTGACAGTTAAAACATTGAGTAACATAGATGTTCACTGTATTTTTCTTTCCAGAAGTTGTAATCAATCCAGCAAGCAAACCTACAAAGAAGCAAACAGTCATTTTTTTGTAGCATATAGCTTATTGAGCCTTTTCTAACATTCAAATTAATTATATTATATACCATGTCCACTAGTTTGTGTTTTATTTCTTAATTATAACTTTTGAGCAGCCAAATCTGTTGTAACTCAAACATGCTTATCCGTTTAGTGGCGTTATATGTTATGTTTAATGCAATAAAATAGAAAACATCAACTAGTTACGCTAATACCAGCACTGTATATTGTATTTAGTCTACAACAGAAAGTAACAAAAAGTAGAAAGAGACATAAATAAATAATATTAGATTTTTTGATTTTTACCTTGCTGATTCTTGATATTAGGTATGCCAAAATCATTTCCGCTAAATGAGGTACTAGAGCCAGTACCAGTACTGCCAGTTTCAGCTTCAATGAGACCACTACTATGGGTGTTCGTCTCAGTCTCAATCCCAATATTCCCAGTTCCAAATTCATTTGTTCTTGTATTTGCATTTGCTAGTCCAATAAGGTCAAGGTCTAGTTGGTGAGTCTCGCTCGGAAGATTCGGAACCAGAAGTACGCTATTAGAATAATTTGTTGATTCTGTTTCTGTTTCTTTTGCATTCACACCAACTCGTTCCAGAGTAAATTCGCAAATATCATCAGATTTTGAACTACTATCTGTTACTGGTAGAAGTAAAAGTGGTGAATTTGATAATAATGCACCCTGTCCTCTGGATTCATCAAAGCTTAGCTCATAGCTATTTTCTGACTCTGCAGTATTACTAATACTACAATTGCTGTTACCTAGGTCTGACTTGTATACAGGAGATTTTGTTAAAATTGTAGCATCTAGCTGAAGTTGAGACGGAATAACATTTGCACGTACTTGCTTTTCATTTTCATTTCCTATTTCTGAGTTTTTGTAGGTTTTAGGATTTGACTTTGGAACCAGACTTGATGATTGATTGATTGCTGTCGATTGTGTAGTACAAAATCTTTACTAACATTATTTTGAATTGTGTGTGAGGCAGATTGTGTTAAAGAACGAGTTGACAGTAAGCAAGACACATTTCGATATGTTTCAATATTGTTGGATTCAAGGTTAACCTTCGCCGGTTTAGGTTCCGGTTCCAAATCCCATGCAACGCCTGCACCTACGCAATGGGATGTGTTTCTTCCAAGTTGTACCTTAGCACTACCTGCTGCTGTAGATTTTAATATAGTCATAGTTCGCAACACAGGTTTGGGATCTTCTAATTCCACACACTTTTCTGTTTTACTGCTGATCATTTTGAATTGATTGCGTTTATATAATTACAAAAGTTTATAAAAAGGACTTTGTTAATCAAACATAAACTATAGTACTATGCCGTAAGCTGTAGGATGGTGTTAATGTAATTGGTCAAAATGTTCAATACTGTTACGTTTTTTTATACGAACAATTGTTTGTACTTTTTAATTTGTATGTTCACTATTTTTTGCTATGGTTTACGTATTTGCTCAAATTTGCTGCACACCTAGGCAGTAAGCCAGTTGTAATAATAAAATTATGAACAAAGAATGTCCTCAAATCCTCCAGAACTGATAACTGACCAACTGAAAACTTAAAAAATCATACCAGATAAATTCTAAACTGGTGTTAGTCCGGCTAGTAACTTCAAACCATTGACCTACTTTACTCTTGAAATTAGTGTGTTTGCGTATTTAATTTGGCCACTCCTTGAAGTTTTAGTATGTTTATATTTATTACTTCATTTTATTGAGTATTAGGTAGTAGGTATTAGGTATTAGGTGAAACGTATAAGGTATTAGGTATGGTAGTAGTAACACCAACAAAAGTTTTGTTATAGTGGCTGTGGCACTCAGTAGTCAGTACTCAGTGACAGTGGACAGTGATACTTAAAGTTTCAGGTTTTAGTGTTAGTGTGTGGGCTTTGGTGTTTGCTCCAGCTTCAGCTTTAGCAACTTTGGCGGTGGTGGTGGTTGCTTTATGCCTGTAGTAGATGTCTATAGTTAAATCACTTTAATGAACTTTACAGCTATTAATTTTATTAACTGGAGTAAACAAACACACAACTACTACATTAGGCACTACTAGACTTAGACTCTAGTAATCATATCACTTTGCTCTGAAGGTATTAATGTTGTTCACTAATTAAACTATCCATTACCATCTCTGTGAGGAATAAAAACGAGTCATGAAATTTAAAAATTTGCTGTAATAAAATCAAAATGTTAAAAAAAATCTTATGAAATCTTTGCGCAGGTATGTGTAAAACAAATAGATGTTCTCGGAGTGGTGTTGTTGTTCCTTCTCTTTCGATCTTCTTTGTCTTTTTTTACAATCGTTGACCACGACGACAGCCCTTTCTCCGGGTTGAGTCTGACGGAATTGGTGTCACATTCTTAATACGTCCAATATTCATGTTGGATCGAGCTAAAGCACGAAGAGCTGACTGGGCCCCTGGTGCAGGAGTCTTAGTTCTGTTTCCTCCAGTTGCTCTTAATTTAATATGAAGAGCTGTAATTCTAGGCGATTTACATTTTTCAGCAACATCTTCAGCTGCTAACATAGCAGCGTAGAAACTGGCTTCATCACGATCTGCCTTCACTTTTATCTCTCCAGTAAAACGAGCAATTGTTTTTCTTCCTGATAAATCTGTCTTCATATTAAATCAAAAGCAACTGAAGGAAACAGAACTAAGACTCCTGGACCAGGGGCCCAGTCAGCTCTTTGTGCTTTAGCTCGATCCAACATGAAGATTGGACGTATTGAGGATGTGACACCAATTCCGTCAGACTCAACCTGAAGAAAGGGTGGTCGTCGTGGTTGACGATTGTAGAAGAAGACAAAGAAGATCAGAAGACAAGGAACAACAACACCACTCCAAGAACATCCATTTGTTTTACACATACCTGTGAAAAGGTTTCATAAGATTTTTTCAAACATTTTGATTTTATTACAGCTAACTGAGCCAACACAATCCACGAAGCTACGTTTAATTGTATTTAATGAAAAATGAAAAATGAAAGCCAAATGCGTACACATTGAATCGTTTAAATTTGCGATTTGTGTGCTATACTGTGCATTGATAATGAAGTGAAGTTATTGTAGTGACGATAGTGATTTTGAAATGCTTATGCAGATAAAATTAGATACATTATAATTATTGATGTATAAAAAACTCGCATACCTTACATATTTCCTTATAGCATTCCCATGTCTTTAATTTTCATGAAAATCCTAAATTTTTCAAGTATGATTTAGAATTGGTGTAGCAACCGCCTAATTTAGTTCTTAATAATAAATATTTACATTTAGTAAGTAGTATGTACAAAAATTAAACCACCATGTAATTAATCTCTTAATACTCCAGGCAAAATTTATGTTTCGTGTGCAATGAAAAATTATTGAAGTTAAAGTCATTGTTAGAATTTGAAATTCAAACATTATTATGGTTGGTCAGTTTGTAATGTCTTCTCAATGAGCATGTATTTCGGTAGTTTAGGTCGCAAACTGGACAGAAGAAGAGCCTTGGATCACAATGTAGGAGAAAATGGTCTTTCAGTTTTCTATCGGCAGTCATTGTTGATTCAGTCTTAAAATTGCAGTTACGGACACGACAAACATGCACTGCAAAAATTAAAAAGAAAATGATTCGTGAATTAAAAAAACAATTATTAATTTACCGTTTAACCAGTGACACACGGCCACACGGTCGACACTGTTGGTCAATCATGCATAAAAGACGAAACACAAAACACGACTGTGTTGAGGTTGAGTATTAAATTATTAGGCATAAAATAAGAGACAATATGGTTAGTAAAATTTAGCAACATGGTTTAAAGTTATAATTTGAAACTCACTAAGTTTGTCCACATTTGTTTGCCCGTTTTCAGTATTTACTATATTTGATTTCACTAAAGTATCAAAAAACTGCTTGTAATGTTCTAAAGTAATTCTGGCCATATTATCGGTTACTTTTATGAAAAAATCCGAGTGAACTTTTTTTTCCTGATCTCAAAACCTCAAATTAGGAGACGTGTTGTCACTATTGGCAGCAATATTGGCATAAGAATGTCCTAAAATCCTCCAAAACTGGTTAACTGAACAACTAAAAACTTGAAAAATCATACTAGATAAATTCTAAACTGGTGTTAGTCCGCAGGTTTTAGTGTTAGTGTGTGGGCTTTGGTGATTGCTCAAGCTTTAGCTTTAGCAACTTTAGCAGTGGTGGTGGTTGCTTTATGCCTGTAGTAGATATCTATGGTTAAATCACTTTGATTTACTTTACAGCTTTTAATTTTATTAACTAGAGTCAACAAACACACAACTACTACATTAGGCACTACTAGACTTAGACTCTGGTAATTATTTCACTTTGCTCTGAAGGCATAAATGTTGTTAACTAATTAAACTATCCATTACCATCTCTGTGAGGAATTAAAACGAGTCATGAAATTTAAAAATTTGCTATAATAAAATCAAAATGTTCAAAAAAACTTATGGAACCTTTCCACAGGTATGTGTAAAACAAATAGATGTTCTTGGAGTGGTGTTGTTGTTCCTTGTCTTCTGATCTTCTTTGTCTTTTTCTACAATCGTTGACCACGACGACCACTCTTCCTCTGGGTTTAGTTTGACGGAATTAGTGTCACACCCTCAATACGTCCAATCTTCATGTTGGATCGAGCTAAAGCACAAAGAGCTGACTGAGCCCCTGGTCTAGGAGTCTTAGTTCTGTTTCCTTCAGTTGCTGTTGATTTAATATGAAGACATATTTATCAGAAAGAGAAATAATTGCTCATATCACTGAAGGGATGAAAGTAAAGGCAAATAGTGATGCAGCCAGTCCCTACGCCGCTATGTTAGCAGCTCAAGATGTTGCTGAAAAATGTAAATCGCCTTGAATTACAGCTCTTCATATTAAATTAAAAGCAACTGGAGGAAACAGAACTAAGACTCCTGGACCAGAGGCCCAGTCAGCTCTTCGTGCTTTAGCTCGATCCAACATGAAGATTGGACGTATTAAGGATGTGACACTGATTCCGTCAAACTTAACACGTACGAAGGGCTGTCGTCGTGGTCAACAATTGTAGAAAAAGACGAAAAAGGTCGAAAGAGAAGGAACAACAACACCACTTCGAGAACATCCATTTGTTTTACACATACCTGGGGAAAGATTTCATAAGATTTTTTCAAACATTTTGATTTTATTACAGCTAGTACAATCTACGAAGCAAATTAGAGTTAGGATTTTGCCGTTCGAGTTAAAAGTAAAAGACTGCAGAACTGTGAATAATTGACTGGGCCCCTGGTCTTGGAGTCTTAGTTCTGTTTCCTCCAGTTGCTCTGAATTTAATATAAAGAGCTGTAATTCCAAGAGATTTACATTTTGCAGCAACATCTTGAGCTGCTAACATAGCGGCGTAGGGACTGGCTTCATCACGATCAGCCTTTACTTTCATCCCCCCAGTATTACGAGCAATTGTAACTCTTCCTGATAAAAAAATCCGTGACATGAATAAATGTGTCATTGAAACTGGCATGAATGTGGGCCACGCCGAAGACCATCTCTCCTTCACGTACTCTATCAGTTCGGAATCAGCTAAAATATCATCATGTCTTGGAGCAAAACTATACCATCCCCATCCCCATGCGTATCAGCTAATGGGTAAGACACCAAGTTTACATTCTGAATTCTGGCAGTTTTTAGATCTTGAACTTCACAGGACTGAATGGTTTTATTCGTGTCTGAATCAGTAGTTGTGCCATTCTTGTCAACATTTTCAATAGTCTGTAAATAAAAATAGAATAATATTGTGTCCCTTGTTAGAGATTTTCTATATAGGACCATTTTAGAGACTTATATACGGTTTTCATAGCCCCATGTATCACACATGCACACGCAGTCCAGTGGTTAAACGACCAGCAAAAAGTTAATTAGCCTGAAGCCATCGACCAGGCTGTTGCCAAGGCCAGGGGGAAAGCGGAAGCGAGTTCTTTCCCAAGGGCCGACACGACTGTCCCCATTAACAGTCGGCAGGATCAATCCCAGGCCCCAGGAACGTCGTGAACTAGGAAGCTCGACGTTACTGATCTGGGAGATCCACTGGCCGGGGCTACAAGGCTAAAGTAAGGCTTAAGGTCAAGATCGTGGGAGGGAAACCCAGCCAGCCACAGCATCAGATGGAGTCAAGCTGTGGCACCACTGGGCTGGTGTGCCTTATTTTTGTAAGGAGGCAAAAAACACCTATATAATTTATTAGTTCAATTGTTGCTTGCTGTAACACTAATGTAACAGTTGTAATATAACTGTAGTACAAATAAAGTATCAAGTATCATAGCTTACCTGGCCAGTGCAGTTAAATCTAGATGAAGACATTGTTGTAGCTGCTGCTGCTAATAGTAGTTATTATTTATTTATCAACACAAAGACACAGAATGTAGACCCGTGTCTCAAAACCCTAATACACTAATTTATTTATTCTTGAGGAATTAAAAACAAAAACAAATAAGAAGTACATTAAAAAATACCAGAATACTAAATACAAGAAACTGGTAGAACTTTTGATTTAATATTTTAAATTTTGTAATAATTACTAAGTCCATAGGTCAGTAAGTAGATAAAACTGTGTAATAAGTTGCAGAGACTACAGAGTACTGACTGTCAACCGTATTAGTGCTCCAACCACATATAATTTAAGAATTAAACAGAACACAGAACACAAGACACTTTTTACTTAACCCTTAAATAGCTAAGCAAGTCAAACTAAAACAAAAATATAACATTGTGTTTACACACCTACCTACCTAATCCAACCAACCCACCAAAGTCACAGTGAGTCAGAGTACAAGTACATGTGAGAAGCTTAAATTGTTTATTTATTTTTATTTTTTTTGTATGTTACGTTCTGCACATGCACCTCGACTTTCTCGTTTGGAACTTGGAACCCTTCCGTTACGTTGACCCATGATGAATTTACCTTGGTTAGATGACTCAAAATTGAAAAGTGTATAAGAAGCAGACTACACGGCACGACTTGTCACGAGATCCTCTACTGCACACAAAACTTAGTCAAAATTGAACTAATTAGTTAGATTTCTCTAGGACCTCAAGTACGTGAAGGAGAGATGGTCTTCGGCGTGGCCCACATTCATGCCAGTTTCAATGACACATTTGTTCATGTCACGGATTTTTTATCAGGAAGAGTTACAATTGCTCGTTATACTGGGGGGATGAAAGTAAAGGCTGATCGTGATAAAGCCAGTCCCTACGCCGCTATGTTAGCAGCTCAAGATGTTGCTGCAAAATGTAAATCTCTTAGAATTACAGCTCTTTATATTAAATTCAGAGCAACTGGAGGAAACAGAACTAAGACTCCAAGACCAGGGGCCCAGTCAATTATTCACAGTTCTGCGGTCTTTTACTTCTAACTCAAACGGAAAAATGCTAACACTAATTTGCTTCGTGGATTGTGTTGACTGTAATAAAATCAAAATGTTTAAAAAAATCTTATCAAATCTTTCCACAGGTATGTGTAAAACAAATGGATGTTCTCGAAGAGGTGTTGTTGTTCCTTCTCTTCCGATCTTCTTCGTCTTCTTCTACAATCGTCGACCACGACGACCACCCTTTCTCTGGGTTGAGTCTGACGGAATTGGTGTCACATCCTCAATACGTCCAATCTTCATGTTGGATCGAGCTAAAGCACGAAGAGCTGACTGGGCCCCTGGTCCAGGAGTCTTAGTTTTGTTTCCTCCAGTTGCTTTTAATTTAATATGAAGAGCTGTAATTCCAAGGGATTTACATTTTTCAGCAACATCTTAAGCTGCTGACATAGCGGCGCAGGGACTGGCTGCATCACTATTTGCCTTTACTTTCATCCCTCTAGTAATACGAGCAATTATTTCTCTTCCTGATAAATATGTCTTCATATTAAATCAAGAGCAACTGGAGGAAGCAGAACTTAGACTCCTGGACCAGGGGCCCAGTCAGCTCTTCGTGCTTTAGCTCGATCCAACATGAAGATTAGACGTATTGAGGGTGTGACACTAATTCCGTCAAACTCAACCCAAAAAAAGGGTGGTCGTCGTGGTCAACGATTGTAGAAGAAGACGAAGAAGATCGGAAAAGAAGGAACAACAACACCACTCCGAAAACATCCATTTGTTTTACACATACCTGTGAAAAGGTTTTATTGGATTTGTTTAAACATTTTGTTTTTATTACAGCCAACTGAGCCAACACAATCCACAAAGCTACGTTTAATTGTATTTTATAAAAAATAAAAAATAAAAACCAAATGCGTGCACATTTAATCGTTTAAATTTGAGATTTGTGTGCTATATTGTGCATCGATAATGATGTGAAGTTATCGATAGTGATTTTGAAATGCTTATGCAGATAAGAATAGATACATTTTAAATATTGGTGTATTAAAATCTCGCATACCTTAAATATTTCCTTATAGCATTCCCATGTCTTTAATTCTTATGAAAATCCTAAATTTTTAAATTTAATTCAAAGTGGTGTAGCAACCGCTTAATTAAGTTGTTAATAATAAATATTTACATTTAGTTAGTAGTACGTACAAAAATTAAACCACCATGTAATTAATTTCTAAATACTCCAAGCAAAATTTATATTTCTTGTTAAAACATTGCAACCTAAATTTAAATACACATTTTTAATAATAAAGTTATTATTTTTCTTTCAAATTTGCTTGATTGCACATGATTTTTCTTCATGATGGCTGTTAATTGGTTTCTGGGTTGGCATTCGCTCCTGACTTTGCTTTCATCTTCTTTTTTTGCGTCAACTTTGGCTTTATCTTCGGCAATGAAAACCTATTAAAGTCGACGTCATTGTTGGAATTTGAAATTGAAACATTATTATGGTTTGTCAGTTTGTAATGTCTTGTCAATGAGCATGTATTTTGGTAGTTTCAGTCGCAAACTGGACAAACAAAGAGCCTTGGATCACAATGTAGGAGAAAATGGTCTTTCAGTTTTCTATCGGCAGTCATTGTTGATTCAGTCTCAAAATTGCAGTTCGGGACACGGCAAACACGCACTGCAAAAATCAAAAAGAAAATGATTTGTGAATTAAAAAAACAATAATTAATTTACTGTTTAACCAGTGATACACGGTCGACACTGTTGCTTAAACATGCATAAAAGACGAAACACAAAACACGAATGTGTTGAGTATTAAACTATTAAGTATAAAATAAGAGACAATATGGTTAATAAAATTTAAAATGATAGCAACATGGTTTAAAGGTATAATTTGAAACTCACTAAGTTTGTCCACTTTCGTTTGCCCGTTTTCAGTATTTACAATATTTGATTTCACCAAAGTATTAAATAACTGTTTGTAATTTTCTAAAGTTATTCTAGGCAGACTATCGGTTTCTTCTAGAAAATAATCTAAGTGAACTTTTTTCGTCTTATTCTCAAAACCTTTAATTGGGGAACGTGGACGTGTCACTATTGGCAGCAATACTGGCATAGATTCCTTGTCTTGATGAAGATTAGATTGTTGAACAGGTTGAACTAGAAGTGGACGTGGAGTTGTTGGTGTTTCATTGTCATCCAATGCTGCTACAACGGCATTTGATTTTTTCATTTTCAGCTTCAGCAGAGAACCCTTAGGTGGTTTGAATTTTAGTGAATTTGGATTTTTCTTTATTATTGCTGCTTTATTGCCTTTATCACTTCTATGTACCAATTTTCTTTTAAGGTGACCCCTACGTTTTATTATTGGTGATGTGGAAGTGGAATTTTCTAATGAAGTATTTTTTGGAATAGTTAGAAATTTTGATTGTGAAATTGAACCACTTTCTTTTTTTGAATATAATTTGTTGCTAAGTGCCGTCAAATTTCTGCTAGAACACTGTTTTTCAAATTCACAGATCTCTGTTTGTGGTACTTTCGACTTACGGGGCGCGAGCGTTTGAATTGACAACAAGTACTTTCCAGAGCTAAAACACTTTAAAAATTCTAAAACCATATTCAATGGAAACGAAAATAGGTACAACTCTCAAACAAACATTAACATATCCCAAAAATTATACTCTATAAGCATCGGATCGAAGATTATAGTGTCAGCAACTAGTTTGTGAAATTTGATCTAAAAAACGAAAGTGTTAATTCTCAAGTTCTGCCTCGCGAGAAAAGAAGAACACCTAACAAAACCTGGAACACAAATTTGCCCCTCAACTTCCACTCCACTCCACTTATAACACGTGCAACCAGATCCTTGTGCTAGATAAAAATACCTCCAATAGTGGAACCAAAAGCAGACACGTTGTAGGTTTTATTACATTTAACTATATTAAACCACATTAAAACACATTAAAACCTCTAAATGCCTAAAGAAAAGAATGGATCCGGATCAGGATCCAGCTCGAACTCAAATCTGGAACCACTTACTACAATAATGAAAAGACTAGATATACTGGATACCATGAAAAAAAAGATCGACAAACTAGAAACAATGGAAAAAAAGATCGACAAATTGGAAACTATGGAAAATAAGATGGAAACAATGGGGAAACAGATCGTCAAACTGGACAGTAACTTGGAAGCTACAGTTTCAAAAGCAGTAACGTCAGCTCTAGCAGAAATCAACAATAAGTTAAAAGAATTTGAAAACAAAATAAATAAAATCGAAAACAGACTGAATTCAATAGACAAGAATATTGCAGCTGACAAGTCGTACATAGTAATTTATGGAATTTCGAACGAAGAACATCCCATGGAAATAGCACATAAGGTAATAATGGAAACTATGGAGGTCGACGACGTCAACATACTAACTGCCAAAAGACTGACAACCAAGGACGGAAAGGAGTCGCCTGTACTAGTTTAACTTCCCAACACATTTGCAGCCATGGAAGTTCTAAGCAGAAGTAAACATCTTATAGGGTCAAAGTTTAGGGTGAGTGAAAATCTCTCAAAAAAGAAACAAGAAGTGAAACGGAAGTTAGTGATTCACGTAAAAAAACTGAAAGTCCTTAGTAAACGCGTAAAAATCAACGGATTCAACAAGTGCATAGTTAATGACGAGCAGTTTATTATGGTTGGAAAGAAATTACAAAAATACGAACAATAAAATCCAAACTAACGAAAAACCAGAACCCAATAATGACTGAAAAAGTAATAACCATTCCAAAACTAGTGATATCCTAAGTTCTGAATCGACTATGTGACTATAAATATTTAACGTTAACCAATTATAACTTGTACTATGGAAAACAATTAATACTTTTATTTAATAATATTATAATTTTTAATAATTTACTGTACTAAACATATTTACTTAATTACTTAAATCTAATTGCAGCATATTACATTTGTAAAACGTTTTGCTAACTTTGTGTGATAGGTGTTATGCCTTAAGGCACAATAAAGTTAATCAATCAATCAATCAATCATGGTACTTTCGACGTATTCAAAGATTTAGTTTTAGTTTGCTTTCTAGGTCGACCAGGACCTCTTCGCTTCAGTGAAGATAAAACTTGGGATGACTCAACGGGCATTGTTGAGTTTATGTGCGTTGGTGTCGGTGTCGGTGTTGATGAATCTTGTAAATGCACTACCATGGTGTGTGAACGTGAATGTGAATCATCTTGAGTTTCAGTTTCGTCAATGACAACAGGTTCTTTGGGGGTCAAATAAGGATTAAATCGTGCTCTACGAACAATAAAAGAGTTGAAGTTCGAATTAATGTCATTGTCATCACAAGGTATTAACGGTGAGATCACTGTATTGGACGGTGTTGGTGTCGGTGTCGGTGACGTGTTGTTGCTGTTGATATAAGTTGGCAAAGTTGGTGATGGTTCTGACTTTAATTCTTCTAATAACTCGTTCTCTTGAATTTCACCGTCACCATGAGGGTTAGCAACAAATAGGTTACAATTTTCTGCATTGTTAGCAATTATATTAATTCGTAAGGGTCCTTGATCTGATTGTGATGTAGCTTCCTTAGCAGATATAGGCAAAGGCACAGGTTGTACTCCGCAGCCACTCTTGCCCGTGCAATTAACACACTTAGAAACGTAAATATTTACTGTGCTGTTCTGCCCTATTGTAAATAATCCAGCCCCCAATTCTATAAAAACGAAACAAAAAAATACATATGTCAAATATCAATAACCAGTAATTAGGTGAGACTGCATTGTGGAGCATCAAAGCATGTATAGCAGATAGCTGCATGTAGCCTGTAGCTACTTTTTTTGCTTAACACATAATGATGTTTAATGTTTAAATATATAATTATAAACTTACCTTGCAAATAATTAGCACCAGCACTGCAACTTGTACTTGACGATACCGCATTTATGCCTGGAAGTTTCATTTGGAGCTGAATGTCTGCACAATTATTAGTTGTTGACAAAATACTTATGTTTGCTGAAAATTTAGGTTTTGGTTCGTGTTGCAACTAAGTAGCAGAACCTGTGGCTGAAGTTGCAGATCTGTCAACTGATGCTGAAGTCAAAAAACTATAGGTAGGAGTAGGGGTAGACGTCCGTAATTCGATAGGCTTCAAAATACTGGTTTTTGTTGTTGTGGATGGGTCAGAAAAGGCTGAACTAACTTCGTTAATTTTGCTTGCTTCCTGTAGAGACACCGACAGGGATTCTTGACTTCCGTTGTGGGCAATAATGCTCATGTTTGTTGCATTATTAACTAAATTGCGTCGAGCACCAAACATTAAGCTCCTTTCATCACTTTCATGAAATTTCAGACCAATACTCCTGCTTTTCGAACTTCTGGTAGTCATACTTCTACTGTTATTATCTTCAGATGAAAATATAAAATCAGTTTTTTTGCTATTAATATATTCGGCTTCATTATCAATATTGTCAAACCCCCGAATCCCGCCAGGTATAATATCTGAACTGCTAGATAGATCTAAATCTAGCCCTGTGATTGCAGAAACGTCCAAAATATCTGAACTGTCTAAAGTATTGTTAAAAATGTAATCCGGATCAGACATTTAATTAGTAGTTAAAATTTACCTAAAATAACACAATTATTTTTATTTTAAAATAGTTAAGTGTCACGGTCTCACGGTTCACAATAGTTCACATCAGCTCAAGTTTCAACACCATTTGCCATTTACGCTGCTTACACACCACAATCACAAGCCACTGCTTCAATTTAAATATTACTAGCAGTACAGTAACCGTCACCAGTGCCAGTGCCAGTGCCAGTGCCAGGTGCCAGTGCCAGTACCAATTGCAGTTTTCAGTTTGCAGTACTCGATATTTTTTTGGAAGACAGTACTGAGTCTAAAATGAGCCAGACGGTCACTTTTGAATGAGTCGGACTCAATACCCCACTACGGAAACGAAAAACCCATGAGCCCTCAATATGGGCTCATGGCATGAGTCCAAATGAGTCCAGAGGAAAATTGAGTGAGCCTGGCATGAGCCCAACAGTTTTTGGTTTTGTCGACCGGGAGGGCGGTCGTGAACGAAAACAGCCAGGTCACTTTTGTTTTGTCTTACTATGCCTGACATGCAGTTAAAATAGGTTGAAAAAAATTAAAGTTAGAACTGGGGTTACTTAAAACTATGATATTTGAATGACGTCATTATGGACGATCCCTGAATATCTATACTACGTATAGATATGTCGCTGACATGCAGTTATAATGGGTTGGAAAACAATTTAAAGTTGGAACTTGGGTTACTAAAAACTATGATATGTGAATGACGTCATTAAGAACGATCCCTGAATATCTATACTATATATAGATATGTTCCCGACCTGCAGATCAAAAAGGTTGGAAAAATATTTAAAGTTGGAACTAGGGGTATTAAAAACTATGATATTTGAATAAATGACGTCATTATAGACGATCCCTGAATGACTATATCACTATTGATATGTCACTGACACGTAGTTAAAATAGGTTGAAAGAACATTTAATATTGAAAATGGGGGTATCTAAATCTGTAAAATGTTAAGAACATCATTAATTGACGATCCATTACCATCTTTCACCCAATTACTTACGTATGTCCGTGATCTGTAGTAATAAATAGAAATCAGTATGCTCGAACTCTGAAGCCTAGACTCTAGACCTGAGTATGGAGATGTTCCAATTAACCTCTGCGACACTCCAGTCCCAGACCGACGACCACTGCACCAGGCTGTCCTGTGAACGTACATATGTAAGTAGTACGTTTACTTGTAATAGAAATTCGTCAAAAGTTTTCATGTGTATTTTTAATGGCGACAGTTGACAATCTCTTAGCTCCGTATGTACCTCCATGTATCTCAGTGGCAAGTATTGAAATGCCTGTAAAGCCGTGCCAGACATCCGTTTTTCTTGCATTCTTTTTAATGCTAAAAAGTTGGTCCAATAAGTCGTTAATTGTGAAAAATTGGTAAATCCGTTTAATTCCAAAAACAAAAGTTTTTTATTTTATCGTATTCACGATCATTTAAAATTTATTTGAAAAATGTAGGTGGAAAACTGTGACCTGTGGAGCACGACAAAAAAATATCGACAGACAGACAGACGGACAGAGCCATTCCTATAATAGATGCTTAAGCTCAGCATCTAAAAATATACAAACCCATCAATACCTAACAAATCACACAATCACGCAATGTTCAATTAAATTCAAACTAAAATTGCAAATTCTGAATTGTGCGGACTGCGTAGAATTTTAAATAAGACACCTGAAAGCTAATGAATTGGAAACAATTGTAGTTTTAACTTTCATATTTAGCTTGTCAGATTCTGAGCATAAAGTGCAAAAAGATTTAGGATTTTCGCACAATATTAAAAATGTATTGAGTGCTGGAAGTAATATAAAATGACAGGGACCTTGAATAGTGTGTAGACTTGTTAAACTTTGACATTGACACAATCTTTTCAGTTCAAGTTTAAAGACGCGCGTAAATTTTCAATTCAAGTAAGCATTGATTGTAGACATCCTACGTGCTGTAACATGCCTGTAAGTGAGCCAATCAAATATTCATTTCGAGGCTAATTAGTATTACTGGTCACACCACCCGCCACACATGAAATTAGGTGCACAATAACTTCTAACGTGTCTCTTTCTAAATTAATATGACATAGGAAAGTAGCTACCTTCATAGCTAAAGGTATAGATGATTTTTGATCTTGGGTTGTACTAAATGAATGCATTCCGAGTGAAGCTACTGTACAAATTCTGTCATTCTGTACAAATATTTATGTGGGAAGTACTGACTACTGGTTAATACTAATGATCTTACTAAGCTGAATGTTAATAAGCTATACATAGGCTATAATTACAACCAGTCTAGTCAAGCCAGGATAGTATACTGCCCTAGAAGTAAAAATTCAAAAATTTCCATTTTTGCAAAAAAATTAGTCTATAAAATTAGGCATTAAAAATAATGTTTTTCCAAACTTTTTCAAAAAGATATAAATGTTCGAATTTTGAAAAATCCTGAAATGACTTCTTATAAACGTGTCTGAACGTTAGGAAAAATTAAATTCGCCAAAATCAGATGAGATCTGTAGAAGTTACAGGGCGGCAAAATATTAAAATTTGAATTTTTTTCAACTTTGGCGACATACTGTGACTAAATAACGCAAAATGCAATCAAGTTACTTTGAATCTCTACTATTTAAAAGTAGCCTAATTTTTTTTAGAAATGACTTTATGAAATTGGCGGGTACCATGTGACACCATTCCCTTGTAAGATTTAGTTAAGTGTTTAGAACTAGAACTGACTAGCTGACTAGAACTAGAACAAATTTCATTTAAAAAGCTACCGCTTCAACAGATATGACTCCCGCCTACTATCAAGGCACCAATTTTGTAATTTGGAACTAACTAGAACAATAACTAAGTTACAACTATCAAATCAAGAACTAGAAATTACTATCAAAAGTGAAGTTAGAACTATAAATAACTAGAATACAAAGATTGTCTTTGAATTTTAGAACTAGAACTAGCTAGAACCAGGGTGACAAGAACTAATACGAACTCGAACTAAAACAATTTAAGGAACTAAACAACATTGGGTATGCTTATTATAAAAAATGTGAAGAACCTTGTCATACTATTTATGTATCATCATTAGCTATGTAGAATTAGTAGAATTAAACACGGAATAGAATAATTCGTTATCAGCAGAGGAGTCTAAGAATCGTCCAGAAACGACGTCATGGATAAATCTCTATTTTTTAGAAGCTATGACCACTCTGCGCTTTCAGCTTAAACACTAGTACTGGTACTAGTGGCTATATCTTTACCATTGTATGTAATCGCAGTAGCCAAGAATAACAAACTACCAACTCACTTTTCTGATAAGACCACCATATATAATTATACCATATATACACATTTATAAAACCCATTGAAGTATCATTTAAGTACAATACTCTATGAGAGACTTCAGTTTAAATTAGTCGTTATTGCGATACTCATATCTTGTTATTGTTTTTGATTAAGACGTTTTTTTTTGTCTTCAATTGAATCATGTGACTCACAACCAACACCAACATCCGTCAGTATGACTGTTGGAAGGAAGAACTGCGGTTTAAACTTCCTGTGTCGCAGTCCCAAAATAGAGTATAAACACCTTACTACATAATGTACGTAGTTTGTGTAGTGGAAAAGTTTATTCGATTTGTTTTGTGCTTTTATAAAAATATATTCACAATTATTATAACGTAGAAGACTGTAGACAGTAGACAGTCGAAGTGGTTCCCATTATTTGTGGAATATTTTTCTGCTTATCCCATTTTAATTGTTATATTTATTAAACCCAGTTGACAGTTGTATTACTGAATTAGTTAATGGTGCTTGGGACCAGTGTAACTGTGATAACTCAAAAACTCACGACACAAGGTTAGTATTTTAAATTTTAAATTTTTTATTGACTGTTAAATTAACAAACGACCACAGGCTTTTTAAGGCTTTAACAAAATTTGCTAAAATTGATTCAAAACAGAAATTTTAGAAACTCAAAAAACAAATAGTCATCAAAATGGTTAACAATTGGTTGTGGATTGCTATTGTGAGCCTGTTTCTCTGTTGTTGTGGACTGGCAACATCTGCAGAGGTTAACGAAAACAGTAAAGGTAAAAACAAATATCACAAAATATTACAATCAAACTAATTGTAAGGGATAGTCCATAAATGATGTCTTTAAAAAACTCTTATTTTAATCACCCTATGATTCACGTACTATGAGCTTAACCATTGCGCAGTTGGCAGTTGGCTACCTTAAACGTAGCCGGATAATGTTGCCAGCGCAGGCAGCCCCCGCTATTTGAATTTTAAAAAAAAAACACGTAAATGGAACATTTTGCAGTTTTCCAAAATATGTAAAAAGAATATTTTGACTTTTCAAAAACATGCAAAATAAATGTTTTTGCACTTTTTCAAAACATGGAAATAAAACATTTTTCACTTTTCTCAAACCATGTAAATGAAATATTTTGCAATTTTCAAAAACATATGAATACATTTTTTTTACACATTTCAAAAACATGCAAATAAAACATTGGACACTTTTCCAAAACCATATAAAAAGAAAATTTTGAACTTTTCAAAAACATGTAAATACAAAATTTTGCTTTACCAAAGAAAACCACCAATAAAATTAAAATAGTGGTTTTTGTATATGGAAAAAAATGCTACCTAAAATCAATTCCTTCGTCCGGCCCTGACCTTTAACATGGGATGTAATCTAATACTACATAAGATTCACTGACCCCACCCATGACATCATTTATGGACGAACCCTAATATTATTCCAAAGCTGAATCAAGGCAGTCTTCTTTAGTAAATTCGCACATCATTGTTTGCTGCATAATTAAAACCTTTTGCAATTTTTTTAGAAACTGTACAAGAAAATTCAAACCCAACCATTTCCCGTAAGGAACGCTCCCTTGCGGATACATTTCGAGAATCATACCTACAACATGAAACACGGCCGTTCAACAACTGTCGAGCCTCCACTGAGGAAGTTCTTCAGCGCGCCTCCCAAATTACGAATGCCTGGTCGCCAGACCACAAAAACGGAACGGACCCCGCACCTACTTTTAACCACACCGCAGGAAGTCGACATGGAAGACTTGAGGAAATGCGGAGTTTCTTCTCAGATATCAACATTTGCATGTTAACTAACATAGACTGGACCGTCTCAGTCCTGGACCACGTAAAAAAGGCGCTCAACATTTCAAACGAGCCTTTTTCTATCAGCCAATCAGAAAACATCCAATTCATACAGACCCTCATAGAGGACGAGCTCGCTCGGAACCATGACGAAGACTTGGAAAGCATGATAAGGTTTGCCCAAAACCAAATCTCCCAACCCGAAATGCTCACCCTTCTTAGTAATATTTACAGTAATCTTGACCACAGTGGGCAATTAAAACGCCCAGAATTTCTTATTTTTGCCTATCACTTTAACATTGGAGTAGGAGTTGTAGTAGAAAATTCGTCACTTTACCCCGCTTACACGTCCCTGAGCGCTAAAATCAATTTGCTTGCTAAGCAAAATTTAATTCCTTGGGCGCGGGACATTTTAAAAAGTGGCGTTTCCAATGGCACTCTCCAGTTCCTACGTGGGACTGGAACTGCTAATGCAGAAAAAAGCTTTGCATTTTACCTCCCACAACTTGTCGAGATGACCTATGGCGCTATTAAGATGTCCACACAGGGGACTGACGCGCGCGCTGGGGAAAAAATGCGAGATGCAGGGATTGAGCGCTTGATTCTTTTTGCAAGTTCCCTCCCTTCCCTTCCCCACAGGGTACTCGCCTACTACGAAATCTTGGTTAAAATTAAGGCAAACAGTGACTTGGTGAGTAATGCGGAGATTACGAGACTCGCCTGGATGGTTAGGCAGGACGTTGGGAAGTCCGCTTTTGACAAAGGTCAAGGGATCTTACAGAGTTTTAAAGATGAACTACCTTCCAGTATTAGACGCCTCCTGTTTAACCAGCAAAGTTACGTCGTTATTGAGAGCGTCCATTACCCAGGTTACACTCTGTACGGAAGCTCCTGGGGTAATATATACCTGTATCCTGCGAACAATTACCAGGGGGGTACAAATCAGCAATGGAAGGTTAAGGTGGTGGACAGCGGACGCTACTTTGCCTTTGAGGGGGTTGAGACCGAGAAGGGTTTCTACGAGGATGGGAATAAGAAAATTGAAGGGGGTAGGGTGTCTTCTACAGACTACACAATGCAGTGGCAAGTTCTGCCCGCTAATGGTAATGGGACAAGCGTCTACTTGAGAAATCGGAGCACAAAGAACTATTTGTCAGGCGGGTATTTTGGAGAAGCTAGCTCAAGCAAAACTGGGAAGAGAACTGAGCCGGGTACTTTTGCTAATGTTTATAGCCAGAATCAAGAGTGGGAAATTATTCATTAGGAAGGGAGCAGAGCGTTGGTGGGAGTCAAAATTTAACTAAACATGATTTTTACTTATTTTCAAAATAGCACAATTACAATTTTATGTAGTAGCAAAATGGCGTATGTCCAGCATCCAATATTTTCTAGAATCAAAATTACCTGACTCCAATTCAATTTTGTTGCAAAATGACGCCTGTCCAATGCCCAATTTGTTTTGGAACCGAATTTACCTGCCTCCAAATTTACATAGTTGCAAAAATTGCGAATGTCCAATACCTATCATTGTCTAGAACCAAATTTACCCTGATTTAAATATTTTGTGCAGTTGCAACATGACGCATGTCCAATAGTTTTTAGGATCATAAATATATGTATCAAATTTTACACGGTTGCAAAATGGCGCATGCCTAATAGTTTTTAGGATCATAAATATATGTATCAAATTTTACACGGTTGCAAAATGGCGCATGCCTAATAGTTTTAAGGATCATAAATATATGTATCAAATTTTACACGGTTGCAAAATGGCGCATGCCTAATAGTTTTTAGGATCATAAATATATGTATCAAATTTTACACGGTTGCAAAATGGCGCATGCCTAATAGTTTTTAGGATCATAAATATATGTATCAAATTTTACACGGTTGCAAAATGGCGCATGCCTAATAGTTTTTAGGATCATAAATATATGTATCAAATTTTACACGGTTGCAAAATGGCGCATGCCTAATAGTTTTTAGGGTCATAAATATATGTATCAAATTTTACACGGTTTCAAAATGGCGCATGCCTAATAGTTTTTAGGATCATAAATATATGTATCAAATTTTACACGGTTGCAAAATGGCGCATGCCTAATAGTTTTTAGGATCATAAATATATGTATCAAATTTTACACGGTTGCAAAATGGCGCATGCCTAATAGTTTTTAGGATCATAACTATATGTATCAAATTATACACGGTTGCAAAATGGCGCATGCCTAATAGTTTTTAGGATCATAAATATATGTATCAAATTTTACACGGTTGCAAAATGGCGCATGTCCAATATTTTAATAAATTGCAAATACGTCTCTGATTTTACGTAGTTGCAAAGTAACGTATGTGTAATACCAAATTATTTCTAGAATCAAGATTACCCAAGTAGAATATTATACAGTTGCAAAATGACGCATGTCCAATATTTTTGAGAATTAACTATAACTACATATCCGAATTTAATTGAACAGAATTTTAAAACTATTCTTATTCAATATCTATTGTTTTCTAGAATAAAAATTACCTTAATCCCCCGGTATATGTAGGTAGGTAACTAAAAAATAACCCATACCTAATAAATTCTCGATCTTAAATGACCTACATCTAAAAACAAATTAATATTTATAGTGACATTTTCCTTGCATTACACTAGCAAAACTATGAAGCAAAATCACTTAATAATACTTTTAAATATTTTGAATTTGTGTGACTGATTCTTCACTGACGTTCACTGTACGCCTAATACATAACTGTAGATATGATTAATTCAAAAATTATTGTTTCCTCAACAAATACTTTATAATTTCTTGTCCTAAATGAATACTTTTACGCTTAATCCATATTTAAAAATTTTTGTCACCTAGGTGGAATGTTATCTGTGTTAACATTGCTGCACTTATTGTACATTTGTGACAAACATTGTGTGTAACATATTATAAGTGTAGTCAATTTGGTTATTTACATTTCGTACTATTGATTGAGACACAATAAAATTTATCCTATGCTTCCATTAATTAAACCGCATGGTTAAGCCTCAGAAGCTCTTCCTATGTTGTAGTGAATTTGTAATTACATGTATTTGTTTATTAAAAACATAGTCATAGACGTCAACTAAAATGAAGTAAATACCCATGGGCATATTTTTACATGATCTTACAAACAATATGCAATATGACATATGCCTTTTATTTTTTTATTAAATAATTAATTACGCTCACGGAACTGATGGTTGCGTGTCACGGAGAGGGTAGACATACTTTTAATGTGTCTCCTGGGAATCGCGGGTGACTTCATTTATGAAGACCATTTTCATAAAATATGTTTGAATCAGCCAACTCACAAAATGACTAATACGTACATACAGCAAATTTGTTCAGTCTGTGAAAAAAGGGGCGCAATAAATAATTATGATAGACTATAGTGCGAAATGATCGAAAGTCACGGAAACAACTGCCTCACTCAGCATACGGTAAAGTATCTGTCGCAACTCCAGGGGCATGCAATGACCTTTTTCGGTTCTTTGCGTATGGACAGGGAGATACAGAGAATGGTACAAAACTCTGTCGCCGTGGCCATTGTTAACCGGGAGTGTGAGTGAGAAAAGAACCAGGACCAGGAGACCAGGACCAGCTTCAGGTTCAGGTTCAAGAGCATTATACGAAAACAATAGCAATAACAAAAAAGAACTTTCTTTCGTTCTCGTACTTCTTAATAATAGAGCCATATTACCATTAAATAAATAAAATCAGTAAATTAATCAAACATGGCATTACGCGGAATATGTATTTTAACATTCTTGGGCTGGTTCGGTGGCGTCTACTTTGTCTCAAAACCATGGGGTGAAAAAGCGTGTAAAAAATTTAAAACCTACTTTCACCCCTACACCCTATACGCCCTCTTCATCAACACAGCCTACTTTCTGCTCTGGCGGGATTTTTTTAACGAAATTCATTTCAATCTAGAGGACAAACCTCTGACGATGAAAATCTTTGTGTGGAGCTCCTCCCTCAGTATACATTTTTTCAACTGCTACATTCGCCTAATTTTCTGCATCTTGGCAAGGAGAATCTCTGAAATTATAAATTCAATTGGGACATTTATAACTTGTGGCGCGTCAATCCCTAAGGATCTTCGCAAGACCTGGTGTCTGTTCAATAAGTTTTTCTGGTTCATGCTGATTTTCCACACTGCTGATGCACTCCTCGTCACAGTCTTCTTCTACAGACTTTATTTGAAAAATCCAAGGCTGGACACTATGTATTTCTATGGACGGGAGAGACCCTGGTGGTACTTTATTCTTGCTTTTCTGTTTGGAACTTTTCCCACTGCCATCTCGGTCTATTTTGCATTCGGCGTCATATTCACGATGACTTTCTGTGTTTTGGCCATTTTTGAGGATTTCGCCCTGACGTTGCATGCACTGGGACGAAACTATACTACAGGAGATCAGTATAAACCATTGATCAATAACGTGGACCATGTGACGTTAACAGTAGGGCCTCCTTCCGGGGCAAATTCTGAAGCGGAAATTTCTATCTACGAGGATGACATCGAAGCAAGACGCAGTTCTGTGGCAATTTCGCCGTCGTGGGGATTTATGAAAGGGGATCTTCTTCACAGATTTGAGCGTGTCAAAGATTTATTCGCCCAATACGACTTCATTGTAGGGCCACTGGTTCTTTGTCTCATTATTCGGAACGTTTTCACTGTCATCAATGGGGCTACTGCTATTATTGTAGGAACGAATCCGCTAGAGGGCGATACTGGCATTGGCTGCAAGTACTCACATCTACTGGGGGACTTGGCACAGTTTGTTATTCTGGAGTTGGGTTCTTGGGCAAAGAGGCGGGTAAGATTGCAGATTGCAGAACCAGTTTTTGTGTTTACCTGTCCCACCTGGTCTATGTTTGCCAAACCGGCAAAAATAACCTACCCGGCAAATTTTACTCCCGGCGAAAAACGCCCGGCGAGACAGGTAGAAAATCTTAATTTCTAATTACTAAAATATTATAATATTTTTCTTATTTTTTTCTTATATGTGAGATGGACAAATGGAAACTTGACCTGGAGAAAATGATCCTGCTAATACCGAAAAGTTTGGAGAAAGAGCAGCTCTCTGAAGTAGTGGACCAAGTTAGACGGTGGAAATGGGAAATGACTGCCTGTGGCTTTTTTCACGTTAATCGGCAACTCATGTCTGGGGTCAGTTTTATCAATTATGGGTCACAAGAAAATACAATGTTATATCTAAATTACCTAGGCGGAAATATTTAATTTGAGTTTTTGTTTCAGATTGTGTCAACAATGTTGTCGTACATTGTCATTTTGTTTCAACTAAATCTCTCAGAGAGAAGCAACAGCAGCGGGCTCATCACGGTCCAGATTGAAAATACAACGGAAATTTAAGTTACGACTAAAAGCCAAGTTGAAAGAATGAGGGTTGCAATAATAAAAAATAATCAACATGCTGTGTATTCGAGCCTGTCATGTATTTCTACCATGAGCCATATAATAGGATTTTGTGATAGATAATTAATTAATTTAGTTAGCTTTAATAATTATATATCGTCTGTGAAGAACCAAAATGACCCATATCCATTTTTAGCTAAAAACAATATCAACTATCTAAAAAAGTATTGAAACATGCCTTGAAAGCATTTAAATAGAATATTTTGCACTTTTAAAAAACATGTAAATAGAAAATTTTATGCTTTTCAGAAACATGTAAATACAACATTTTACACTTTTCAAAATCATATAAATACAGCATTTTACACTTTTTTAACACATGTAAATACAACATTTTACACTTTTCAAAATCATATAAATACAACATTTTACACTTTTTAAAAACTCTTAATTAACATTTTACGCATGTTTCTCATTTTTTTAATGACATAGCTCATTTTAATTTTAGCTTAAATTGGATATGGGTCATTTTGGTTCTTCACAGACGATATGTCAAACAATGCTTACATGGTTTTATTAAAGCCCGAATGCAAAACAAAAGCATTTATTGTCGTGTTTAAATTAAGCACAATATGAATTTTTTGCGCAATAATTATTATAGTACCTATGTTGAAATCGCTATATTTATTTGAAATTTGTCCTAAGCAATAAAATCCCTGTTGAATAAAAGAAACGTATAGTAAGTAGGTATGGATTTAAAATTTGAAGTTAATTGCTAAAAATCCAAATGATTACTTTATTTAAATCAAACATACACGCTTACTTTAACAAATTAGTTTCGCTAATTACGAAGACCCAGCTTGTAATTGTAATTTATTATTAATGAAACGTAACACCGTTGTTTAGCAGGCCTACCAAAACTACTGATGACGTATGACACTAGTTATGGACGACCCTGAAATAGTTTTAATACTATAGTTAGTAATTAGCTATAGTATATCTTATGTAAAGACCCAAAAATAAAAATCCAATATCTAAAAAAATATGTATATTAAAATATGTCTTGCAAGCATTTAAATACAACATTTTACACTTTTAAAAAACATGTAAATAAAACATTTGACACTTTTCAAAAACATGTAAATGAAACATTTTGCAATTTTAAAAAACATGTAGATCGAACATTAGGCACTTTTCAAAAACATGTAAATGAAACATTTTGAAATTTTGAAAAACATGTAAAAAGAACATTTTACACTTTTTTAAAATATATATATGAAACATATTGCAATTTTGAAAAACATGTAAATGAAACATTGTGCAGTTTTCAGAAATATGTAAATAGAACATAATCGCATTTTGATTCCAGTTTGAATCGGATATGGGTCATTTTGGTTCTTCACAGATGATATGTAATTAAGAAGATAACAAATAAATAACTCTGGTGCGAGCGAAGAATTTTTGAATAATTATGTATTAACTCCATCTGACCATAATATTTGTACTTGATTCCATCATTTTAAAATTTGTCTGACGAGCATAACCCGGCAAGCTATAAGTGAGATTTCCCATGATATATATTTTTTTTAAAAAAGCGTCCAAAAAAACTTAACATGGCTTAACAACAGGATGCGCGTAATGAGTTTTGGTTGATTAAATATTTTTTCGAAAAATCGAAAAAGGCCTCAAAATGGTTTTTTGATCATGTTTTTAATTTTTTAAACACACCTTGAGCACAATTTTTGAAATTTTTGGATAAAAAACCATTTTAAAATATTCTGAATTCAAAAACAATTAAAATTTGAAATTTTGAAATTTTTTTTTTTTTTTGAAATTTTAACTGAACAAGGGTTGGCGCCAATAAAATTTGAAAAAAAAATTTCAAAATTTCAAATTTTAATTGTTTTTGAATTTAGAATATTTTAAAATGGGTTTTCATTCAAAAATTTCAAAAATTATGCTTAAGGTGTCTTTCAAAAAAATTAAAAACATGATTAAAAAACCATTTTAAGGCCTTTTTTGATTTTTCGAAAAAATATTTCATTGACCGAAACTCATTAGGCGCATCATGTTGTTAATCCATTTTAAGTTTTTTTGGACGCTGTTTGAAAAAAAATATCTCATGGAAAATCTCACTTATAACTTGCCGAGTTATGCTCGTGAGTAGCCATGTTTATAAAATACAAAGTTGTATGACATATATTATGTTAAGACTCAAAAGAGGCTACTAAAGACTTTTAATAACCGCAAAGCTCGAAAACGTTTGAGCTGGCAAAATTAACATAAGCGCTTATATGAAAAACCCCCCGGCCCGGCCGCTATCAGAGACCGGCGTCTATTGGGAACCCGGCTTCTATTTAGAGTTCTACGGTGGTTGAGAATGATAGCTTTGCAGATGAACCTTGAGGCTGAGCTCATTCTTGAATGCACGGGTGCACCCTGGAAATGAACACACAAATGGTCTTTCATCGGAATGAACACGGGCATGCCTCAATACACGACTGTTCGTTTTAAAAGCAGAGCCACATATGTGACAGACGTATTTTCGATCCGAGTCTTCAACAAAAATTCCATGTTCTGTTCTTAGGTGAGCCTTGAGATTACAGCGTCGAATTTTTAACAAACATTCTTTACAGTTGACAGTATATTTACTGCGTCCGAAACATACACTGTCGACTCTGCCGTGGCTACAGATTTGGCTACGCCCGGCCTGAGGTTGAGATAACCCTCCTCCTGCTGCTGCTGTTTTTTTTAATTTTCTATTATAGAGTTCACAAATGGCCACGTGTATTCCCAGCTGTGCACTGGAGGTGAATTGTTTCGAGCATATTGTACATTGCAAATTCAAATGGGACAAAATCAAACTGTTGGAGGCGGAGGTTTCTCTTGCTGTGGGCCCCGTTGAAGATGCAATTTTGTTAGATTTGGACGTTGGTGGTGGTGGTGGTGAGTCGTCCAAGTAAATTATATCGTCGTCACTATCACTCCTATTTTCGTTGAAATATTCGTGTTCCATTTCTGCGGTTGTGAGTGTTGACGTTGACTGGCTTGACTGGGTCAAATCAAAATTTTCTAGAGGATAATGACATCCGAAGCTAACCTCTATATGGCTTGGATCCGCATCGACATCGACATCCGACCTAGTAAAACTTAATTGGGTTTCAGTTACATTGTAAAGTTCTTCATTTTCCTCCAGGTTGTTTCCCAAATTTGGGTAACGTAAGGGATCTTCATTTTGAGAGGACGTTTCATATTTGACTGAAGTATCTTCCACTTCCACCCATTCCGATTTAATTCCAGAATTGTGCGAAGGTTCATGGTCGTTGTCATTTTGTAATGGTATTATTAGGTTGACGTGATTATTAATACTCGAATTATTGGCAGTGGCTGAATTGAATATTACAGGGGCAAAAGGTTGTTCTTGCTTCATCACTTCTGTAGGAACTAAATCATTTAGCTGAACGGTTTGCCATACATCTGCAGCAGCAGCAGCAGTGTCAACACTGGCACTGGAATAGATAAACACTAACAAATTTTAGCGAATGGTATAACTTTCAACTTTGATAGTTGGTTATCAGAAATTGTATTCACGCCTCTTCATCGGTGAAGCGGTCACCGAACGAGCATGTAAAAACCGACGTTTCACCGGCATGCCGATACAAACCGAAGCACCGCGCCAACCACCGGCGTGTTTGCCGCTGACTTTTAAATAGAACATTTCACACTTTTGACTTTCCAAAAACATGTAGATAGAACATTTTACTATTTTAAAAAGCATGTAGATAGAACATTTTATACTTTTCAAAAGCATGTAGATAGAACATTTTACACTTTTCAAAAACATGTAGATAGATCATTTTACACTTTTCAAAAACATGTAGAAAAAACATTTTACACTTTTGAAAAGCATGTAGATAGAACATTTTAAACTTTTCCAAAAATGTAGATAAAACATTTTACGCTTTTCAAAAACATGTAGATAGAACATTTTACACTTTTCAAAAACATGTAGATAGAACATTTTACTATTTTAAAAAGCATGTAGATAGAACATTTTATACTTTTCAAAAACATGTAGATAGATCATTTCACACTTTTCAAAAACATGTAGGAAGAACATTTCACACTTTTGAAAAGCATGTAGATAGAACATTTTAAACTTTTCCAAAAATGTAGATAAAACATTTTACGCTTTTCAAAAACATGTAGATAGAACATTTTACACTTTTAAAAAGCATGTCGGTAGAACATGCTACACTTTTGACTTTTAAATAGCAAGTAGATAGAACATTTTACACGTTTTAAAAACATGAATATAACACATTTTACACTTTTCAAAAACATGAACATAACACATTTTACACTTTAAAAAAAAATGTAGATAGAACATTTAAAGTAGAAATAAATTTGGCTGTGCTATAATAGAGGCAGCTATTAATGCCGACGGCGAAATACCGTCGGTTTAGCTATCGGTCATCGGTTATTCGCCGGATCAGTGGTTTGCATAAAACTTAATTATCAGGTCGGTAACCGTAAAGAAAGAGGCGTGATTGTATTACTTATGCCTTTTTTTGTTTTCGTATTATTATTTATTATTATTATTATTATTATTTAAAAATAAATTACAAACCAAAGAAATAATTCCGTAACCGGTGACACGTTTAACTTACCCAGATCCAGGTTTATTGTCATTCGACTTCAATGTAGATTCTGATTCTTCAAATACAAGACTTTTATTATGTTGAAATTGGAGGGAGTGGTGGTGCTGCACTTTATGAGTGCAATATGTTGAAATGCATTTAAACATTATTCCACACATTTTGCACAGAAAGGACACACGGCACTCACGCAGCAGTACTGAAATTGTTTGACTGTTTTCACTCATTTTCACGTCCAAAGTCAAAAATTGTTCTTTCACTAAATTCAATATAAATGCTAAATATTACTTTCCATTATATTTATTTGCAAAAACAGTTTAAATGAGGACGAGGAAGGACGACAAATCGGTTTCCATAAATTTTAATGTTAAAACTATTACATATTATTATTAGTTTTGATAGGCATCATTAAAACGGATTAATGTTAACTAATAAAGTCAGTGGGTCGGGCATTGGAACATTGCAATTAACTGTTATGAATTATTGAATTACTATTATTAATTCTATTATTTTCTAGTATTTTAGTTTTCGTAATGTTTCTACAGTTAGTTGGCAGTTGATACTGTCACTGTTGAATGACTGTTAATGTTGACTGTTGAAGGTTGACCGGTTGACGGGACCTTGACGACAGTGAAAGTGAAAACAATTTGAATGTTCGCTCTTACTTTTCAAGGATCTCCTAAGAAAATCCTCGCACTGGTTTAAAAATTGTATTAAAATGTAATAATAATTATATGTATTATCAGTTATCAGTATTATGTTATGTATTAGTATTAGGCAGCTTGCAACAGTTACGTGGTACAAAAATCCGAAATTTTGTACCCCTACCCCCCCTTTTTTGGTATGTACGCCGTACGCCGATGTAAAAGGATAGGCAAATTGAACCACTACCCCACCTCGACGTACAACGTAATTGTTGCACGCTCCCTTAGTATTTATTTATTACCTTCCAAGCCCATGAGTTTACTGCTAAATCAGCGCGAGATTTTGAAGTTATAAATAGGAATTCACTAAAATAAATAAATAAATAAAAATAAAGTGGGAAACTTGCATATTTATTCCTAAATACTTTTCCTACCCTTTTGACTTTGCTACATAGTACATACTACATCATATTTGAATTTCCGTTGTTGTAGCTGTTGAATTTGGTTTAGTTAAATTATTGTTATATTGACTAAAATACTTTTGAATTTGACCTTTTGCTATTTTATTCAAAACTGTGAATTTCAAAATGAGTGAAATTTCATTCAATGTCAGCTTTATGTGTCAAGCGTGCAAAGTTATATTTAAATCCGTTGAAATGTACTGCAGTCATAAACTTGAGTTTCATTTTACTCATCTTAAAAAATTTAGGTGCATCGTGTTTCAAGAATCAATTAATGTAGAGCCCACCGATGCAGCTTCATTAAAGTAAGAAAAGCAATCTAATCATATTTAATTAAATTGTGAATATGACTATATGAACACTGACTGTAAACTGTAACTATAATTTACAAATGCATAAAATTAGTACAAACGATAAGTATGTAGTTATGTATATCTTTAATAGTATTATTGATTTGTTTAAACTGTATTAAAATAATTTAAATATCAGAGAGGCCTGTAATTAAACCATTTTATGAACGTGTTTTATTTTATATTTATATAAAATGTGGTGGTGTTAGTGTTTTCACCCACAAGTCTCTTGCTACTAGTCAGTTCAAAAATTTCTCAATTTTCAACAAAAAGCAAAAGCCTTTTGAAATTGTTGTGACAGTTCTCCGCCCAACGTATCTCCCCCGCAGTGTCTCAGTGATAATAATAATATGCGTTTACCTACCACCACAACAAAATAATAGTAAATCAAAATCTCTTCTCTACACATTACTGGAAATATTAGACAAAACCAAAACTAAATTCAGCAACCCTGGATACCTCATCATAGGAGATTTTAACCGATGGTTGTTTTCCTCCACTTTTGCAAATAATCATCAATTACTGCAGCTCATCAATTTTCCTACATACTTTCCTCATCAGTCGCCCAACATCAGTACCCTCGACCTGGTTTTTTCTAATATCCAGGAATACTACCGTGAACCAACTCCCCTACTCCCGCTTGACGGCTCAAAACATGGTCACATTGGGTTAGAATTATATCCAGTTGAACATGTTTCTGCATCTCACACACCGAACAAAATTCAAAAATTTCGTCTTTTCAACTTTGCCAACAAACAGAACTTTGTTAATTCATTACAGCTTTCAGATTGGTTTCCTATTTATGACGACAGAATCAATATTGACAATAAAGCTTCTAATCTCAACTCACTACTTATGAACTCCTTTGATTCATCATTTCCTTTAATGGAAAAAACGGCAAAACCCAATCGGCCCATTTGGATGACTAAATCAATAAGTGCTCTCAGTACTAAAGTTAAAAAACTCAAATATAATCGGAATTTAAAATACAAAAGTTTAAATCAAAAACTAACCTTCTTAATAGTTTCAGCCAAAGAAAGTTACAGAAATAGAATCTCAAATAAAATTCAACAAAATGGAACCCACTTTTGGTATCAAACTGTGATTGATATATGTGGTCTAAAGTCTAGGAGCTCATGCTTAGAAACCGTGTCTTCTCTCCTAGATAATACAGATCAGTTATCAACAATAAACCTAATCAATAACCACTTCACTAGTATAAACTCAACATATTCTCCCGTTAACCTTTTCTATCTATGCCCCGTTGAAGAAAAATTCTCTGTACTTCAAGTCAATTCTTTTGAAATCTTATATGAAATCAATAAACTCGACACAAGGAAAAACAATTCACCCAGAGCACCACCACCACATCTAATCAAGGAATTTGACGTTATGATAATCGAAGCGTTGGTTCATATTTTTAACTTGTCCTTTAAAACATATACAGTTCCTAAAATGTGGAAAATTGGGTTTATTACCCCTATTCCGAAGTCCAATGACATTGAGTCTCTTAGTGATCTACGTCCAATCACACAGACTGACATTTTTTCAAAAATTTTAGAAAATCTCATGTACAAAAGAATCTTAAAACAAGTTGAACTCAAAATCAACATCAACCAGTTCGGATCCATCAGGGGTTCGTCAACTTCCTTCTACCTAACCAAACTCACTGACTTCATACTGAAATCTTTGGACCAACCCAATCACTACGTAATTCTTGTTCTCCTAGACTTACGTAAAGCTTTTGACCTGGTAGATCATAATATAATTATAGCAACTTTGATTGACCTAAATGTCAATCCCCATGACATTATGTGGATAATTGGTTTCCTCAGGGACCGGTCCCAATGTTTCAAAGGTAACGACATCCTCTCAGATCTCCTTCCAATCAGTAACGGCACGCCCCAGGGAACCAAGATGGCCCCCCTGCTTTTTGTCCTCTTAATCAATGTTCTACTTTCAAAAATAACGGAATTTTGTAATCATTCCCCAAATAGCCACTGTAACTGCGCTTTCGTTGATGACCTTGGCTTAGCCGAAAGGGTGAAGTACGGTGATCAACCTAAAATGCAAGAACTTCTCAACAAAATTCATGAAGCTACCACCAAATTAAAAATGGAAATTAACCCGACTAAAAGTGCAGTTCTCATAATTGATTTTAGCCGAAACAATAGATTTAGTCACATTGATCTTCAAATAAACAATGTTGTAATCCCCAAAGTTGAATCTGCAAAATTATTGGGTGTCCTAATAAACAACAAAATCAAATGGAGCCCCCACGTTAACCATGTACTGAAAAAAGCAAACAAAAAAATCTTTATGTTAACCAAGTTAAGACAGTTTGGTTTCAGTAACTTAGAACTTTTAAGTGTTTATAAAACATATGTCCGATCACAAATTGAATACGCCCTACCTGTGTGGGGTTACAATCTCACTAAATCTGATACTGACAAACTGACTAAAATTGAAATGCGTTGTCTATCAATCATCAGTAAAATCAAAATATGTAAAAGTAACTACCTAGTTACTCTAAAAAATCTAAAAATTAAACCAATACTAACTAGAATATCTCATCTAGGAATCAAACTTGGCAAATCTCTGTACCAGAACCCTAGATTTAGAAACATAATTAACCCATGTATAAAATTACATAATAATACTAGATCTGTCAATTATTTTAGAACGATATTATGTAAGCGCAAAAGATATTTTAATTCTGTTATTCCTCAATTAATTCGCGAGCTGAATCAACTTCAACCTTCAGAAATCTCAAAACTCAATCTAGCTTATGACAAATTGTCCAAAAGTATGGAATCAACCAGTCGTAATCTAACTACCGTAGGATAAAAATGTCTGCTATCTTTGTTACCCTCTACCGATTGTTATCTCTTTGTACTTAACTCTCATATGGTGTCTGTATCATGTATGCCTTGATGACAATAAATTATTATTATTATTATTATTATTATATAGAAAAGAAAAAATAATAGTATTAATTTTATAACTTTGGAATGTTATTATTTCAGTTTTGGAACTCCCGTCGTGGTTGTTCCGCAGTGTAAGGAATTCGTTACTAATGAGTTGTTACAAAATAAAATTACCGTTGGCAGTAGCATCAATAAACAGACTAACCTGCTGGACCAGCAGGTCATTCAACAAGATCCCGTGATTTTATTAGAATCAAGTTATTCTGCAGATGCGGCTAGTGAATCAAAGTACAGTTCTGAAATCAAAACTGAAGAGGTTGATGGAAATACTTCTCCATGTTTAACACAAACTGTCAACATTCCTCTGGAAAGTGATAATTTCAACAAAAGTATTAACTATTTTCATGAAACTCAGTCAAGACTTATCAATCCCAATGTCGATGTCGATGTCGATGTGAATCTTAGTGACAAACATGTTACAGATCTTGGCCATAATCATGATCCGCTAGAAGATTTAAATGATAGGACCCAGTTCGAGACTGAGTCAATGCCAACTCGCATTACAGAACCAGAGATAGAATATTTCAACGAAAATAGTTGTGACAGTGACGATGATATAATTTGTTCAGATGATCCACTATCTCCCACAGCAAGTTGCAAAGTTCCGTCTTCAACAATTACAACAGCAACAACAACAACGATATTAAATTTAGCGTCTCCCAAATTAAAATTAAATTGTAAACTATGTTCTAAACCATTTACCTCAGTTGCACAATTAGGAATACATTTCTCCATTTGTCAACTCTACAACAACAGCGAAAAAACAAGAAGAACATCTGCAAAACCAGGACCAGTGCCAGACGTTAACATGGTTATTAAGGAGAATCGTGAAAGACAAAGTGATGTAAGGGTAAAGTGTGGGAATTGCTCTAAACTAATAAGGCGTTGTAATTTCGATAGGCATGTCAAAAGTCAAAGTCACCAAATATTAGTGCGGGATCAAGACGCCCTCACAAGATTCGTATGTCAAATTTGTGGGTCAGCGTTTCGTAGGAAAGATTACTTAGAGGTTCATGCAAAAGTTCATTCGAAGGAAACCCCATTCAAGTGTTTCGTCCCAAATTGTGACGCTGCATTCAGTTTAAAGTCAGGTTTTTATCGACATTTAAAATCTCACACTCATTTAGATTCAGATTAAATTCAAAATCATAGTTATATAAATTAAAACTGCTGCATCGCCATATCGTCTGTCAAGAACCAAAATGACACGAATCCAATTTCAGCTACAATTAAACTGCGTACAATGTTAATTAGGAGTTTTTGAAAATCGTAAAATGTTCAATTTTAATGTTTTTAAGAAGGTGCAAAATGTTGTAATTTCATGTTTTTGAAAAGGTGCAAAATGTTGTAATTTCATGTTTTTGAAAAGGTGCAAAATGTTGTAATTTCATGTTTTTGAAAAGGTGCAAGATGTTGTAATTTCATGTTTTTGAAAAGGTGCAAAATGTTGTAATTTCATGTTTTTGAAAAAGTGCAAAATGTTGTAATTCCATTTTGTTAAGATGGTGCAAAATGTTGTTATTTCATATTTTTTGAAAAGGTGCAAAATGTTGTAATTCCATTTTGTTAAGATGGTGCAAAATGTTGTTATTTCATATTTTTTGAAAAGGTGCAAAATGTTGTAATTTCATGTTTTTGAAAAGGTGCAAAATATTCTAATTCCATGTTTTTGAAAAGGTGCAAAATATTCTAATTCCATGTTTTTGAAAAGGTGCAAAATGTTGTAATTCCATCTTTTAAAACGGTGCAAAAAGTTTTAATTCCACGTATTTGAACACTGTAAAATGTCCTATTTACATATTTTTGAAAATTGCAATTAAAATGTTCTATTTAAATGCTTTCTATAGACATATTTGAATATTTTCTGTAAATAGTTGATATTGTTTTTAGCTACAAGTGGATATGGGTCATTTTGGTTAGTCTTTACAAAAGATATAATTCTGCGCTTTTCCATTAACTGCGACTGGGAGTGCATCGACACGACAAAAATATTCCATATCTATAAGTTCAGCTGACATCAAAATGTTATATCTATAAACAAATACAAATACTAAACCATAAACCAATCATCTAAATATATGTATTATAGCATGACATTTTAAATGTAATAATAAAATGATGAATAATTTTTGTCTGGTGAATAAAACACATTTTTGTAAAAATCGTATGTTACAGAGGAAAACATTTCCATGAAACGTCAATATGCTTTATGTTAAACTTGTGTAAAAATTTTTAAAGTTGTAATTAATTCTGAGGACTTTGCAGATATAAATAAAAATGTCCAATTTAAAAATAATTCTGTGTCGTGTATTGATCTTTTTTTTTTTAGTTTTATTTTTTTTTAATATTGTTTTATTAATACTGTTATTTGAAGTTAGTACATTTTATTATCATTTAGAAAAAAAAACAGAATCAGACCATATTTTGTATTCAGTGGTAATTAACAGATTTCATGTTAAAAACAAAAGTTTCAATTACATAACAGCCGCCAAACGATAAGTTAAACCAAATAAATATACGCAGTTGTAAATCCCATAGTTGTTGGCAAATTACGTAGCTCACAAAATTTTGACAACTGCCGACAGTACTAGAGTACCAGACAGTTGAAAACAGATGCCTTTTATTTATGTCGACTGCACGATAAAATACGAATCCATCATCATCCATTCCCTTGTCAAAGCTGAGGATAAACTTAATCGATTAATTGAAATTTTACTGTGATTTAATTGACATATCGTCGGTGAAGAGTCATTCTGTCGTAAGTCCACCAGTGCAATGCTAAAAACATTATGTTGCAAGTCCATTTAATTAGTAGCTACAGTCAAGGTCGCTACCGCGTTGTCCTACGTATTATGTGAGGGTGAGATGTTCCTGACATTGTTGTACTTATAACGTACACTTAGGGGTTCAAGAACAGTTTCAACAAGAACATTTTGCAGTTTTCAAGAAAACATTTTGAAAAGTGCAAAATGTTTTATTTCCATGTTTTTGAAAAATGCAAAAAGTTTTATTTCCATGTTTTTGAAAAGTGCAAAATGTTTTATCTCCATGTTTTTGAGAAGTGCAAAATGTTTTATTTCCATGTTTTTGAAAAGTGCAAAATGTTTTATCTCCATGTTTTTGAGAAGTGCAAAATGTTTTATTTCCATGTTTTTCAAAACTGCAAAATGTTTTATTTCCATGTTTTTGAGAAGTGCAAAATGTTTTATTTCCATGTTTTTAAAAAGTGCAAAATGTTTTATTTCCATGTTTTTCAAAAGTGCAAAATGTTTTATTTCCATGTTTTTGAAAAGTGCAAAATGTTTTATTTCCATGTTTTTCAAAAGTGCAAAATGTTTTATTTCCATGTTTTTCAAAACTGCAAAATGTTTTATTTCCATGTTTTTGAAAAGTGCAAAATGTTTTATTTCCATGTTTTTAAAAAGTGCAAAATGTTTTATTTCCATGTTTTTCAAAAGTGCAAAATGTTTTATTTCCATGTTTTTCAAAAGTGCAAAATGTTTTATTTCCATGTTTATAAAAAGTGCAAAATTTTTTATTTCCATGTTTTTCAAAAGTGTAAAATGTTCGATTTACACGTTTCTCAAAAGTGTAAAGTGCACTATTTACATGTTTTTTAAAACTTTAAAATGTTCTATTTACATGTTTTTTAAAAGTGTAAAAGGTTCTATTTACATGTCATCGAAAAGTGCAAAATGTTCTATTTACGGGTTTTTCAAAAGTGTAAAATGTCCTATTTACATGTTTCTTAAAAGTGTAAAATGTCCTATTTAAATGTTTCTCAAAAGTGTAAAATGTCCTATTCACATGTTTCTCAGAAGTGTAAAATGTCCTATTTACATGTTTGTAAAAAATGCAATATGTTCTGAAAACGGAATTTTTATTACGTGTTTTTTGGACAGCCCTTAAGTTTACGTCATGAGTACAATACAGTCAGTAAGATACCGCCACCCTAGCCTAATGCATAGAACAACGCGGAAGCGACCTCGACAGCAGCTACCAATTGAATGGACTTACGACAGAATGATTCTTCACCGACGGCCGACGATATGTAATCTATATTTAATTTTAGTAGGACTTCTTTTTCGTTGCCGCTATGCTATGCAATAAGGTAAACTGTATAAAACGGAACATGTTTTGTTTGTTTATTAATTATTTAAAGTGACTCGGACTTTACGGTCGAATTAAAATCGTAATTAAACAAAAATAATTGTTTCTAAGTTGTAGTTTTTTAATTTTGTGATTTCTTTTCTCGAGGTTTTTTTAAATACAAAAAAAAACAGGCAAAAAAAAATTCGCCTCTAGGAACCCGTCAAAGTTTATGGCGCAGGGCCGGATAATGCGGCCAGCGCAGCGCATGCAGCTTCTGCGGCTGCTTGAATTTTCAAAAATGGAACATTTTGCACTTTTAAAAAGTATGTATGTCAAATAAAATATCTTGACTTTTTAAAATCATGCAAAACAAAATTGTTTGTACATTTTAAAAAAACATGGAAATAAAAGATTTGACACGTTTCTCAAAACATGTAAAATAGAATATTTTGTACTTTTCAAAAAGATGAAAAAAAAACATTTTTACATCTTTTAAAAAAATTGTTGACAGAGAAAATGTTGCAGAACAAAATACTACATACAAAATTATATATAAAATGTTATAAATATTTGTAAATGTATTTTGTGACAGCGAGAGGGACAGACAGACGTATTCGTCGAGAAAATTGATGGTAGAATCGCCAAAGGCGAAATGGTAATAAAGCCGCAGACGGCTCGTCTAGGTATGTGCAGCGTACATACCTAGCCACGACCATGACCATTGCCATGATGGTTATCGGTGTTAGGAAAAATGAGATGATGAAATAAGGCTGTACACTGTACAGAGATGCGAGCATGGAGATGCAAAAGTAGATAGTTAGTTAAAGCATGGACTGGCGAATCTTCATATTCACCAGCCCATGGAAAACAGTTCGGTCTGAGAGCTGCTCGAGTAAGCACTGAATCCAAAAGACGTCTCCAGCTTGGAACCTACTGGGAGCTGCTGCTACTGCAGAAAATATAAGGAGCCACGAGGCCCAGAAGTTAAGGACCCAGAATTGCCCCATGAGGGAATTCATAGAGTCGCTATTGCGAAAAGGTTTAGGGATCCAGTGTTAGAAGCTTGACCCGTAATCGGGCAAGGAATGATTGTTGTGTTGTTTGCTCTGAATAGAGAAACCCGGCTATGAGCCAGATTGTTTAAATTCCCTATTGGAAGTTCCCCGTCTGTCACTCTCGCTACTGCGAAATACAAGGTAAAATTATAATACCCTAATGGGATTAATTGTCAGTGCCCACGTGGCTTGAATTGTGAATGATATATTTTGTTGCCCAAGAGGCTTAATTGTTGATTATTATTTGATGCCCACGAGGCTTGATTGTGAATTATTATTTGTTGCCCACGAGGCTTGATTGAAGTATTATTATTTGTTGCCCGAGCGGCTTATTATATTTTGAAAGTATTATTATTTGTTGCCCGAGTGGCCTTTGAGTTAAAAGTATATTAATTGAAGAGTTGCCTTTTTGCCCACGAGGTTTTTGGAACTCATATTTTGTTTGGCGTATTCGCCCTTAAAAGTATTCTTTATTTTGCCCACGAGGCCAGTTAAAAAGTAAACTATCATTTGGCGTATTTGCCCAGTTAAAGTATTCTTAAATTCAATAAATACAGGGCAAGGTTAAAGTCCCTTTATAACCGTATCATTTTATATAATATATTTTGTGTGTTGTGATTGCATTACCCTCGAATGAGATTCATAATTGTGCATAATATAATAATTATAAAATAATTATATATAGTTCATATAGTTATATTTAAGTTTAGTGGAACGCATAAGTAGATAGGTTTGGGAAGCATCTACCCTCCCCACCCATAAGCGCATAAATTCATTTAGCGAGTGCTCTATATTTTGTGTTGCATAATTCCTCCATTTTACAGGTGCATATAATTTTATATCATCTCAGGCTTTGGTCTTGAGGTACGAAAGAACCCCCTCGTTCCGTACACTCAGCCTGTTCCCGAATCGGATTGCCAGGACCCGCAATAAAATCCCTTTCATTAAGGTGCGGGGTATATACATATATATACCCCCCAAAATTTAATTAAGTACAATTAAAAATAGTATATTTAAAAATTAGTTTAGTTAGTGTAAGGATAGCGGTCATTGGGGCAACCAAAACGCTTGGGCCCATAAATCCCCATTGTAAGGGATAGGAACCGCATGGAATAAATTATTTCCACTGCTACTGCAGATATTTTGACGCCACGTGCGTATACTGCTTACGAAGCATAGATATTTGAAAAAGTGAAAGTAAAGGGCGAGTATTGGAACTGAGTGACGAGCGAAGCCAAACCGACCCGATTTAGAAAAGAGTGCGAATCTTTGCAACTGAGTGACGAGCGAAGGCAAGAACGACTCAGGCTACTGCCAAGTGAAGACGTAGGGAAAAATCGCTCCAGCATCACCTTACTAGGGACTGAGAAGCAAGAAGAAGACAAAGAAGTCAAAGCTCATATTTGAGAAATTTTCAGAAGTCATAAAAGAAAAGCAAATATTGCTCATAAATTTGAGAAAACAAAGATTAAAAGTTACCAAATAAAAGAGCTCATATTTTGAGAAAAGAAAAAGAAGTGAAAATAAAAGTCCGTATTCGGAAAAGAAGGCAGAAAAGCCGAAAATTGCAGACGACTCGCTATTGCTGAGACCGCCGTCCAAGAGACATCCATCGGTAATCCGAAAAATAAAGGTTAATACACATATATAAAAGCATTAATGGTTGAATCATAATTTATTGTGTAGTTTAAAATATATATTTGAGTTTATGTGCATCAAAAAGTTAGATTTTGTGCATCAATCCAACTTGGTAATCCATAGCTAAGTATAGCATAAAGTGGCAACTGGATTTTACAGTGTCTTATCCTCATTAGTAGAAATAATTTGTTCTTGATTTTAATGAGTGGCATCAAATTGTAGGTTTGTGTAAAATTTGAGACAATTTCGTCCATAAGTTAGGCTGAAAAACATAAAAGAATATAATTTGCCAGTTTCATAAAAGTTTGCATTGTTAGAGATAGGAAAAGGCATGGTCCATTGCTTAAGATAGAGGACAGGCCGTTTTCCATACTGTCCCATAGCTTAGTATAGGACCGGCATGGTCATCGTTCACTAAGTATAGGAATATATATGTACGCATGTAAAAGGGGGCATCCCTTAGTTGTGTTATAAATCTTAAGTCATAGTGCTAGGAATTCAAACCTAGACTCACCTTTACAGTCATTAAGTACAGTTTCCATTTTCTTACGAAGGATAAATTTTGATTTCAGTTAAGTATCAGTGTCAGCAATTTTCATTTTGCTGAAGAACAATAAAAAGTAATTTTAGTAAGTGCCGTAGAATATAGTGCTGGGGATAGCACCCAGACTTCAAAATTTATACAGTTGCATATGAGACAGCATTAGGGATCATACCCACGCCATTCTGTTACTAGGTGAACAGAAGTCAGCTAGCAACAGGAACCAGACAGTGGCCGTGCTCATTATTTGCCATTACATACAGTGCCAGGAAATTCGCCTGGGCTTTTCATAGTAATACTATTATATGAGTGATTATATTATTACAGTTCGAAACTCAATAAATTAACTGTTTCAAAATTGAATTTTCAAAATAGTAATTTCAATAAAAAGTTCAAAGTGCTCACCATTTTTGATTGTGAGAAAGTAAAAGTTTTTCCAATTTCAAGTTGCCAGGGATAGAAACCTGGACTTGCCATTCATTAGCCAGCATATTAGTTCTTCATCAAGCGTTTACTTACTAGTAAGTAAGTACTTCGAAAATTCAAAGTTGAAGCTGAAAGTAAATTTAGAAATTTCATAAAAATTGGTGGCAAATCATATTTTCATCCGTTGAACATTCATTTCAAGTTCGCAAGTTCATAAGCATAGGAAATCATACTGTTTCCTATACTGAGTAGTGACTCAAAGTTTAGTGTGTAAAGTCATCAAAATCTGTAAGTTTTCGAATTTGATATTTCATGAATGGTTGAAAAATAAAATATATATTTATGTTTTGAGTAAAATTAGTGTAGCGTAGTGCTGGGGATTCGTGACCCAGACTTATTTCAAGTTCAATATTTCTTTGTGATGGGAATTGCCATACCCAGACTGGTGTGTTAAAGTTTCAAAGTTAAAATTTTCATTTTGCTGGGGATCGACCCAGGCTTATTTCAGAAAGTCAAATCAAATCAGTTTAGTTTCAAAATTCAATTTACTGCGTAAAATGAATCACGACTTATTAGTCAGTTTTGTCAGTTTGTTAAGTATTTAGGAGTGTAGACCGAGTACTTACTTACCTTGGTCATTAGTTGAGTCAAAATCTCAGTGAAAACTGCCTGAAATTCGAGAACAGGATTCGATGATTTTCCAAATTAGTTTAATTTAGATGTATTAAGTGTTCCTCTTCCATAATCAGAAGGATTCAGTCGAATCCATAGTATAGGAACTGAAATAAATCAATTTTTATGTCAAAGTAGGGTCAAATTGATTTTCATCTCGAGGCCGAGAGTAGATGCGTAGTTTAGCACTGTAGGTAGGTACTTACTACTTACTTCATAGGAATCAATTGATTCCTCAGCCAGGGATAGAACCTGGGCTTATTTCATTTTATGTTCAAATAGATACCAGGAATTTCACCTGGATTTAAATTAATAATTGCATAAGAGTGTAAAATACAAGTATTGTGGAGATTAAAACTCCAATTTGGTAAAATAATTAGTGCTGGGAATTATTACCCAGGCTTTTGGTATTCATCCATTTACATTGTAGTTAATATTTTCCAAGTGACAATTTTCGCGTGTTGAGGGGCGCCCGAAAATTGATCACTAAATCAACTAGCAATAGTTGATCAAAGTTTTGGATTCTGCAGCTATAAGTAAAATCACAATTTAAAGTTAAAATCATAATTAAGTTATAAAATTTAAGTCGTTATATAGGAAAGAAAAATAAGTAGAAGTAAGTAACAATATATAAGCTTACGAAGCAAAATAATTTATAGAAAATAATTACATTGATTTCAGTGACCTACTGGCACTTGACAACGTACTTGTTGATTTTGATTGAGACGTCCACGTGACCATATACGGATACGATCCGGATTTTGATTTTGTGAAAGTTTGAGAATATTTTGAGGACAGGAATAGAAATCCCTCCTCCGTTGATGAAATACTAAGTAAGTATATAGAAACACAGCTTCCTATGGAATGAAATAAAAGATTACATATGAAAGTTTAAATGCTAAATCTAATGAAAGTTGAATTTTGATATTTTGATATTTTGAGAAAATAAGGCAAATACTAACGCCAGTATAATAAAAGAAAAGAATTTTGATTTTAAGAAAATAAGGCAAATCCAAATGCCAGTATAATCAAAGAAAAGAATTTTTGATATTTTGGGAAAATAAGGCAAAGATAAATGCCATTATATTAAAAGAAAATAATTTTGATTTTGGGAAAAATAAGGCAAACATTTATGCCAGTATAATAAAAGAAAATAATGTTGATATTTTGAGTAAATAAGTCAAATACATATGCCAGTATTTAAAAGAAAACAATTTTGTGATTTTGATAAAAAGAAGGCAAATATTAATGCCTGTATATTAAAGAAAATAATTTTGAGATTTTATAAAAAGAAGGCAATTAAGAGTGCCCAGTATTGAATAAAGGCAACTCTCATTAAATAGCTCTGCCAATAGTAAATGAAAATACAAACATTAATGGTACTCCATTATTTATTTTAGAATTCAGAAGTAAATTGACTATTCACTTACGGAGTGACGGCTACTGCCAACTATTAATCGGTATTCCGAAAATAATTCAACGGGATCCTACTGGAACCGGATTGAAGTCTACTGACTATTTTGTGCAGCCTATTAAAGGAAAATAAAGGCGATTAATTGAAAATTTCGGTAAATTAACCAAGCTTACAAGTTTATGAATGAAGGCATACAGATACCTATTAGTACATTGATTATATATATGAAAACTGGGTGCATACTTATTAGTACACCATAACTAAGATTGCAACAAACATTAAATTAATTTGAAATAATTTTGGTAGCAAAATAAAAGGCCTACTAGGCAGTCGAAGGTCAGGAGACTATTTGTGTTGAAAGAGGATCCGAGAGCCAGATATTTCCACTCTCAAGCTGATCCATATCAGGGACCCGAGGTTAACGAAGAATACCCGGCGATCCAGAAGTCAGTGTGACTCAAGTTGAGCAGAATTCCCAAGAGGATCTGTTAAGTATTAAGTAAGCCAAACCTTATTAGGTATTGAAGAAAAATAAGATATACATACCTTATTAGGTAAAGAGAATAAAAGATAGAAAATTTATGTGGATTTATTTAAGTTTATCTGATACAGATATCAGAGTTATATTTTCGATATTTTTGATTTTGAGTTTCTTATATGTTTTGAAAAGATACGTGGTATATAATTTTCACGAAAGATTAAGATAAATTGCGTTCAATATTTATGTGGATATTTCTACATTTATCCAGTACGGATAGTCAGTTTTTGTTTGTGACATTTTTGATTTTGATTTCAATTTACGTTTATGGAAAATTTCTAATTTATCGTATGAATGAACGCATGGCAGGTTTACGCCAATGATATTGATAGTAAATACTACTATCTACGATATATTGTGCATTATTGTTATTTTGGTAATCCTATTGATTTACAAATTAAGATTGAGAATTGTGAGAGACCGACAAAATAATCGATTACGATACGACTTCGAATTAGTTGATAATTCGTGAATTTATTAATTATAGAATTGGGTTACTACCCGAATAAAAGGGGCTTACTAGCCGAATTGAGATAATTGACTGAAAGAAGACACCGTGGTGTAAAAGAAAGAAAAGATTTTATTTGACTGACTATTTTGATTTTATTTTGAAGACTTGACATAGGTACATTTTGTTAATTTTCGTTTTTGATTTAAGTGCTTACGCTTACTAGCTTGCTTTTCGAATCAAAACTTTTGGGTAGGTTGTTGCGCGTATATATGTACCCCCGTCCTGCATCACAAAGCATAAGCATACAATAATTCACCCACCATTTCATAAAAATTAAGAAGGAAAAGAAAAATTATTTTACTATTAAGAGAATAAATTATTGTCAGTGAAACATTAACAAGCATTAATAAAATAATTCGAAGGTTGAATTTAATAAAATTTGTGAAGGTACAATCCAAGACCTGAATACTTTAAAAGTAGTACTCAGACTTGGGAAAATAAAGCAAGAACTGATTCGGGTCTCTAACGAAGACACGCATCGGGTTCACACTGCTAACGTCAGTGTGGGCTTTGCTTTATCATAAATCTACATAATTCAAGTAAAAGGCAGTTACTACTGCAGATTAATAAGGAAGTAGAAAAATAAATTGTGCTCTTACTAGAGATATAGACAGTCAGCCATCTTCAACAATCTTCAATTTCCCACGAGGAACACACCACGCCGTACTAAAATTGAATAAATTACATTCACTCAAGTTGATAATTCAAGCTTGGGTACATAAAACATTTTGAATAAAGCACGTTACTACGTGATAAGTAGGCAAAAGATAGATAGACATATGTACATGAGGACTCCTCATACTGAAGCATAGGATTGCATTGAGAACAAAGCAGGTTACTACCATTGTTGAGTAAAAGTGAATTTAAGTTAAATTAGACTTCAAGTATTACTTCGAAAGCTTATTATTGTGTAAGCTCAATATATTATCTACGTGTATAAGAAAATTTGAGTTGATTGAACCTACTGGTCCTCAACAATCTATTGATTAATTTTAAATTTTGAAAATTTTGAGATTTTGCATTTGAGGGGAAACTATCCTAAAACCACTGGTGGTTAGTAACATACAGTTAAGTACTTACTAGTACATTCGGTTCCTTATTAGGAAAGAAATTAGAAGCACGATTAAAGGGAATTCTACGGAATTCCAGATTTAAGGAAAACTGGAATCAAAAGGCAAAGGCGACACGATCGATCCTCAACCAACTTGATCTGTTTTAAGGAAGAAGCAATGGTGAATTCAAGCACCTATATCACTGAAGTAGATACGCAGTCCATAGCGACTGGTATCATAGATAGGGATCTGTATCGAAGCAATAATATGACAGTTGCTACTTCGTTACCCAGCATAGAGGTAGAAGATCCCGCATATGATGAGTTGATAGTAAAATATGGACTCGCCCAAGAGGGAGTACCTTTGATTTTTGAAGAAACACTCTTCACATATCCACAAGATGACGTCGTCCATTATATAATAATAATAATAATAATAATTTATTCATTAAGTCGATTTGGCGTCAGCCCATACAACATTGTTAAGTTTTTACAAAGTGGTTATTTACAATTTGATCAAAGATCAAATGATCCTTGGTAATTTAAATATATTATAAGTAAAGGTTTCTTGTGTTGGTTTATTAGTTGTGCTGTCCATTATATAAGGGGAAATAGGACCCCGCCGTATGAGGTACGGCGATCTTTCCCGTTTCGAAATTTTTACGGAGGAACAGTGGATTTTGCAGTACTAACGGACACTGGTGCTTCCATTAGTACCATTAGTCCACGTGTAGTACAGTTATTAGGGCTTCAGCATCAGGTCACGGCCTGCAAGCCAATACGTGCGATATTGTCAGTAGAGTTGGGTGCTCCCACGATTTTGGATAAAATGATATTAGCAAATACCTACATAGAAGAATTCAATGAATGGATTCGATGGGGTTTCTTTGTGGTCGATAAATTAAATGATGGTGTTGTTTTTGGGATGGACTTACTCGTAGCGTACGATGCTATGGTACATTGTAGAATGGGAATGGTTGTATTTACGAGGACAAACGACTCAGTAGAAACAAATGAGGCGATGATTCGAAAATTCAAGGGAACAAAATCTGTTCTTGCATTAATTAAAAACAAGCCTCAACGGAGGAAAAGAAAGAAAATTAGTACTAGTATGGTAGTTAATGCTTCATTAGCATCAGCTCCCATTTTAACGTCGGAAGATGATTCTGATACTTCAGAAGACTCCGAATATGATGAAACAATTAATGACCCCTATTTGAATATCAAGCAGCTTGCAAAATATGAAGCAAGGAATGGTGAGGTAATCCTACCAAACGAAAAAGATAAAGGAGTCCAGTTCACTAATTTACAACTAAGTAAGATGGACAGTATTCATACCGTCCCACCTGAAACTAAAAGGTTCCTAAGAGAACAGAAAAGAGAACAAGAAGCAAATGAGTATTATACCCCAATATATCGGCCTCATCCAGGCAAATCAATTAAGAGTAAGAAAATAGGACACGCTCCTTTATCCCTTCGAACTATACGTAGAACTGACGAGTCTACTGACTCCTTAAATGAAGAAGTGAGGAGTATAGCTACTACAGTTATGTCCTCAAGAGCCGAAAGAGAATTCCGAACGTATAAATTAAGAATGTTTACTACTCATCCAATACGATTGGAGAGTCAAAAAGAAACAGCTGTGATAATATTCACAGACAAGAAAGAATATAACGGAGAGATTGTAACGGAACCAAATTATACGTTGTTTAATAAAAAGGGTATCATGGTACTGCCAGAAAGAGTACAAATTTTAAATGGGCAAGGCATTGCCACTGTGTTAAATACTGAAGACGACGATGTCGTGCTTCCACCTCAAGGATGTCTTTCAACATATAAGTTAGTACCTCCGAGATTACAACTAAAAGGGACACAGATCCATGTTAAGGATCAACCATGTCCAGTGAATAATAAGGACGACACGCCGCCACCAAAGAAAATAGAAGGTAGTCAGGAATTGACTGACGCTGAGTGGGAAATGTTCCCCATATTCGAAGGATTACAAGCATCTGAAAAGATGGAAATAAGGAAGTTATTAGGTAAATATTACAAAGTCTTTGGGTGGAAACAATCAGATTTTCATACCTCAATAGTTGACCCAGTTACGAAGAAAACGGTATACGCTTCAGTGGAGATGATGGATGATACTCCCTTAGTTAGCGCGCCGGCTAATATGTCAAATCTGTTTAAAATAGTGTGTCGTGACGATACAGATGATGGCCTGATGAAGGATTTGATTGAACCATGTCATTCAAATTATGTATCAAGGCAAATGGTAGTCAAGAAGGGTGTAAATGGATGGCGCCCAGTAATAGATTATCGGGACATAAATAAGAGAGTTAAGCCCATAAACGCACCTGTACCACCGGTAACAGATGCTTTTCAAAAATTAAATGGCTGCAGATATTTTTGTGGATTGGATATGGCGTCGTCATATCAACAAATAGCGCTCGAAGAAGAAAGTAGAAATTTCTTAGCATATATAAATCATTGTGGTACATTCAGACCAAAACGACTTCCGTTTGGCTATAAAAATAGTGGGACAATATTTCAATCAGTAATGTTAAAAATATGGTATAAATATATACAGTTATGGGCGTCCATATATGTGGATGATTTTGCTTTTGGAGGATCCACGTTCGCCGAAATGATACATAGATTAGAGTTAGTTTTATGGCTTTGTACACAAGCAAATATTAAGTTGAAACCGTCAAAATGTCATATTGGTCACCCGTCCATAGTATTCTTAGGGCATAAAATCAGTGAGGAAGGTATCTCCATAGATAAGGAAAGAATAAACACAATCACTGCATATCCTTATCCTACAAATGCGACTGAAATTAGACGTTTCATTGGTATAACCAATTTCTTTCGCCGGATGGTACTGGGTTATTCTAAAGTGGCGCGGCCATTATATAAATTATTACAAAAGGATGTACCATTTAACTTCGATGAAGAATGTAAAGGGGCAATTGACGAACTGAAACGGCGAATTACTACGGCCCCGATTTTAGCGTTCCCAGACGATACTTCGCAACTGGAACTGTGGACCGACGCTAGTGATCATTGGATCGCGGCAGCGTTAATACAAAATAAGGATGGTCTACGGAGACCCATCGCTTATCATTCCCATTGTCTCACGAAGACTGAGGAAAAATGGTCCGTCACGGACAAAGAATGCTTCGCCATTATACATGCCCTGCAAAAATTCCGTAGCTACGTTTTGGGAAGGTCAGTGCACGTTTACACTGACCACTCTGCGCTTACGTCTATCTTAAAGACGTCAGAATTGAATTCAAGACTCATCCGTTGGAGTCTCAAGTTGAGCGAGTATGACCTGAAAATATTTCATGTTGCTGGTAAAAATAATGAACTCGCCGATGGTTTGAGCCGCCCGCCTAGAAACTACCTTGACCAGATACCGACGTGTAAAATCAAACTTATCAAAGTCATAAGTCGTACCAAAAAGGATAATGAATTCATACAGGATTGTGAAACGTTAAAATATAATTTAGATAAGTTAAAAGAGCTACAGATGAAAGATATTCAGGTACAAAAAGTAATGCTGTCCGTATATAGAGACAGGAAAAATAATTATGAAGGATATAATAAATATAGACGAAATTATAGATTAAATGAGTCAGGAGAGTTAGAAAAGCTGTCAGGGGAGCCGTTGGGTCAAATGTGGGTCAAAGTATTGCCCAAGTCGTTAGCTATTCATTTCATAAATTATTTGCATCAAAAATCTCATTTGGGGCATGAGAAAATCTACGCGGCTCTCAGGGAAAGTTATTACTTTTTCGGGATGAGCACATTAGTTATGCAGGTTATTAGAGGCTGTGATACGTGTCAACGTTATAATGTTAGTAAAAGGAAAAAGTCGGGTCCGTTACATGTTTTAATGACACCACAAGTGCCATTCGCAAAAGTCTCTGCAGATTATTTAGGACCATTAAATTTAACACGACGTAAAAATCAGTATGTATTAGCTGTAATTGATCAGTGCACAAGGTACTTACACCTTTTTCCGACCACGGGTCCGACCGTGGCAGAGACGATACGTTGTCTCGAACCATTAGTTAGGGACCATGGAATCCGCGCTATTGTGTCGGATAATGGGGCAGCTTTCACTGGTATAGAATACCAAAAGTTCTGCGATATGTATGGGGTGGCCACAATACGTACGTCGGCTTGGCATCCCTCCTCAAATTCAATTATTGAAAGGTCAAATTCTACGTTCGGAAGTATATTGAAAAAGTTACGGCATGATACCCTTGAAAGTTGGGACGATTTGCTTCCGTTAGTACAAAATGAGTACAATTCTGCAAAACATTCTAGCACAGGTTTTTCACCATATTTTCTATGGCATGGAAAGTCCTTAGCGTATGATTATAATCTTAAGTTGGGAGACGAAAAAGTACCTTCAAAATCTAAGGATATTGAAGATCAACAAATTAGGATAGGAGAATTATTTAAGTTTCGCATGCAGGCGCACCAAAATTCGTGCGAAAATCAGTTGAAAAGAAAAATGGAATTTGATAAGCGTCATCCTCATATTAAATTTGAAATCGGAGATTTAGTATTGAAGCGTAATTATATACGAAAAAGTGGTACGCCCACAAAATTCATGGTAAGATACACGGGCCCGTATAGAGTATATAGTGTCATAGAAAATGAACATGTGTATTTCCTTTGCGACGAAGACATAAAATTAGAATCACCACCGGAACCGTTAGAATTAGATATGGTACATGGACATAATCTTAAAATTTATTACACTCCTATCGACGCGGATGATCTAGTGGAAGACGTTGATCAAGACAAAAGTTACCTTGATAAAATGGCCCCGACAGCGGAGGACCATATTTTTAGTTTAGAACCTAAGTTAGAACCTACGGAAAATAATGTTGGCGAACGAAATTCCTATTATAGAGACGTGATTCCGAGGGGGACATATAATATTTCCACCCCACAGAAATCACCTTTGGATTTGATATATAATGATAATAATAGTGATGACGACGGCGTCACCATGTATAACCCTCCTGAAATGAGTATTATTAGTACGAACGACTCGCATTCCTCATGGGGAACGCGAAGCATTCGAAATGAAATTTTAGAACCGGGGACGGTTCCAGATCTCCCGGGGGGAGAAGAGGATGGTGAGATAAATGGTGTAGAAAATGAATCGCTCATCTTACTAGATGACAATTTAGTGGGTACTCCCCAAGCGTCGCCACAAAGAAGTCCATATAAAAGTCCTTCACCACATTCTGCAATGTTCGTAGATGCGAGAGACGTTACTACGTCCCCCGCGAAATCGCCGGTGAAAACACCACGAAAAAGTCCCATAGTCGTTAGGCAGAGCCCTATAATGGTACCGGTACCTGTCCAACGAAAAGGACAGATCCCACAACCAAAAGTATTTGTTGGAACCAGAAAGAATGAGCCAGGAGCGTCAGGGACTCAAACTGGGCTCCCCACGACCGAATCGGCTCCACAAGGAGACGATCCGACCGTGAGAAGGTCAACTAGAGCACGGACAGAAAGCACGTGGTATCCAAAACATACATATACTAAAAAGTTACAGGTTGAACCAGAAAACTTCGCAGTAGAAAGCGAGATTGATAATCACAAAATTGCAGACCTTCAGTCTGAAATTGAAAGGCTTAAACTTTGCTTAGACGCTTTGCTTACGCCTAAAAATTAGTAATAATTAATCCATTGAAAATGTCTATATGTATAATATGTAAAAATTTTATGGCCGTCCCAAAAATTACAGAATGGACGGAGAAACGAAGGCTACGAAAGAAGTCGTGAAAAAGGTGGAAGTCTTTCCACCTTGTGAAGTCTGCGAAAGACATAGTATCCCAGGACAAATACATGTCATAGATAAATGCCCAATAATGTTGGGACAGCGACGAGCGAAAATGCGGGATGACCCAGATTGGGTCTGCCCGTATTGTAAAGGTCGACATTTTGAAGTACGTTGTAAGGAGTATCGAGAAATCACCGAAAAATGGGGAGTGATTGGTCGGTCAGAAAAAGAGTAAAATGACGATGTAAAAATAAAATTGCTATGAATATGTTTCCCATTATCTAAAGAAGAGAGAATTTTATTTACAACTGGCGATACAATCCTGTGATCGCGGGTCTGTTACTACAGACATGAGTTATATTACTGTATTGCAAAATTTTGAGATTTACAATATATATTTATAGTATTAGAAAAAGTTTCCTACTGGAAAAGATGATATATGAAATAACTATGCATTTTGCTGTAAGTTAAAAAAGTATGAATTATAAAATTTGATCTCATTAAAATTGTTATTTTCTAAAGGTATGTTGCTGGTGAAATAAAGGTATGGGATACTTCCCGTAACAAAATTAAGCGTTGAAATTGATCCATAGAATATAAGTTACTACTTACTTACTTAGGGGTACTCCCCATAAAAAAGGATATACCAAAAATTTTGATTCAAAAGAAGTTAAGTAAAAAGGGTAAAATGGTAAAGTCGCGAAAATGTTAGTGTCAGTAAACTAGGGTTTTTGGATTTTTTTATTTTTTTATTATATTTCCCTTTTTCCTCTAACATTTATTGCAGACTCATAATTTTAAAATGGCTTCATCGAGTTGGATGGAGAAATGCGAGAAGCTCAATAAAGAAGAGCCCATGGAGATTGATGAACCTCCATTGAAAAAGTTGCGTGTTGGACCGTACTCGGCCCTACCAAAATTGATTATGGTCCCAGACGATTTCCCATTGAAATCGCCTGAGAGAAAAGTGAAAGCGGGTATTCCCGAGACCAACGTCGAAAGTCCCGGCATAAACATTAGCGCTGGGGAAATGCATAATGTCACCTTCCAGATAAATTGTGTGGAAGAAAGTAAGGTCAAAGAAAAGGAGCCCCTGAGAACCTCTGTCCCAGTAAAACGGAGACTCTCAGACAAATTTGAAAGTTTAAATATAAGTGGACTATTGAGTCCACCACACTCACCTTCAGCAGTGACTGAAAATCCGTTCCAAACCATGGGGAGAAAACGTATGAGATCCCCACCACCGTTACTTGATTCGATATAAAAAGGAGATAGAAAATTCAAAGCACTTAATTTTTTTTTTGTTAATCAATAAATACCCCGTACGAAACTTGAAAGTAAAATAGTGTATAAGTAAACAATACCCCACACGGTACACAGAATCATAAAATCGAATTGTTATAATATTTTTTATACGAGCGAAAATCCATGTGAGTTAAAATTTGTTAGAGTTATTTTTACTACACACAATACATAAATCGTTAAAATCAGACGTTCAGTATTTTTTTTTATATATATGAATTTTTGTAGTACCCCGCACGATACGTAAATCATAAAATCAAATGTTCACTATTTTTGTATGTAAAATTTTCAATACCCCGCACAATACACAAATCACGAAATCAAATGGTTATTATTTTTATATGTGCGATTTTTTTTAGTAGTAGAAACGATAGTAGTCCAATAATACCCGCACAAAACGTAAATGAGAAAATGAAATAGTTATTTTTGTTTGTGTGAAAATTAATACAAGTAGAAATAATAGTAGTGTAGAGTTAAAATTAGAAACACAGATTATTATTTTGATATTATTTTATAAATGTGAAAAATATATTTACCTGTAGGGATACGGTCCCAAAAATTTTGAGAGAAAATGAAAAGACTCCTCTTGTGACGAACGAGAACTATGAAAGACTGATTATATGAATAAAAGGCAGGTTTGATATAAAATGCAATGTGTGTGTTTCTTTTCTTCGCATAAGTTTCTTTTCAGTGCATATTCCGGCAATAGCTGCAAATGCTAAGAAGGAAACGTTCTTGAAGAGATGAATCGGCACCCCACATTGGCTGTTACTGGATTGGAAAAGCTACCCTGCATTGGCTGTTACTAAATTGGAAAATTTACCCACCTACCCCGCATTGGCTGTTACTACAGATGGGGAAGAAAGAAAACGTTCGTACGACGAAAGTTGAAAAGCTTGGAGTAGGAGATACAAGAATGTCCAGGAGTTTTGTCCAGGAGTACAAAATCTTGGAGTAGGAGTTTTGACAGAGAAAATGTTGCAGAACAAAATACTACATACAAAATTATATATAAAATGTTATAAATATTTGTAAATGTATTTTGTGACAGCGAGAGGGACAGACAGACGTATTCGTCGAGAAAATTGATGGTAGAATCGCCAAAGGCGAAATGGTAATAAAGCCGCAGACGGCTCGTCTAGGTATGTGCAGCGTACATACCTAGCCACGACCATGACCATTGCCATGATGGTTATCGGTGTTAGGAAAAATGAGATGATGAAATAAGGCTGTACACTGTACAGAGATGCGAGCATGGAGATGCAAAAGTAGATAGTTAGTTAAAGCATGGACTGGCGAATCTTCATATTCACCAGCCCATGGAAAACAGTTCGGTCTGAGAGCTGCTCGAGTAAGCACTGAATCCAAAAGACGTCTCCAGCTTGGAACCTACTGGGAGCTGCTGCTACTGCAGAAAATATAAGGAGCCACGAGGCCCAGAAGTTAAGGACCCAGAATTGCCCCATGAGGGAATTCATAGAGTCGCTATTGCGAAAAGGTTTAGGGATCCAGTGTTAGAAGCTTGACCCGTAATCGGGCAAGGAATGATTGTTGTGTTGTTTGCTCTGAATAGAGAAACCCGGCTATGAGCCAGATTGTTTAAATTCCCTATTGGAAGTTCCCCGTCTGTCACTCTCGCTACTGCGAAATACAAGGTAAAATTATAATACCCTAATGGGATTAATTGTCAGTGCCCACGTGGCTTGAATTGTGAATGATATATTTTGTTGCCCAAGAGGCTTAATTGTTGATTATTATTTGATGCCCACGAGGCTTGATTGTGAATTATTATTTGTTGCCCACGAGGCTTGATTGAAGTATTATTATTTGTTGCCCGAGCGGCTTATTATATTTTGAAAGTATTATTATTTGTTGCCCGAGTGGCCTTTGAGTTAAAAGTATATTAATTGAAGAGTTGCCTTTTTGCCCACGAGGTTTTTGGAACTCATATTTTGTTTGGCGTATTCGCCCTTAAAAGTATTCTTTATTTTGCCCACGAGGCCAGTTAAAAAGTAAACTATCATTTGGCGTATTTGCCCAGTTAAAGTATTCTTAAATTCAATAAATACAGGGCAAGGTTAAAGTCCCTTTATAACCGTATCATTTTATATAATATATTTTGTGTGTTGTGATTGCATTACCCTCGAATGAGATTCATAATTGTGCATAATATAATAATTATAAAATAATTATATATAGTTCATATAGTTATATTTAAGTTTAGTGGAACGCATAAGTAGATAGGTTTGGGAAGCATCTACCCTCCCCACCCATAAGCGCATAAATTCATTTAGCGAGTGCTCTATATTTTGTGTTGCATAATTCCTCCATTTTACAGGTGCATATAATTTTATATCATCTCAGGCTTTGGTCTTGAGGTACGAAAGAACCCCCTCGTTCCGTACACTCAGCCTGTTCCCGAATCGGATTGCCAGGACCCGCAATAAAATCCCTTTCATTGTAAATAGAACATTTTACACCTTTTCAAAAGCACAGTTTGTTATTTTAGAGCTGGGCTAATAAATGGCGCAAAAATGTTTTTAATTTACCTACTAGTAATTATTGCAATTCAATATCTGAAATTGACAGAAATATTCAATTTAATTTGTTTTTTCAGATTGTGTCAACTATGTTGTCGTACATTGTCATTTTATTTCAGCTAAATGTGTTGGGAAACAGCTACAGGGGTAGTCCGATCACGAACGAGTTTGAAAATACTACAGAAATAGGTTACGACTAAAAGCCAAGTTAAAACAATCTGCTAAAATATGTTTAACTAAATCATTATATATTATATTACGTCCTTACGCATATATGTAACATTCATATACTCGTACACTTTCTTAAACGAATGCCCTTTGAAATTATACATCCGCTAATCTAAAAGAATGTAATGCCGGAGGAAAATTGCATATTTGCTGTTGTTGCATTACGATTGTAATAAACTGTAATGTATTTTTTAACCCAATTGTATTACAAGTTATTACCTACAATCTACATAATTTATCGAAATTTTGAAATTTTTGCAATACTAGACCAATTTCATCAAGCCATATATCATTCGAAAGGTAATCACTAGTGGAATTCAAATAACATAATGCGCCTCTATTTCTACTTACAGTTTCCATGACAAGGGCATTTTAATTTTTCAATTTCACCTAAAACGTGTTGTATGGGCCACAAACTCAAAACAAAAAAAATGAAGTCTGCTTTATTTTAAAGAGCTTTTGAATGATATATCACTCAACAAAATTCATTAAAATTTTTTAATTTTCATTTATGGTTTTTTAAAACCATTTGAAAACTAATAACTATGGTGTGTGCACACTAAGTTATTTAGATTTGCATAATTGTTACCGTTCAAATGGGTGTATCATGTTTTTGTAAGTTTACTGAGTTACCGGTCAAAATCTTCATTTAACACGATATTTAAAGTTTTAGCGGGAAATTCAAAAATTGGAATTTTTGGTTGCATTACAAAAAATATTTATGAATAAGATAACCAACAACATATTGTGCGGCCTAATTGCTTCTATTAATTGAAAACCTGTAATCGAAACTTAAACTTGGCGGCAAATTCAAAATGCCTAATTTTGCTGTTAAGGCTGCCATAAAACAAGGGCTTTAGCCCTAAGTATAATTTCTGTAAAATAACTTTCCGTGTAAGTATCCGCTCCTACTGTCCTACTCATACTAAATTGAACTATTGTGGAATCCAATCGTGACTGTCAACATTAATAAAAATCAAAAGAGTAATATTTTATCCGTGTGTTTTGTTTTTCTGGGCAAAATAATAAACAAAAACCACTTTTTTTAGCTTAAAAACAAAACTAATCAATGTATCTATTACACAGTTGCTATTTTAATTAGTTTAAAATTTTATACTAGCGAGCTTATGTTTTTATTTGTTTTTTTATTTTGTTTTGCAAATTATTTTCTGACAGATAATTCAGAGTTTTTGGTTTATGTGTGAAACAAAGAAGGCAAGTGAGTTTTCAATTCCATTACCACTGTACTGTGCTAATTTTTATTATTGGTCCTTAACCTAAATTGGAAGCTGGTATCGTTAAATGTGCTTGTTAATTAAGTTTATTTCCGTTATAGCATAGACCATATATCGTCCGTGAAGAACAAAAATGACCCATCTTTATTTGTGGCTAAAACAATATTAACTATCTACAATAAAATTATACGAAAAACGTATCGAAATCATGTAAATAGAATATTTTGCACTTTTCAAAAACATGTAAATAGAATATTTGCACTTTTTAAAAACATGTAAATAGAATATTTTGCACTTTTCAAAAACATGTAAATACAACATTTTGCACTTTTCAAAAACATGTAAATACAACATTTTGCACTTTTGAAAAACATGTAAATAGAATATTTGCACTTTTCAAAAACATGTAAATAGAATATTTTGCACTTTTTAAAAACATGTAAATAGAATATTTTGCACTTTTTAAAAACATGTAAATAGAATATTTTGCACTTTTTAAAAACATGTAAATAGAATATTTTGCACTTTTTAAAAACATAAATAGAATATTTTGCACTCTTTAAAAACATGTAAATAGAATATTTTGCACTTTTTAAAAACATATAAATAGAATATTCTGCACTTTTTAAAAACATGTAAATAGAATATTTTGCACTTTTTAAAAACATGTAAATAGAATATTTTGCACTTTTTAAAAACATATAAATAGAATATTTTGCACTCTTTAAAAACATGTAAATAGAATATTTTGCACTTTTTAAAAACATATAAATAGAATATTTTGCACTATTTAAAAACATGTAAACAGAATATTTTTCACTTTTTAAAAACATATAATTAAATAGAATATTTTGCACTTTTTAAAAACATAAATTAAATAGAATATTTTGCACTTTTTAAAAACATATAAATAGAATATTTTGCACTTTTTAAAAAACACTTAAATAGAACATTTTACGTTTCTTTCAAATCTCCCAATTAACATTTTACGCATGTTTTGCATTTTGTTTTTATGACATAGCTCATCTTGATTCTAGCCTAAATTGAATTTATGTCATTTTGGCTCTTGATAGACGATATTTATATTTCTGTTGTTGTGGGTGTTGAGTTGAGGTTAGTTTAGTTATTACTTTTATATTGACAAAAATACTTTTGAGTTTAGCCTTATGTACTGCACTGTAAACTTAAAAATAAATGAACCAAGTGGAATTTCGTTTAATGCCAGCAGCTTTGCTTTATGTGTCAAGCGTGCAAACTTATATTTAAATCCATTGAAATGTACTTCAGTCATAAACTTGAGTTTCATTTTACTCAACTTAATCAAATTAGTTGGATCGTTTTTTGAAAAATCAATTATTGAGCCGACCAATGCAGTTTCATTAATATAAGAAAAACAATCTACATGCATGCCTATTATTAGCATTGTTTGTGACTATGAACGATATAATTTTCAAATGCATAATAATTTTGGTACAATAGGGTTTAAATACAAGTACTTAGCTACATATTTTGTTATAAGTGACAAAATGACGCATTCCAAATATTAAATTAGAAACAAAATTGCCCGACTATACAAGTTTGAGTAGTTGCAAAATGACTCTTGTCCAATATCTATTATTTTCTACAATAAAAATTCCCAGAATTTACTGAGGTAAAAAATTACTTTTAATTTGCCTCTTGGGATTCGCGGATGACATCATTTATGGACCATCTTAATATATGTATATAATTCAACAAACTCACAAATTGTCTGTGAAGAACCCATATTCATCTGTAGTTTCCAGCAAAATGCACTATCTACACAAACAATAAAAATATCATATTAATGAAAGGATGTTGTAAATTGAACCTTTTGCATTTTTCAAAAAACAAGTAAATAGAATATTAGGTAGGTGGGTACTTTTCCAAAATCATGTAAATAGAATATTTTGCACTTTTATAAAACACATGAATAGAACATTATGCACTTTCCAAAAATATATAAATAAGACATTTTAAATTTTTGTAAAAACACTTAAATAGAATATTATGCACTTTCTAAAAACATGTAAATAGAATATTTTGCACTTTTATAAAACACATGAATAGAACATTATGCACTTTCCAAAAATATATAAATAGGACATTTTAAATTTTTATAGTAACACTTAAATAGAATATTATGCACTTTCCAAAAACATGTAAATAGAATATTTTGCACTTTTATAAAACACATGAATAGAACATTATGCACTTTCCAAAAATATATAAATAAGACATTTTGAATTTTTATAGAAACACTTAAATAGAATATTATTCACTTTCCAAAAACATGTAAATAGAGCAATTTGCTCATTTTAGAAACTTGTGATTAGCATATTGTAAGTTAAAGGAATTCATAGATTAGGTAGCTAAATCTCACGCACTAGAATACGTATGTATCTACATGCTTGTATTTTCTAAACCTACATTGGGCTTTGGCTGAAACTTGGCGTAATCAGATAATACCATACGTAGTTACTATTTATGTAATAATAATTATGAGTTTAGCAGGAAGTTATATGAAAATAACAAATAAAGGTAGAGATGTTATATACCTTGTTAATACATGTACAAGGTCTAGCGCCCTCAATGGTGGTGAGTAAAACGTGAATCTGTGCTGTGTGTAAATTCGGCATCTTTAAGCGGTAAGAAACAGAGTACGAGTAGAAGGCATAGGAGCCGGACCTAACCATTTTCTGTCCCTGTGTGAATGTGTGAGTTGTGTAAATAAAATCTTAACTTCATAACTTTTAACAAGTCCTTAAATTCTCACCTATCTGCATCATTCCGAATAAGGAGTTTACTATCGGATCAACATCTGGCGACCGTGACAGGACAGTAAGTGAGAGAATCAAAGTTTTTGGTGTGAAAATTTAAGTGGAGTTTTGCAAAACACAGAACAGTACTAGGCGAAAGTTTTGTGGAACAAAGAACAGTCGGCGTGTTTCCACTACATACTACCCAGAGATACATACAATATAATAAAATATCGTTTATGAAAATAATTAATTGCATTCACACAGTCAAAATGGACAAAGATAAATTAAAGAAATCTCGCACTCTCATTCGTGCTTCCGTTACCAAACTATTTAAGGAAATTAAAGATGAGCTAAGTTTGAAAACTCTAGATAAGTTAACCATTCGGTTGAAACTTGCCACAATGGAAGCAAAAGTAAAGAAGATGACTTAAATCGATCAACAAATTTTCAGTGCGATTTTAGAAGATGAAACTGCCACAGATGACGACTATCTAAATGAATCAAAAAGCATCAATGAATATGAAGAGAAGCTGATTAAGTGCCGTCTTTTGATTCAAGATGTCATCAAAAAAGAATACATACAAAATCATCATAATAGTAGAAGTAATGGTGAGCATGGTGATTACGACAGTGGCAACAAAAGAAAATTCTAACTTCCAAAGCTAGAACTTGTGAAGTTTGGTGGTGAACTAAAAGAGTGGTTAGGCTTTTGGTCTGTCTTCAAAAAGAAAGACAAAGACAACAACATAGATGATGGAGATAAATTCCAATATTTACTCCAAGCCATAAAGGTGGGAACAAAAGCTCGGGAAATAGTAGAAGGTTACTCAGCAACGTCTAAAAATTATCCAAAAGCCATTGAAACATAAAAAAATCCGGCGCTTCGCGCCGGATTTGTCGACCGTGGGCGGGCCCAAAGTAGATGCTGAGCTTCAACAAAGACGCAAGACAATTAATGTTACGCTTGAAGGTGGTAAAAGATTCATGGAAGCTCCCCTACAATCAATAAGACATACGAATGTGCGTAGCATGTAGTTAAATATATCTGAAAGTTTTTTATGAATTACACTATTCACAAATACCGTCATTTATGAAGGCTTTCTTACCATGAATAAGCCATATAGTAGTACGTGACATGTAGTTAAAAAACGCTGAAATATTTTTGAGAATTGCATGATTAACAAATGACGTCATTTATGAATCCTCTCCTATAATCAATAAAATATATACGAATGCACGTGGCAAGCAGTTAAAAATAAGTTGGAAAATATTTTGATGTTAACAGTGGGGGTCCTAAAAACTAAAATATTTGAATGACGTCATTATGGAAAATCCCTGAATATCGATAACACATATAGTTACGTCAGTGACATGTTGGTAAATTAGGATGGAAACAAGTGTAAAGTTTAGACTAGGGATACTAGAAACTATAGTATTAGGACGATGTCATTATGGACGATTCCTGACTATCTATAACTCATATAGGTAAGTCCGTGACATGTTGTCAATAAAGGATGGAAAAACATTTAAAATTGGTACTGGAGGTTCTAAAAACAATTAAATTTAAAGAACGTCATTATGTACGATCCCTCGATATTTATAACACTGAAGGACGTCATTAGGTGCTCAGCATCTATAAATGGTTAAATAATTAAAAGGGAGGGGGAAGAAAGCACCTACAATTATGATATTTTTGGAAGACGTCATAAACGGACGTTCCCTCACAATGTATAAAAAAAATTTCAGAGTTGCTCAATGCAAATACTAATTGTGGAAAATGATGTGATCTGAATTAAAAAATATCTATAACTAATGTAAGTTAGTTCAATACATGTATGATAAAATAGGCTGGAAAAAATATTGATGGTAAAGGACGTCGTTTATGGAAGATCTGTCACCATCTACACCCCATTTTTACAACTGGTGATATCATTTAAATGGGTACGTGCATATGAAAATTCCCCGTTTGCATTATGTTTAACATCAGTGGAAATGGGTGGGTGGGTCAGAAAATTAAGATAGCATCATTTGTGAACGCTCCTTAACATTCAATTTCGTATGGAATTTATACACACGAAATGGAATGCTAAAAGTGAGAAGCGTAGGCCGATCGTACCTGGGTACGTTTGTTCAGTGGTAGGTATGTATAGTAGCGACAACCGAAAGAGAAGGCTGGCGAGGATAAATTTTACATGCAAACAATGGCAGCTTTATCTTTGCCAGCCGCCTCCTTCAGTTGCCTCAGCTATTTGGTTAAGCCGTTTTTAGCCTTTCCAATTTACAAATTTTTGACATAGGTCCAGTAATCAATTTATTGTGAATAACTAGTTAGACTAATTACAAATAAAAAACAATACAGACCTGCTCAGTCGCATTTCTGGTCGTATACTAATTTTTTTATGAAAATCGGTTGTAACCTGTGACCTGTAGTGTACGGCCAACGGACGGACGGACGGACGGACGGACATGACCATTACAATAGATCCTCAAGCTCAGCATCTAAAAAGCGTTTCCGACGAGACGATCTCTTGGTTGTAGTATACGTAAGAGAACTGCCACGGTTAGTTTTGTGTAATGTTCATGATTCGAAAAATAAAAGTTTGAGTTCTCTATTCGATCAACTCGAAAGCCACATCAGAGCGTTAGAAACATTGAGAGTAACTGACGACAAATGTGCTTCTATGCTTTTTCCACTTGTTAAGTCGTGCCTTCCTGATGACGTCTCAAGGGCATGGCAAAGAAGCCCAGTTCCACCCTCCTCTACAGATAGCAGCTCCACCACTAGTCTAAGCAAGCTGACCACGCTCATGAATTTTCTCCGCATTGAAGTGGGAGAAGAGGAGAGAATACGACTAGCTCAAACAGGTTTCAGAATAGCGTCGTCGCTTTCAGCTAAGCCAAAGAAAAAGAGGGAGATTCAAGGAAATATCATCACAAGTGCTGCACTATTCACTAGCCAAGTTCAGTCGCAACAAACTTCCAACTCACAGAAGCCTAAAGCATTTAAGTGTATCTTCTGTGATAAAACACATGCAAGCATCGAGTGCCATACAACTCATAAGTGGAAGATAAAGGACAAGAAGTCATGTGTGATAAAGGAAAGAAGATGTCTTTCCTGTTTAAAAATCGAACACAAGGCAGCGGACTGTAAGTCTTATTCTAAGTGTTTAGTGTGTTTTCCAAAACTTGCAACTATTGTGTGTCCCAATAATAACAATAATAAAAATGAAAGTGAAAAACAGGATAAACCAGAAGACGCTTTAACTAAATCTCATGCTATGACTTTAGTCAGCTGCTTCCCTAGAGTAGCTTTACAAACTCTCACCTTCAAAATTAGGAATAGAGGGAAAGAAAAGTTAGTTAGAGCCATTATTGGAACTGCCTCTCAGCGCTCTTACAAACTAGAAAGAACAGCATCTAAAATTTCAGTGATGCCTCCTGGGGAAGAGAAAATTATACACGTAGTGTTTAGAGGATCCTAGTCGAAGCCCACACCTCACCGAAGGTACAAAATTCAATTAATGAACATATCAAATGATTTTATTGGTTCTGTTGAGATGCTGAATCAGTCCAAAATTTGCCAAAACATTCCGTGTATTTCACTGGGGACATGGATAGAAGAGCTAAATTCAAAAGGCGTCAAATTGACAGATAAAAGTTCCCAAAGTTCTGAGATAGAATTCCTACTAGGAGCAGACATAGCTGGAAAACTACTGACAGGAGAAGTAAATCAGTTACAAACGAGATTAACTTCTATTGAAAGCAAATTAGGATGAACTTTACTTAGTAAAATTTCTGGACGAACCAGCTCAACACACAGCAGCCTTCTGGTGACTTCACTATTGTCGTGTGAAGCTACTTAAGCTGATCTTTGGAAACTTAAGTCTATTGGCATACATGACTCAGGTGAGTCCAAATCAAGAGCAGTCCTAGAAGAGGCTGCCAAAGACCATTTTTTAAAGACAGTCAAAATTAACGAAAAATGGCGCTACAAAGTGATTTTTCCATAGATTGAAGGTCATCTAAATCTTCCTAATAATTATTTTGCAGCAGAGAGAAGATTACAAGCCTGCACCAAAAAATTAGCTACTTAAAAAACTACCAAAATGTATTCAACAAGTTGTTGAAAGAAGGGGCGATTAAGAAAGTGTCAAACGACGAAGTAAGAGAAAATAGTCATTTTCTTCTTCATCGGGCGGTCATCAAAGAGACCAGCAGCACTACAAAACAACGCCTAGTATTTGACACTTCAGCTAAAGAAAAAAGTTTTTCCTTTCTCAACGACTGCCTTGAAAAAGGACCTAATCTCATTAAGTTGATTCCATCTACAATTATGCGGTTTCGACTCAAACGAAATTGTGTTATAGCCGACATCAAAAATGCGTTTCTCTGAATTGCAGTAAGAATAAGAGATTGCGATTTTTCACTTTTCCTATCGTGAAAGGATTCTTGTGAAAAAAAGATTGTAACTTACTGTCACCGTCGTGTTGTGTCTGGAGCTACCAGTAGTCCATTTTTACTCGCCGTAGTTTTAGACTGCCATCCGAAGAGAGCACCAGACCATCTACAACAAACTTCCTTTCAACTTCTTGAATAATTCTAAGTGGAAAACTGCGTCACAAGTGTAGAAAACAAATTTCAGTTAGTTCTTTTTATTTTGGAGTCCACAGAAGTCATGGCCAAGGGAATGTTTGATCTCCGACGGTGGGAGTATACCTGGCTCAGAGAGGCCAAAGAAGATGAAAATAAAGAAACCCTATTGCTCGGCATGCTATAAAACAATAAGCATGATCTCTTATACTGTGTCCTTTGTGAGATGGGTACCTTACTACAGGGACCTGTTACGAAGCGGAAAATCTTATTTGTGGCTCATAAGATTTTTCATCCTGTGAATTTTACTTGTTTGATGTCTCTTTATCGTAAAACCGTTCTACAGGAAACCCGGAAGCTAAAACTTGGATAGGATGCTAAGCTTTCTTCTAAAATTGCTGAAAAATTTATTAAGTGGTCCTGAAATCTCAAGCAATTAGAAGAAATAAAAATTTCTTACTGGCTGGGAGGCTCAGATCCAGTTACAGAAAAGTGCAGCATCCATATATTCACAGACGCGAGCAAAATTTCATACGCGGCTTGTGTTTATCTCCGTATTGAAAAAGAAGAAAAAGCGGAGGTGCAGCTCATCACGTCAAAGTCAAGGGTGGCTCCACTGGACAAATTAACCATACCAAGTCTGGAGCTGATGTCTTGCCTTATTGAAAGCCGGCTAACAGAGTCGGTCATTAAAGCTTTAAAGCTAGAAGAAGTCCCGACATATTATTGAAATGACTCCGCCACTGCCCCGTACTAGATACAAAAAGATGAGTCATGGGCGTCATTTGTAGGTACCCAAGTGAAAGAAATTTGGTCTTCAACCCGTACTGGTGACTAAAGACATGTTCCGGGTCTGTCAAATCTCGCTGACTTACCTTCAAGCGGATGTCAGGTGTCCCAGTTAATTAAATCGCGATAGTGGAAGTGACCGCAGTGGCTAAGATATCCTGCATCTAAGTGGCCTAGGTCTGAAGTTCAGTGGAATAAGGAGGAAGTTAACAACAAAAAAACGAAGACGGTGACTTCCATGCTTAACGGAGATAAAAACTCAAATAATTACAGTCGTAAGTTTTTAAAATATCAAAGCATAATTCGTGTGGTTGCCTAGATACTTGGCTTTCAAAATAATACTAGGAAGAAGGCGCAACGTATTAGAGGTTCATTGACTGTCAATAAAATATGTAAAGCCAAAGAAAGATTGTTGTTTGTAGTGCAATCAGAAGGTTTTAGCTCAGAAACAGACAAACAACTTAAGTCACTCTCACTTTTCCGGGACGAGCATCAATTGCTTCGAGTCAAAACCAGTATTGAGAGGAGAAAAGACACAAGAAACTTCAGACTCCTTATTTTGCTTCCTTCACGACATCCCATAGTAGACTTGCTAATACGAGAAGTGCATTTATAAAATAGTCATGCCGGAGTATCAACTCTTCGTTAACTACTTCCAGAAAATTACTTGATATTGAAAGCAAGAAATTTAGTCAAGTTATTTGTCTCATCATGCATCCAGTGCCAGAGGTATGAAGCTAAAAGTCTGGACTCAGTCCCTATTTCGTTGCCAGCTGATCGTGTTAGGGATGCTGACATTTTTGAAGTAAATGGCATTGGCTTAGCTGGACCATTATATCTGAAAGAAAAAATAAAGGCATGGGTGGTTCTATTAACGTGTGCAGTATGCAGAGCTGTTCACTTCGAGTTGGTCACCTCGATTCCTACAAAGCGTTTTTGTAATTATTGCGGAAATTTATCGGGCGTCGAGGAAGACCATCCATAGTCTACAGTGACAATGGAACCAACTTCGTTGGAGCAAACAATCTCTTCAGTCAAATTGATTGGAAGATCATCGAGTCCTTTTCCACTGCCCATAGGATCGAGTGGAAGTTTAACTCTCCGTCTGCTGCATGGTGGGGTGAATGGTAGGAGCAAATTTTGGGAATGCTCAAAAACGTTCTTTAACGTGTACTAGGTAAAGCAGCAGTGCACTTCGAAGGACTTTTAACAATAATGTGCGACGCCGAGTTCCTAGTGAACGCTTGTCCTTTGACCTATCTCAGTGAAGATATTCACAAATTGACCCTACTTAGTCCGACTGGGGTTTTGCATGAAAAAAGAGAAATAAGAGTCCCAGATATAGATATGGTGGACAAAAGCAGCATGCAGAAGAAGTACAGGCGTCAACAGGAGCTTATGGAGCATTTTCGAAGTCGATATTGTACTAAATATCTCAGTTAGCTCACCCAAAAGACTAATTTTAAGAGTATCGAGAAAATTGCAGCTGTCAGAGACGTTGTCGTTATTGGTAGGGACGATCAGAAAAGATAAGACTGGCCTTTTAAAAAAAAAATTGAACTTATTCCAGGTAAAGATAGGAACATACGAGTAGTAAGAGTGAAGACTGCAAAAGGAGAATTACTTCAGCCCATTCAACGAATAATTCCTTTAAAAGTTACTCAGCCTGATGACCCAGCATTTGATTGGACCAAAATTAAAGCTGCTTAGAATGTGACGGAGCCGAGGAATGTAGCTAGGAAGGAGCAGAACGGTGTTGTTCATTTCCTATTACAAAGTGTGTCCAATCCTAAGAAGCAACCTCAAAAGGTTCCTCAAACCCCTCCTAGTAAAGTGCTTCGAACAAGATGTGGCCGACAAGTCAAAGTTCCTGTCAAGTTTGAGTCAACTTTGATGTCATTTTGTGGATATTAATTTATGCATTTAAATTATTAGTGTCATTTTTACAATGACTTTCTGTGTTTTGGCAATTTTTGAGGATTTCGCACTGACGTTGCATGCACTGGGGCGAAATTATACGGGAGACCAGTATAAACCGTTGATTAATGACGTAGACCATGTGACGTTAACAGTAGGGCCTCCTTCCCGAGCACATTCCGAAGCAGAGATTTCTATCTACCAGGATGACATCGAAGCAAGACGCAGTTCCGTGGCAATTTCGCCGTCGTGGGGATTCATGAAAGGGGACCTCCTTCACAGATTTGAAAGGGCCAAAGAATTATTCGCCCAGTAAGACTTCATTGTAGGGCTACTAGTTCTTTGTCTCATTATACGGAACGTTTTCACTGTCATCAATGGGGCTACTGCTATTATTGTAGGAAAGAATCCGCTAGAGGGTGAGACTGGCATTGGCTGCAAGTACTCACATCTACTGGAAGACTTAGCACAGTTTGTTATTCTGGAGTTGGGCTTTCGGGCAAAAAAGAGAGTAAGATGGCATTTATTTCGCACGCTCACTTGTCTCGAAAAACACCTAGCGAGACAGGCGGGAATTATTATTATAAAACTAGTAAAATGTTTTGATTTTCCCCCATGATTTTCTGTCCTATTTGAGATGGACAGATGGGAAATTGACCTTAAGAAAATGGTCCTACTTATGCCGAAAAGTCTAGAAAAAGAGCAGCTCTCTGAAGTGGTGGACCAAGTGAGGAGTTGGAAATGGGAAATGACCGCCTGTGGCTTCTTCCACGTTAATCGACAACTTATGTCAGGGGTCAGTTTTATTTTTTATTCCAAAAAACAAAAATATTTAGCCCTAATGAGCCAAGTGGCTGGTGAAGTTGTTTATGAAGATCGTTAAAAATTTAAGCGTTAGTCTGCGATCGTACAATTTACCAGTAAATGCAATTTAATATCTGAACTTGGCAGAAATATTTAATTTGTTTGTTTTTTTTGCAGATTGTATCAACAATGTTGTCGTACATTGTCATTTTGTTTTAACTAAATCTCTCAGAGAGAAGCAACAGCAGCGGGCTCATCACGGTCCAGATTGAAAATACAATGGAATTAAGTTTCGATTAGGCAAAGTTGTACGGCGCGCCAACTGCAGTAAAACGGACTGTTTTGTAATCCTGTTCACTTTTTATTGCTGTAGAGGATAGTTAGTAATAAGCTATATATATAATTAAAAACGTAACAAAAAATAAATAACTCTGACTTTAACTGAATTTCTAATTGAATTTTTAATATGTATTAACTCCACCTGACCTTATTTGTACTGAATTCCACAGCATTTTACAATTTGCCATAGAGTATAGCTCAAAGACTCTAACCACTCGGAACTTTTAAAGTTAAAAATTCAAATTTGTATGACATACATAATAAGTTATATATTATTCCTTAAAAGAGGCTACTAAAGACTTTCAACTAAATAAGGATGATAGCTTTTCAGATGAAGTTTTAGACTGAGCTCATTCTTGAATGCATGGGTGCATCCTAGAAATGAACAAACAAATGGTCTTTCATCCGAATGAACTCTTGCGTGTCTCAGTACACGACCATTTGTTTTAAAAGCAGAGCCACATATGTGACATACATATTTTCGATCCAAGTCTTCAACAAAAATGTCATGTTCTGTTCTTAGGTGTGCAATGAGATTACAGCGCCTAATTTTCATCGAGCATTCTTGACAGTTGACAGTATATTTACGTTGTGAAGAGTCACCGTTGACTTTGAGGCGGTTGCTGCTACTAATTCGGCTACGCAAAGCCTTCGGTTGAAATGATGATACTCCTGCTGCTGCTGCTGATTCTTTTAATATTTCATTGTTGTAGAGTTTACAAATGGCCACATGTATTCCCAATTGTGCAGTTGTGGTGAATTGTTTCGAGCATGTTGTACATTGCAAGTTTAACTGGGACAGAATAAAACTGTTGGAGGCGGAGTTCGCTGTTGTTGTGGGTCCCGTTAAAGATACAATTTTGTTGGGTGTGGACGGTCGACGGTAGCGAGTCCTCTAAGCAAATTATATCGTCGTCACTACTATTTCTTTTTTTGTTGAAATATTCTTGTTGCATTTCTGTAGTTGTGAGTGTTGACGTTGACTGGCTGGACTGGGTCAAATCGAAATCTTCTAGAGGATCAGGACCTTCGTCACCTTCGTTAACCTGTCCATGATTTGGATCTATATCGGAACTAATAAAACTTAACTGCGTTTCAGTTACGTTGTAATCTTTTTCATTCTCCTTCAGGTTGTCTCCCGAATTTGGTGGAAATACACGATCTTCATTTTAGGAGGGAGTTTCAAATTTGACAAAAGGTTCTTCCACCCATTCCGTTTAAATGCTTGAATTGTGTAAAGTGTCAGTGTCATTGTAATTTTTTAATGGTTTTGATAGGTTAACGTGATCAATAATGCTCGAGTTGGGAGTAGATTTAACGTTTTCGTTGTCAGAATAGAATATTACAGGGGTAGGGTGTTCTTGCTTCGCTTCTATGGGAGCTAAGTCAGTAAATTGAATGCTTTGCCATACATCCGCAGCAGCAGCGGTGTCAACACTGAAATTGGTAATAAAACATAAATTTTAGCAAATGACATAAATATCGTGTGTGAAGAAACAAAATGACCCATATCCACTTTAAGCTGGAATCAAAATGAGCTATGTCATAAAAATAAAATGAAATACATTTTTAAAATGTTAATTACGAGTTTTTAAAAAGTGTAAAACGATATATTTACATGCTTTCGAAAAGTGTAAAATGTTCTTTTTACATGTTTTAGAATTGTGGAAAATGTTCTATTATCTCTTTACATGTTTTTAAAAAGTACGTAATCTTCTATTTGCATGTTTTTGAGAAAGTGAAAAATGTTTTATTTAGATATTTTCGGAAATTAAAAAATTTTCCGTTTACATTTTTTAAAAAAATGCAATTAATTCTATTTACATGTTTTAAAAAAGTGTAAAATGTTCCATTTGCATGTTTTTAAAAAGTACAAAATTTTCAATTTACTTGTTTTTGAAAATTGGAAAATGTTCTACTTAGTTACATGATTTTCAAAATTTTAAAATTTTATATTTATATGTTTTTGAAAAGTGCAAATTGTTCCATGTATATACATATTTTTTAAAAGTTCAAAATGTTCTATTCAAATGCTTTCAAGACATATTTTAATATTTGTGTAGATAGTGAATATTGTTTTTAGCTGCAAATGGACATGGGTCATTTTGGTTCTTCACAGAGATGATAGATGGCATTAATAGTTAGGTATCATAAAATGTAAAGATTGGTGATATATTTTTTTAAGGAATTGTTACAACGTATTTAACTATAATGAGATGTTGTTATATTAATAGCTCGAATTATTTAGTATTCATATTTCTGATTGCAACACTGCATACCTACATTGTTTAATTTTAATTGTTCACTCACGATTAACGATTTTTTAACGATCACGATGACTTTAAGTATAGATAGGAATAAATTACAAGCCTTACATACTATGCCCTCACGGGTCACCGGTTAAACTTACCTAGGTCCAGGTTTATTGTAATTCGGCTTCAAAGTAGATTCTGATTCTTGAAATACAATACTTTTGTTATTTAGAAATTCGAGGGAATAGTGGTTCGTAACTTTATGAGTGCAATATCTTGAAATGTTTTTGAACATTATTCCACAAATTTTGCACAGAAACGACACACGGCACTCACGCAGCACTGACATTGTTTGACTGTTTTCACTCATTTCCATCAGGTCCAAAGCAAAAAGTATTGCTCTAATTAAAATTCGTTAATTAAATTCAATAAATAGTAAAAGTATTAGGTAGGTACTTGTCAATATAATTATTCATTCGCGAAAAATGTTTTTTAACTGAGGACGAGGACGACAAAGTGTTTTTTTATAAATGTCAATGTTAACTTAAAAAAACCTAAAAATAAGGGATTGGAATTCCAATTGTAATTGTTATGAATTAAACAATTACTATTATTTTATAGTGTTTCAGTTTTCATAATTTGTCTACAGTTGGCAATTTATTCTGTCAACGTCAACTGTTGACTGGTAAACAGTAATTACTAATTACTACTGTTGACTCTTGACGACAGTGTGAAAGTGAAAACAATTTGAAAGTAGTGAATGTACGCTCTTTTTTTTCAAGGATATTTTTTAAAAGAATCCTTCCACTGGTTTAAAAATTGTATTCCAATGTAGTATGTATGTACTAATTAATTATGGATTCACTATTCGTGCATAAATTACGTAGTAAAAAAATCATGAATTTTTAACCCCTACCACTGCTTTTTTGTATGTACGCCCATGTAAAAGGATATGCAACTTGAACCTCTTTAGAGATAGGAATGAAAAAAAATCCGATTTGTCGACCGTGGGCTGGCCCGAAGTAGATGCTGAGCTTCAACAAAGGCACAAGACAATTTATGTCACGCTAAAAGATGATATGAGATTTATGGAAGCTCCCCTACAATCAATAAGACATATACCAATGTTCGTAGCTTGTAGTTTTATATAGCTGAAATTTTGTTATAAATTGCACCATTCACAAATAACGTCATTATGGACAATCCCTGAATATCTGTTACGAATATAGGTAAGCACGTGACATGTAGTTAAAATAGGATGGAAACAAATTTAAAGGGCATAAAAGGAATAGGCAGTATTAAAAAGGGATGAAGCAGTGGCTGGCAGTAATCACCGATAAAGGTGAATATAGGCAGTGCAGTGTAGGCAAATATCGAATTTAAATTTATAAAAATCATCTTTTTTTTAAGTGTATTGGCAGTTGTGACACTTTGGTTTTTCTATCGCCTGATTTGCATTATCTATAGGTCCACTATTGGAGATTTAACAATTACTACTTCAGTGTAATATTGTTATCGTCACGGAAGAACCTGCAAAGCTAAAGTCCAGTTAGTGTATTCTGAAGTAAATGGTTGTGCCTATTACTTTGAAATGGAAGTCATGGATCATGGAGATTTGGCAACAAAAAACAAATCAGGTTTATCTTACAGTAAAAAAAAGCGGTTAAGAATTTGGCCCAACAAGGAATTTATTTAATTTTGATGGACGACCTGATCTTATTTTACATAATTGCAATTTTTCAATGGTGCTTTTGATGTAAAACACGCTATCTCTATGGTTTCAAATTTTCATTTTTGTGTTTGCAAAACTTTTTTCAAAATAAAATAAAAACTGCCTATTCCATACAAAAAGTGACCACTGCCAATTGCCTCAAAACCAGGACTGCCTATTCCCTACGACGTAATTCACTGCCTATTCCACCCCCCCTTACTGCCAATTCCCATGCAGCCAATTTAAAGTTGGGTCTTGGGATACTAGAAACTATGGTTTTTGAAGGACGTTATTATAGACGATCTCAAAACATCTATAACACATATAGGTCAGTCCGTGACATTTAGAAGAAATTTTCACGTGACATCATTTGCACGTTACCCTTAACGTGCCTACCTAATGTGAATGCAATAGCATCTAAGTGGGGCTGTCTAAAATAAATTTTCACGTGACGTCAATTGCGCGTCAACCCTAGCCTGCCTACCTAATGTGAATCTAATAGCATCTGAATTGGGCTTTCTAACAGAAATTTCCACGTGACGTCATTTGCGCGTCACCCCTAGCCTGCTCATCTAATGTAATTGCGATAGCAGCTGAGTGGGGGTGTCTAAAAGAAATTTTCACGTGACGTCATTTGCGCATCACCCCTAACCTGCTCACCTAATGTGAATGCGATAGCAGCTGGGTGGAGATGTTTAAAAGAAATTTTCACGTGACGTCATTTGCGCGTCACCCCTAGCCTGCCTACCTTATTCAAATGCGATAGCAGCTGGGTAGGAGTGACTAGAAGAAATTTTCGGCTGACGTCATTTGCGCGTCACCCCTAGCCTGTGTTAATGCGATACCAGCTGGGTGGGGGTGTCAAAAAGAAATATTCACCTGACATCATTTGCGCGTAACCCCTAACCTAATTTAAAGTTTCGTTAGAAGTGCATTTAAACGTGTAAACCTATACAAGGCACGTATTTGGGGTCGTTTGCCAATATCGCCACCCACCTTTACGGTGGGTGACTTTGAAAAAGGTGATAGGCCATATTAAAGATATAGCCATGTACGCAAGTCTGAAAAGGTTAGCAACTTAGGTGGGGGGGTCCAAAAATTTGGTAAATTTTGCTGGCGCCATTTGTGAACGGCCCCTTCACTGGTTTTTAGATGCCCATGCTTTCCATTCACCAAATTGCTTTTTGACATGGGTCCATTCAACATTTAATTGTGGAGCAATGGTCAGTCCGATTAAAGTGAAAAAACAATACAGACCTGCCTGCTCGCTTTTGTGGTTGTTTAAAAAAAGTTTTATGACAATCGAGCAGACGGTTTGACCTGTAGCGACGGACCAACAGACAGACAGACAGACGGACGGACATTACCATTTTAATAGATGATTTATTTAACTCAGCATCTAAAAACAAATTTCTGCATGTAGCTGGGCAGCCCTATATAATATTCTTGCAATTTTCACTTGCTTCTGATGTCGCTCATAATTTTTTGCGCATCCACAAAATGCAATTTTTTTCACCATTTTTGGTTTTGGTTTTTTGGTTGTGTAACAATGAGTGAACGGTAAAGAGTGAAATGATGTAAAACAACGTCATAAATTTTATTCAGAGTAAGGTTTAGTTAAGTTTTGCTGTTAAAGTTTGAAAAATTATAGTTTAGCGATTTCACGAGTAATTTGAATGGTTACACGCTCAATGGTGAGTGTGATTTGACTACACCTATTACCTATGTATATTAACAATTGTAAGTTAAAGATCTCGGCAAGGTTCTAATCCTAAAGTTTAAAAATACGTACAAGGGAATGAGGAATGGTTTCACATATAACCTGCCAATTTTAAAAACCTCCAACTTACAAAAATCAGGCTAGTTCTAAATAGCACAATTCCAAGGTAACATGACTGCATTTTGTGTTTTTCCGTCAAAGTCGCCCGCCGAAGTTTAAGAAAACTTAAATTTTTTTTTTGGCACATTGTACTTTCCACATTTTTTATCGTCGGAGTTTTTGAATTTTTCTAATCCTTAGACAGTTTTCCAGAATGTAATTTTAAGATTCTTAAAAATTCGAAATTTTTCATTTTGTTGTTACCAAAATTGGTATTAAAAAGTGAGTCTCAAAAGTATTACTTTTTTGCCATTTATCCAAAATAATATTTAATGTATATTGTATAATAATATACAAGTACGACAGATAAATACAGAAAAAAACAAGCTTTACTAAACAACATATCATATCATGTAAATTCATTATTTATAAAAAAGAAGGGGCGAGAAGAACTTAAATCGACTTCTAATTTAATCGATTAAATAATTACATAAATAATTGAATTGTTATCAATTAAGTAGGGCAGTTGGAAGATGGCAATTAATCAAGAATAAGACAATTCTTATACTATGGTTGTCTCGTAAAAATTAAGCAGCAACAGCTAAAATAAAAACTTGCGATTTACAATTATTACAATTTCTTATTTAATAATTGTGTAAAACTAATATTACTACAAGTACGATTGCACACAAGTATTTAAAGATTTTTTCGGTATGTAATTAGTAAATGCACCCTGATCATTGTATTTGGAATTATAAATAATATTACTATTGTTAAATATTTACAATTAATATTCGTAATTGCAATACTGCGTTTCGTCCATGAAGAACTAAAATGACCCACATTCATTTTTAGGTAAAAAAAATATCAACTATTTACAAAAATATGTCTTGAGAGTGAGAGCATTTAAAGAGAACAATGAGCACTTTTATAAAGTGTGTGAATACAACAATTTACACTTTTCAAAAAACAAAGAATTAAAATATATTGCACCTTTTCAAAAACATAGAATTAGAACATCTTGCACCTTTTCAAAAACATGGAATTAGAACATTTTGCACCTTTTCAAAAACATAAAATTAGAACATTCATGAAAATAGAACATTTGTACGTTTTTTCAAAAACTCTTAAGTAACATTTTACGCGTGTTTTTCATTTTGCTTTTATGACATAATAGCTCATTTCCCAGTCACTATTTTAAAATGTGGCGTAACTTAAGGTTAAGATTGACAACAAACATAGGACTAATTAAAGCATTTGAATTACTTGAGGAGGATGGTTTTGCAGATGATTGTTTAGAGTATTCTTATTCTTGAAAGCGTAGGAGCATAGAGGGAATGAACAAATAAATGGTCTTTCATCTGAATGAACTCTTTGATGTCTATTTAATTGACTTTTCACTGGAAAAGCGGATCCACAACTGTGACAGACGTATTTTCGATCCGAGTCTTCAACAAATATTTTATGTTCTGTTTCTAGATGCGCCTTGAGATTGCAGCGCCGTACTTTTGTCAAGCATTCTTTACACTTGATAAAATTATTACGTTGGGAGATCCCGCCTGTTGTACTGACTCTGCCATGGCTAGTGTTTCGACTACGGTTACGGATTCGGCTACGCACAACCTGCGGTTGAGATGCCGATCCTCCTGCTGCTGCTGATGATTCTTTTTGTTGTGTTCTATTGTAAAGTTCACAAATGGACACATGTATTCCCAAGTGGGCACTAGAGGTGAATTGTTTTGAGCATATTGTACATTGCAATTTTAACTGGGACGAAATAAAACTGTTAGAGGCGGAGGTCGCTGTTGCGGTAGGTCCCGTTGACGATGCAATTTTGTTGACTGTGGACGGTGGTGGTGGTGGTGAGTCGTCTAAGCAAATTACTTCGTCGTCACTCTCACTGCAATTTTCGTTCAAATATTCTTGTTCCATTTCTGACGTTGTGAGTGTTGACTTTATTAACTGGCTCGACTGAGTCATGTCGAAATCTTCTAGAGGATCAGGACCATCGTCAACCTGTCCATAGTTTGGATCCATATCCGCATCGGCATCAGACACGATAAAACGTGACTGTGTTTCATTAACATTGCCATAGTTAAACCTTTTGTAATCTTCATTTTCCTGCGGGATATTGGCGGAGTTTTGTTCACATAAGGGATCCTCATTTTGGGAAGGCGTTTCATAAACGACTGAAGTATCTTCCACCCATTCAGTATTAACGTCAGAATTGTGTGAAGATTCAGTCTTATATTTTATTAACGGTACTAAGTTAACGTGACTACTAATGCTGGAATTGGCAGTGGGTTTAACTGTGTCGTCATCAAAATTGAATATTACAGGGACGACAGGAAAAGGTTGTTGCTTTACTTCCTTAAGAACTGAATTATTAGGCGGTGTGGGTGTGGTTTGATATTTATTCGCAGCAACAGTGTCAAAACTGGAATACAAAAAAGTAAAATAATTTTAGCGAATGACTGGTGACTGGTAGCTTCAATAGTTAAACCTATTTTTTTAAATATTTACAACATAATTAACTATGATGAGATGTGGTTACTAAAAGAACTCGAAATGTTTAGTATTTAATTATCTATTAATTCTTATAATTCTAGTATTAATATTCGTAATTGCAATACTGCATATATCGCCTATAAAGAAACAAAACGACACATAACCCATTTTGGGTAAAAACATTGTCAACAATCTACAACACAAGTCAAATAAGGCTTGAAACCATAAAAATTGAACATTTTATACTTTTCAAAAACATGGGATTAGAACATTTTGCACCTTTTCAAAAACATGGAATTAGAACATTTGGCACCTTTTCAAAAACATGGAATTAGAACATTTTGCACCTTTTCAAAAACATGGAATTAGAACATTTTGCACCTTTTCAAAAACATGGAATTAGAACATTTGGCACCTTTTCAAAAACATGGAATTAGAACATTTTGCACCTTTTCAAAAACATGGAATTAGAACATTTTGCACCTTTTAAAAAACATGGAATTAGAACATTTGGCACCTTTTCAAAAACATGGAATTAAAACATTTGGCACCTTTTCAAAAACATGGAATTAGAACATTTTGCACCTTTTCAAAAACATGGAATTAGAACATTTGGCACCTTTTCAAAAAACATGGAATTAGAACATTTGGCACCTTTTCAAAAACATGGAATAAGAACATTTGGCACCTTTTTAAAAACATGGAATTAGAACATTTGGCACCTTTTCAAAAACATGGAATTAGAACATTTTGCACCTTTTCAAAAACATGGAATTAGAACATTTGGCACCTTTTCAAAAACATGGAATTGAAACATTTTGCACCTTTTCAAAAACATGGAGACCCCGGCGATATAATTATATTTTCAAACTTTCAACCTTCAACCTTGAATAGGTAGTTATCAGAAAATTTGTTGCTCATAAATTTTTTTAAGAATTATTGGAACCTATTTAACTACTATGACTGTATACTATGTTGAGATGCTGTTGTGGTTACAAATATTTAGTATAAATACTTCTTATTGCAGAACTCCATGTATCGGGTAACTGTTTGCTCATAAGCAACCATTAACGATGTCAATAATTAAATTACTACGTTAAAGGTAGCTTGTACAAATAAATTACAATTATCTTAAGAGTCTTAGAGATTAAGTCCTAAATTCTCCAACCGGTGTAACTTACAACTTACCCAGGCCGAGGTTCATTAAAATTCGCCTCAAAACTTGATTCAGATTCTTCAAATACAAGACTTTTATTATGTAGAAATTCGAAGGAATGGTGGTGCTCAACTTTATGAGTGCAGTATGTTGAAACGCATTTAAATAAAACTCCACAAACTTTACACAGAAACAACACACGGCACTCAGACAGTAAAATAGTGTCACTCTTTTCACTCATTTTCATGTTCAAAGTCAAAGGTTGTATCTAACTAAAAAAAATCTTGTATTAAATTCGATTAATGGCAAATGGCAAATAGTACTTGAAGTATTTTTTCGCAAAATTAGGTTAACTGAGGACGACAAATGGGTTTACGTACATGTCAATGTAAACTAATGATGAATGAAGAGAGTAAAGTAGGACATATTACAATAATTTGTTTTTGTAATGAATTCATTAATTACTATCAACTATTATTTTCTAGTATTTCCGTTTTCGCCTCTACAGTTGGCAGTAAAAGTTGAGGTTGAGATTGAGATAATTACTTTTGAACACTGCTCAATCGTCAATCGTCCAGTGTCCAGTAGTCGTAGTGAAAGTGAATGTGAATACAACTTGAATGTACGCCCTTACTTTTCAAGGATGACCTATTCCAAAAAGGAAGTCCTATTCCATTCACACTTGTCGACTTGTCACCGGCACCCGCCACCGGTACCGGTAACGGCGGTAACCGGGACCGGGCTATCGGGCAATGCAAACCGACCAGTTGACCGGTTTAAAAATTGTATACATATTACCTAGTAATTATTTCCTACAAGTCTTAGGTTCCCAACTAAACCAGCGCGAGATTTTGAAATTACAAGTATGTATTAATAAATTCACTAAAAATAAATAAAATAATAAAATATAGGTTATTAGTTTTGCATGTATGTATATTCCTATCCTTCTCCTACTATTTTGAATTTGCTAGCCAACTATAATATAATTTTGTCTATATGAAGAACCAAAATAACCCATTTTCAATTTAGGCTACAATCAAAATGAACTATGTCACAAAATAGGAAAGTAAATAAGATATAAATATGCCTACGGCTTACAGTGCTAATCACGAATTTCTAAAATGAGCAAGCTGTTCTATATATTTAGGTAGTTACCTACATGGTTTTGAAAAGTGCAAAATGTTTAATATTTACATGTGATTGAATAGTGCAAAGTTTTTATTTGCATAATTATATGAGAAAAGTGCAGAAATGTTTTATTTAAATGTTTGAGAAAAGTGTTTTTATTTAGCATACCATATTTCCTCTGATAGTACGCCCCGCGTACTATCCAAACTCGAGCTCTGACCCCCCGCGTATAATTAGAGACCCGCGCAATAATAGAGACCCGCGCACTCCCATTTAATAGTGTGTTAAATTAGTTAAATAGCCCCGAGTACTATTACAGGCAATACAGTAAATGTTTGAATGTTTCGAGAAGCATCTTTAGTTTTTTCAAACAGTTATCAAATTATTTTTGCCATTCGCGTGCCTTATGTGTTTCGTTTGTGATCGAATTAACTCAGCAAATGCACCATAATTATTTAATGAACACACCTACAAAGATAGCAATGTATCTTTTACAATTGCAGGTACCCGATAGGCTTTTTCGGCCTATAGATATACGAAATGGTTCAATACCCCGTCACCGTTGCCATAGTGTAATTAAATTAACACGCAGGAATCGCCATAGCCCAGCTTTAAATTCAGGTTCAATACCAGTACACAAAAATAGAAGCAAGAGTGAAATGCTAAGCAAATTCGTTGCCCAAACCTTACAAATTTTGGTCATCTAAAAATTAAACTAAATTCACAAATATTTAAGGCAACCAAGTACTATTAAGAAATTAAGAAATATACAGTGTGTTCAAAATTCATAGTACTGAGCAGATACAAAAATAAATAAAATATGGCACTACCCGGAATTTGCATCTTAACATTCTTGGGCTGGTTCGGTGGAATCTACTTCATATCAAAACCATGGGGTGAAAAAGCATGTAAAAAATTCACAACCTACTTCCAACCCTACAACGTCTACGCCCTCGTCATCAACGCATTATACCTTCTTCTCTGGCGCGATTTTTGCACCGAAATCAAACTCCATCTGGAGGACAAACCACTAACGATAAAAATATTTGTTTGGAGCTCATCTCTTAGCATCCATTTCTTCAACTGCTACATTCGCCTAATTTTCTGTGTCTTGGCGAGGAGAATCTCAGACCTTATAAATTCAATTGGAACGTTTCTAACGTGTGTATCGTTAATCCCTAAGGATCTCCGCCGCACTTGGTGTCTGTTTAACAAGTTTTTTTGGTTTATGCTGATTTTCCATACTTCAGATGCTGTCCTTGCTACGGTTTTCTTCTACGGAATCTCTGCGCAGAATCCTAGGCTGGACACTACAAACTTTGACGGACAGGAGAGACCCTGGTGGTACTTTGGTATTGTTTTTCTAGTAGGAACTTTTCCAACTGCCATCGCCGTCTATTTTGCATTCGGCGTCATCTTCACCACGACTTTCTGTGTGTTGGCCATTTTTGAGGATTTCGCACTGACTTTGCATGCACTGGGACGAAACTATACTACAGGAGACCAGTATAAACCGTTGATTAATGACGTGGACCATGAGACATTAACAGTGGGGCCTTCCTCTCGGGCACATTCTGAGGCAGAGATTTCTATCTACGAGGACGTTATCGAAGCACGACGCAGTTCTGTGGCAATTTCGCCGTCGTGGGGTTGTATAAAAGGGGATCTTCTTCACAGATTTGAGCGGGTCAAAGAACTATTCGCCCAGTACGACTTTATTGTAGGGCCACTAATTCTTTGTCTTATTGTTCGGAACGTCTTTACAGTCATCAATGCGGCCACAGCTATCATTGTTGGGAAAAATCCGCTCGAGAAAAAAAATCAAATTGGCTATAAGTATTTTCACCTACTAGGGGACTTGGCACAGTTTGTTATTTTAGAGCTGGGCTCGTGGGCCAAAAGGCGGGTGAGAGATTTTTAAATTTTAAATCTCTGTTATGTAATATTTTCATACGACACAGGTTTGAATGTGATTTTTTCTATTCCTTATTTTGTGAGATGGACAAATGGAAAATGGACCTTGAAAAAATGGTTCTGCTGATGCCGAAAAGTTTAGAAAAAGAGCAGCTCTCTGAAGTGGTGGACCAAGTGAGGAGGTAGAAATGGGAAATAACGGCCTGTGGCTTCTTCCACGTTAATCGACAGCTCATGTCAGAGGTTAGTTTTTTATATCTTTCGAAAAACGCAACGTTTAAACTTCTAGCAGAAATGTTCAATTTGCTGATTGTTTTTTCAGATTGTGTCAACAATGTTGTCGTACATTGTAATTTTATTTTAACTGCATGTCTCGGAGAACAGTTACAGGGGCGGGCCAATCACAGAGCAATTTGAAAATACAACGGAAATAAATTACGACTAAAAGTCAAGTTGAAAAATATGCTGAAATTTGTTTAACTAAATGCGTAATTACGCTTACCTAACATATTCACGTAATTCTATAAACATTTTTGCATGTACGTTGAATTACTACATCCGTCAATCACAAAGAATGTCATGTCAGATGAAGATCGCATATTGATGTTGTTACATTACTATAAAAAAAAACTAATAACCCAATTTAATTGTAAGTTTAATTACTTTCGGTGTAATAAAAGCTTCCGCTCCTGTCCCCAAGTTTGCACAATCGCCATATTGCGAAATGCGATCCCAACTGTCAACATTTAAATAAAAAACAATTGATAAGCAAATTAACTGAATAGTATTTCATTTATGAACAAAATGTGCAGACAATTTATTTTAAAATAAATAAGTCAACAAACACAGAATCTGCATTTGAAATTATTTTGTTTAAACTAAATAGTATATTTAGTACATTAAAGTCGCAGTAGTAATTGAAGAAATACGACAGGAGAACCTGCGTTACAGTTCTTGATATAAAATAGTTGATTATATGTCCTGAAATCGGTATGTTTTGATTTTGATATATTTCTATTAAAATCCTTAAATATATTTCACTATTCAAAATCCTAGGGCCGGATTAAGCGGCCAGCGGAGTCAGCCCCTGCTGCTTAAGTTTTTAGAAAAGATTTTTTGTAAATGGAACATTTTGCAGTTTTCAAAACTATATAAAAAAAATATTTTGACTTTTCTAAAACATGCAAATAATTTTATTTGTACATTTCAAAAACAATCAAATAAAACATTTACCACTTTTCTCAAAACATGTAAACATAACAGTTTGCACTTTTGTTAATCAAGTAAAAAGAACATTTTGCACTTTTCTAAAAACATGTAAATATAACAGTTTGCACTTTTGTTAATCAAGTAAAAAAAACATTTTGCACTTTTCTAAAAACATGTAAATATAACAGTTTGCACTTTTGTTAATCAAGTAGAAAGAACATTTTGCACTTTTCTAAAAACATGTAAATATAACAGTTTGCACTTTTGTTAATCAAGTAAAAAAAACATTTTGCACTTTTCTAAAAACATGTAAATATAACAGTTTGCACTTTTGTTAATCAAGTAAAGAGAACATTTTGCACTTTTCTAAAAACATGTAAATATAACAGTTTGCACTTTTGTTAATCAAGTAAAAAGAACATTTTGCACTTTTCTAAAACATGTAAATACAACATTTTGCTTTACTCAAGAAAACCAATAATAAAATCAAAATAGTAGTTTTTGTATGGAAGCAAAAATTGCTGCCTAAAAGAAATTCCATTGTCCGGCCCTGCATACTTCACATTTTCGTGCAAATCAACGTGATTTATTGCATTTAAAAAAAAATATTAGGAAAGTTTAGAATTATTTTTATTCCATATATATTTTGTATAGCTTTTCTTACGAAAATGCAAATGCGTCTTTTAATCCTGATGGTAGCTGTAGGCGCTTTGAGTTTTGCACTGTTGCTTCAGACGGCACACGCTGTTCCATCTGCTGAAGCTCAAGGTAATTAAACAGTATCAAACATAAATATGCATTTGCACTTACTATTTGAGTTTTAATTTTTCAGAAAATTAAATATTTTAATGAAGGTAATTTTTGAAATTCTGAAATCTAGGAGTCTCCGGAGGTGGCGGCAGCAGCGTTCAGGCCACACCACCACCAGTAAGTTTTTTGTAACAATTTTTTGATACCGTTCAAAGTTTATTGTTGATATAAAAAATTCGGCGCTTCGCGCCCGATTTGTCGCCCGTGGGCTGGCCCGAAGTAGATGCTGCGCTTCAACAAAGGCGCAAGACAATTTATGTTACGCTAAAAGATAATACAAGATTTGTAGAAGCTCCCCTACAATCAATAAGACATATACAAATGTTCGTAGCATGTAGTTTAATATAGCTGAATTTTTTCTATAAATTGCACCATTCACAAATAACGTCATTATGGACAATCCCTGAATATCTGTTACGCATATAGGTAAGTACGTGACATGTAGTTAAAATGAGATAAAAAATTTATAATTGAGACTTGGGATATTACAAACTATGGTATTTGAAGGACGTTATTATGGACGATCTCTGAACATCTATAACACATATAGGTCAGTCCATGACATGTAGAAGAAATTTTCACGTGACATTATTTGCGCGTCACCCTTAACCTGCTTACCTTATGTGAATGCGATAGCAGCTGAGTGGGGCTGTCTGAAAGAAATTTTCAGGTGACGTCATTTGCTCGTCACCCCTAGCCTGCTTATCTAATGTGGATGCGATAGCAGCTGAGTAGGTCTGTCTAAAAGAAATTTTCACGTGACGTCATTTGCGCGTCACCCCCAGCCTGCTTACCTAATGTGAATGCAACAGCAGCTGGGTGGGGGTGTCTGAACAAAATTTTCGCCTGACGTCATTTGCGCGTCACCCCTAGCCTGCTTACCTAATGTGGATGCGATAGCAGCTGAGTGGGGGTGTCTCAAAGAAATTTTCACGTGACGTCATTTGCGCGTCACCCCCAGCCTGCTTACCTAATGTGAATGCAACAGAAACTGGGTGGGGGTGTCTAAACGAAATTTTCGCCTGACGTCATTTGCGCGTCACCCCTAGCCTGCTTACCTAATGTGGATGCGATAGCAACTGGGTGGGGCTGTCTAAAAGAAATGTTCACGTGACGTCATTTGCACGTGACCCCTAACCTGTTTACCTAATGTGAATGCAACAGCAGCTGGGTAGCGGTGTTTAAAAGAAATTTTCACGTGACGTCATTTGCACGTCACCCCTAACTTGTTTACCTAATGTGAATGCGACAGCAGCTGGGTAGCGGTGTTTAAAAGAAATTTTCACGTGACGTCATTTGCGCGTCACCCCTAGCCTGCTTACTTAATATGAATGCACAGGAGCTGGGTGGGGTTGTCTAAAAGAAATTTTCGCCTGACGTCATTTGCGCGTCACCGCTAACCTGCTTACTTTATGTGAATGTAACAGCAGCTGGGTAGGGGTGTCTAAAAGAAATTTTCACGTGACGTCATTTGCGCGTCACCCCTAGCCTGCTTACCTAATGTAAATGCGATAGCAGCTGAGTGGGGCTGTCTGAAAGAAATTTTCAGATGACGTCATTTGCTCGTCACCCCTAGCCTGCTTACCTAATGTGGATGCGATAGCAACTGGGTGGGGCTGTCTAAAAGAAATTTTCACGTGACGTCATTTGAGCGTCACCCCTAGCCTGCTTACTTAATGTGGATGCGATAGCAGCTGGGTAGGGGTGTTTAAAAGAAATTTTCACGTGACGTCATTTGCGCGTCACCCCTAGCCTGCTTACCTAATGTGGATGCGATAGCAACTGGGTGGGGCTGTCTAAAAGAAATTTTCACGTGACGTCATTTGCGCGTCACCCCTAACCTGTTTACCTAATGTGAATGCGACAGCAGCTGGGTGGGGGTGTTTAAAAGAAATTTTTACATGACGTCATTTGCGCGTCACTCCTTCATCAAACAATCAGACTACATGTCATTGCCATTGAATTTGAATACTGTAGCTGAGGTTGGCTGGGTCTGGGTCTGTACTATAAGATATAACTACTTGTATTCGCCGCGCAGAGCTTTAAAATAACGGGGTATGTACAAATGAATTCTCTATTTGTTTACACGCATGATTTGGTTTTTATGGAAAGCTCACTTTGCTGAGTTTTGACATGGGTCCAGTTAACTGTTAATTGTGAAGAAATGGACAGCATGATCAAATTGAAAAAACAATACAGACCTGCGCGCGCGCATTTGCGATCGTTTTAAAAAAATTGAAGGTCATAGCTTGAAAGCTGTGACCTGTAGTGTACGGCCAACAGACAGACAGACACACAGACAGACAGACGGACGGACATGACCATCAAAATAGATGCTTGCTCAGCATCTAAAAAATGACTACAATTTAATTAGTAGACGCTTAACGTTTTGAGATACGTGACACATTTTGCTTAAAATTTCTACTGTATTTTTGCAAGTGTGGTAACGCGGGTCGTAAAGAGAGCAAGACACAAGGGCTAGTTAGTGCTGTTGCTGGTGCAGGTATTCAGGATTCTGCGATACAGGTAAATTAAAAAAAAAAGTTGGTGCCTTTAAAAATTTGAATGTTGATAAATTTTACAATTTATTAGTAGCTTTGAGATACACAACAATTTAATAAAATTCAATCGAATTGTAACAGTGCACTCCAGATAGGAACTCGTGCAGCAACTCTGGAGAGTGCTGTAGTAACCTCTGCGCAGTACCAGGGAACGGTCCAAACAAGGGAATTTGCATTCGACCATTTCGTTAACCTTATTCACTCTGTATTTTTTTTTGGAATGCAATTAGTGATGATTCAGACAGTTCTTCTACTGTTTTTCTTGTTCGAATTGAACAACAGCTTAAAAAAACAAACCTTAATTATAATTCATTCTTTAGTAATTGTAATAAATGTATAAAATTTTGTAGAATTATTTATAAAATACAAATATGGCAAGAATCAGCTAGTTGTGTATTAGGTAAATACAGATTAAATACCTGATTATAATTGTGCAATGAATTTCGCAAATGAGACGTTATACACCGCTATCTTAAAAAAATAAAAATATTTCACAACCTGCAACTACACGAGTTGCCTACAAACAAATAACACCATTTATGGACGATCCCCAAAGTATAAGATTATTAGGATTGACCACACGCTATTAAAGCATTTCAAATATTTGAGGATGATTAGTTTTCTGATGGTGCTTCAGAGTTTCATCAGCCTTAAATGCCTGGTAGCAGTCTGGGAATGAACAAACAAATGGTCTTTCGTCAGAATGAACTCTTGCATGTCTCTGTAAATTATGTTTCCATCGAAAAGCGGAGCCGCAACTCTGACAGACGAATTTTCGATCCGAATCTTCAACAAATATTTTATGATCTGTTCTTAGGTGTGCAATGAGATTACAGCGTCTAACTTGTGTTGAGCATTCTTTACAGTTGACAAAATTATTATGTTTGGAATAACTACTTTTTTGTTCGACACTGCTATAGGTGTTACGGCTGCGGCTACGAATTCGGCTAGACACAGCAGCAGGGGGTTGAGTTGGTTTTGGTTCTGCTGTTAATTCTTTGATTTTTCCATTGTACAGTTCACAAATGGATACATGTATTCCTAATTGTGCACTTGAGGTGAATTGTTTTGAACATATATGACATTGCAATTTTAACTGGGACAAAATAAAACTGTTAGAGGCGGAGGTTGCTGTTGCTGTGGACCCCGTTGCAGATGCAATTTTGTGGGGTTTGGACGGTTGTAGTGGGGGGTCGTCTAAGCAAATGATATCGTCGTCACTATCACGGGTATTTTTGTTAAAATATTCGTGTTCCATTTCTGTAGTTGTGAGTGTCGACGTTGACTGGCTGGACTGGGTTATATCGAAATCTTCTAGAGGATCAGAACCTTCGTCAACTTTGTCAACCTGTCCATGGTTTGGATTCTCAATTAAGGGATCTTTGTTTTGGGAAGGCGTTTCATAAATGACTATAGTATCTTCCACCCATTCAGTTTTAAAGCCAGAAATGTGTGTAGGTTCATCTGGTTCTAGTTCACTGTCGTCATTTTGTAATGGTAACAGATTGACGTGATTAATAATGCTGGAATTGGCAGTAGATTTAACTGTGTCGTCATCCGAACTGAATATTACAGGGGCGGCAGGAGGTTCTTGCTTCAATTCGAAAGGAACTAAATCATTTAGCTGAACCGACTGCCAATCATTTTCAACAACGGTGTCAAACCTGAAATCGATACACATGAAAATATTTTAGCGAATGACTTGTAGCTTTAATAGTTACAGTGATCAGAAAATGTATTGCTTATACCTGGTTTGAAGATAAATTACAACTTAATTAACTATGATGAGGCATATTGTATGTTATAGTTTGAAATATTTGGTATTAATTTTCTTAATTGCAATACTGCATATATCGTTTAACTGTTCACTCACTCAGGATCAACGATTTTTTAACGATACCCTTAGGCCCTTAAGTATAAGAATAATTTACAAGCCTCCTAAAGAGATTATTCCGTAACCGTTGACCGGTTTAACTTACCCAGGCCCTGGTTCATTGTCATTCGGCTCCAAATTAGATTCTGATTCTTCAAATACAAGACTTTTATTATGTATAAATTCGAGGGAATGGTGGTTCTCAACCTTATGTGTACAATATGTTGAAACGGATTTAAATAAAACTCCACACATTTTGCACAGAAAAGACACACGACATACACGCAATGAAATATTTTCACTCTGTTCACTCATTTTCACGTCTGTCATGTTATGAATTCTTTAATTACTATTATTTTCTAGTATCTATAAGCTTTCGCAGTCAACAGTTGACAGTTGGCAGTTGACGTAGACAATGTTAACAGTCAGTGCCGAACATTCCCAAATTCCCAACATCTCAACAAAAATGTAAAAATGAAAACAATTTGAATGTACGCTCTTACATTTCAAGGATCTCTTAAGAAAAACCTATTTCATTAAAATGGGTTAGAAAATGTTACCCCAATCCCTGAATTTAAAGATTAATTTTACTGCTCAACCCGCGCGAGATTTTTAAATTACAAATCAGAATTCACTAAAAATATAAAGGAATTAAAACTATTAGAAGGAGGAGAACTGGTTCCGTGACAAAACACCTCCGGCGTAACACCTCGTACCAAAAGACCTCCGCCATAAAACCGGAAAACAAAACAACTCATGGACAAAACACCTCGGCAAATATTACCTCCGAGCCAGAAGACCTCACCTATTTTTGACCGCAGGGCAAAACACCTCCTACTAATTGACCTCTTGAAAAAAAGACCTCCAGAAAAAAAACACCTCTGAGTAAGTAAGTCATTCATATATCGCCATAAGTCACAGCGAATATGAATAATCACACTGATTTTCTCTTAAAAATTAGTTACCTAAAAGGGGTTTTAATCCCTCAGAAGGCTATAAGGAAGTTAAACATACTTCCACAGTAAAAATACATTGCACTCACAAAACTTAACCCTTCAAAAGGACTTGTAAATGAAAAATAATTTGAACATCAAAAACATTCAAATAATTCTAAATAAATATATAATTATCAAGCTTAAAAGAGTTGTCGCTTATTTATAGGGACAGACCATGTGAAAAGCTTACCCTGAACTAACACAGTGCCAAATAGGCTTTAAAGAGGTCGTAGTCGCAACACATAAGGAGAGGCGGGAGTTTAGAGATATCTACCTTACGATTAACCCCCAAGTAGGAGTCGAACCTACGACCTTCAGAAGTAGAACTCACATGGGAAGCTACCTTGCTTGAACACATGGATTCAAATGAATTCTATCATAACGTCTTCTACTGTGACTAGTAACTACTGCTAGTATAGTCGTTCGGTTGCAAAATCTCTTATCTCCATTTTATTCAAATTTGAATTTTCGAAATTTTCTTGAAATAAAAAGTCAAGAAAATTTAGTGGGAATAACAGTGGAAAATTTTAGTTTTCCATACTTTCGTGAAACCGAAAAAATTATAACTTCCAGTAAATGTAGTGTTTAATAATGTTTGCTAATAATTACAATCTTTTTGCAACGGAAAATAACAAAAAAGCTTAACCTTCAATAGGGTCGTCCATAAATGATGTCATAAAAACTTTTCAATTTTAGGACGGCATATATGGAATAATATATGGATAATAGGATAATTTATATATGGAAACTGCAATTGGTTCCAACTACAGTCCACTCTCTACATAGTGTACCTCCTCATAGTAGATCTCTCCACATAGTGTACTCTACATGCATCCCGGGCAGAATCCCTATGCTTGTAATGCTATAATACCTCTATATAGTGTACCTCCACATAGTGGAAACCTCCTCATAGTGTACTAATTTTGATGTACCAAAACACTCATCATGTGTAAAAAGAGTCGTTTCATAGTGTACTCATATAATACCCATACAAAAATTTGAATTCAAGAATTTTTTTAAACTTTGTGGTACACGATAATAAAATTATCACTTGTGCTGCATAACGCAATGATTTTTTCTTAACCAAAAACATTAAAATAGTTTATATTTCATTATTTCCTACTGGTAGTTCAAATACTAAGATAAAATGTAAACTTTCTACATAGTAAACTCTCCTCATAGTGTACTTATTTTGCTGGTCCCCTGAAGTACACTATGTAGAGAGTGGACTGTACATGATATAAAAAAAATAAAATCCACTAAATACATCATGGTAGTCCCAACATGTTCTAACTACATGATTTTAAACTCAAATTTTTCTAACTAGGTACATAGTTTTAAGTTGCAAACTAATCTAAATGCATTGTTGAAAATTTCAAACTAAATCTAACTACATAATTTTAGAAAGTGCAAAATATTCTAACTACTTGATTTAAAAACAGAATTTGCTCTAACTGCATGGTTTTAGAAAGTTTAAAATGTTCTAACTTCATGGTTTGGAACTTTGGAGTGGCAAAATGTTCTATATTTTTAAAAAGTGCAAATCGTTTTAATTGCATGTTTTAACAATTTTTAAATGTTCTAATTACAAAATATTGAAATTGCAAAGTGCTCTAAATACAACGTTTGAGAAGTGCGAAAGCTACATAACTACGTAATATAATGTTTAGAAGCACGTAATAAGAACATTTTCCACTGTTTAACATTAATTATGTTTTTATATTAGTGTACAACTGTACAAGTTAGAACCATGTAGTAAGATCATCTTGCAATTTTTAAAATTAGGTAGTTAGATAAGTTTGCAACTTAAAGCCATGTAGTTAGATTAGTTTGCAACATATTACCCTGTAGTTAGAACAGTTTGCTCTTGAAAAAATGCAGTTAGAACAGTTTGCAGTTTTAAAATCCATATGGTAAGAACGTTCTGCGTTTTAGAATATGAAGCAATTAGAGCAAGTTGCACTTTTCATAAGCATGCAATTATGATTCGGGTAGCTAAAAAGCTTATTTAAATCAAAAGTGGAAGGAAGCGGATTTGCTTCCAGCGAAACGTGGAAGGAAGCGGATTTTAGCCTTCACCAGTGATATATGTAGTTATTCCGTCCTAAAATTGGAAAGTTTTTATGACATCATTTATGACGACCCTATTGAAGGTTAAGCTATTTCGTTATGTTCCGTTGCAAAAAGATTGTAATTATTAGCAAACATTATTAAACACTACATTTACTGGAAGTTATAATTTTTTCGGTTTCACGAAAGTATGGAAGGGAGGACCTCACTAAAATTTTCCACTGTTATTCCCACTGAATTTTCTTGACTTTTTATTTCAAGAAAATTTCGAAAATTCAAATTTGAATAAAATGGAGTTAAGCGATTTTGCAACCGAACGACTATACTAGCAGTAGTTACTAGTCACAGTTGACAGTAGAAGACCTTAGGATAAAATTCATTTGAATCCATGTGTTCAAGCAAGGTAGGTTTCAATGTCAGCCCATATAACTTTGGACCCCTCGCCTGCATGGTACTTACCAGAAAATTGCTTAAAATGTTACCTGCCAATCTCAAAAACTCCCATTTTAAAAATCAGGCTAGTTTTAAATAAAACAGATCCAAAGTAACTCGCATTTTGCGTTTATCAGTCACAGTGGCCCGCCAAAGTTTTAAAAAATTAGCATTTTGACGTGGTCATCTAACATCCAAAAAATTAACTTTTAAAGCCAAATTTTTTTGAATCGACTTTTAAAAGAAATTAAAATTTTCGAATTTTGAAAATTTCTGAATTTTAAAAACTGTATTCAAATTAAATAAAATCAAATTTGGTCAGAATGAGATACAAATAAAGTATTTTATAGGGTAGGAACAAGTCAAAATGATATTTTTTTATATTTTGGCTGCGGTCACTGTGACCAAAAGGCGCAAAATGCGGTCGAGGCACTTTATATGTGCACTATGTATAACTATTTGTTTTTAAATGAGAGTTTTTGAGATTGACGTGTAACATGTTCGACCATTTTCTTTAAAGTATTATGCATATGTTTCGTGTTTAAATGTTTTTAAATTTACAAGTCATTTTAAAGGGTTAAGTTTTGTATGTGCAATGTATTTTTACTGTGGAAGTATTTTTAACTTCCTTAGCCTTCTGAGGGATTAAAACCCCTTTTAGGTAACTAATTTTTAAGAGAAAATCAGTGTGATTATTTGCTGTGACGTATGGCGATATATGAATGTCTTACTTACTCAGAGGTGTTTTTTTTTCTGGAGGTCTTTTTTTCAAGAGGTCAATTAGTAAGAGGTGTTTTGCCCTGCGGTCATAAATAAGTGAGGTCTTTTGGCTCGGAGGTAATATTTGCCGAGGTGTTTTGTCCATGAGGTGTTTTGTTTTCCGGTCTTATGGCCGAGGTCTTTTGGTCCGAGGTATTATTACGGAGGTGTTTTGTCATGATACCGGAGAACTTCCTATTTTTTTCCCTATAACTATGCTACTTATACTTTTGACTTTGGCACATAAAAAATATTTGAATTTCTGATGTTGTGGATTAATTGCATTACACAGCTTCATTAAAGTAAGACAAAAAAATAACTATACACGCTTGAAATTGTGACTATGAACTACATATTTTAGAAATGCATAATATTAGTACCATAACATAATTTTAATATCCGTTGTTGTTCCAGAATGTAAGAATTTCGTCACTGATGACGAGGTGACAGATAAAATTGCCGTTGATGTAAAGGAAGAGCATCATAGAAAAGAGGACCCCATCTCCATTACCAATACAGTAAGTGTCAACCTTCCTCCGGAAAATGAATCTTTGAACAAAAATAACTATTTCGATGCAACTGGGTCAACTCTTAACAGTCCCGATGTCGATGTCGAAGGCAACGTCGATGTTGGATGTAGATCTGAGTGACAAACAAGTTGATGACCATGACCATGGTCATGATCCGCTAGAAGATTCCGAAGATGAGGAAGATGGGTCCCATTTCGTATCTAAATCAACGTGAAATCACATTACGACAGAAACAAAAATAGAATATTTCAACGGAAATAATAGTGATAGTGACGACGATTTAATTTGTTTAGACGACCCACTTTCGTCCACATCAAGCAGCAAGATTCTTTCTTCAGCAACAACAACAAGATTAAACAAATTAAAATTAGAATGTCAACTACATATGTGCAAAAACTTTTACCTCGAGTGCACAATTAGGAATTCACGTGACTATTTGTCAACTCTACAACAGTTGAAAAAGAAATAGAACACCTAAAAATCAAGGCCCAGGACCACCCACACGATCCTGGAAGTATATTTTTGTACGGATTAGTATGTGCGTAAAAAGTATGTTGCCCGCGCACCATGTACTAAATCATGCCTATTCATACTAACGAGGAGTATGCATTTGGTTAGCATAGCATGGTATGTCCCTGCTCATACTGCCTCGTGCTGATTGAATGCATGCTAGGACAATGGTACGTAATGGTATCACTCAGTCAGTATCCCACTCTTTACTCACTTCTGTGTGTTGTGATCATGCTCACCCGTGCTGACTCAGTGAGCACATTTTGACATGCCACTCAATACAAATAATCTGCATTTATTAGTACTACATGTGACATGTCTTGGAATTCCCGCATTCACACTAGCCTATCACAATGAATTATCAGTCATACGTCATACCATCTCGTTCCCGGCTCACTTTTTAACGGTTTTCTCATGAAACACATAAGTTGCCGAGTTACAGTAGTGCAGGAATTTACAGTTAGTAGATACTAAAAGCCATTTGTTAATTAACCACAAGCCAGAATCAATTGCAAGTATCTTGGATGTACTACTGTTTTCTGGTGTCAAAGTTGCAGTCACTTAAATTTTCAATAGATAGTGGTGTGCACCATTATCTATTGAAAATTTAAGTGACAATTCCATAGTGATCATAGTGACCGGATGGCTACAAGCTGAAGCCATTAAATCTGTGTTGCATCAATAAAAGCATATGCAATTCAATATTAACATTGACAATAACATCATTGTTGTTGAGTGCCTTTATTATAATCATTCAAGATCGTGCTTCATAAACTGTCCCGTCGGCTTTCGAAACACTTGTGGCACCATAAAATTAATTTAGATTAGTCAACGAGTGACACGGTTTCACATTGTGGCGTTTGACTGTGACCGTGACTGTGACCGAGCACATGAGTTGTTACTTATTGTGTGACGTGATGACTATTTTTACAGTGTACGTTGAACTGCAATATAATTTATGCATCTACAGGTCACTAGAATTTGCGTACTAATAAAGGCAACTAATATTGTTTATTTTTAAGGAATGTGTGTGTGTCGGATCTTTTGTACCCTGAGATCACTTTTTTTTGTAGTAATAATGCACTCATACTAACTGTTAGTTGCATTGCAGAGTGCATTTTAACCCGCTTAATTAGAATGTAGTGGCATCCTAATAGCAATAACATTTTTACTGAGGTTAATATACCATCCTGCAGTTTTCGTTCATACACTAAAGCATACATTCGGGTATTTATTGTAAGCACGCAGATGCACGCTCTCTGATATAAATCAGTAGTATGAAGAAGCATATGGATGTATTCGTAAGCAGCGTGCTCATGCGCATAAGTGAGCGTACGTATCACTAGAATCTTGTGGTATACGTACGTGGACGAATGAGTGATGTACTACCGCTTACAAAAAGTGTCGTTTAGGCATGCTTCCCAGCTGAAGATAGGCATACTTTCAAAGCCATGCTAAACCGTACCTACCAAAGCGTGTGGGCAGCCTCAGACGTAAAAATCCGCCGTATTAGGACAAAGCGTGCAAGAAGTGGTATGGTTGTTTGGGTCAAGTGTGGTGATTGCTCCCAACTAATTAGGCGCTGTCGTTTCAGGTTGCATGTCAAAGATCACCAAATATTGGCTCCGGGTAAAGCCCTGGAAGGATACGTATGTCAAATATGTGGGTCAGCGTTTCGCAGGAAAGATAACTTTGAGACTCATGTTGCAGGAGCTCATCAAAAAAAACCTATTCAAGTGCTCATTCCCGAATTGTGACGCTGTATTTAGATATAAGTCAAGCGTTTATCGTCATTTAAAAACTCACACTAACTCAAATTAAATACACAATTAATTATTAATCAAGAATGCCGCATCGACATCCATATGCTATCCTATTTCACTACCGTTCAGCATTCGCAAGATTAATCATTTTGTAGTTCCTAAAATGTTTAAACGTTCTATCTATCTTTAGAACCAAGTTACAATGGAATACATTTTCAATAAACTTAAATGCTGACTGTCGGTCGTTATAAGCTTAAAGAAACATGTGTAAAAATATTCAAGTGTTCAAATCTTAAGACTTTGAAGGTACACATAAAAATTCCTCCATCGACTCTCTACCGATCACACGCCCTCCAATCGCCTCCCCTCCCCCTCCACTCCCAACCTCAGCTACGGGACCACACAGTAGGATGCCTCACCGTGAGAGCAAGGTATTAGGGAAATCTCACTACAACATGCAAGCACGTGTATTCGATCATTGACTCCCCCTATCTCTTTGCCGTCCATTGACACATGAGACTACCTTGCCCCCCTTTCAGTTAATTTGAATAAATCTAATGAAAATAAAAAAAAATATATCATATGAAAAATCTTTATGTTTTTCGTAAGTTATGGGTAGTCCAACCTGAAGCCTCAGGTATAATTACTAATTACAAAATAGATTATTAAATCATTTGTCCGTTTAATTAATTCAATTTAATAAAATCGTGAGCAATAGGTTTCAGTAACAGCGTATTTACAGTTTAAAATAATTATATCGTCTGTGAAGAATCAAAATGACCCATATCCACTTTAAGCTACAATCAAAATGAGCTATGTCATAAAAACAAAATGAGAAATAAGCGTAAAATATTAGTTAAGAGTTTTTAAAAATTGTAAAATGTTCTATTTTCATTTTTTTTTTAAATCCAAAATATACTATTTACATGGTTTTAAAAAGTGCCAAATACTTCATATACATGTTTTTGAAAAGTTTTAACATATATTCTATTCAAATTTTTTTTTAAAGCGCAAAATGTTTATATTTACATAAATTTGAAAAGTGTGAACTGTTCCATTTGAATGCGTTCAAGACATATTTGAATATTTTTGTAGATAGTCGTACTCGTTTTTAGCTTTATTAAAATGGATATGGTTCATTTTGGTTGGTTCTTCACAGACGATATGTATAGTAATTATTCTGTCTTAAGGCTAAATATATAGTTTAATAGAAAATTATTGTTACTCGAAAATAAAATTTGTTAAGCTGATCAAAAATACAATAAACTCTTAAAAATGACAAACTACTGTAAAGTTCACTTAAAAGGGATTCCGCGGGACCGACCAAATCTGTCCCTTATAACCGAATTCCCTTTTAACCATTTAAGGGATTTCTCTTTTAAGCGGCTATTATGTTTAAAAAAATTCAGATTTTATTCTGTAATGTGTCTGTGAGTCTGTAATTTTGTCACTTTCTTGCTTAATTCTGCTTATTACACTGGAACTTAATCCCGTCTCTTTTAATATTTCAATTTGTTTGTGAGTTTTTAACTTTTGCACGATTTTGTATTTTTGTTCCGTACTTAACGAGTTTCTTTTCCGCTTCAACATTATGCCTAGCGAACTCAGGAGAGCTGGAACCAGTGCAGGTAAGAGTCAAAGTCTGTCAAAGTCAAAAGTACAACTAACAACTGACAGCCAAGAAAGCTTTATAATCTATAAATAAGACGACCTACTTACATAATGTAAATGTTTAGATAAGAGATAAGATGAGTGCAGTTTAGTTGCAGTGAGTGCTCCACTCGTTCGGCTCTGTATTATTTTTCTTTTTATTACTACTATTTTTTTTCAAAAATCCCTTTTAAGTGACAAAAAAAACAAAAAGGGTAAAAAAAAAGTCCCTTTTAACCGGATAATCCCTTTTAGCGATTCCCTTATAACCGGACAATTTTAACATTGAATCATAGGCTGGCCAACCAAAAACTTCAAATCTGTTCCGTTTAGGCGGTTTTCCCTTTTAACAGAATCCTTTTTAAGTGAACTTTACAGTATAATAAAAGATTTGATACTCTGATTTTAGCAGATTTTGGGGATCGGTCACAGTAACAATTTACTGCACCGTGACTGTATTTATTTGTACTTGGTTCTAAATTATTTCTAAGCAAAAAAGTGAAAAAATCACGAACACAGGACTGAAAGGAAAAAGTGTAAACAAGCTTAAAGTTTGTACTCGGCCGCAGATATTGATAAAACATTTTGTTGAGTGGTTTACTCAGAAAAGGATTCAAGGTGGATATGTCACTGGCACGATTCTACAGCATAAAGCAACGCAATTTGCAAAGTTACTAGATAAATATGATGCGTGGGAATGTAGCTACAACTGGGTGAATAGATTTCGAGTTCGACACAGTATTGCATGAAAAGGTGTTCACGGTGAATGTGCTGATGTTGATGAAGAGTCTGCAAATAACTGGATTTCCTTAAAAGCTAAATTATTCCTTGACCACGGTTTGAGTAAAAATAAATATTTCAAATTTGTAAATTATGTGCTATGTTCACTTAAAAGGGAAATCCCTTTTACTGTTAAAAGAGTATCTGGCTATAAGGGACCGATTTTTCCGGTCTGGCTGGTTCCCTAATAACCGGATTCCACTTATTTTTAACGGATGCGCGTATTAAACTAAATGTAAATTAAATAAAGACACAAGACAAAAAACCAGTTTTATTAAGTAATACATTATGTCAATTTATTGTTTATAAAAAGGAGCTGTGTGCCCTTAATCAAATTAATTCATAAAATTAGTCGATTTAATTATTTTTTTATCATATAATCAATTAAATAAGAAAGAAGAACACAATTAATGATGAATGAGACAGTTCTTTTGCTATTTTGCTTTTTAAAATTAGGAAACAGCTTAATACAAAAAAAACATAAATGACAATTCATTATTGAAAAATTTTCATAAATGTATAGAATTTTGTAGAATTATTTATGAAAAAACAAATATGTCTAGAATAAGCTAATTGTTGATTAGGTAAATACAAATTGAATGCCTGAATATAATTGTGCATTGAATTTCGCAAATGAGACGTAACATACCGCTTTCTTACAAAAATTAAAAAAACTTCACAACCTGCAACCACACGGGTTAGTCTATACATACAGATTACAGGGAGAATCCAACAATTAATAATGTCATATACGGAATGTGTATCTTAGGGGACAATGTGTATTGCCCCTCTACGATATTAAACCTAGAATTTCCTTCATACCTGGCAAACCTTCCGATGACACCATTTATGGACGATCCCCAAAGTATAAAAGATTACTAAGATTAACAAGACGCTACTAAAGCATTTCAATTAGTTGAGGATGCATAGTTTTAAAATGGTGCTTCAGATTTCGATCATCCTTAAATGCACGGTCGCATCCCGGGGATGAGCAAGCAAATGGCTTTTCATTAGAATGAACTCTTGCATGTCTCTTTAAATGTGATCTGGTATGAAAAGCAGAGCCACAGCTGTGACAGACGTATTTTCGATCCGAGTCTTCAACAAATATTTTGTGTTCTGTTCTCAGGTGTGCAATGAGATTGCAGCCCCTAATTTTTATCGAACATTCTTCACAGTTGACAAAATTATTACGTTGTGAAGAGTTGCCTTTGACTTTGCGGCGGCTACGGCTACTTCGGCTAATTCGACTACGCACGGCCTGTGGTTGAGATGATGACCCTGCTGCTGCTGCTGCTGCTGCTGCTGATTCTTTTATATTTACATTGTACAGTTCACAAATGGTCACATGTATTCCTAATTGTGCACTGGAGAAGAATTGTTTTGAGCATATGTGACATTGCAATTCTAACTGGGACAAAATCACACTGTTGGAGGCAGTGGTGGCTGTTGCTGTAGATCCCGTTGAATATGCAATTTTCCTGGCTGTGGACGATGGTGAGTCGTCTAAGCAAATTAAATCGTCATAACTATCACTGCTATTTTCGTTGAAATAGTCGTGTATCATTTCTGTAGTTGCGAGTGTTGACGTTGACTGGCTGGACTGGGTCATATCGAAATCTTCTAGAGGATCAGGACCATCGTCCTGTTCATGGTTTGGATCCATATCGGCATCGGCATCGGACCCAATAAAACTTGACTGTGTTTCAGTTAAATTGTAACAGTTAATCTTTTCGTAATCTTTATTTCCCTGCAAGTTGTTTCCTGAATTTTGGTGGGATAACGGATCTTCGTTTTCGGAAGGCATTTTATAAATGACTAAAGTATCTTCCACCCATTCAGTTTTAATGTCAGAATTGTGTAGAGGTTCACTTACTTCACTGCCGTCATTTTGTAATGGTGATAGCTCGGCGTGATTAATAGTGTTTAAATAGGCAGTAGATTTAACTGTGTCTTCATCAGAACTGAGTATTATAGGGGCGCCAGAAGGTTCTTGCTTTACTTTCATTGGAACTAAATCAATTAGTTGAACGGTTTGCCATTCATTCTCAGCAAGGGTGTCAACACTGAAATCCATAAACATAAAAATATTTTAGCTTTTAGCTTTTTAAGTTATACGATAAATTACAAGCCTACAGCCTAAGAGGTGATTCCGTATGCCGTAAGCCGTAACCGAAACTCGAAACCGGTGTGTGTAACTTACCTAGGCCCATGTTCCTTGTCATTCGGCTCCAAATTAGATTCTGATTCTTCAAATACGATACTTTTATTATGTAAAAATTCAAGGGAATTGTGGTTTTCAACTTTATGAGTGCAATATGTTGAAACGCATTTAAATAAAATTCCACAAATTTTACACAGAAAAGAGACACGGCACTCACGCACTGAAATGTTTTCACTCTGTTCACTCATTTTTACGTCTGTTATGTTATGAATTCATTAATTACAATTTTTTTTCTAGTATCTTAGCTTTTGAAATATTTCTACAGTTGTTGGCAGTTGATGTTGACAGTAGTGACAGGCAACAGTGCCCAACATTCTCAACATCTCAAAATCTCAATCAGCAAAAATGTGAAAATGAAAACAATTTGAATGTACCCTCTGACATTTCAAGGATCTCCGTATAGTATCGTATAGAAAAACCTATTCTATTACAACACTTTAGAAAATGTTACCCTAATCCTTGAATTTACAGCCTAATTTTCACTGCTCAATCAGCGCGAGATTTTGAAATTATGTACAAATGTGAATTCACTAAAAGTAAAGATATAATATAATATAAAGAAGTTAAAAGGAGAGGAAATTGCATAATTATTTATTCCTATTTCGTTTCTGTACTTGACTATGCTACATGCATTATATTTCTGTTGTACTTTTTGGCTGTGGCCGTTGAATTTGGTGTATTTATTATCGTAATATTGACTGAAATATTTTTGACCTTCATTCAGCTTTAAACTGTCAACTGAAAACTTGAAAATGAGTGAAACAATAGGTGGAATTTCTTTCAATGTCAGCTTTATGTGTCAAGATTGCAAACTTGTATTTACATCAGTTGAAATGTACTGCAGTCATAAACTTGAGTTTCATTTTACTCACCTTAAAAAATTCAGGTGCATCGTGTTTAAAGAATCAATTGTGGAGCCGACCGATACAGCTTCATTAAAGTAAAAAACTATCAACTATATAATTTCTACAAATGCAAAATATTTATACATTGAAATAATTTAAATATCAGATAACAGACAAATATAAATGCGTTTTATTTTATATTTCTATAGAAAACACAAATATTGTAAATTGAATGTTATACCTTTAATTGGAATGTTTTTATTTCAGTTTTGGAACTTCCGTTGTTGTTCCAAAGTGTAAAGACATCGTCGCTGATGAGTTAACAGATAAAATTGCGGTTGTTGTAAAGGAGGATCCTCATGAAGATGATCATCCTGTCGCTATTAGCCATGCAGTATGTGTCAATATTCCTTTAGAAAATGAATATTTCAACAAAAATAACCATTTCAATGACACTCAGTCAACCCTTATCAGTCCCGATGTCGATGTGGACCTTAGTGACAAACAAGTTATTGACGTTGGCCATGATCATGATCCGCTAGAAGATTTCAATGATGCATTTGAATCAACGTCAACTCACATTATAACGGAAACTGAGATGGACTACTTTAACGAAAATAGTGAAAATAGTGGCGACGATATAATTTGTTTAGATGATCCACTTTCGCCCACATCAAGCAGCAAATGTCTGTCTTCAACAACAACAATATCGACATTAAACGAATTAAAATTAGAATGTCAAATATGTTTAAAAACATTCACATCAAGTGCGCAATTAGGAATACATGTCACAATTTGCCAGCTCTACAACAGCGGAAAAAGAAAAAGAACACCTGCAAAACCAGTACGAGCGTCAGACGTAAAAATTCGTGTTAGGGCGAAGCGTGCAAGGAGTCGAAAGGATGTTTTGGTCAAGTGTGGCGATTGCTCCCAACTAATTAGGCGCAGTCGTTTCAGGTGGCATGTCAAAGATCACCAAGTATTAGCTCCGGGTAAGGCCCTGACAGGATTCGTATGTCAAATATGTGGGTCAGCGTTTCGTAGGAAAGATAACTTCGAGACTCATGTTGCAGGAGCTCATACGAAGGAAACCCCATTCAAGTGCTCATTCCTGAATTGTCAAGCTGTATTTAGATACAAGTCGAGCGTTTACCGTCATTTAAAAACTCACAATTCCTCAGAATAAATACACAATTAATTATTAATCAGCATCGACATCTTTATGCCATCCTTTTCACTGCCGTTCAGCATTCGAACGATCAATCAATTTGTAGTAACTAAACTGTTTTAACGTCCTACCCTTAGGAACCACATAATTGACAACAAAGGAAAACATTTTTAATAAAATTAAATGCTTTCTTTTAGTCGTTAAGCTTTGTAACATGTGTAAAAATATTCAAATTTTTTAATGTTTAGACTTTGAAGGTACAAATAAAAATGTTGGATTTGGACTTAAGTCATCTGCATTAACAATTTTTTTCAGTTTTATTTTTTATATTGTATTGTAATTATTATTGTGGGATTTTATAATCAATAATGCACACATATTCTGTTAGTTAAAATAGATCTAATAAAAAAAATATAAGATTTATACACAAAATTTTCATAATGTTTTCGTAAGTATGGGTAGTCCAACCTGAAGCCTCATGTATGATTACAAAATAGATTATTAGGTACATTATCTGTCTATTTAATTAAGTCAATTTGATAAAATCGTAAACAATAAGTTTACATAATTTAAGTACAGTTTATAATAACTATATGTATCGTCTGTGAAGAATCAAAATGACTCATATCCAATTGTAGCTATAATAAAAATGAGCTATGTCTTATAAACAAAATGCGAAACCTCCGTAAAACGTTGCTTAAGATTTTTTTAAAAGTGTAAAATGTTCTGTTTACATGTTTTTGAAGAGTGTGAAATGTTCTAATTACATGTTTTCAAAAAGTGGCAAATACTTCATTTACATGTTTTTGAAAAGAAGCAAAATGTTCTATTCACATTTTTTTTGAAAGTGCAAAAATGTTCAACCTAAATGCTTTCAAGACATAACTATATTTTAGTATTTTTGTAGATGGTCGATATTGTTTTTAGCTAAAAATTAATATAGGTCATTTTGGTGCTTTGCAGACGATATGTATAATTATTGATTATTCCATGTCCTAAGGATTTAAGGTTTAATTAAAGATTGATAGGAAATTAACGTAAGTTGAAAAAGCTGATCAAAAATACAATAAACTCTTAAAAATGACAAACTACAACAGAAAATCTGACACTTTGATTTGACAGATTTTGGAGTAGGGCCACTTTGCATTTACAGTAACGATATACTGCATCCTCACCTTAGTTATTTGTACTTGGTTTCAGTAATTTAAAACCTGCCAGAGTCGGTCGGAGACAATATACCTACTCAGCGCTTTAAATTAAAAATAAATCTTGTATGAAACAAAATACGTTATGTTTGACAAGACACACGCTATACTAAATGAATTTAATTAATTAATAATTCAACATGCTTGGTTATTTTCATATGGTGCTTCAGATTGTGGAATTCCTTGAATGCACGGGAGCATCCTAATCCTAGGAATGAACAAATAAATGGTCTTTAATCAGAATGAACTTTTGCATGTCTTGTTAGCTGTCTACTGGTAAGAAAAGCGGAGCCACATCTGTGACAGACGTATTTTCGATCCAAATCTTCAACAAATATTCCATGTGTGTTTTTCGACTACAATTTTATTTTAACAAGCAAACAATGTTGTATATAATATAATGTTTTATAGTTAAAACTTCCTTTTTCGTCTAGAAATGCTAAAATTTTAGGAAAATACATTTATTTTCAATATGTATCATTACTCTTATAAAATGTATAACGTATTATTGATGTATGACACAATTCAGACCTTATGTTCTCTATACAAAGACACAAACATTTTATATTTCTTGTTATAAATTTAAAAAAAAATCTATGTCGATTGGTATTAATTATATGTATATGTGTTTTTTGTTGAATATATTTTAAAGCCGATTACTTCTATTGAGACCGTTTATTTTTGCTTCGCATGGGTTTCTTCTTTGCATGTTTAGTTCCTGATCTGAAGAAACAAACAAAATAATTCCATTAATTTACGTGTTCACATTATTTGTTTGCTATTCTCTAGATTTTTTTGTTATGTCCAATTCAGCTACAACATGCGGTAGCACAAATTCTACATTTTTATGTAAAAACTAATACTTCTATATATATAAACTCGGCTACATCAGTCATCAGGGTAGAACAAGTTTTTAATCAAGGCGTGAAATCCTATATTTTTATACTCAAACTTCTACATCAAGGTAAAAAAAAGTTTAAAATCAGGGCGTGAAATCAAATGCTTTCATGTTTAAACTTCTACAGCTACAGTACGCTCTTTATCTTGTTAAATACTTACTTCAGTTTCACGTTTCGATTTATACTTTGTCTATTTTTTGACTTTGACCCTCGCCGGTCCTGTACCTGTAATAACAATACATAACATTGCTCTGATTAGGACATTTTAATTAAAAACTGAATTCTATTATTTTCCGTTTTTTTTTTCGTTCTTTTATACCAGTTGTCTCTGTATACGCTTCACAGCTTCTTCTCGATTCTCCCCGTCCATTATCTGATGAACATAGTTTCCTGTCGGTGTTCGCGCTCTATCAAACACAATACATATTAGTAGTGTAAACCATGCTGGGAAGTATCCAATTGACCTCCCGTGACCCCGTGACCCCCAAGGTCATGACCCCGTGACCCTAGGACCTCATCCCCCTAACCTAACACCCAATGAACTCCCCCAAGGTCATCTAAGGGCCATCCCACGTAAACGTAACAGTATACTGCAATAATGTCGCTGGGGTCACCCCCCGTAAACGTAGCAGTATGACACCGCCATTGCCCCGCCCCCTTTTACTATACCGCCACTGTACTGGTCAAGTGCATCGCAATTGTACCCGCCCATTATCCCTCACAGTACACTTAAAGTGTACCGACACTATGACGCCATCGCCCCGCCCCCGTCCATTGGCCCGCCACTGTACCGTCCAAGGGTCCGCCACTGTACCCGCCATTAACCCGCCATTGTACCGTCAAAGTGTACCGTCACAGTACCCGCCCATTAACCCCCACAGTACCCCCAAAGTATATCGCCACAGTCACGCCACTGTCATGGGCCCCTTTCCTATCACGTAATTGGACGGCGCCATTGACCCGTAACTGCCAAATAACCCGTACACGTCACAGGGTCGTTAAAGTGTCAATCACTCCGACGTGTCAAACGCTGTTAAGATTTATTATGTATAACGTGTATGAAGCGCATATGCTTATGTATGTTTACAGTAATAATATTGTTGAATAGTCACATATAATCATGTTATTTAATTGAATTTAAAGATTTAGCACACATTCACATTTTACAATTGCATGAAATATTCAAAACATATTTACAATATTTAGAATATAATTATTATTATCCCACTCTTACTTTGTAATGTCCAAATGGAAGACTGTAGTTTATATCATCACCATCTGGATATACTCTGTTTACATCGAGTGCATGAAATGCAATTCGATTTACATCAATTAAATACAATTGGTGATCAAAGGATCGTATATACTTACTATTTTTACTCACTACTTTATTCTGCAATACTACGTCCTTCATCTCCTGATGAGTACATTGCTTTAGGGTAGTCTTAGGAGTACCCTTGCATTTTATATCCCAAGTATCATCATAATTTAAAAGAGAATACTGTTTAGCTTTAAGAATGACAGCTTCTGCTATATCTAAACTTTCAATTTTCCATAAACCACGATCGCCAGCTGATCGTTTTTGCAAGTTTGGAACACTTGGATATTTAACAAAAACTTCGTGGTTTGCAGGTATTTTACTAAAGTCAAATATCTCATAATTTTGAACAAGTTTTTGGAGAAAATCATTCTCTGGGTCATTGTAAGACACAATTGCACTGTCTGTGTCACAATAAATGCAAGTTAGATTATCTCCAAAGATACGTTTTAATCCTTGGTAAAATCGGGTGTAGTATTTCGTCTTACTTATTTCTAAACAAGTTAATCCTGCAATCATAATACAATCTAATTCAACATTTTCAGGTTTTAAATAAATCATAGTTAATGTAGGACTTAATTCCTTAAAGTCCTTAAATAAAGGAGAAGATATTAATTTAGTCGTTTCAACGCGGGAACTTGAAAACTTAATCACAATTCGTCCAAATGGATTTTGCAACGTTTTGCCATATATAGCATTGTTTAAAAGTTTAAAAAAGTCTTTGCCAAAAGAACTTGTTGCTAATCTACGAAGTTCTAGATTTGCTAAAATGTAAGATTTAAATAAATTACTTTCAGTAAATTTTATTGCGGAATGAACTTTTTCAAGTACCATTCCCTGTGACAAATAATATTGCAAAGTTGTGTAATGCACAACATATTCTTTTTTATCATAGCAGGTTAACAATAATCGTGGTTTTTTAAGGAATCCTTTAGAAACTTGGGTAAAATCTAACATTTGCTTACGTTGTTTGTGAGATAGTTCTTCGTACGTTATTTTAATTTTTTCAGGCGCCAGGGGTACTTCCTGAGTTTTATCGTGAATGGAATCTGGATATTTAAGATCTACTCTAAGAATGTAACCTGTATTAGGTTCTAAGACGGGATTTGACCAGTCAATATGAACAAGATCTTTACCCTCGATATATTCAAAATCTCCTTGAGGGTATTTATCGCATAATGAGTCTGCATAAAGAGCGTTAAGGTCAAAGTAGGCAATTTGAGTTCGTTTACTTTTTGGATCATAATTAGACATACGTTCGTTATTAGCAGTTACTACTTTTGCCGCTCCATATGTAATACCTCCTCTTATACCGTCTTGTACCATTTTTAACATACGATCATCTCTAATATAATCAACAACAATGCCAGTAGACTTTAACATACACTGCCAACTGTACGATGAAATTGTAGGGCAATAAGTAGGGTCAAGTTAGTACGTTTTCATTCCCTCCATTCTAAAATTCTCCCATACAACGGCTAATAAAACAACATCTAACATATTGTAAAGACGCAAATAGCTTTTAAAATTTGCAATGTTAAATCTTTTACATGTTTCTAAAACAGAGTTCCACTCTTCATCTGAAAGTTTTGTATTAGCTAGCTCATTATCGAAACATTCTCTACTTGGCATTGGCACATTGTCACTCAACACCTGGGGACCAGATAAAAACTTGTACGGAAAATCAATCTTTCTTAAAAGCAAATTACGCGATTCAGGGTCTAAATTCATATTTGAATGAGGTACCATTTCTTTTATACAATCATCAATTAAATGGAAATATTCATTATTTTCTTTTTGAAGGTTTGAAACTAGATTAGATAGACTAGTATTAAGAAACTGACAAGAGTCAATAAACCTTACTCTAGCGTTTAAAAATCGTTTTTTGTCATGGCTTTCAATAATATGTTTAGATGTTATTTCCATTTCAATAAACTTTTCTCCAGTTTTTGCAATTACTTTTACATCCTTGGTATCAATTAACTTTGAATCTAAGCATCTTGTGATAAAATGAAGGTCAAATCCAGAACTATTGTGCGCAATTACAGGCAATTCAAACTTATATTTAATTTTTAGATTGCAAAAACTGCAGATGGTTCCAATGTTTGAGTAGCTTCCCGATTGGTGGTTGTGATGCCATACTTTTTTGCAACTAGAACTATTAAATTCTCTACGACACATTGAGCATGTTGTAGCTCTTTCAAATTCTAATAATGCCTGTGCTGTACGAGGTGCACAATTATTAGTCCTCTGCACATTTGCTATTAAACGCTTTGCCCAGTATAATATGCGTTCTAAAAAATGCTCAATTACATTTTCACCATCATAAAATTCAGCAGAAATAACATGCAACCTACCTTCCACATTGTTTATCACTACAATTGAATAACTAGCAGGTAAAAACTCAGTTTCCATGGTTGTTGATGAACCTTTTTTTGCGTTTAATGGGGAAGAAAAACATTCAAAATCGTAGCATAACGTAAAGGGGTATGGAAGTGTCATTTCGAGTCTGTTAAATTTTAAACGTTTCTCTTTTTTCGGAAATTTATAGTCCTGACCCTTTAACTCTACACAAATTTGAGTGTGAGCGTTAAATTTCTTTTCATTTCTAAATGTGGATAAGCATTTGGAACAGTAAAATGTCTTGTGCGTGGATTTACCAATAAATTTACCCATATCTGTTATTAGCACATAATGATGTTTTAAATAGGCATTTTGCGGTTGAGATAGCAAAAATAAATTAACAACTTTAGATGTGGTTAATAAACTTTGACGTAGAGGAACTATAATTTCATCTTTGTGAGTTAAAACGTTTACTGCAATGTTATTATTCTGTTCAAAAATTGAAATGTCATTATTCACATCAACTGAATTTCCAATACCGTCAAAGTTAAAACAATCTAAATATTTTTTCCATTTGCTTGGTCTGCGAAGGTGAATTAATTGTTCGTTTACATGATTTTTCATAAAAATACCTGCAGCTATGCAATAGTGAAAGCATTTTTCATTCACATCAATGTTTAATTTTCCCTTTTTATTTTTAAACCAGTTCGGAACCTCTATTTTACCGTCACCTTGTAAAGTGCTCAACTTTAAAATTTCACCAAGTCGAAATTGCAATGAAATAATTTGTTTTACATACCATCCAGATCCACGGTTTGTAAATTCCTGTATCTGTTCAAGAATATCTGCTGTCGCATTCAAAAGTAAATTGTCAACTTCACTTGAATTAAACAACGTAAAATATTCAGAATACATGTATCGATCGTCCTGTTCATATTTTCTTATTGGTTGTCCTGTATCATCTAATTCAGTAATTTCTTTCTCCCAGAGGATGTGCAAGCAGAGCTGAATCTTAATTCCTCCTTGTCTTGCGTTTAGTACTTGAGATATCAACTTAATTGAATCCTGTCGTATGAAACTTATCATACTTTCAAATTCTAAAAACTTTTTCGTCGGGATATAAATGTAAGATACCGTAGCGCCTCTGTTGCTTCTTGACTTTTCCTTAAAAACTGATAGATCAATTTTAGAATTGACCCCTCCATCCGCGTGGCCTCCTCTCTGTCCTACTCTAGTGCAGTGATGCAATGAAATTTCAGGTATATAATGTTGACAATCTTCACACTGATGGGCAGTTTCAATATGGGCTCTATATTCTAGATGAGTTCGAGTTGAAAAATGACATCCGTTCATGCGACACCACAAGTACTGAAATTTTAAATATAAAACATTATGAATATTTCATGTATACAAATTTCACAAGACATTTAATAATTATAATTTAATATACTACATTTAATATACTATTAAATACTTACGGTTGTACCACCACTACCGCTACGTGAGGCATCGGGAAAGAATATTATTTCATCGGTAATGCGATTTGCTGGTTGGAAGCTGTTAGAACTTGTTGAAGGAAAACTTTGAGAATTGATTTTTGACGAATGAATTAATTTTTTACTCCGTCTAAAAACTAATAATGAGCTGAAAAAGCTAAGTTTTAATACACTTTGCAAGATAATGTGTGCGCATACTTGTGCAAGGTGAATTTTATGCTTTGGGGGTTGAAGCAGAACTGGTCATGTATACTCACACTCACCCGAGTTTTATGCTGCTTGATTCAAGGTTCTGCTCTGACGTAATCTAACTACTACACGTGAACCAGTGTAAAATGTATGAACGTTTGACAATTACTTGCATGATGTTATGTAACGAATTCGAGAGTATAAATACTGGATCGTATTACTAGTAAAAGTATCAGTTGGGATTTGTACAATTCAAGTGTGCTGAACAAAAAGGGTTTCAAACCGTTTAATACGCTACTGATCAGCATGGAAGATTACGTTATTCATTTGCTATCTACTTACAATATTTGCAATTGTTCAAGCTGTAAAGCAAAAGAAGGGGCAGTTTGCGCATGCTGCAACGAGTGCAGTCTACTAGTTGGCGCTTGGCGGTTGTTATTTAATCCTGATTATTTTCTACTTTGGTGCAGATCGCCTGAAGAAATCCTTGAAGATATCCAGCGCGGTGGATTTAGAAGTTGCAAATTAGGCACGATAGGAGTTCAGTGTGATTGCGGCGAAATTTTGACTTGTGCATCGTTATTCGTACAAAAACATAAAGTGTTCTTGTCATTGTTGCCAAATTATCCATTACCATATTTTGACCCTAGTTTTGATTGATGCATTCTCGGAAAAATTTAAACTACTTATACAATGGCAACTCTTGAATCTGACCGGTGTGACAACATACGTTCCCTTCATAAATGTGCAGTCAAAAACTGGTTTCAAACTTTACCCACTCAAACTATTGCAGAGCCGAAAGTTGATTATGTTAATTTAAATGAAACTCAAAAACAGATTGTGCAAACCGTAAAAAATACATTGGAACTTTCTAAAGGTCGTGACATTCAAACGCCACTACGAATGATTATAACCGGAGAAGGTGGAGTTGGAAAAACCAGCGTTCTTGAACATTTAAAATATACGTTGCACAACCATGCTAAAAAAACTTTAAATTTTACATATCATGTCCTCAGTCTGACTGGTTTAGCAGCGTTTAATGCTGGTGGTCAGACCATTCATTCATTGTATCAGTTTATTCCCGGTACAAACTACTTTAATATAAAAAACAGACTTGAAACCCAAAGTGAATTAAACAAGTATAATAAAATCCAATGTTTAGTAATTGAAGAATATGGGGTGTTAGGGCTGAGATTTTTTGATCTACTAGACCGATTTACTCGAAAATCACAGCCAATGAAGAACAACTTTTCATTTTCAAATATCCACTTGATTCTTGTTGGCGATCCTGGACAGTTGCCACCAATATTAGATTACAGCCTGTTCAAACCTGTTGTGCTTTCTCGAGACCCCAAGGTCGAAACAATTAAAGAAGCTCAAAACGTTTACCAATCGTTTGATCAGTGCTTCACGTTAAAACATATATATCGTCAGGAAGGCAATGATATTGAGCAAATCAGATTCAAGGAATTCCTCTCAAGGTTGAGGTACAACAAAATTAATCAAAGTGATATTGATTACATCAGAAAACGACATTACAAATTGTTATCCCGTAATGAACAAACTAGTTTTGAAAATCATATTCACGTATTTCAGACCAATGCCGAAGTTAATGCGCACAACAAAAAAATGATTTATCAAAACTTTACATCTCCAATCGAGTTTTTTAATGGAGATGTACAATTTCAAGTTGCTATAGGAGCTCCGGTTATCCTTCAAAAGAATATTGCAACTAGATATGGGTTGTGTAATGGCACCAGGGGCACTGTGACTGACATTATATTTAACAAGGAAAGGTACTTTGAAAACGAGTTGGAAGAAAAAAAGCTAGATGCAAATGATGTGTTTTGTTTCATTATTAATTTTTCCTCTTACATTGGAACAAAAGTATGGAAAACCCCTCGCGGATGTGGAATTCCCATTTTTTCACAACCATACCTTGTTCGTCGTGACCATCATGAAAGCATATCAGTAGATAAGTTTTTTATAAAATTGTGCTACGGTTTGACTATACATAGAGTGCAAGGTCTAAATCTACCTAAAATATGCATATGTCTTGGACAAAGCGAAATGTTTTCTGGCATGGACTACGTTGCGTTTTCAAGAGTAAAAAGCGTAAACGACATTATGATTCTGGATGACATTGGAATTGCAGAGGGCAGACTCACAGACAAAAGGTGTAATGTGGACTTTGTACAAGACGAAGAAAAACGTCTTGCTAACCTTGAACAGCAATACTTGACTCTGCTGCAAATGAACCGTCCGAGAAGTATAAATACTGAGAGTAATTCTTTGAAAATCCAAGACGAATCTCAGACAGCAACAGTCTCAGTAGCTCCTGAAATTTTGCAGAGTAATAGAAAACGATCAAGCATTTCTCAATCACACACAAACTCTCAGAAAATATCCAAATTATCTAACCTCAACTAGGTATTTTAAATCTTGTACATTTTATTTAAGTAGTTAAAACTACTTTATTAACATTAACTATTTTTAACTAATTTTTAACTTTTTTTATTACAGTTTGATTCAACCATGGCTGGCTGTTCTTCAAAGAAATCAACTGCTGCTAAAGAGGTGACCAGTGATGCTGGATACTCCAAATACCCTATATTCGACATACTGGAACTTGCTAAGGAACCCTTTCCTCTTGCTGGACCTGTAGCATCTGTCCTAGCCTATTGTGCCGATGACAACATTCCAACGTCCATGATTGAGGTTTTATTCAACGCAACCAAGGACCGAAAAACTAAAAAACAATTGTACGAAGGAATCTCTGCGCTAGAGAAGCGTAAACTCATTTCGTTTAACCAGAAGGAGGCGATGTTAGTTATGCCGCCACGGATACAAGACGATTTGCTTGAAATGAGCATTCGATCTTCAGCTTCCTATATGCCGGTTGAATTCCTTCTCAAGAAATATCCCGACATTCTTTTAACATTAATTAATAATAAAGATTTTCCTCTAATGAAAAAGCATGCGCTTCATTTCCAATCAATTTTTGTTTCAAACCCTAAACATTTACAAAATGTTGATAAAGACGCAGTAAAAGCGTTTAAAACTCTGTTAAAATTAGAAATGACATATTTTAACGATGCTGAAAAAAATGTGCATGTCTATCATGTTAAATGTGATTGTAAATCTTGTAAATAATACTTATTTGAGTCTGTATGTTTTATGCAATCAAATTATAAACCTAATAATACTATATGTGGTGGTTGGTTTGTGGGAATGTAGAATTATTATATAATGCAATTGATAAATAAATATACAGATATCCTTGAAAATAACATAAAAACGTATAAAACCCCTTTGTTTTTTACTAGATGTCTAATTATTTATCTACATCTCGTATAGCAAACATACATTATGGCATTGAATAACCCCATAAGCAAGAAAGGTGGAAACGAAATTAGGCAATCATATTTAAATCAACGTTTTTCGGGATCTTTTTCGGGTTTGGACGGGTTTTTAACGAATCGCAAAAAATGGATAGACAAATCAAACGTTTTAGCAGAATTAAACAAATTAGATTCATTTTCATTACACCAAAGTGCAAGAAAAAACTTTCCACGCAGAAGGATACAGTCATTATGGATTAACGAAGTGTGGGGGGCAGATTTAAAAGATGTGGCTAGTATTGCGCCATCAAACAACAACAAAACGTTTGTGTTAGTAGTAATAGATGCATTTTCAAAGAAAGGATATACTCGATATTTGAAGAATAAAACGTCGGACGAAATGATTAAGGGTTTTAAGTCTATACTTAAGGAAAGCAGGGTAAATCCAAGGTATTTGTTTGTTGATAGAGGTACTGAGTTCCTTTCTAGTAAGTTTCAAGGTTTGTTAAAGACTCGTAATATCAAAACTTATCATATACATTCTCACATCAAAAGTGCCTTTGCAGAGCGTTATATTCGTACCTTGTTTACTAAAATTGAAAGATATAGAACGGAACGTAATACAGATAGAATTATAGATGTATTACCGCAGTTTACAACAGCTCTTAATAACACATTTCACCGAACAATAGGTATGAAACCTGTTCAGGTAAACAAACAGAATGAACATGAGGTTTGGCGCCGTATGTTTAAAAAAGAAATTCTTGACAGTAAGACAAAACGTTTTCGAAAACCCCCAAAGTTTAAAATAGCTGATATAGTACGAGTTTCTAAAATCAAGGATTTATTTAAAAAAGGTGAGTGATCTTTTATTTTTATATATAATTTGAAGCTTATCATTAATCTTATCAGTTGATTTGTCATCTCGACAGGATATACTGCTAATTGGAGCATCGAAAAATTCAAGATAAAAGCCGTTCAAGAAACGAAGCCCTACACGTACATTCTTGAAGATTTAAACGGTGAACAAATTCAAGGAGCATTCTACGGTTTTGAGATTAATATTGCATAATAAGCAAGTATTATCATGTATCGTCAAAGTAAAAGCATTTACGTCACTCTGACTAGCGACGCTGACATTTTGCAAGCCCCGCAAAATACAAGTTCAAACTTTGTGTGTAAACTGCCAGCCCCCGGACTTGAGTTTGAGCCTAATCGATATGAAGTGGGTATGCTAGGTATTTTGTATAACGCAGAAACTCCTACTGAAACAACACAACCAGACAGCCGAGGTCTCGAGGTGATTGATTTGCCAATTGAAAATTCGACAACGAGTACTCTAGCACCAGTATCGCCATTGTTTCCTGAATTAAAACCGTTTGAATTTACCACATTTTATCTCGAAAAAAAAGATTCAATACCACTACCTGATTGGATATCGGACGCTACTGATCTTTTTAAAAAGGTCGGAATCCCATTAAAATTTTTAATACAACCTGTCAAAGATGACCCTCTAACTTTAAATCTTACAATTCACAATAATTCTTCAAAAAGTAATCAACACGTTGTAATATCAACGGAACTGGCAATTATTTTAGGCTTTACTCGAACCATATTTCCATCAGGATATTACGCTTCAATTGAGTTTGCAAATAAAACAATGTTTGACGAAATACCAAATGGTACAAAGTATAAAGTTAAATACGAAGAATGGGAAAACGAAGAAAATTTGCTTGAAATAACTCAAACATTTAGGGGTATAGTGCCAATATTAAAAGATGTAACCAACCTAGGACATAGTGACTATAAAAAATACTTTAGTGATTTAGTCCGTAGAATTCAAAATATAGCTGAAAAATTGGAAATTTCCTGGGATGCTGAAAACAAATTTCAATTTGAATTTAAAGATGCTAATCCAAATTCGTATGTACAGTTTAGTCAAAAGCATATCAACTGTCTAGGATTGTCTCAAGAAAAGTTTTTTCCAGGGACGTACAAGTCAGATACGACATTTAACCAATTAGAGTATGACAAAATTAACGATAAAGAACACGTGTACCTTCGATTTGGATTTGCAGATTGCTACAAAGTTAGCCTGAATGAACCTATTGGAATGAACGTTAGTGACGTTCTTGATATGATTAATGAGTCACTAGAAAATCAAGTATTTCCTGACACTGAAATTCGATTTGATTATGATAATGGCTATTTGTTTCTTAACAATTTACGGGATGATATTAAAATTAAACTCCCGCCCACACTTTCAAAATACTTTAGTATATCTGAAGATACCGAATTCACTAACACAACTCGAATTCCAATTGGAAATGCAACTGCTATTGCTCAAAGCGAAGAAGTAGAATACACGGAAAGAGGTCAAGATCAAATTGTCCCTACAACAAATGTTCATCCAAAACGATTGCTAGTTTTGACGGATCTAATTAATAATCAATTTTACTCTCCAAACTTTCTACCAGTTTTACGGGATTGCGATTTAAGTGAAAACTATTTAAGCGAAACCCGCGTTGATTTTTCTTCAGTTGTATACTTGCCGTTATCGCGAAACCATATCCAAGAGATCAGGTTTTTTTTGGTTGACGAATATGCACGTCCGCTTAAATTAAAATCAAACAGTCAAACAATTATTAAACTACACATTAAAGCTATACTGGAGTAATGCGTGATATATTTTGCGATCAGAATACGTGTATTTTAGAACCTGCAAATACAAATTTAAACTCTAATAGTAATAATCAAACAATGGGAGGTGCCGGGGATTTTGATGATGGTTCAAGCGGGGTTTTAATTCCATTTAATTCTAGTAAAGTATCCAACTCAGTATCTTTAGTAGACGCTCCGAAACGAATCCGCAAACCATCGCAGCTTCTTAAACTCAAACGATTACAATCGGGTGGGTCAAGATGCAAAACGTCCACCAACAAAAAGAGTATAAAACGGGCTCCCATGACCGGGAGAGGTCGTAAACGTGTTGTTAACTCTAAGCAAGTAGGAGCTGGGTGTAAAAAGTCCTCTAAACGTTCAAATAATCGTAAAAAATAATAGTTTTTAAGTATTACAGAAGATGGAAGGACAATCGTTATTTGAAGATGTGCCAACGGCTTACAAGGGATCTGCAAAATCTCTTGTTTCTAATCTCAACTCGTTTTACCTTCAACCAACTGATACGTCACAACTTAGCAAAGGTACAATCTCCAGATAATCTGAATACGTTTTGTTATTATTGTTGGGCTCTTTTTCATAATAACATATGTGTTTTTAGGCGAGTATATTCAACAATTCTCAAAACTACCTCTCCGAGATAATTGGAACCCGCTGGAATTTGAATTTGACACCTTGGATTATGTTGATCCTAGTGATATACTGCTGTACCTAAATTCCAGAGTTTGCAATCAAGACGGCACTGTGCTTTCTGCGACTGATATCGTTAGCCCCTGTAACTTATTTTTTCATGCAATGTTTAATAATGTTGAATTATATCTAAACGACATCAAGGTTTTTGATGCCAACAACCAGTACGGATACCTTGCATACATTCAACGATTAATTTCATCAAGTCCTGAAGAAAAAAATGATTTGCTGCTTGATGAAGGCTATTATCCTGACACAGTACAAGACAAATTTATCAAGGATGAAAACGCGGGATTCAAAAAACGTTTTGATATGGTTACAGAATCCAAGCAATTTTCTATGCTGGGTAGGCTTGTAACAAATCTGTTTAACCAAACAAGATTTATTCCTCCAGGGTGTAAAGTCAAACTTGTATTGCGACGAGCTCTACCTGAATTTTGCTTGACGTCAGCAACAACCACTAAACCAAGTGTTAATGGAGTTCCATTTCGATATGATATTAACGAAGCTATACTCTATGTACGTCGTAAATTTGTGTCATCGGCTATTGTTGATGAGCACAAACGTTTAATTGGCGAGGGTAAAAAGTATTTATTTCCCTGTAATGATATGGAAATTAAAACGTATACGCTATCTCAGGGAATAACTAGCAACATGACTGATGCAATCATCCTGAAAAAAGTACCTAAAATGATTACAGTAGGATTTGTATCAAGCGCCGCCTACAATGGAAAAATTGATAAAAGTCCGTTTAACTTTCTGCATAAAGATTTAATTGAATTATCATTAACCTGGAACGGAGAATCTGTAGAATTTAAAAGTATACCATTCAGCTTTAAAACTTCAAACAACTCGGGTGCAGGCAATTTTCTGTTGGGAGTAAGATCACTTAAGAGTGCAGCTTCTTGGCCGGCATTAGGGAACGGGGTCACAAGAGATAATTACACAAATGGTAAGACTTGTACTTTTAATACATTTTATTTTTGTGGTTTCAAGACAAATATTTAATACTTTGTATTATTATATATGTTTGCAGGTAATGTATTAACAACGTTTCAGTTGCTCCCTAACAATACAAACGGTCTTGTTGTTAACCGGTCTGGACAAATTAAACTTGGAATCCGGTTTAGAGCACCTTTGGACGAGGCAATCAACGTCATTCTTTACTGTGACTACCAATCGTTAATTCAAATTGATAAACATAAACGAGTTACGTTTGGTGATCAGTAATAACCAAGTCATCATGAATACTACTTCGTTAATTGAAGCATTTCGTATTTTATTTTCTTGCTCTAAAATTAAAGTACCGGTCTACGTTACATCAGCTGACACTCTTTTACCCTTTTTAAAATATAATGAATTTCCATTTGGAGTTGTAACTAATGTGGATAACCATAACAGTCCAGGGTCTCATTGGATCTGCTTTTGGGTTGTATCAGCAAGAGAATGCTACTATTTTGACTCATTTGGACATATTTGGGAAATGTACAAAAATATTCCAGGTCCTCCAGCAAGAATTAGTTATAAAAGTTGGTCGCCATTACAATCGTCAAATTCAATTGTATGTGGTCAATATTGCGTGTATTTCCTTTACTCTATGGCAATTGGAATTTCGTTTCATGAGTTTGTAAGTCAATTCACGTCAAATAGACGATCAAATGATCGCATAGTTGTCAAATTTATAAATTCCATTTGCAATTTTGATCCGTACAAAATTTATGATGTAGACAGTAAAATAAACCAATGTTGCAAAAATATGAAATGCTGTACTATAGCTTAATTGGTGTTTTAATAAAACCTTGAAAAAAATTCAAAAAACGTTTAGTTAATATTTATTACTGCATACGTGAACATCATGGATTATCACTCGCAATCAAATAGTGATTTTGTAGATTTTAGGTTAAAGGCCCCATTTACAATGAACATAAACGGTCCATCTTTTGCAGGAAAGACGTATTTTGTACTTAATTTAATATTAAATAGAAAAGCTATCATTGATACTCCAATTCAAAAAGTATTATATATTTACTGCGACTTTCAAGATGAGTTTTATGAAATTCAGAAACTAGATCCTGACGTTATTTTTTCTAATGATATTAATGATATTGAAAAACATAAAGACTCTCCAATTCTTGTTATTGTAGATGATCAGTTAGATATTATTTCTAAAAAAGGCAGTCCTGAGAATTTATTACTAACTAAATACTTTACAAAATACTGTCATCATAGAGGAGTTTCAATGATACTACTTATGCAAAATGCTTTTAAATCAGGGTTGCGTGACGTTAATTTATCCACGCAATATCTAGTTATATTTGATTTTCGACGAGATAGATCAGTTATAACAAATATTGGACGACAGGTGTGTCCGGGAGAAGTCAATTTTTTAAAAGAAGCCTATATCAACGCAGTCTCATCTCGCAAACACGGTTATCTCTTCTTGGACATGCATCCAAAGAGCACGAACACTAAGTACTGGGTGCGATCAAATTTATATCCTGATCAATTGAATTGTCTAATTTATATTCCATCAAAATGAATACCAGATTAGAACAAGAACAGGATTTCTTGCTTAAATTAATTCCATCGGGAGTGAATAAATTAAAAAAAGCTAAACGTTACGTAAATTGTATAAATAGAGCTACGTTAGATCAACTTTTAGCAATAGCTGAATGCGAATCAAACGTTGATATATTTGATTGTAAGCTCAACAAATCTGAGGTTAACAAAATTAAAACGTTTACTAAAAAGTGCTCATTGGCATGCAAAGGCAGTGAAAATACGTTTCTTAAAAAAATCCGAGTTATTTGTATAAAAAGTGCAGCTCTTATACAACGTCTGCTTGCTACAGTATTTTTTGAAATTGCTAATTTAGAACGTATTTGTGTTGGGCTCAACAATGGCGAAAGTGATGAGGATTATTGAACCTAAGTTGTACGAAAAACTAATGGATATATTCATGGTCAAAGACAGCAAAAACTATAACCTTCAAGAAACTACTTTGCCATTTATCTCCTTTCAACCTAAAGTAGCCCTGCCCTATTCACTTAATAATTCTAAAGTTGATTCCCAAGAGATAACGCCTATTACGTCTGCTGACTTGCAAAACCAACTACCTGAAGCAACTAATGTACACCAACAACTCGCGTTTAATGACAAACCAGATGAAAAGCAAGAATCGCTACCAAGTCTAACTAAAAATATTCCTCATTGGACAGCATTTGAAATATTACAAACGTCATCGAATAATTTAAATCGCAAGTCGTTACCTAAGGTACAACGTAATTGGAATAAATTAAAACGAAATGGAAAATCCCGAAGAACCACAAGGTAATGTTCAAACGTTTTTATTTAACCTTAGTTACTTCATCCGGATCTAGCAAGATCTGTATTTGACTTTTTGATTTTCAGGAGAGTATAAAAGAGACACCCAACTTTGAATCAACCATCATATTCAAACATCAAGTTGCTTTAATCATCCAACCAAAATGGAATCTCAAAATCAATCTGGTAAGTCACTTTGTGAAGTTGCAGAGTTGTTTCTACGGAGTTAAAATCAATTTTTATTTTAAACTAAATTGTTTATTGTTATTATATTTTACAGAAAAGCGGACCTTCAGCTCTGCATTCAAACCTGAAAAGAAAACTCTTTTCAACTATGGATCGATGGAAATAAAACGTCAACACATAGAGGTTCTAACAGATGTGACCCCGGCATCATGGAAATGGTTCTGCAACCCCGCTGCATATCATATAAGCAAAGCAATAATGGCTCGCGCTTATTGGGACTCTGAATTCGAGTCAAACATTCATTATTTAGCTCGATCTAATGGCGACAATGCTAAACCAACCAAAGTTGGTGTGTCCTCCTACGATTGTGAAAAGCTGGTGGAGTTTATTCAAAACATACTTGGACAGATAGAACAACACAAAGCTGACCCCAAAGGCGAGTTTATTCCTTTTTTCGCAGGTCGTCCAAAGAAGGATGTGATGGAGATTATTGATAGCGAAGATAAGCGCATTTTTTGGGAAAAGCCTGATCTAGTTTTGCAATCTGTACGAGTCAGACTAGTTTACGACGGTAGATACAGTAACTATGTACTGTATCTAAATAACGAATCAACGAAAATGATGGAGGAAAAGTACGGCAAATGGCCAGGACCAGTTTTATCTTTCCCTAAGGCTCGATTCGAAACATTAGTTGAATACTTTGAAAAAGTTAAAAATGATTAAATTTTTGAAGTTGAATGTAATATTTTGTGTTTACAACTTGAATAAATCATGTCAAAATGAATAATTATTTCTCAAATTTTGTAGCATCATTATTTTGCAGCGCTATGCATTGAATAGCCAATTTCCATTTACTTTACACTGTTCAAACAGTATTTGTCAATTTATTTTTATGTAATTATATTTAAAAAAATTAAATATGACGTAACTTCATCAAAAAGACGATTTAGGAAACTTGCAGTTCATATTTCATCAAATATCTAGCAACAATGTAACTAATGGCGACGAGCATTAATTTAATACTAGTAATTGAATTTAAATAAAATACCAAAATAATGTTATTCATAGAAATATTGTTAAACATTTTAAATAGAAAATGTCCGACAACCCTCCAGTCATATCCACCACTCCACGTCAGGACACTATAGTCACATGTTGACCGCCCGGTCATGGTATGACTACGTGGAGACGTTGGAGCTCCATGAAAAATGACAGGGTCCGGTAACATTCCAGGTGCAAAAACTTACAACCCCCCAAAGTCAATGTTTAAAGTCATTAAGTACAATTCCAGAAAAAAAATTTAGTCTCCGGGTAAAAAAATTCCGAGGGAGAAAATGTCCGACAACCCTCCAGTCATATCCACCACTCCACGTCAGGACACTATAGTCACATGTTGACCGCCCGGTCATGGTATGACTACGTGGAGACGTTGGAGCTCCATGAAAAATGACAGGGTCCGGTAACATTCCAGGTGCAAAAACTTACAACCCCCCAAAGTCAATGTTTAAAGTCATTAAGTACAATTCCAGAAAAAAAATTTAGTCTCCGGGTAAAAAACTTCCGAGGGAGAAAATGTCCGACAACCCTCCAGTCATATCCACCACTCCACGTCAGGACACTATAGTCACATGTTGACCGCCCGGTCATGGTATGACTACGTGGAGACGTTGGAGCTCCATGAAAAATGACAGGGTCCGGTAACATTCCAGGTGCAAAAACTTACAACCCCCTAAAGTCAATGTTTAAAGTCATTAAGTACAATTCCAGAAAAAAAATTTAGTCTCCGGGTAAAAAAATTCCGAGGGAGAAAATGTCCGACAACTCTCCAGTCATATCCACCACTCCACGTCAGGACACTATAGTCACATGTTGACCGCCCGGTCATGGTATGACTACGTGGAGACGTTGGAGCTCCATGAAAAATGACAGGGTCCGGTAACATTCCAGTTGCAAAAACTTACAACCCCCCAAAGTCAATGTTTAAAGTCATTAAGTACAATTCCAGAAAAAAAAAAATTTAGTCTCCGGGTAAAAAAATTCCGAGGGAGAAAATGTCCGGCAACCCTCCAGTCATATCCACCACTCCACGTCAGGACACTATAGTCACATGTTGACCGCCCGGTCATGGTATGACTACGTGGAGACGTTGGAGCTCCATGAAAAATGACAGGGTCCGGTAACATTCCAGGTGCAAAAACTTACAACCCCCCAAAGTCAATGTTTAAAGTCATTAAGTACAATTCCAGAAAAAAAATTTAGTCTCCGGGTAAAAAACTTCCGAGGGAGAAAATGTCCGACAACCCTCCAGTCATATCCACCACTCCACGTCAGGACACTATAGTCACATGTTGACCGCCCGGTCATGGTATGACTACGGGGAGACGTTGGAGCTCCATGAAAAATGACAGGGTCCGGTAACATTCCAGGTGCAAAAACTTACAACCCCCTAAAGTCAATGTTTAAAGTCATTAAGTACAATTCCAGAAAAAAAATTTAGTCTCCGGGTAAAAAAATTCCGAGGGAGAAAATGTCCGACAACCCTCCAGTCATATCCACCACTCCACGTCAGGACACTATAGTCACATGTTGACCGCCCGGTCATGGTATGACTACGTGGAGACGTTGGAGCTCCATGAAAAATGACAGGGTCCGGTAACATTCCAGGTGCAAAAACTTACAACCCCCCAAAGTCAATGTTTAAAGTCATTAAGTACAATTCCAGAAAAAAAAAATTTAGTCTCCGGGTAAAAAAATTCCGAGGGAGAAAATGTCCGGCAACCCTCCAGTCATATCCACCACTCCACGTCAGGACACTATAGTCACATGTTGACCGCCCGGTCATGGTATGACTACGTGGAGACGTTGGAGCTCCATGAAAAATGACAGGGTCAGGTAACATTCCAGGTGCAAAAATTTACAACCCCCCAAAGTCAATGTTTAAAGTCATTAAGTACAATTCCAGAAAAAAAAAATTTAGTCTCCGGGTAAAAAAATTCCGAGGGAGAAAATGTCCGGCAACCCTCCAGTCATATCCACCACTCCACGTCAGGACACTATAGTCACATGTTGACCGCCCGGTCATGGTATGACTACGTGGAGACGTTGGAGCTCCATGAAAAATGACAGGGTCAGGTAACATTCCAGGTGCAAAAATTTACAACCCCCCAAAGTCAATGTTTAAAGTCATTAGGTACAATTCCAGAAAAAAAAATTTAGTCTCCGGGTAAAAAAATTCCGAGGGAGAAAATGTCCGGCAACCCTCCAGTCATATCCACCACTCCACGTCAGGACACTATAGTCACATGTTGACCGCCCGGTCATGGTATGACTACGTGGAGACGTTGGAGCTCCATGAAAAATGACAGGGTCCGGTAACATTCCAGGTGCAAAAATTTACAACCCCCCAAAGTCAATGTTTAAAGTCATTAAGTACAATTCCAGAAAAAAAAATTTAGTCTCCGGGTAAAAAAATTCCGAGGGAGAAAATGTCCGGCAACCCTCCAGTCATATCCACCACTCCACGTCAGGACACTATAGTCACATGTTGACCGCCCGGTCATGGTATGACTACGTGGAGACGTTGGAGCTCCATGAAAAATGACAGGGTCCGAGCAAAGCTGTGTGAGCAGTGCTACTTTGTCCAAAACTAAGATTCGTTTATATAGGAGTTTTGGTTTGGGAATAAAAAATATCCAGAAGGACGGTTTTATATACAAGTCCAGTTTTTTAATGTAAAAGTTCAAAATAGTACGTAAAATTATTAGATAAGCAGAGGTACGTGTGCAAAAATTAATTATTTTTAGCAATTGTATGCATTTTTTATAAGTATTACCTAATGACCAGGATGCGAGATTGAAAATATTGTATAATTTTGTTGCGAGGTACTGCGTACGTAGAGTACAAAAAAAATACATCAGTGCATGGAGACGTGCTTTGTGTAAGGTATTTTAATGAGTACCACTTTTTTGCATAAATTATTTGCAGGGAGCAAAAACGTGCTTGAAAGTAGTTATGCATCATAGACTGTACGTGGACATGTGATTATACTTCACAATGCGCTGCGTAGAATATAGAATACTAATGAGCAGTAGCAAAATGCGCCTTTAAACTTGTAAGCAGAGGATTTCCTATGTAATATGTAGGGTTTCATTTGTATTTTTTATATACATCAAATGGTGATGGAGCTGTAGGTGAGTAAGGAAATTACATAAATTTTTCTTATTTTGGTTGTGCATATACTACACTACTGTTTGTCATTCTAATCTGTAGCAATACTAAATGTACAAGTGTGCTGTGCATAGAAGTTTACGTATTAAAAATTAGACATTTTTTTAATTTGGTATTTAAGTTGCAAGATGTACTGCATCTATGTCAATTTTTATATTATTAGTCCTATTGTTTTCTATTATTTTAATTGTAGTTTTGAGTCGTGGTAATATTACCACTATTACGTGAATGCATAATAACTATGAACTATATAGCATATTTTGCATATTTAAAAATATTTTTAAAATCGAAATTTATTTTTAAATTGTATTATAACGAGCTCCTATGCAGTGCATATACGCTATACATAATAAATCTTAACAGCGATTGACACGTCGGAGTGTTTGACACTTTATTGACCCTGTGACGTGTACGGGTTATTTGGCAGGGGCGGGTACAGGGCAATGGCGCCGTCCAATCACGTGGTATGAGAGGGGCCCATGATACTGGCGTGACTGTGGCGATATACTTTGGGGGTACTGTGGGGGTAAATGGGCGGGTACTGTGACGGTACACTTTGACGGTACAGTGGCGGGTTAATGGCGGGTACATTGGCGGACCCTTGGACGGTACAGTGGCGGGCCAATGGACGGGGGCGGGGCGATGGCGTCATAGTGTCGGTACACTTTAAGTGTACTGTGAGGGATAATGGGCGGGTACAATTGCGATGCACTTGACCAGTACAGTGGCGGTATAGTAAAAGGGGGCGGGGCAATGGCGGTGTCATACTGCTACGTTTACGGGGGGTGACCCCAGCGACATTATTGCAGTATACTGTTACGTTTACGTGGGATGGCCCTTAGATGACCTTGGGGGAGTTCATTGGGTGTTAGGTTAGGGGGATGAGGTCCTAGGGTCACGGGGTCATGACCTTGGGGGTCACGGGGTCACGGGAGGTCAATTGGATACTTCCCAGCATGGTTTACACTACTCATATTTTAATAAAAAACTAAAATAATTCGCAATTTCAAACGATCAATTAATTTTTTCTTATCAGTTTGTTTTTAAATGTTTTCGAATATTTTTTTTAATCTTATAAAAAACTTACACACGAGGTCGTACTGTCGTCTCAGCAAACTTGCCACACAGCACATTTCTCTTTTTTCTAGTATTAAGAATTTCTATATGCGCCTCCATCAGGTGTAGTAGTCCAAGCGTATTTGGTACCTTTGCACAACAAACTGGACACTCAGTTATATATTTCCAACTTGTTGTGCATCCTTTTGCATGATTCACGACATGAGTCCACATTGTCACCGAAAAAGCTCCTTTCTGGTCACAACCATCCACTATACAGTGTAATTTTGGGAAATGGTTTCGTACGTGTTCTCTCCATCGTTCCTTGTTCAACCATAAAAATCCTCCGCACGTCTTTTCCAGCGTACACACATACCCTAGAGCTTTCCCAGTGTCCGTCACCTCTAGTGGTTTTTAATTATAATAATCACGAATTAGGCAATTGTACCTGGAATTAGGGATGGCCCATTCAAAACTCCCAGGGAGTTTGGGAGCTTTGGGAGGGAGGGAACATTGGGAGTTTTGGGAGTTTTGACAAGCGGGAGTTTTGGGAGCGCTCCCTCTGAAAACTCCCTAGTGAGTTTTATAAACGCCGGGAGTTTTCACGCTGGGAGTATTGGGAGTTTTGGGAGTTTTGAAGGTGCAAAACTCCCTAAAACACGGCATCTGTGAATTTCATGCCAAACCTTCACAGCAAGAGTCACTTCATAGCGATTTACATTACAATAACCAGCAGACAAAAAGGCGTATTGCAAGTTCATAAATTTTGTTTATAAAAAATGTGTGATAATTGTTATTAATTTATATGTACGCTCCCAAAACTCCCAAAACTCCCAAGGGAGTTTTAGGAGTTTAAGGGAGTTTTGAAACTAGGGAGTTTTAGAGGGAGTTTTGGGAGTTTTAGGCTCCCTAGGGAGCCTTCAATACTCCGGGCGCGAAACGCAGGGAGTTTTGAATTGGCCATCTCTACCTGGAATAATATTTTGATGTTGTGCTTTTGAATTTCAATTTGAAAATATGACGATATTATGTATTTTAGTACGAATAATAAGTTAATAATGCAGTAGAGTATGACACAAAACTAATATCAGTGATGTCATTGTATGACGTATTTTAGTATTTTCGATCCGGCTTTCGAACAAATATTTTGTGTTCTGTTCTTAGGTATGCCTTAGGATTTCAGCGTCGAATTTTTAACGAACATTTCTTTTCAGTTTACAAAACTACTAAATTTTGAACAGTCACCTTTGACTTTGAGGTGGCTGCTACTGCTACTAATTTGACTATGTTGTTGAGATGGTCCTGCTGCTGATTCTTGTATTTTTACATTGTTGTAGAGCTCACAAATTGTCACATGTATTTCTAATTGTGCACTTGAGGTAAACTGTTTAGAGCATATTGCACATTGCAATTTTAACTGTGTTAAACTGTTGGAGGCGGATGGCGCTGTTGCTGTTGAAGATGCAATTTTGTTGACTGTGGACTGTGGTGGTGGCGGGGACTCGTCTGAGCAGATTAATTTGTCGGCACTATCGCCGTTATTTCCGTTAAAATATTCTTGTTTCATTTCTGTAACTGTGAGTGTTGACGTTGACTGGCTCGTCTGGGTCAAATCAAAATCTTCTAGAGGATCAGGGCCTTCGCCACCTTCTTCAACCTGTGGCTGTCTTGGCTCCATATCGGCATCGGACCTACTAAAACTTGGCTGTGTTTTAGCTAAATTGCAATAGTTTATATTTTTGTAATCTTCTTCATTTTCCTGCAGACTGTTTGCCGAATTTGGGTGACATAAGGGATCCTCATTTTGAGAAGACGTTTCGTATTTGACTGAAGTGTCTTCCACCAATTCAGTTTTAATGACAGAACGGTCCTCATTGTTTGATGCTACTAAGTTGACGTGATTTATAATGCTCAAATTGGCAGTAGATTTAATTGTGACATTGTCAGAATGGAATATTACAGGCTCAGGGGATTCTTGCTTTACTTCAATAGGAACTACATCATTTAGCTGAATGATTTGCCATTCGTCCGCGACAACAGGGTCAAAACTGAAATAAATAAACGTATATACATTTTAGCGAATGACATATTGCTTTAATAGTTAGTTTCATCAGAAAACGTATTTCTTAATGCATTGTTTAAGAATAATACATATTAGTTAACTATGATAAGATGTTGTTATAGTTTAAAATACTTGACATGAATATCTAATTGTAATACTGCATATTATCGTTAAAATGTTTGCTCAAGATCAACAATGGTGAATGGCAAAAATTAATTACAAGTCTAAGAGACTATAATATATTATGCACTAGTCAGTTTATCGTACCTAGGACCAAGTTCATTGTCAATCTGTTCTAAAGTAGATTCTGGTTCTTCAAACACAAGGCATTTATTATGTACAAATTCCTGGGAATAGTGGTGCTCAATTTTATGAGAGCAATATGTTGATAAGGATTTAAATAGTATTTCACAAATTTTACACAGATAAGAGACACGCACTGAAATTGTTTTATTCATTTTCACGTCCAATGTCAAACCCTGGCTCTTCGCTAAACTAGTTATTTCATTGAATTCGATTTTAATTGTAAATAATACATCTAACATAATTTATTCGCAAAAGGAGTAAGTAACTTTGAACTTGGGAGTAAGTGCGGAAAACAAATCAGTTTTTTAGATTCCTTCAGTTGTCAGTATTAAATAAATAATAAAGTCAGTAAGTAGGACATTGGAATATTGTAATATTGTTTAAAATACTGTAATTACAATTATTTTGTAGTATCTGAGTATCTTACTACTTTATTACTAGGTACATATAGTTAGATTTGGAATTTTTTTCACAGTTGGCACTGTTGGCAGTCAGCAGTTGACGTTGACTGTCAGTGCCTTTTAACAAAAATGTGAAAATGATCACAATTTGAATTTACGCTCCTACTTTTCAAGGATCTCTCAATGAAATCATGTTTTATTAAAACCGGTTTAATAATTGTAAAATTGTAATTGTATGACATGTGTAAAATTGTTTTCTGTACAGTCCAGTCTATGGGGAACTAGTTCAACCAGCGCGAGATCTTGAAATTGCAAATAAAAGTTTACGAATTAAGCATTAAAATAAAAGGGAATCTTTTCCTACCCTTTGTACTTTGCTAAATAATAACAATTACAGCATAATTATTGGAATTTCTGTTGTTGAATTTGGTTTAGTTATTAACGTTATTGGCTAAAATACTTTTGACCTTTAGTGTCTGTAAAATTCAAAATGAGTGAAATTTCATTCAAAGTCAGCTTTATGTGTCAACCGTGCAAACTTATATTTACATCAGTTGAAATGTACTGCAGTCATAAACTTGAGTTTCATTTTACACATCTTAAAAAATTTAGATGTATCGTGTTTCAAGAATCAATTGTAGAGCCGACCGACACAGCTTCACTCAAGTAAGAAAATTAATCTAATCATCGAATAAAATTGTGACTTTAACTATATGAAGTAATATGAACTACAAACTATCAACTATATTATTTACAAATTCGTGATATTTTTGCATTAGTTTAATATTGAAGTGTTGTGATTATTATATCTTAAATATTAATACCGATTGAAATTTATTCAGGCTGTAAACAATTTAAATACCAGAGGTCTTACAAATATGAACGTGTTTTATTGTACATTGATAGAAAAGCCACATTTTGTAAATGTTTATAACTTTGGAATGTTGAATGTTTTTATTTCAGTTTTGGAACTCCCGTTGTTGTTCCAGATTGTAAGAATTTCGTTACTAATGACGAGTTGACAGATAAAATTGCCGCTGATGTAAAACAAGAGCCTCAAGAAGAAGAGAATCCTATCGCTATCAACAATACAGTAGATGTCGATGTCAATATTTCTCTAGAAAATAAAGTTTTTAACAATATCAACTATTTCGATGAAAGTCAGTCAAGCCATATCAGTCCCGGTGTCGATGTCGATGTCAAAGTCGATGTGGATCTCAGTGACAAACCAGTTAAAGACCTTGACTATGATCATGATCCACTAGAAGATTTCGATGATGAAGATGAGACACAGTTCGAGACTGAATCAACGTCAACTCACATTACTACAGAAACAGAGATGGAATATTTCAACGAAAATAAGGATAGTGATAGTGACGACGATATAACATGTTTAAACGACCCACTTTCGCCCACATCAAACAACCCAATTCTTTTTTCAACATCAACAACAACAACAACAACAACATTAAACAAAATAAAATTTGAATGTCAACTATGTTTAAAAACATTCACATCAAGTGCACAGTTAGAAATACATGTGACAGTTTGTCAACTCTACAACGGTGGAAAAACAAGAAGTACATCCCCAACACCAGGAATAGTGTCAGTGTCTGACCAGTCAGACGTTAAGCGTGTCACTACTGTCATTAGTAGGGAGAAGCGTGAGACACGGAGAGATGTTTGGGTGAGGTGTGGGAATTGCTCCCAACTAATTAGACGCTGTCATTACAGGAGACATATCCAAAGTCATCAAAAATTGCCTCCAGGTAAAGCCTCGAGCCGATTCGTCTGCCAAATTTGTGGGTCTACGTTTCGTAGGAGAGATACATTAACAGCTCATGCGGGAGTTCATTCGGAGGAAACCCCATTCAAGTGTTCATTTCCAAATTGTGACGCAGCATTCCGTTTCAAATCAAGTTTTTATCGACATTTAAAAATTCACAATCCCTTAGATTGAATGGACAATTAAATATAAAGTTGAGTTGAATTTTAACTGTAAACAACAACAAACTTTACAAGAAATCGCACATACCTAATTATTATAAAAGCAGCACAGAAATAAAGTACCTACCTACTTGCGCTGAAGAAATGTATTAGTAAATTTGTTTTTGAGCCGCCATGCCCGCGCCAACAAAACCTTTAATCACATCACCACACGCTTAATAATGTTTATTCCTTAATGTACCTACACAAATTGTCACAAATAAAAGTTTTTTCTATTTGTTTGTCCCTTCTACAAAAATACCATACCTTTTCCATAAGACAAGCCTACTTTTTGTTTGCTTCTTTTTTGATTTTTGAAAAGAATAAAAAATCACTATAAGCTGAACAAATGCTTATTAAAACATTAAATAATTCTTTGGGTAAGACATTATTGGGCTGAACCAGCGTTTTCAAAAACCATTATAATTACCTAAAATGGACGTCAAAACTTTAAACCTTGGGAAAAGAAAAGCACAATTAAACTTAATTGGCGGCAACATATTTGGCATTTTGTTTCTATCTGCAGTGGAATTATTTCCATTGCTTGTGTCGCTACGCATGTGTGTATTACAATTAATTCGAATTCAAAACAAGTGACATCATCCCTGGAAAATGAAAGTAATAAATATATTTGTGTTATTAAAGAAGTTCCGTTTTCAGGTTTTACTCAAGTCTGACTGAAGGGATGACGTCACTGATTTAGTCCGCCCATCGAGTCATCAATGTTCAGACTTCGAGGTTCCGTTTTTCGCCTGCTTGCTCCATTTTGGCGGTAAAAATTGCGGCAATTCATACATTCGTAAATAAAGAATTAACTTCTGTGTAATAGTCTAATAGTAATGAAATACCAATAAATAATTAAAATCGGACCTTTAGTTTTTTGTCTCACAATAATATGTGAACTTAAATATAATAAATTAATCTAATACGGGCTAAGAAGTAAGTGAAGTAATAAATAAATCAGTAGTGTATAGTGCATAGCGTGGGAATTTTGGCTAACATATTTTCTTTAAATTATTAATCAAAATCGACGAATTTAATACAAGTATTATTGCAAAATGTAGTCTTACATACTAAATATTATTATGATCTACAATAATTATTAAAATATAAATCCACTTTCATCAAGTATGTACTACTTACTAGTTAGTTAGATTAATCATTCGGCTTCAAGGCTCGTTTGAGTAAGTAACGCGAAGTGTAGTGTCCGCAAAACATTGAGTTTTTTGTGCATTTTTTGAGGAAGTGGGAAGACTTTGGTAGTACGGAAAGATGGAGAATACTGTCGGGATTAGGGACCAGGTCTTGGATGGTCCGGGTAAGTATCTCTTGTCTCCGAAACCCGGGGTTTTCTGAAATTGGTTGGGATTTTTTTAATTTAGTTCTAAATATCTGTAGTGGAGGGAAAATACACTTTGGTCTGGTATGCTACTGTTCAGTGCCTCGGTTCCCATGCTGGAGCCTACCAGGTCCAATAGTGTATTTTTTAGTTAGTATGTTGGTTAGCAGATGGCGTTGCATATGCATTTATGACATCGTAGCCTTAGTTTGTTATTTTAGGCTTTTGTCTAAAACTACAATTGGTATTAGCATTTGGATTTGGATTAGTGGATGTAGTGTTGTAAAAGGCCATGTCCCTGGTTCCCAATACACAGTTCCCATGTGTAATTGTGGATTGCCTTTATACGTGGTCATGTATAGCACACATTTGATGCATGGTAGGTGTTGGTGTTGGAGTGGATGTAGTGTTGTTAAGTATCGAGTCCTTGGTTCCCAATACACAGTTCCCTTGTGTACTTGTGGATGTTCTTCGGGCTAAGTGTTATGTATAGTGTTGTATGGTTTAGGTATGGTGAGGTTTGTGGGCAATGTGAGCGGATCGGACGATGCTGGCGGCAGCGAGTGCGGTGACAAATTTCAACACCGGGTTAGGTCAACCACATGGGGGTGTTCACTCAGTGAACATCTCCAGTGTTGACCTGACCCAAATTAATATGCACCACTCTAAAGCGGCGGCCTTTAGTTTATGTGGTCTCCGTGATAGAGTGGTGCGACAGGGAAATCGCCAAAACGGTGTCGCTCGTAGTCGTCCGGTCTGCTCGCATGTGTGTCTCATTCAGGAACCATACTGTTACCGAGGTGCGGTAAGAGGGTTGGGCAGAGCTGACCAGCTTTTTGTAGCTGGGTCGCATGAGACACCACGCTCATGTGTCCTAGTTGCAAGGAATGTTAAGGCTCAGCTGCTGCCGCAGTTTACTGACAGGGATGTTGTCTCTGTAGTTACATGGTGGACCAAGGGTCCGGTAGTCTTTGCCTCTGTGTATATGCCTGGCGAAGCCTCTGATCCCCCTGGAGATCTGGTGCGCAAGCTGGTTGAACACTGTGAAGTCAACAAGCTGCCCCTTATTATTGGCGCTGATGCTAATGCTCATCACATGGTATGGGGCAGTACAGACACAAATCGCAGAGGTGTTGAGTTGTTTGAGTACATCATGTCTACCGACTTGTCGGTTGTAAATCATGGATGTACTCCTACGTTTGTGGTAGCTAATAGAAGTGAGGTTATTGACATCACTCTGGCAAACAGGCTAGCCGAGCAATGGATTCAAGAATGGACTGTATCGGATGAAGAATCGGCGTCCGATCATAAGTACATTCGGTTTCGTATCTCAGTTGGTCTGCCTGTAGTGATTCGTTGCAGAAGTATTAGGAAGGTAGACTGGAACAGGTACACTACATGTGTTCAGGAGCGAGTTCATCCATTACCTGATGGTCAGCTGTGCAGTGTCGAAAGCGTTGATGCTGAGGCTTTGGCTATCAGTAATGCTCTGATGGACTCCCTGGATGTAGTGTGCCCAATGCGGGCACTTAAGCGTAGGGACAGGGTTGCGGCTTGGTGGACGAACGAGCTCACAGCTCTCCGTGACGGGGCTAGTACTTTGTACAAGAGACTTGGTCGTCACCGTCGTGACCCTGATCTCTGGGCTGAGTATAAGACAGCCCGCAATGCCTATATGTCTGCTGTTCGTTGTGCAAAAAGGAAGTCATGGACTGATTTTTGTAGTGGGGTTGGTAAGTTTGGGGATGCTGTGAAGTGTCTTCGTAGTCTGGAGGGTAGTGTGACGAAGACTCCTGGGTCTATCCTTAACACTGAGACCGGTCGTCTTACGGTGTCAATGGATGAGACTCTTGATGTCCTTTTACGTCATCACTTCCCTGGGTATGTTGGTGAGCAGGAACATATTCCTGAACGCGGGTTGCAATCCTTGGGTGCCCATGGGTGCTCGGGGATTGTTACTGAGAGTAAAGTGCGGACCGCTGTTTGGAGTTTTAAGCCATACACGTCTGCGGGATCAGATGGTATTCAGCCTGTGCTTTTGCAGAGGTGTTTGCCGGTCATTATTGGACGGTTAGTTGCTCTTTATCAAGCTTGCTTGGCACTGGGCACTGTTCCGTCTTGTTGGAGAGTGGCTAAGGTAGTGTTTTTACCTAAGCCGGGGAAGAGGGACTACTGTAAGGCCTCTGCATGGAGGCCTATACAGTTAGCTCCTGTTTTGTTGAAGGTCCTTGAAAGACTGGTTGATAGGCACCTCAGGACACCTGAGCTAGAGAGCAAGCTCAAGGTAAATCATCAGTTCGCGTACTTGCGGGGACTTTCTACGGATGCTGCTATTCACAGGGTAGTTGCCTACGTGGAAAGGGCCTTGGAGTCCGGACAGATGGTCTTGGGTGCCTTTGCCGACATTGAGGGGGCCTTCAACAATGTTTTATTTAGTGCAATTACGGATGCACTGGATAGGTTTGGTGTTTGCTCATTGCTGAAGAGGTGGATTGACTTTGGCCTTACGAACAGACGAGTTGTGTCTGAGGTCAATGGTTGTTCTAGACATCGGGAAGTGGAGAGAGGATGTCCACAGGGTGGGGTTATATCGCCCCTATTGTGGAATCTTGTGATGGATGGTCTATTGCTGAGACTACGGCAGAGAGCGTCGTCTACTCTGTCGCAAGGGTATGCGGATGATACCGGGGTGCTTCAGTGCGGCAAGGCGCTTAGTACACTCACGCACCGTATCACTGATGGTCTTAATATCATCAGTGAATGGTGCGTGGATGTTGGACTGAGGCTGAGTGCTGAGAAAACGGTGCTGGTGTTGTTCACAAGGAACACCAGACTATGTCCCTCTGCCATTCGGTATAGGGGCGTGCGTCTGGAAATCCAGCGAAGGGTTACCTACCTTGGTGTTGTCCTGGACAAGCATCTTACGTGGAAGCCACACTGTAATTCAGTTGTGAGCAGAACGCAAGTTACTTTGGCCAGGTGTAAACGCATGGTGGGTAGGAAATGGGGGCTTTCACCGAGTGTTGCGAAATGGACATACACATCTCTTGTTCGACCTGTGATGGAATATGGGATTGTTGTTTGGTCACCAGCACTGGAGAAAAGCTCGTATGTAAGTTTGTTGAGCAGGGTTCAGCACCAGGCGTGTCTTATGATCACTGGTGGCCTTCGCTCAACGCCGAGAGCGGCCATGGAGTGTCTTATCGGGCTAATCCCTCTGGACATCTGTCTTAGAGCGGTTGCCGTTAGATCATTTCATAGGCTGAAAACCAGGGGATTGTGGACGGTCAATCCTATGTTTGGGGGTTCTGGTAGTCACACTGTGATCTGCGAAAGATGGGGCTTATGTGACCCAATTCTCAGGATGCCAGTGGACTGGACATATAAGAACCTGGGGTATCGCAGGTTCACTGTGGAACTTGGGTCACGGGCTGATTGGGTGAGGGATTTATCCCTTGGTGGAGGGGGTGTTGTGTGCTACACAGACGGCTCACGTGAAGGTGATAATGCTGGCTGTGGGGTTTTTATTGAGGACAGGAGTCAGGGGGTAATCACTACCCTTCTGGCTATGTCCGTGTATTAAGGAGCTGATGCCTCTGTTTTCCAGTGTGAGATCTCTGGCATTTCTCTGGCAGCTCATTGGCTGCTGGAGAATGAACGCCGGGATCTCCCGGTTAGGGTTTTCAGTGATAGTCAGAGCTCTTTGCGTGCCCTATCTAGGCCTTACACTGCCTCGAGTGTTGTAGGGGACTGCCACTCGTACCTTAATAGACTCGCTGATAGGGGTTGCGAGGTTGAATTGGTTTGGGTCCCTGCTCACTCGGGGTTCAGGGGTAATGAAGAGGCGGATAGGCTGGCGAAGGCTTCGCATGATGGTAGTTGCGTCAAGCAGTTTGGCCCAAGGCCAATACTACCAGTCCCAATCTCCGCTGTCCATTGCGCTATTGCGGGATGGGCAAAGCGTGAGCATGAGAGACACTGGACTGGCTTGAGCAGTTGTAGGATGGCCAAGCTCTGGATATCGGCACCGTTGTACGGTAATACGTCACTGGTACGATATCCTAGAGATCAATTAAGGTGGTTGATTGGGCTTGTTACCGGGCATGGGGCTTGGGGCAGTCATGGCTGGAGGATAGGATTATTGGACTCTCCGCTGTGCTTGCACTGTGGGGAGGAGGATGATACCCCGATTCACTTCATGACAACATGCCCAGCCTTTGTATTAGTGAGAAACCTCTATCTTGGTGGTTGCGTTATCTCGTTGGAAATGTTGGGTCAGGCATCTGTGGGTCAACTCGTGACGTTTGCACGTGCCACGGGCAGGCTCACACACTGACTCGGAATAAGGTGCTTGTTTTTTTTAAGGGGGAGTCTGCGATAGGCCATTATAAATAAGGCCTCGGCGGCGTCAGTCTCGTAAGAGGCTGAACCCCTGGTAAATAATAATAATAATAGTTAGATTACTGCCGTCGGATTCCTATTTTTTAAAATTGTACTGCTTGAGTCTACGATAGTGAGATAAATCACAATTGTAACACAATATTTTATTAAGTAGATAATAATATATTAGACATGAATTTAGAACAGTTAATGATATCGGTACTGGACCAGACTGAAGACCATGAAGAATTTAACTGCCTGTCAGAGTTTGCGTTATTACTTCAGCAGCCAGCGCGGAGAGATAAAATCCCATTTAATATAAATATTTATAGTGACGATGAATGTAAAAAATGTTTAGATTTGACTTGAAAGGACTTCGTCGCCTCCATGTGTGCCTTAAATTCCCTGAAAACATTAAAACTAAGAGTAAAAAAAAATGTGGATCATTTGAAGGTAAAATTTAAATGTTAAAAATATTACTATTTTATCTTGTGTACAGTTATAATTTATAATATATTAATCCAATTTAAGGTTTGTAATTTATTTTAAATTGTATTTTTCAAGCGATGTGCATTTTGCTACAAAGATTAGCATACCCTAACAGACTATTTGATATTCAAAAAATTTTTGACCGAAACAAGCCAGAGCTTTCTGAAATTTTTAATTCCACGCTCCTTTATGTGTACAATACATTTCGCCATAAACTTGAATCTTTTGATCAAAATTGGCTATCGGTACACAACCTAAGAATTTTTGCGGCCGCCATACATCTAAAAGGAGCACCCATTCAAAATTGCATTGGCTTCATTGACGGTAAAAATTTCACTTCTATTTGTATTTGGTTTACAACTTACTTACTTTATATACAATGCGATGTTTGGAATCCTGGAATATTTTAAAGCGGTCAATTTTTTTAAAGGCATTTGGGTTTGCCGTCATTTGTCAAGACGATATTATTGAAATACAGTGTTTCGGTGAAGGTCTTTTATTGTGGCAGTATTTTGTCTATAAACCCGTTAGTTAACTTTCCTATTTCATTTTGCAATTAGGTACAGTACGTTCCATATGCAGACCTACTAGAAATCAGAGAGTTGTTTATAACGGACACAAAAGAGTTCACGCCATTAAATTTCAAAGTGTCATAACAGCAAACGGACTAATTGCCAATTTATATGGACCTATTGAAGGCAGTCGACACGACGCGTTTATGCTACGTGAAAGCTTGCTGTTAAATAAATTAGAACAACTTCAGGATCAAGATGGATCTCCATTCTGTATATATGGTGATCCGGCGTACCCTTTAAGACCCCAGCTCATGCAGCCGTTCAGAACATCGGAACGGTTGACCCCGGAACAAGAAGATTTTAATAAGCGCATGAGCGCTTGCAGAGTTAATGTGGAATGGCAGTTCGGAAAAATCAGTAACCAATTTGCATTTTTGGACTTCAAAAAAAATTTGAAGTTATACCTACAACCTGTAGGAATGTATTATTTAGTTGGTGCATTTCTTACCAACTGCCATACCTGCACCTATGGTTCCAGCGTCGGCGATTACTATGGTGTCCCACCCCCAAAATTAGAAGAATATCTGTCCTAAAAGAAATCAAAATTGAAATCACCACCTCCCCTACCTTCGTCTGCCACCAGCCTATCTCTCATTAGGACACATCATATTGATTACACAGATATGATTACAAAAATTAAATTGTTCATCCCAATCACTGGATTCTAAAACTGTCTGCAAAATTACTCCAACAATCCATATTGATGTCGGAGTCGGAGGAGATTCAGAATGACGAGGCGGCAGGGAATTCGAATTCACATTTACTCGTAAAAATAACTTTTAACTTGGCGGATATTAAAAGTGCACCTGCGACTGGGAATCTTCGTGGCAGAGGTAATACATTTTACTATTTTAGAGATAACTTGAAACTTCAAATGCTATAAACACTTGAGTGACTTTACAAAAAGTATTATTCGCGTTTCGATTGAAAAATTAGCAGTATTTTTAATGTTCGTTGTTTTTGCTGTATTTGTTTTTTGAAGCGGTAGTTTTATTTTTAGTCGTCCAGCAAGTGACTCAAAGTTTGCTCTCTAAACCGGAGAAAGTTTTGATGGAATGGGGATTTGACCTGCTGGGTACTCGATCTGACATGGAGCAAGTGTCCCAGTTTGCGAAGGAAGCGTCAACTTTCTTTACTTCATGTCCTCATGAAAGGTCAACTAAAGATGTAGTACTCAAATTACTCATAGGCTCTGGAGCAGTGCTAGCAGAATTAATTATGGTGATTGAGCAGCATATCTTGGAATCTGGGGTTGAGAATTTACACTTACCAAATTAACTGTATCGAATTTCCTGATTGCTTTTGTCTTTTAAATTTGTGTAATTAAATATTTAAGTTTTATGTCAACATAGTATAATTTATGGACGATGATTTTTCTTAGTATGGTTAATAGCCACTCATATGTTCTTATTTATTTTAATAGCATTGTTAACCAGTGTCGTAGTTTTTTAATTTGGCAAAGTACCAAATAAAATACCTAAAGCACTTTAGAACCAAATAGACCCATTTCCAATGTATGCTAGAATTAAAATGAGCTATGTCAAAAATACAGTACACAAGATACATGCTTACAATACTAATCACGAGTTTCTAAAATGAGCAAATTGTTCTGTTTGGTTGTAGCATTATTTCTACCCGGACATTTCCTATCCGGACTTTTCCTACCCGGATTATTTCCTACCCGGACTGTTCCTACCCGGACTTTTCCTACCCACGACCAAACCTAGGACTTCTCCTAACTAAATATTTTCAAGACATGTTTCAATATTTTTGTAGCTAGTGGGTTTTGTTTTTAGCTACAAATGGATATAGGTCATTTTGGTTCTTCACAGACGATATAAGTATCTAATGTTTCATCTTCGTATAGGATCGCAGACTGCGTTATTAGTTAATATAGTCGAATTATTTAATTTTTTAGAATGTGACAATATATGTTTTCCCGGTGAGCTGCCTGAGATAGTTTAATCGAATAGCATAATGTTTTAATGTGAAAATGATAAAATCCGATGTAACAAAATGATAAACATGCGTAAAATGGTAATTATGAGTTTTTGAAAAGTGTAAAATGTTCTATTTTTATGTTTTTCGCCAATGCAAAATGTCCTATTTACATGCTTTTGAAAAGGTGCAAAATGTTCTAATTAGATGTTTTTGAAAAGGTGCAAAAATTTCGAATGATTTTGAAAAGTGTAAAATGTTGTAGTTAATTAAATGTTTGTTGTGTATTTACAGTTCAGCTGCAGCGGTTTCATGTATAGACTTTATTTATATTAAACTCTCAGAGGTTGAATCGCATACCTGTATATAGTAAAAAATCTTCATTTAAATCGTATCTTATAATTTTTAATTTCATACACATAATAAATTAAAATGCAAATTCTTTAATTAAACCTGTTCACTCTTTGATTTCATGTTTTACTATAATAATTCAATTACATCGCTACTTCTAGCACTGGTTTTTCAAGTTGAGCTCACACAGTATGTACATTATTCAAAAGAGGAGACGTTTAAGGACAATTTAAAAAACAATTAGCATTAACGCAGTTGCGTACTGCAAAATATGAATCAGTTTGCAAAAATTATAAGACATAACCGTTCCTGTGTACTAGTGTAGTTGCCCTCATCCTATTTCAGATGACAATATTATTACGAATAACTCGATTTTACATTTCGATTTCGAAAGCAACCTCACGTGTTTAAAATTAGACCACACTACGACTACGATTAAGATTTACTCCACGAGTTTACGACAAGTCAAATAGGAAAAAAAAGAACAGATAAACACTTGGATTTTACGGTAAGGATTAAAAATATTATGCAATGAGGTATGTATACCATTATAAGTAAATTACAATGTGTACATATTAAAATTACACAGAGCAATAGATGTAAATGTACAGAATAATATAACTTAATGTAATACAATAGTATATTGTTACTTATAAAATAATAATAATGACTACAAATTTGAACGTTTTACATTTCCACAGAATACACAATATTCGGCACGTATTTTTCTTAAAATTTACTGACAACATTCAACAAAATATGCTAAACTATTATGTGTTTAGTACATATTTATACTTACAATATTTATTTTAACGTAATCGTTTTAAAATTTCCTGATACAATTCCTTGTTGATTAATTTTATACTATATAGTTATGTATTTCTAACTTCTACTGAGTATAGTTTATATAGTGTTTTCTTTATAATTTGCTGGGGCATCCTCCACACTTACATTAATCCGCACTAAATATTCTACGGATTTCTAGGGGAAATCCGTCTGCTAGCTGGGTAGTTTACTTTACGAGTAATATATAACTAATATGCATTACATTAACAATAGTCATGATATGTAATAATATAATATATTTAAAATGATAAATGATTTGCCTGAGAACTTAGTTCTTTAACTAATCTTAAATAAACTTATTACATGCCTAATGACGAACAAACAAATTTGTCAATTTAAGGATTGCGATTTTATGATAAAAGCATATTTTCAGGTGTGTATGTAATAACAATTCTGCAACACTATGTCAACTTACTCAACAAAACAATTTAAATGCAGATATCGTCTGTGAAGAATCAAAATGACCCATATCCAATTTAAGCTAGAATCAAAATTAGCTATATCGTAAAAACAAAATGCGAAACATGCGTAAAATGTTAATTATGAGTTTTTGAAAAGTGTAAAATGTTCTATTTACATGTGCTTTGAAAAGCGTAAAATGTTCTATTTACATATTTTTGAAAAACGTAAAATGTTCTATTCAAATGCTCTTAAGACATATTTGAATATTTTTGTAGATAGTTGATATTGTTGTTAGCTAAAAATGGATATGGGTCATTTTGGTTCTTCACATACGATATAACTACATGTTTATTATTATTATTATTATTATTATTATTCAAGATTTATTCTTTCTTTCTCATTGATTTCATTATATACATACACTGTAGAATCACATAAGAATGTTTAAATTCTACAGAAAAGAGTATATTCGAATTTAGTGAATAGTTTGTCCGTAACATTAATTTTGACATGACTTATATAATAATTCTTATTTCTAGACATTACGTTAATTTCGATACAGAAAGATGAAGAAGCTCTCGCGTCATATATCAAGCGCCGAGAATAAAAGTGTTTTACAAATATACATGCAGTAATGTTCTTTTAATCTTAAAATTATATTACACTAGTTTCTGGAATACAATTCCAATATACAAATTCCTTAGATTGTTAAAGTAATTAAAATAATAATTATAATCTTATCTCATACGTTTCGTGGTGAGTAATTAATTTAATGCTCTAATTAAAGCAGGTATTGTGGAGTTTCTGTATCTCTCTGTTTTAGTGCTGACTAAATTAAATTTGTTTTTCAATCTATAATCTCTGTAATAACAATAACTACAGACTGCCGTATATAGATATACACGCAGATTAATATAGGTATAATTTAACATACCTTATAATAAATGCTATGTTACGTAATTAAAATGAAATATGTACTTCGCACTATTTTGTACATTCGAGGTAGGAGCGTACATTCAGCATTCAACAAGAGTCTGTGTTTTGATGGAGTTAAACAAGTTTATTGTTAATAGCCTTGAGCCTCTCAACAATACAAGAAGCAGATATGCGGGCTTCAGCATCTTGATCCCAAGAGTCTTTCATGGCTTCGGACAAACCCGGCATTCCGGGATGGCTCATTCAATCATTTCGAATGGTGGGGCGCTTCCGCAGGATCACCACCACCTATTGTATCTCTTCCAACGTTGGCTGCTGCCCAATAAATTCTTCAAATGGTAACCTGTAGTTTCCCAATACAAAATATGGGCCAGTCCGTCACACACGCCGTGAGGTCAGGGCGTAGCAAAACATTTTTAGATTTGAAATCCCTGTGTGCCACGGCTGGTTTGTATCCTTTGGGTCCCCCATCCAGTTCTTCATGCAGGAATGCCAATCCTATGCACATAGTTATTGCAATCTTCAAGAACTCACTCCATTTCAGTGTATTCCCCTGCGACAATAGAATATAGAAAATTAAAAATGTAATGAAGAATTGTGAGTTACTTAATGACAATTACATTGTGCAGCCAATAATTCCATGAATTAAAAATAATTATTATATAAATGTTCCAACTTCATACTTTGAGGGAATCGTAGAGTGAACCGTGTTCCAAATACTCTGACACCAACCACAGTTAAAGGTTGTCCCCTTCAAGTTGCTGCCTGGCACAGGTAAATCTCAAAATGTATTCACTGTCCGCCATCAAAGGTAACGAGTAAATATCTAGTTCCAATTTCCATGATGTTTTCTCTCTCAGAGGTAGAATTTTCGCAGCTACATAGTTATTTTTCCCTGTCATATACGCTTTCCAAACTTTCCCAAATCTTCTGGATGCTTTCACCTCCACCAAAGTAATGGCAAGATCTAAAAAGTAAAAGCAAAAATGCAGACCTTTATTTGATTTACTTAAACTAGTTAAAGTAATAGTAAATGCTGTTTTCCCAATAATGACCCATTTCCATTTCAGCTTAAAAATTATGTACTATGTACAAAAATATTGAAATATGTCTTGAAAGCATTTAAATAGACCATTTTGCACTTTTCAAAAACATGTAAATAGAACAACTTGCACTTTTCAAAAACTCCTAATTAACATTTTACGCAGGTTTCTCATTTTGTTTTGTATGACATAGCTCATTTTGATTCCAACTTAAATTGTATATGGGTCATTTTCATTCTTCACAGACGGTATATCAAACTGTAAACTACAAAATAAATACAAAATCTTTTGATTAGATGAGCGCATACTTTGACTGCTCTCAGATTTTTCTAACAAAATCTTTTCCTCATCCGTCATTTCTGAGACGGAAGTTGTGAGAGGCTACGTTAAAATTTTTCTTCGAACAAAACACGCTCCAGTCACACACAATGCACAGGCCAGCGGAATAAGAGGAAAGACGAGGATAGACGACGATCGTTGCCGTGTATGATCCACAATTGTTGCTATATTAAAAGACAAAGTTTGTATATAAATTCATTTCCCAAACACAAATATTTAATGAGATGGACCATAAATCGGTTAGAATTGTTTTGGTTTTTGCAGGTAATTATTTCATTATGCAAAAAAAACTATTACGTTTGCCTGTAGTCGTCGTAAGATCAGGAATCCATGCAAAGTTCTCGTTGCAGTAGTCCGTCTGGCAACAGCAGAAGAGGGTCAATGATTTGTCATCCTTGACCTTTCCATAGCCTCTTGCTACACAGGTGTCATTGCCTGGGCAGTGTTTCTCATTGAGGAAACATCCTTTGTAGTGAAGAACATTTTGAGTCACGTTCTCGACTTCACTCCTGTTCCAAACTCCGAAACACGTGTAGGACGACTGTTGACTCTCTTCACCACAAGAAACCGTCCTATTCGAACTCGCACACTCAACCGTATCGGATGCATTCCCACACTCCGTCAAATTGTAAAAGTGACAGTTCTAACCGGATTTTTTCAGAAAACCTACAATAAGATGAAGAGTACAAACAATTTGTTCAATAATGGATACAATCGTGACAATTATTCCGAAATTCGAGGCCGAAATCACATTCCACAAATAAAATAATATCCTTCAAACCCATTTTCTCAATTTTGCACATTTATCAAAATATGTTAATATTTTGAAGCGGTCTTTTTTTCGTATGCATGCGCAGATGCTTTTAATAACAAGATTTTTTTGGACCCGAAAGTCCAGTCCGCCCTTGTGCCTTCTTAACTTATAAAGCATAAAACGCCATATATTAACATTGAGCAATCTTACTAAAAACGGGCACATTGGAGCTGTAAAATTACAGTTCTACAATAGTCTAAATTGGGTATTATTTTAGGTAAACGGACATTTTCTACCCACGACGCCACGACCTAACCTAGCACTTTGCCTACCCATAACCATGAAACAAAAAAGTATTACTATTTATGACTGTACCGTAATAACACGGCAGTTTCAAACAATAAGTTTAACGTAAGTTAATGAAATTATAATCTGACTTACCTGCTGTGGGCTGATAGTAATGGACTGCTTGTACCGACCTATTTGTCGTTTTAGTAGTTCTTCGTACATTAATTTGAAGTTAACCTTGGATTTTGCCTTAATGTTCATTTTCAAATTCAAAATGATGGAATGTTTGGATTTTTGAATGCGAGTTTTCTTACGACTTTGAACTCATGCGACGATGACACAAAATCTGGGTCCAGATGTGATGCAACTCCGATTTCTTTAAAATAAAAAGGTAACTACATATTATTAAAATACAAACGGATAATCTTCTAAAGTACGAACATCACGAAAAAGGACAAATTCGTAGCAGTGAACAATCCGTATAAGAGTTTTAGCTTACTTGTTAGATTCAAGCGAGTGCAAACAGTATTTCCATAAGACAATTACAAACCAACCAACCAAACTAAACCAGCTACCCCAACCATACTTTGCAAATTATTATATATTAGTACGCTTTTATTAAAATAAGGAATTGAGAGAGACAACAGAAATCGATCACTGCGCTGTATATTACTCACATACATACAACAAAAGCTACTAATAATTTTCTACTTTAAACAACAAACCAAAGCTATTTAAACTAGTTTTTACGACTGTTTAGGTGTTGTTAACCCTGCAATTAGTTTTAATATTTCTAACTGAATAATTTGGGAAGCCTTGTCTGAGGCCTGACGATTTTCTCTCTCTATTTTCTCAGCTTCCACTTGATATTTAAATTTTTCTTCGTCCAGGGAGACTCTTCTTTCCTCCACAAGCAGGCGGCGCTTGTTATCTTCGATCTGTTCTTCCAGCAGTTCCAATTTTAGCTTCTTTATTTCCGTTTCTTCCTTTTTTTTCTCCCGAAATTGAATGTCACGGTCCGCAACGAAGGAGCGGAAATCGTCCATTTTGGATGACCGCGATGTAACTGGGGAGGACTCTGCAAGTAAAAAAAGTAAAACTTAAATATAGCTTTCAATAAATTATGAGACTGAAACCTTAATCAACCTCTATTTATAAATTTACCTAAATCGAAGTACAATATAGAAATAGTGGTAGGGCAAAGTCTCCCTGGACAAAGTCTCCCTGGACAAAGTCTCCCTAGACAAAGTCTCCGTGGACAAAGTCTCCCCGGACATTATCCCTTCGGTCATTTTTCCCCCGGACTTTTCTCCTCTATACTTAACAGCGGACGTTTTCCCCCCAAACTCTTAATTATCTTATGTGTCATAAGATTAAGTGTGATTTATGATTTAACCTTATTTAATCTTTATGATGATTTATTTACGCTCCTATAAATAATAACTGCTAACAGCTGCAGCTGCAACTTCAATATGTATGATAATGGTTTAAAATGACATGGTTTTACACATTGTTTATACACATATTTCGATTTAAACAAGTTTAAATAAATACCTGGGTCACGATTAGCTCTCGGCGGGGTGGTGTGCATTGCAGCGTCTCTGATCCCTTCTGCAATTTTACGCTTTTCATTGGCTTCCGCTTCTTTTTTAGCAGACGTAGAAGATCGCTCTTCTTCCATTTCCTTTTCAAGTACAATAAGGTTATCTAACAGTTCCTGTTTGGCCCCATATAATTCTTCTATTCCGGAACTGTAATTAATATAAAAACATTAAAAAATTCATAGAAACTGTCAACACATATATAACTACTAAACTACAATAGGCATCTGCATACTCCTTGAGTAATCCTGCATCCTCCTTTTTACGTGCGTCCACAAGATTGCGATATCGCCGTTGGATTCCCAAACCGTCAACTCCCCAATTCACACTGTTTGCGAAGTCTTTCCACATCTGAGAATTAGTTGGAGTAAATGGAACGGAGAAAAAAGCCTTATTAAGTAGTTCCATGTCCTGCGCTTCCGAATATCGAACAGGAGCTCGCCGGGTCTTACCATTCTACACAAATATTCACTTTTATAGATATTTATTAAATTATTGATAAATGCTCTTTAACAAATGAACGTTATATATTACTTTCAGTTTAACAGGTTGTTTCGCATTTTCTTTGGCGACCTTCTTTTTGACCTTCAAAGATGTTGTTGTTGCTGACGCTGTAGGTAGCGGCTCAACTAAACCATTGCTACTCTCCGAATCAGCTTTAACCGTCTGCGGATTAGGCGGTTCAACTGTTGCACCCATTTCTTGCAGTATGTTTGCTATAGTTTTGCCATTACTGCTTTCAGTTAAAACCATTGTGCCGTCCTCTGAATATCCCTGTAAAGTAAGTAAACGTCTTAATAAAGCATAATTCACAAACTCACTAACTATAACTTACTCAAAAATGAGTGAATTCAAAAGGAAGAACTTTAAAATAAACCACAATGAATTACGAAATACATAATTAATAAACTAATATAACATAATATATTAGGTTTAAGACAAAAATTTTTGTCTTGAATTGGAACTTTGAAATTGACTCACAGTTATTTCGTACAACTTATCCTCCATTTTTTAATGTTTTGTTTTTTTTAATTCAAGAATTAAAAGAAGGAAATAACTTAATTAAAGTGAATAGGTAGTCCTATGTTACAGAAATTAAAAAATAAAGACCCGGCAGCCACTCTAGACTGAGATGTGCTCAGTCTTTCTTTCCGACTAGAATGAACAATAAACTCCCACCACTTTTTTGCACTTGCGCATTTCAGGCTTTTCGGGAGTATTTGTCTGACTCAAAATTGAATTTTTGAGTCAGGCTGACTCAAGTCTACGACTAGATAAGCATGCGCGAACCAACTCGTGTCGTCATAGATGACGTCACTTACGACAAAAATGAGTAAAAGTATAAGTCACAGCCATAACGGATCCTCTTTATTAACTGGAATTGCACAAACAAAGAAAATTCGCACGTTTGTCGTTTCTTACGAGCATAATAACCTGTCAACCCAATTTTGGAGATCGTCCACCAATGACGTCATCACTAGGGTCAATAAAAGGCGCAGAAGAAGCGATTGCCTTTGGGCCAAAATATGTTGCAATACAAGCCCCATTATTTTTATTTTATGGATGTTTTCTTTGGTAAAGCAAAATGTTGTATTTACATGTTTTTAGAAAAGTTTAAAATTTTGTTTTTACTTTTTTTAGAAAAGTGTAAAATATCCTATTACTGTTTTTTTTAAATTTTAAATGTTTTATTTGTATGTTATTGAAATGTACAAAAAATTGAATTTTCATGTTTTTTAAAATTCAAAATAATCTTTTTACATACTTTTTAAAACTACAAAATGTTCCACCTACATATAATTCGTTAAAAAAGTATTATTTAAAAAATAATAATAAAATTATAATTGCCATTAAAGATCCTAATTATTAAAAACATTATTGCTCTTGAATTTTTCACGCCCTCCCCCCACACACAAAATTTTGCAGACGTCGACGTCATTACTGCGTCTAACTACACTTCTAAATTTTTCTTAAGCGGAATTAAAGTTGTGTACATACAGGACGAAATATCCAAGCCAGATCAAGTCATGTCACTTGCTCACGGAGAAAATGCGGATATTAATTCTGGTTTTGGAGGCAAATTTGTTTAGCTGGTGCCTAAATGGACAGAGGACTCAGCGGAGGGGGTGAAAGGGATCAAGGTCATAGTTCAAAAGAAAAAAAACTGACAATTTTGATGACTTGGCTAAAGGGGCAGGAGGGGATTATCTCTACTTGAACATTTTGCAAAATCAAGAGTTGAGTCTCAAAATTACAAAAATCAGTCTCTGGCAAACACGGGAATTAGACTCAAAGCCGTCAGATTCTGGCTGGACAAAAATTGGTCTGGGAACATAAATAAAGGTCGTTCAGGGGAATATTTGTATATTTGCTAGAAAAGTACGACTATTGAATAATTAGCAGATTATAAATAGCCACTTTTCTGATTTTGCAGTCAAACGTGAAAGATTTGCATATTTTAATTTAATTGACATAATATAGTTCAAACTATCGAAAATTAACTTTGCTATGAAATATCGAATATCGTATTAATCGTATATTATAAAGTACCAAAATGACATATTTCGAATTTATGCTAGAATTAAAATGAGTTATGTCAAAAAGAAGACAGTAAATAAGATATGTAGGTACCTACATGCTTACACGTAGTGCTAATCACGAGTTTCAAAAATGAGCAAATTATTCTATTTATATATTTTTGGATATGTCAAATTGTTCTATTTAGGCGTTTTTGAATAGTGAAAAATATTCAGTTTAACCGTTTTTTAAAAGTGCAAAATATTTTACTTAACTGTTTTTCAAAAGTTCAAAATAATTTACTTCAGTATCTTTTTAAAAGTGCAAAATATTTAGTTTAGCTGTTTTTTAAAAGTGCAAAATGTTTTATTCAACTGTTTTTTAAAAGTGCAAAATATTTTGTTTAAGTATTCTTTTAAAATTGTAAAATGTTCTACTTAATTACGTTTTAAAAGCGTAAAATATTATATTTAAGTGTTTTTGAAAAGTGTACAAAATACTATTCACATATTTTCATTAAGGAGTTATTTTTATTTGTTTTATAGACAGTGTATTTTTTTTCAACTAAAAATGTATATTGGCCATTTTAGTTGTTCACATATACGATATTAATTTCGCTGTGAAATATCAAGTATTAGATTTTGCTATCAAATCTAAACTAGGTATTTAATATTATTGCTTTAAAATCACGTGACGCCTGCTCGGCGAAACAAAACAAAAAGACGAATCCCATTGTTTAAGTTTAACATAATAATTTAATTTATTCATATACAATTTCTTAAATTTTATTATAGTCATTGCGTTTTAAGTACACAAATAAATTTTTTCTTAAGAAAAGTAACGTAAAAATACACTTAAAATTGTTCACCAACATTTTTTCTATTTCCTATAGAAATTGTAGAAAACAGTTTGTTTTTTTGACACGGATTCATATACCAACGTCTTTACTAAATATTGGAAGAAAGTCATGCAAAAGAAACTTTAAAATATTAACTAAGTTACTTGAGTCAGTTTAATATAGAATGAAACGAGAGTCAGAACCGGTGACCTTAGTCGATGGATCAACCCCCGAGTTTGCACTCTCCTACCCCAAAAGTCCTGAGATGAAGTTTTTATTATTTTTAACTTAAACTAATTAATGTTATTTTATTTATATAATTTGAGATACCTAACCTAACATTCATACCTATTTACATTATTTACATGATGGGCAGATGGTAGAGATGTAAGTTGGGGTCGTCCACCAAGTCACTTTAGGGGTAACTACTCCCATGGGGGGATGGCAGGGCTGAACTAGTGCACGAAGTTCTGATGCCTACCTATGTTACGGAGAAGATGAAAAGTTGCAATGTTTACGAAAGTTTCTAATTTAATAATAATTTGCATGCATTAATTTTAAATGGATAAGTAGTTATAGTTTTAGTTTTAAGTTTTTATTTCAGAGGATCTACTCTGATTTAAGAAGTGTAGTGCCTGTGATACTTTTAAGTTGTGGAATAGGAAGGAGTTGAATTTACTCTAATGAAGTAAGCCTAAGTGAAGAATACAGAGTGAATTTGAATTTTAATTTAAAAGTTAGAAGACCAAATACTAATGCCAATGAAATTCAATTGGGAAGACAGCATGAGGAAGAACGCTATACACATTCACAAAGACATTAGTATGACTCCTTGTAGTAGATGCAGTGAAAAGGTCGCGATTCCTAATGTACATCCACTACCGGAGAAGCCATAGCTCCGCTTCCGCAAATGCACTAATAATTTTGTATAAGCTTCTGTGAAATTTTCCTGACTGAGTTCGAATGATTATGCAGGTGAAAATGAAGGCAAGTTCCTAGTTGAACTATTGCCAACTAAACATTAATTTAGAATGAAAATGAAGTATAAGAATTTATCTCTTAATAATATAGAATTAGGATTATTATGAAAGTAGGGATGAGAATCAATTTTGTTTTACCCATGTAATTACTTGTACAGGACATCGGAGATCAGAAGAATTAAAAGTTTTACGGATAAATATTTATTAAGATTAAATCGGAAATAAAACGGAAAATCAAAGGAAAAATGGAATGGAAAATGATACTGAAAATTTATAAAAGTTTTCCTCTGCCAGAAGAGCAGGGAAAAAAAGAATTAATATTACTTCGAATTATTGTTTGTTTTGTTTTCTTTTTATGATTTTGAATTTCGTCTACACTTAATACAATTTATAAGTTACAATTTCTTACGGATACCGAGGATACACCGGATTACAAGCCAATTGGTTCCATATTATGAGTCGAGGTAAGTTCTTTTGGTTAACAACTTATAAATATTAATTTTCAGTATAATAAGTATGTTGATCTCAAATATATTTACGATTCTGATTAATGGTTACAAACTTTGAATATTGGAACGACGAGAGTGGAGGCCAAGATTGTGAGAAAATAGAATTTGAATAAAACTGATAAAAGGGAAAATTTTATGTTTATATTATACAGAATTCGTCTTCCAAAACGAATAGCAGAGGATTGCTTCACTACCTTAATCCCCCTGCAAAATTTGAATTCTCTTGGGAGTCGCCATTCTCGTTTTCCTAAAGTTCACGAAAAGAAAATTTATAAGGATAAAATAATAGGTGTTGCTGCGTTGGCTGGAATCCTGCGACTGGTGAGGGCAGTGCTCCTTCTCGTGCTTGCTGAGATGCGTGGCTTAGTTCAGCTCTGGAATGCAATGCTGTAGAAGTAGCTTTAACGTGTTGTTTACAGTACCGAACGTTGCTCCCAGTGGCGATGAGAAAGATGCGCTGGGTTGAACGGCTTCGAGTTATCTTGTTGAATCCTGTCTTCAACGTTTAGCTGGAGATAGCCATGGCTGTGCTCCGGCTAAACGAAGAATCGAGGAGGAAAGCGAAGTGTCATTTTCATTCTTCTTTCAGAATCTTCCTGCTAGAGGAGTGTCCCTACGACTGGTGGCTTGAAAGAAAGTATAATGAAAATGGCACGCACGCAATTATATCATACCTGATTATGCTAATGAGAATTAATGATTTTATAATTTTATGTTTTCTGTATTTAGGTTGTTCGGCAAAATTTTGAATAAATTATTTTTGTATTAAAAGAAAAAAAAATTTTAAACTTTGATAACGGAAATGATAGATTTAATTATTTTATTCTACGACATTCATAAATTTTACTATTATACTTAACCTGGGTCTCTACGACCATAATTTTATTGGAGTTAGGTCGCTCTAACGCTGAGCATTCGGCGGTGACGGGTGAAGTAGTATTTTGGGTAGAGGTGGAGGCGATCTGTGCGTTTAAGCCTGTTGCTTTAGAGGGATGAAAATCAGGATCATGATCCTAATTAAGAGCTTCGGTAGGACTTTGAGGGGTGGACCCACACTCTCCTGTGTCGGGCCCAAGCCAGTAGTCTTCTTGGTCGGAGTGGATCTCCATCTCCTTATTATCACAAAAAATTATGTCCATTCGCTGCGACATACTTGGGAAATATTTTTCAAATTATAACTTACACCCTATCCCTAACTTGAATAAATAACTTTTCCAATCATGAAACTTTAATTTATTTTAATTTTTCACATGTTTGTTAGAACTCTTGAATCGTAAAGTCCTAGGGTTGAATTCCGATCGTTGAAGTTCCGATCGATTTTCAGCTCCAAGAATTTCGGTTCAAGGCAACTATTTAAGTTTTTCACATACCTTATTTTTTTACTTTAAAAATTTCAAAGAACTTTAATTTCGATTTTTATACAACCAAAATTAGTTAATCATTATTAATTTATTCCTTATGAATATTTAATTTGGGGATCAACGCAGAAATATTCTGGTTCATCGACCCGACACAACTTATGTAATTATCTATTAGTTTTACTCCCATGAATTTAAACTGTTCCTCATGAGAATTTAGGGATGAAGTTTTCTCACCGTCCCTACGTTTGATTTTCTGCGAGCTTTTGGGAGTCCCAGGGGCTTTGGATCGAGGGCTCTAAACTAAAAAATTTCGGGTCGCCCGGTGTGATCTGGTTATGGCTCCTGTTCGTCTTTTGCTGTCAGAGAGGAGGCAGAAAGTAACTTTACGGCGTCTCCTACGAGACTTGGGAATTTTAGAGATTGCGGAAACTTGGTCCGCAATAGACCGTAGTAATTAGTCTCTTCGGACTGAGATTCGGCGGGTTTACTTTCAGATACGCCTCCAGCTTCGTCGCTAAAGGGAGTTTTAGCTTTCGGCGTATCTAAGTGTTCACTTTTATCTTCGGTAGGGACCCAGTAAGTGAGACTGAATTTACCCTGACGTGGACTACGTGTAGAATAAAAGTCTGCATTAACTACTTTACTTGGAAAAGGTTTTAATTTTTCCGATTTCCTGCTAATTAGGGTAGAAATTAAAATTTTGCTTCCGCTGGATCGAGAATGGGCAGACCCTTTGGCGGAAGATGATTTCGGAGACTTATTTTGTTCTCCTGGACTCAGTCCAGATTCCTGGGACTGGTACGGAGTGAGTGAAGCAATTGGACTCAGAATTTCTTCGCCTAAGCTTAAATAATTCTGAGTTAACTTAGGATCTAACGGATTTAATTCTGAACAGATTCTGTTTTTACACCGGGTCGAGCTCGTTCCTGGACGTTCTACACTCAACTGAGCGGTGAAAACATTACCTTGAGTCGAGCTTTGAGAGCGAACTCCGATCTCTACACTCTGAGCCTAATTATGATTTGGAATTGGTAACTATTTTTGAGATTCTGAACTATTTTGAATATGGCAAAGTATTACAGTTTAGTATTGGTTTAACTTAACAGGTTGAATGAAGGGTTTTTGAGGTGGACTTTCTTGTCCATTGTAAATAGTGGTAAAGGATTAGAAATTTCTATCCCCAGTCAAACCGGCGCAATTGCCTTCTACACTTTGGGTAAGGAAAGATTTTTCTTAGTGAGTCAAGCTCGTGTTTACACGTTTTACACTCTGTGGGGGGAAAAATCTGGTCATTGAGTCGAGCTTGCGGAGCGAACTCCACTCTCTACACTCTCAAGATTTATAGACTTATTTAACTAAGTCGATCTCACGGTCATACGTCCGCGCTCTACACTTTGTAAGGCTACATGGCTTCGCTTAATGAAGTCGATCTCGCAGTATTGCGTTCTACACTCTCAGTGGGTTTTGGGGTTCACCGTCCTGAGTCGATCTCGTAGAAAATAGGCTACGCTCTACACTCTGTAGGTTGATGATTGTGGCCGAGGTGTAGGAAAAGGATGGGTTTGTATTTCAATTTTCTGTCTGTGTTCAGATTTTAGAATTTTTGAGAAACAAAAATTGGACCATTCTCTTCTTTACCCCCAGGCGTTTAACAAGACGCCGACAATGGTATTAATCGGGATAACAGATAGAAAATTGAAATTTTCTAAGTCATAGTCAAGAGAGGTTATAGTAATAGTTAAAGGTTAAAGGTTACAGAGACATTGTAATGTAACTTATTGTCACGCTGTGAATTCATACTTGTGATGTTGGTGTGTAAATACATAATGTGTTGTATTGTATAAATTACAGTATAGTAAAAGTGTCATGTAATGATGGCAGAGTATGTTGAGGTTACCTATCACGTTTATTTTTGGGTGCTGTTGAGGTCTACCCGAAAATTTGATGTGGATGTATGTTTTGTTTTTATATCAAGTGTTTTCCCTGGGTCGTGAAGATTCACCTGAAAATTTTAGGTAGGTGTATGTTTTGTTGCCTATCAGAAGATGAGGCCTAGGGGCCCACTCAAATATTTATATATTGTAAGGGTATACAGAAAAAATTGGTGGTAGTGTTGGTTGTAAGTATTGTGAGAACGACTGCATGGCAAGTTCCGCCAAGCATGGGAAACGGAGGGCGTGAAGCCACACCATTGTTAAGGAACGTAAGTACTAATCGCCCACGGACTTGTCCTGAGCTGATCTAGATGAAAGTAGTTGAAGGTCGGATCCTATCAGTTACTTGGAAAAATTTAAAATTAATAGAGTGATTATAAAACGGACTTTGAGTAAAAATAATGGAGGTATGACACGTATAAAAATTGGATTACGGGATTGTTAGATTATTTGATATATTGAGTCGAGGTAATTACTAATAAAAGATTTCTACTTTTCTTGTCTGTAAGATAAATGGTACTCGTTGAGGCTGCTTGTAATTTATTCAGGATGATTGTGACATACACAAAAAATTTTACGGAAATCGTAGCTGCATTCATGTATAATTCCATCATGGAATGTACCGAAGTGAAGTCAAGGGTTGGATGAGAGAGGTCACGCCCTATGGTCAGTGTGGACATGAATTGAGCGGCTGTCTTTTTGGGCTCCGCTGTTTATACAATTCATGAACGATGCGAAGAATTCCTTAAACGGAATAGACCATGGAGTTTGGCGGACATTTTGAGTAGAAAGGAGTGAGAGCACTAACTCTTTTCACTCCTTAAATAAATGCCTTGAACTGATCCCGCACAACAAATGCCAGCAAGGAACGGAGTTACACAACACGGAGAAGCTAGCGGTGGGGCATCGGAAGCAAAACAATTTACATAGTTAGACGGTGCAGCCTGAAAATCCGAAAATCAAGTGTTGAATGAGACATAAAGAAAAGTAGTTACAGCGTTTGGTTGGAGTGGTCATAGGTCTTACAGAGAAAATTAAGTAATGGATGATGAGTCGGGAACGTTGGGTGACACAGAAACAATGAAAAGGATGGATTTAATTAGTGGAAACCTTGTAGTGTCGTGTTAATACCGTCATTAGGAATACTGTGTCAAAGGGTGAAGAATCGTGAAGTAGTTAAAAAGAAATTACAAATAAGAAGTTTAAAAAGTTAATTTAGAACTCGGAATTATTACAGAGTTAAAAAAAAACGTCAAGGAATTTTTAACAAAATGGGCGTGTACTGTCGTGACCCTATCTAATTGATAACGATAATATCTTTTTAAATTTTGATGCATGACGGGTTTTCTTAAACTCCGATATGCTAACTTTTGAAAAATTAATGTCTAATGAAAAGGAAGAGATCTATCCCTTGTCGGAATGTGCCATAAAGTATTGAGAATGTAAATATGTGTCACTCATTGTGTATGAGTATGTTAACCGGAATGAAATCAGTTTTGGAGTGAATATTGAGTCTGTGTGGGATTAATAATGAAGCGTCAAAGATCTGGGTCGAGATTAGCGTCGTAAAACCCGCTTAAAGGAATAATGAGAGAATCTTAAGTGAAAAAGGATTTTGAAGTAAACTATAGAAATCGAACACTGGAATACTGGTATGATTATACAAGAATAGGTTAAATGGAATTTTAGATTACGCGAAAGAAAGATCACGACATCGGTGGAGGACTAGGTGGTCATTGTATTAGGTGAGTTGGTATAGGAATTGTTAATAACTGTCAGACGTGGCGAAGAAGTGTGAGAACATCCTCTATGAGAAGAGTTACAGTGGGTTGAGGTTGCAGATTTTGCTGCCGTTCCAACTGATCACCTATAATTTGAATTGATTGGAGCAACATGGCTACGACTTGAGTATAGGTTTGTTCTCCCGCTGGCGTGACATCAAGAGAACTACTAAGTGTAGTATTCTTGCGGTTACGGGCTTAGGGCTTACCACCGGTCCTATCCGGTCGGGCCGGAGGAAATGGGATACCCTGTTCTGTTAAAAGAATGCGACATCGGCGGGTACCATGCCACTCGCTGTTACACTTAAGGCAGCTGAAGCGACCTTTATCATTTTTGGTCTGTGCCTTTTGAGCTTGAGCGTACATGGAAGTGTTGGCGCATTTATACTCTAGACCGTCCGATGCTACGTAATAGTCGCGGTTGATGAGGTAGCTCGACTTCCTTCGATAAGGATGAAGAGAAGTTGGATTCGGGCTCGGTGTGACTTCGAGACCCTTTGAATAAACTTTAGGTTGGCCGTGCGGAGCCCCACCAGGATTATTAGACGTAGCACGATGCGATTGGTTACGTTGAGCTAGGTTTTTGTGTCATTGAAGAGTGAGCCTAAAAGAATTTATATCTGTCTTATTCTCAACCTTCGATTTGTAATGATCCGGAAGACCATTGATGATATGCAGGATCTTCTTTTCAGGATCCATTCGAGGATCAATGAGATCGAGACAAGCAGAGCGAGTGGCGATATAGTCACTAGCATTTTGCTTGCTGTTGTGGGCTGTTGCATTTAAATTCATTTCGGCCCGTCCTAAGACGTGAGCACGATCGAATTTGCGCTCTAAACCGGCGATAATTTCATCCCAAGCTTGGAGGTAGGACATATTTGTTTCCCACGCTGTGCTATCTGTGTCATCGTAGGAGTTGTTTTCCGACACTCCCGGAGGAGGTAACGGTTTCACTTGTTCACGCCGGCTCGTCTGATCCTGATCATGAAGGTAATGAGACAAAGGAGCAGCGTGACCCGTATGACGTCCTGAATGAACCTTAGATGTATATGTAACTGAACGGGGATAAGTGCCAGGCGCAATGACTGGTTTCGGAAGCGATAGTGGTTGCTGTGGATTTACATTTTGGACCACTGCATGACTATTTGTTGGTAGTGTGGTTGATGAAGGTTGTAACGTTTGGAAACCAGCAACTAAATTAGAAAGAGTACCCAGGGATTGAGGCAGAGTTTGGTGGCGAACAGGGGTTCTGAGGCAAATATAATGTATATGACTGCGATTTGCATAATCTTGTCCACCGGGTGGAGGCGAATTCTGACATAATTCTGCGGACAGGTTGAACCGTCCTACCTTTTCCGGGCGAAGCTGCACCAAAGGTTGTTGTCGGTAAAAGGGATATGCACCGTGTCCCCGTTCGACGTCCGCCATGTAATCGGTTACATTATTTTCGAACATCGCCCTATTATCGGTAGCTATTTAGATAATGTCCAGATAGAACTGATCACTTTATCCCTGGATGATTGCATGAATTTCAGATGATGTATTTGGTTTAGATTCTGGAGCCGCAAGATTAGGATTCGGAATTACAGTCCGATTCAGATCGGATCCCTCGTCCCGATCTGCGGTGTGTTGTAAACCATCAAGATTCTGTGAGGAATGTTCCTTTCCTCCGGCTTCAGCCATGTTAGAGGAAAGAGGTAGATTCCGAATTAATTGAATAGTGAGACTTTATTAGGATGTCTCAGAAATTTTATTCTGACTCTGACTAATGAGTTGAGATAGTTGCCGTGTGTTGGTAAACCTCAGCAAACGCTCGAGGCGTAACAAAATATAACCTATGTCTGAACAGAGAATCTTAGCGAACGCTTCAGATTAAGTAGAGTGATAGGACCTGGCTATGAATTTAGAGCCTTTGCAGACGCGTCAGGATTGAATTCAATTACGTGTATAATTGACCTTTTAACTGAAGTTTATAAGAATAGTTGACCTTCCTAAAACTTACTAAAGGACAGAAGTGGGTATGACCTACTTAAAGTAAGGGGAAATGACGTAGAACTTAATTAGGGGAACGAAGAGAAGACTCTGTCTGTTGGCGTCGGATCACCGGTGAGGATCCGTTCACCTCAGGCAGTTGCCTTCTTGTTTGTGAAAGTCGGTGAAAGGAAAGTGAAGATTTCCTTTGAAAATCCGCTTTTCTTTCTTGAGAAATGAGTGAATAATTAATTGAGACTTGAGAACACTCGTTGGCTAATGATGAGGTACGGCGACGGGTTGAGTTTACCGCAACTGTCACCTGCTCTCAAGGTTGAAAAGTGGATTAGTGGAAAATCTTACTTTGCTTTTTGTGAAATTTTGATTTATTAAATGTTATGAAATTTTTGCAATAATATGTAATAATGTGAAATGGTATGAAATTTCTTTCAAGAAATAGAAATACCTTGAATCGCGTTGGAGGATTGCTGGGGTTAGTAGTTCGGTGCGTAGCTGCCTTGCTCTAATACCAGAATCTTGAATGAGCCAACGATCGACTTAAGATTTGTAGTTCCAGTTCTTGGAAGACTTGATTGATGAGCTTGAAAACTGAGATGTAAATGATAAGGAACATGAAGAGCTGATCCTTATGTAATTTTGTTTCCCCCAGATTCAATCCAAAGAAGCGCCTCCTTGACGAAGAAATGATATCGCTCCCGAGGAATAATCGGGGCAGTCAACTTAGAAAGAAAATCACAGACTGGCACGGACACCAATTAGTTTTAACTTTAGTATGGAATTGATTTTATTTCCTATCCTAGGCGGGAGCGAGAAACTGTTAGTTTTCCTTGCTCCAAGATTATTAACTTGTAGTAACTTAAGTTGAACTTTTCAAAAGAAAGAGAAATTTTTAATTTGAAATTAATTACAATTTTTACAGAAAAATAAAATTTTGATGTGAATGTCACATTGAATCTGAAACTTATAACTTATATTTGCCTTAACTAAATTCTCCGCGATCAACACGCAAAGCAAGTGAGTGTGTTGAAAGCAGATGGTTTTCCCCGCGATGTTCACTCTCCTGAACTATAACAACTTAACTACATTTACCTGTAGCTAATGAAATCACACTATCCACTACTCAACCCCGGAAAACTATTGGTTGCCCTTGGACTTTCAGGCTAAATCTATACTTTAAAACTATTTCTAATTTCGGATCGACACAATAACTTCTCCCCAAGTGTTATCGTTTTATTAATCCCTCAAGTCAACTAACCGAAAATTGAAATATATATTAATGAACTATCTGTAAAAGTGAATACCGGCGAGAATCAGGAAAACCGAAAACAACAGGATTATGTCGGTGGTCGTGAAGGCGATTAATAGTAACATTAACACTTGTGAGAAATGAATGTGGAAAAGCTAAAAATTTATTTGTTACTACTACCGTAATTTTTAAGAAGTAAGCCGAGCCGGTAAAATTAATTTATATAAAAGCCAAAAATCAAAATTTCCACCTTCACCGAATTTCTGGGAGGGACACCATTTTGTGAAAAATGGAAAAATGGAAAGTAATAAATTTCCTATTTTTTACACAATAAATTTTAGAATACCACTTACGGTTGAGATAGAGTTAGTTTTAATGGAAAACTATGGAAGGTCGAGTCAATTACCAGAGTGCCCAAAATTGAAATTGAAATCGGGGAGGACGTGGAGCTGAGAAAATGTTTTTCACTTCAGCAAGTGTAAAGAGTATGTGAACTATCACTGAAAATGTTCCTGTGTAATAGTGTGCACTACTGAGTCTTATGGTAATGTCTGTGTATGGATCCAGTGCCACGAAAATATGTATGACAATGATAAGTACGGCGGACAAAGAAGTGTATTTTCCGCACTATGTCGGCTATGGGAGGAATAGGAAAATTGAAATTTTTTCGAGTCCTAAATGATCTTTTGAGCACGGATTTTTCTTCAAACAATGAAGAGAAGACGGAGGTAAGTATTAGTAATGTTTTTCAGGTCACTACTTAAGTTTAAACACTGGAAAACTTGATTTGCCACTTTGGCGGACGATGATGGCTTATGCCACTACACAGCTAAGAAAAACTAGGAAAATGAGACTCTGTTTTCCTAAGTTTTCGAAGTATAAAGGGACACGAGACCATATGCAACGGAACTAGGGAGGTGGCATTGACCGAATACTACCTTTGAGAACTTTCAAAATTCAAGAATTCGAAGAAATTTCAAAAAAAACTTGAGAAAATTTTGAGAGCTGAGAAGTTTTCTTGCTGACTGAACACATTTACACACGAAATGGCGTGGTGTGGTTTGGTACAGTGAAAACTAAACGTACATGAGAATTGTGGGGCAACTAACACCCACTAGAGCTTACATTCTATTTTTGGCCGCACAGTGATGCTGGGTCTTCAGGCGAATAGCAAGCGAGATAATTGCAAGCATAGGCGTGAAGGGTTATTACCGAGTACAGGGTTTATGCCTGCGAGTAATATTGAAGAGTACAGGGTTTATGCCTGTGAGTATTATTGAAGAGTACAGGGTTTATGCCTGCGAGTAAGTTTAATAAGTACAGGGTTTATGCCTGCGAGTAAATTTGATGAGTACAGGGTTTATGCCTGCGAGTAAATTTGATGAGTACAGGGTTTATGCCTGCGAGTAAATTTGAAGCTTGAAAAAAAATATTTGATGTATGAATTTGAAAACTTAAAAGTAAATATTTTGGGTTTTCGGATTTTTCGGGGAGAAGGAGGCAGGGTTTTATCCCTACCCCGCACCTTGTGAAACAAAGGTCAGAACCGGTGACCTTTGTCGATAGATCAACCCCCGAGTTTGCACTCTCCTACCCCAAAAGTCCTGAGATGAAGTTTTTATTATTTTTAACTTAAACTAATTAATGTTATTTTATTTATATAATTCGAGATACCTAACCTAACATTCATACCTATTTACATTATTCACATAATGGGCAGATAGTAGAGATGTAAGTTGGGGTCATCCACTAAGTCACTTTAGGGGTAACTACTCCCATGGGGGGATGGCAGGGCTGAACTAGTGCACGAAGTTCTGATGCCTACCTATGTTACGGAGAAGATGAAAAGTTGCAATGTTTACGAAAGTTTCTAATTTAATAATAATTTGCATGCATTAATTTTAAATGGATAAGTAGTTATAGTTTTAGTTTTAAGTTTTTATTTCAGAGGATCTACTCTGATTTAAGAAGTGTAGTGCCTCTGATACTTTTAAGTTGTGGAGTAGAAAGGAGTTGAATTTACTCTAATGAATTAAGCCTTAGTGAAGAATACAGAGTGAATTTGAATTTAAATTTAAAAGTTAGAAGACCAAATACTGATGCCAATGAAATTCAATTGGGAAGACAGCATGAGAAAGAACGCTATACACATTCACAAAGACATTAGTATGACTCCTTGTAGTAGATGCAGTGAAAAAGTCGCGATTCCTAATGTACATCCACTACAGGAGAAGCCATAGCTCCGCTTCCCCAAATGCACTAATGATTTTGTATAAGCTTCTGTGAAATTTTCCTGACTGAGTTCGAATGATTATGCAGGTGAAAATGAAGGCAAGTTCCTAGTTGAACTATTGCCAACTTAACATTAATTTAGAATGAAAATGAAGTATAAGAATTTATCTCTTAATAATATAGAATTAGGATTATTATGAAAGTAGGGATGAGAATCAATTTTGTTTTACCCATGTAATTACTTGTACAGGACATCGGAGATCAGAAGAATTAAAAGTTTTACGGATAAATATTTATTAAGATTAAATCGGAAATAAAACGGAAAATCGAAGGGAAAATGGAATGGAAAATGATACTGAAAATTTATAAAAGTTTTCCTCTGCCAGAAAAGCAGGGACAAAAAGAATTAATATTACTTCGAATTATTGTTTGTTTTGTTTTCTTTTTATGATTTTGAATTTCGTCTACACTTAATACAATTTATAAGTTACAATTTCTTACGGATACTGAGGATACACCGGATTACAAGCCAATTGGTTCCATATTATGAGTCGAGGTAAGTACTTTTGGTTTACAATTTATAAATATTAATTTTCAGTATAATAAGTATGTTGATCTCAAATATATTTACGATTCTGATTAATGGTTACAAACTTTGAATATTGGAACGACGAGAGTGGAGGCCAAGATTGTGAGAAAATAGAATTTGAATAAAACTGATAAAAGGGAAAATTTTATGTTTATATTATACAGAATTCGTCTTCCAAAACGAATAGCAGAGGATTGCTTCACTACCTTAATCCCCCTGCAAAACTTGAATTCTCTTGGGAGTCTCCATTCTCGTTTTCCTGAAGTTCACGAAAAGAAAATTTATAAGGATAAAATAATAGGTGTTGCTGCGTTGGCTGGAATCCTGCGACTGGTGAGGGCAGTGCTCCTTCTCGTGCTTGCTGAGATGCGTGGCTTGGTTCAGCTCTGGAATGCAATGCTGTAGAAGTAGCTTCAACGTGTTGTTTACAGTTCCGAACGTTGCTCCCAGTGGCGATGAGAAAGATGCGCTGGGTTGAACGGCTTCGAGTTATCTTGTTGAATCCTGTCTTCAACCTTTGGCTGGAGATAGCCATGGCTGTGCTCCGGCTAAAGGAAGAATCGAGGAGGAAAGCGAAGTGTCATTTCAATTCCTCTTTCATAGAAGAATACAGCTAAATTCTACTTGACTTACATGCTAGTAAATGTTAAGTTTAACCTATTTAATTGTCATCTTCATCTTCTTAATTATCGCGTAAATTGTATTTTTAAATTTGTGCGGATGTCACACGTTTATTCAGATAAACCCATTGGCCAGACTCATGACATCATTTCTGCACGAATCCTCAAGAGTAAATTGTAATAATAATTCTACCTAGCGTTTTGTTGAAATTAAAAGTGTTGTAGTAAATTGAATTAAACGTGTTTTTAAGACAGTCAACACGAACGATATTACAATCCATGTTAAGTTTTTATGTTAAACTTATTCAAATTAAATTGTCAGCATAATAAAGATATCGTCTGTAAAGAACCAAAATGACCCATATCCAATTTAACTGCGAATCAAAACGTGCTATGTCATGAAACAAAAATAAGAAACATGCACAACATGTTAACTCAGAGTTTTTGAAAATAGTAAAATGTTCTATTTACTTGTTTTTGAAACAGTGGAAAAATGTCTTATTCCAGGATTTCAAAACGGAGCAAAATGTTTTAACTCCATGTTTTTGAAAAGTTGGAGAAATTTATAATTCTGGGTTTTCAAAGAAGTGCAAAATGTTCGAATTCCATATTTTTGAAAAGGTAGAAACATTTATAATTCCGAGTTTTTAAGAAAATGCAAAATGTTTTAACTTCATGTTTTTGAAAACGTAGAAAAATTAATAATTACAGGTTTTTAAAAAGGTGCAAAATGTTTTAACTCCATGTTTTTAAAAACGTGGGAAAATGTCTAATTCCAGGTTTTCAAAAAGGTGCAAAATGTTTCAACTCAATGTTTTTAAAAAGGTGGAAAAATGTCTAATTCCAGGTTTTCAAAAAGGTGCAAAATGTTTTAACTTCATGTTTTTAAAAAGGTGGGAAAATGTCTAATTCCAGGTATTCAAAAAGGTGCAAAATGTTTTAACTCAATGTTTTTAACTAGGTGGAAAAATGTCTAATTCCAGGTTTTTGAAAAGGTGCAAAATTTTTTAACTCTATGTTTTTAAAAAGGTGGAAAATGTCGTGTTTAAATATTTTTGAAATGAGCAAGATGTTATAATTATATTTAAATGCTCTTATCTTAAGACATATTTGAATATTTTTGTAGATAGTTGATATTGTTTTTAGCTAAAAATGGACGCGGGTCATCTTGTTTCTTTACAGGTAATATCGCCTATTTCCAACTCCAAGCAGCACTTAGATATTGTATTAACATGCTCAGGAAATGTAATTATTAGAAAATTGCTTAGCACGCGTTCAGAAAAGGTAATCACATTAGCAAACGGTTGTGAATGTTAAATTAATCGACATACAAATTGCGTGGAAGTTGTGCCATTTCTTTTAACTTTTAGTATAAAGTACCACAGTTTGTCAAAATGACTTGGACATAAGCTCTTATTCTCCTGTGTTTCGGTTCTGGTTTTGAAAAGAATAAAGCTTAAACTTTAGGCACAAAAAACAGCTTGGTGATAAACTCTTCGAGTGGGACACTTACGCTAAACCAACGTTTTGAAACATAATGCCTGAAATGGACGCTAAAAGCGAAGACACAGATTCAAATTATACATTAGCAGGTACAGACTGCCTTAGCTGTCCCGCCAGTATTGCAAATTGGAACCTTGGAAACTACACAAACAATTTTAATTGGAGGAAATACATTTGGCAATTTGTTTCTATCTGCAGTTGCATTGTGTCCATCGCTTGTCTTGCTACGCTTGTTTGTCTCACAACCAATCCCAAGCAAGGGACATCATCTTCAGAAATCAGGCGTGAGGAATACTTTTTCATGATTTACCCACCCATCCTACTCATAACATCATTTATGAACGCTCCCCCGGGTCAATTTAATGACTGTGTGTATTTTTATCCATTTAACTATATTTCTGATTTCATTTTCATAGATTGCACTGCACAGCTAAACAAACTCAACCGAACTGTACAAAAAATTCAGAAAAAACTTGGTATGTAATGACAATTTAAAAAAAATAATAAATCGAAATTAATTTTTGAAATTAAAACTTGCAAGCAAAAACTAGTAATTAGCCTTAATTTCAAATTTAATTCGCAGCTGCATTTGAGAAGCGTGGGAACCGGAGTTGCTTGTGTCCCTCAGACCTGGTTCCGGTTTCAGTTCCGGTGAAGAGTCCCAATCACATCAATAGAATTAAAAATTCTACACTTGGTAAGGCTTATAGTCGTGCCCGTGACCTAACACTACTTTAACTGTAGTCAAAACTAAGGATAATTTTAATTTTAATTTTAATTTGTGCAAATTACTTAATTTGCAATTCAAGGATGTGGTGGATTAATTCCACTGCCCCCTCCAGGAAATTCAACATTTCTCGACTACAAATCTCAGACTTTGTATAACAACAATGAAAATTGTCTCTGGATGTTGGACAGTTCCACAGGCACGGGCAAAAAATTCTTTGCTGTAATAAAAATATCTGTAGAATATGAAGGTTTTGGAGATTTTGAAGATGGCCTTTTTGTCTTTGACTGGATTGAATGGGGAAAGCTGACGTCATTTGATCTAAGGTCTGTCTATGTGTTAACACTATAATTATATATTCAAAATTTAAAAAATAAGGTAAAAAAAATGTCATGCAGAATGTCTGAATGTTACGAAGATCCTTTATTTTGCCATAATAGGGAAAAAAAATTATACACTGCTAAAAAATCTAGCTGGCAATTTCTGAGCTTTACCTCAAGTAATCGCTCAGTTGGAACTGGTTTCATTCTCCGTCTAGATACACTACATACATCAGATTTTCATTCTGGAACAAATAGAGCTTTTACAAGTTCTTCAGGGACTTTGACCTATGGACCCATTGGGACGAGGGACAAGATTGCAGTTGTCATTAATCCTCCAAACAAGTCATACACACTTACTCTGAATTACTTGGAGTCGACGAAACTGCAAAATGGATCATGTGATGAGCATGATAGTCTCCATATGTTCACTGTAGAGGGCTGGACGTCTCCACCTCTACCAGTGTGAGTTCCAGAATTGATTCCAGAATTATTTAATAGTTTTTAACGTAATAAAATTATTATTTTGGATTAAATTAGATGTAAAAAAGTAATAAATCCCAAAAAATTTGAAAGATTTTAAAAATGTGATAATCCCAAAATTTCCCTATAATTTTTAAAACCAAAATTACTAAGATTCTCAAAATCTCTCAAAATTTTTGAAATTCCCAGAATTCCTAAAGTTCTCAAAGTTCCCCTAATTTCTAAATTTTTAAAAATATTCAAAATTTATAAAAACAAATTAAATTTTAAAAATTGCTAAAATTATTAATTACAATTCCTAAAACCTGCAAAATTTAAATAACTCACAAAATTTCGTAGATCCTACAAATTCCTAAAATTCACAAAATTCGTAAAACTTGTAAAGTTCCCAAAGTTTTCAAAATTCCCAAAATTTGTAACACTCCTAAAATTTCTAAAATTCTCAAAATTTCATTCATTCTTTTATTATATCGATATTAATTGAAATGAACTTTGTTTTTCTAAAAAGCCTATGCGGGAATCTGGCAAATCGTAGCTACACATTTCAAGCGCCAATTTTCCTGGGATTTTTGACGTTACCTTCCCCAACAAAAAACACATTCAAGTTGTCTTGGAAGGAATCTTAATCGCACTGATTTTTTTGTCTCTGTGTTTTAAAAATTCTCAGGCTACTTCAAAGTGCATTATGGGGACCTGCAATCAATAATGCTTTAAATTATGTGCAATGAATAAAATATCGTTACTAAGCATTTTGCATTCTATAAAAGGATATTTTATATTGTTCAAAAACTGCTATGTATGGCATTAAGGCAATTTGTTTAACTTTGTTTTAATAATTATTTAATAACTTCCTACAATTTCTCAAATACCTTAAATTCTCTAAATTCTTAATATTACAATAATTTCAAAAACTTCGAAACCTTCCAAAATTTTCAGAATAATTCCCTTTTTCCAAATTTCAAGAATTCTAAAATTTTAAATATTTTTACGATTTCAAATGTCTCAAAAATTCAAAAAAAATTGTACCATTTAAAAATATTCAAAAAACACATAAACGTTTGTAAAAATTTCGAAAACTTTCAAAACTTCTAAAAATTATTTCTATGAATTTACGGGAAAATTTAAAATTTTTAATTGCGAAAAATCGGCTTAACCTTAATACTTTTTATATGACATTTATATATAATAATTTAAGTTTATTTTGTTTACTTTAAAAACATATGCGGGAATATGACGAATCGTAGCTTAAAATTAAGCTTGGGAATTGTATTAGCTAATTGTTTTTGTTGAGTCGCTCTACACGCACTGAAAAAATAGGTAAACGCTGTAAATACTGGTCTACAATAAATACCAACCGCGCAATATTTTTGTTTTTTGTTCTAACATCTACAAAAGTGCCCCGCCATATCCATACAATTTAAACTAAAATTTGCATTTTTTTTTAAATTTATAAATCAACAAATTTTACAAAACGGTAGGTTTCAGTTACAGGGCTGCAAAGTAATAAAATTTGAATTTTTTTAAACTTTGGCGGGCTGTTGCGACCGGACAACGCAAAATTCAGTCAAGTTACTTTAGATCTCTACTATTTAAAATTAGCCTGATTTTTGTAGACATGACTTTTTGAAATTGACGGGTTTCATGTGAAACCATTTTCTTGTTAGTGAATAGTTTCTTAACGTAAAGAATTTCTTGTTTAAGGGTAGTTTACATCGGAAAATGTCTAACATTTTTAAAAGTGATAAAATTTCAAAAATTTCAAAATTTCAAAATTTTGATTATTACTAAATTAATAAAATTCCTAAAATTCTGAAATTTGTCAAAATGTTCAAAATACTTCATAGAATTCCTTAAACTCTCTAAATTCTCGAAATTTCCCATTCTGCTGTTTTAAAACAAAATTGCTTAGTTTCCAAGTCTTTTTAGTAGTTTCTAAAGCTTATTTTTTTTTAAATTCCTAAAATTCACAAAACTAAAAAAAAATCAGGAAGTTCCAAAACTTAAAAAAATCACAAAATTCCTAAAGTTGTCAAAATTCTAGAAATTCTTAAAAATTTTTAAATTATGAAATTTTTCAAAATTCCAAACACTCATAAATTTATAAAATTATTATATGTCAATAGTAATTTCAATTCATTTTGTTTTCCTATAAAGCTTATGCGGGAATCTGACAAATCGCAGCTTTATATTTCAGGAGCCAATTTTTCTGGGATTTTTGACGTCATCTTGCCCAGCTAAAAACACATTTAAGTTGTCTTGGAAGGAAAACTAATTAAGGTATTTTACGTAATCAGTGTTTCCGTGCGATTAAAAAATTCTTAAGTTATTTAATGTGCACTTTCAGTATGTGGACCATACCGGATATTCCTAATGCTATATACTGCAAGTTTTTGTATGTGTACTTTTTCAGCAAATTTTTAAGCACATTTCATCATTATTTAAATCTTATATTGTATAAATTACTACATAAAAAACATAATAAATATACCTAGATATATAATGAAATACAAAAAGTGTTTATTTTTTCTACAGCGTGTATTAATTATTATTTCTTTTTAAAATAGCGTCTCTATTCAATTTATTTATTTCACACACCTATGTAGGTATATGTGTTACGAATGATGGGGAAAAAGCTTGCATAAATTATGTGTTACAACTTGAGGGGGTGAAAGAGTTCAAGCTGAGTATCCCTGTACAGAGACTTTCAAATAACAACGGTGAGAGGAGGGGGGGGGGGGGTTTATAAGTTCAAAATTTTGGATATACGAAATACCAGTTTATGCACGTTCCCAAAATAAAAGGTAAATCATGAGCATTGCATAAACACAAAGCATATTTACACATACGCAAGTACATACGTCATAAAATATTTGAGCTATATGGTTGTAATTATTTTGTAATTTATAATAAACATCTAGAAATTGAAATTTTATGAGCGCCATGCAAAAACTGATTGCGCCGTTGGGACAACCAGAGGACCAGGACCACGACTAGGACCATTAACGAAACATGCAGTGCAGATTCTTCTACTCCTACAATTCACACAGACTAAATGATAAAGCCTTGGTACATACTTAACTGCTCCAAATTCGTGGTTGTTGTTGTTGTTGTAGCTTCTGCCTATTGACGAAAATTATAGTTTTGACCTTCCTCCCAAAAAATTGTCTTACTGCCGTAACTGTTAATAGCTGTACTTATCTCCAATTCTGAGCCATCACATAGCATATAATTGAATAGACTATGAGTTGTAATTTATTTTAATTCTGTCTAATTTACAACCTTCTCAGTGGCGCAACATACACTGTAGACTGTAATAAAGCCAGATCGTTCATTGAGTGCTAAGGAAAAATCCACTTTAAAGAGCCATACTGCTAAGCCAGTCACTGGCACTCGAACTGAAACTAATTTTAAATTTCCGCTAACATTTTTCCAAAAGCCTGACTTTCAATTTTAACCATTTTTCTAGCAACTCTTGTGTACAGTGGAGGGACTGAAACTGGTTTTTACCACCCCTTGGATTAAAATAAATCGGTTAAAACGGCTCGGTTTAAACCACTTGGTTTAAACCACTTGGTTAAATCCACATGGTTAAAACCAAATATAAAATCTGGCTGGGCATGGTACACATAAGTTTTCCGCTGTATTAAAGTAGGTCATCCATTCTTTGTCTAGTGTGGTCGCATTTATTTATATGTTTTGTGAGGACGGACGTCCTATGGTCTTGAACTTCCGCTTTCGCACACAGTTTTAAATCTGAAAATAAATCAGTCCGACGCCCCATACAGATTCCCCTGCTGTATTATAATAAAGATTATTAAATTCAATTTCGAAATACTGTTTTGTTTGTGGTCTTGTATATTTAACTGCTGGGGATTAGCCTACACAAATATTCAAATTCCTGGTTCGTCTCCTACTCTAATTTTTATCACCACGGGTGAAAATCAACCCATTCATTCCTCAAGGCTTCTGTAGGTAGCTCATTTAAATTCCTAATAATTAACATAATTAATTATCTTTATACGATTGACAATTTACATCTTTAATTTTAATTTACGCAGACTCGATCTCGTCTCTGCCACCTAAATACTTAAAAATATGGCTTCCGCTCATCGTAAGAAATGGTCTACGGTAATTCGGATGTTCTCCCCACTGGAAAGAATTTCGTTATTTGGGGGTTCACTACTACTCTGTCTATTGACCATATCTACAGCACAACATAGTGGGGAGGAAATTGAAAAATATTTTCTTTCAAAACCAAGTCTTGGTAAAATTTTAAATTACAAAAAAAAAATTTAAATACAATAAAAATTTTTTAAAATATTTATTAAATAATTTTTTATAATTTTTTAATAGTAACTGAACCGAACATTTCCGACTATACCCGCTCACACTTCACCTTTCTCCAGTCTTCAATCAAAATCAATCTAAACGATACCACACAACCTTTTGAAAATTGCAGTAGTGACTCATCAGCTACAACTTTTAGCCGTGTTCTCCTTGTCAAGAATTTATTAAATCCAGCAGAACCTGTAGACTCAGACAGCGATATCAACAGTAATGAGTCCAAAACAGACCCGGTTTCGGTCCCTGACCCTGAAATTGACCCGGACACTGAACCTAACACTCTACAATCTAATTACACTGACCCCGATGACAACCCGGAATCCCTTCCTTTGGAGCGAACCGTCCGGGAGACCCTTGGAAACCGTAACACAAGCCATGTTCTCGAGCAGATAATGCACTTCTTTTCAGATATTAGCATCTGCTTGGAATTTGACCCCGACTGGACAGTCGCGACAATAGGTCAGCTAAATAGGACCCTCCCAGGCCCAAACCCCTTCCTTTCCATGCAGTACATCCAGGCGCTAGTATTTGAAGCATATGAAAACTCCCACTTCAACTTTGAAAACGTCCTTAAGTATGCGCAGACGCACTTGGAATCTGCGCAGATGAACTCAGTTCTACAAGGCATCACTTCCTATATTGAGCAGACCAACGATATTGGGAGCGCGGACATTTTAATTGCGGCGCGCTACTACAAGGAGCGCCTCAGCGCGGTAACGGACGAGCAAGTTATAGAATCTTTGACTGTTCCTAATGCAAAAATAGACACGTTCGTCACGAATATTTTGACCACTTGGGCAGGAGATATTCTTAAAGGGACGTCCTTCCACATAATTAAGTTCTCGCAGTACAAGGCAGATGGCGGGGTTAAGCAGCGCAGCTACGAATATTTCCTCCCACAACTGATTCGTATCACATATGAAAAGGCAAAACGAGAGCGCGGGGAGGACGGCCTAGAGCGCCTGCTCAGATACATCAAGTCCCACCCCCAATCAACGCAATGTCTTCTAGCGTACATTGAAATCTCGCGGATCATGCGCAAAAGCCCGGATTTAGCAGAGCAAGCGCAGCTTTCATTTCTAGCCGCGAGCGTTAAGAGTGACAAGATGGACGGGTCAGAGGCTGCGGTAACGCTACTCGCCCAATTCGCCGCAGGCCTCCCGCAAGGAATCCGCCGACTCGCATTCGATGAAACGTATGAGGGCTACGTGGTCCTTGAGAGCGTTGGCAATCCTGGCTACACACTGTACATCAGTTCCTGGTGTAACATTTACCTCTATCCCCATAACAACTACAAACGTGGCCAGAACCAGAAATGGAGGGTGGTGGCTTTCGATTCTGGGCGCTACTTTTCCTTTGTGAATCTGGAGACTTCCATGGCTTTCTATGAGGATGGCGGGAAGCGGGTAGAAGGGGCCAAGTTGTCGAGGGGGGACCATGCGATGCAGTGGCAAATTCTGCCGGTGAACGGGAGTAACGTAAATATTCACCTTCGAAATCGGCGGAGCGGGAACTATTTGTCAGGGGGGTACTTGGAGTCGTCTTGGTTCACTGGGAGCAAAACTAATAAAAGGACCAAACCAAACACCTACTCTCAGAACTACGGAACGAATCAAGAGTGGGAAATTAATTACTAGGGAAGTGTGGGTTCATAGCATATCAGGAGTGAAGAATCAAAACTGTCTATTTGGATTGTTTTTTAAAACCATCTAATGAACAAAAATGGTAAAATTGATCGTATATTCTAAAAACATGTAAATATAATGTTTTGCAATTTTCAAAAGCGTGTAAATTAAGCATTTGAAATTTTTGAAGAAACGTTAATGTAAAATTTGTAAGAGAATTTGAGAATTTTGAAAAAAGGTAATTCGAAAATTTTTCCGCTTTTACAAAAGATGTCAATTAAAAATTATTGCGATTTTCTAAAAACACGGAAATCTAACATTTTGCAAGTTTCAAAAAGACGTAAATAGGTCAGTTTGCAATTTTTAAAAAGATGTGAATAGACCAGTTTGCAATTTTCAAAAAGACTTTAATAGACCAGTTTGCAATTTCTGAAATCATTTAAATAAGACATTTTTACACTTTTCAAAAACAAGTAAATTTTAATGTATCATTTTAGGAAGCATGCAAATATTGCAATTTTGGGATATTTCCATAAAAAAATTTGTATTAGGTATTTTATTTCACATTAAAATATCTAATTCAGTGATTGTTGTCACTTTTAGTTTACATTTTAGCTGAAATCAGATACAGGTTGTTTCGACTCTTCACTGTTGGTGTGATAATTTTCGTATATTATTATGTCACTAATATTTACTAAAATTTTATTTTTCTGGATTTCTAGCAGACTTTACGATAGTGTTATGTTGTAGTATGTACATACATTTATAATAATTACATTTATGAAAAAAATAGATAGTTATGTGGGGGGATATAATTTTAATGTTTTGTTATTCAAGGTCCTACTCTACCGTAAATAATTATTTTTAAAACAATAAAAGCTGCCTAAAATATTCATTTCTATTACTGTATATTTATAAATATGCTATTTTGAATTATTATCCAACTAATCATTTTAAACATTATAATAAATTATTATGTATAAGTAAATCACAGCTGTGAGACTATAGCTCACAGCTTTGTAGAGTTCACTGGGGGTTCATATAGGTAACAGTTAAAGGATGATAAATAAAAACTAAATATTCACAAGTATTAATTAATTACTATTATTCTGGTAATGATATTAAACAAAATATTTCCTTGGCCTGTGAACAAACAAATAAATATTTTAAAATAAATCTGTTAAAATATTATAAATCTTTTTCATGTAACCTTAATACCAATAACTAGGTGTTTAAAATCATTGGTTTGTTTTATTCGATTGTAGCCCGATCTTTCCTCTGACAAGGGAATGGTTTCACATGATACCCCTAAATTTTAAAAAAAAGTCATGCCTACAAAAATCAGGCTATTTCCAAATAGTCGAGATCCAAAGTAACTCGATTGCATTTTGCGTTGTTTGGTCTGAGTATCAGTATCCCGCTAAAGTTTTAAAAAATTCAAATTTTAATATTTTGCCGCCCTGTAACTTCCACATTTCTTATCCGATTTTGACAAAATTTGATGTTTTTTTATGTTTAGATTATTTTCATAATAGTTATTTCAGGATTTTTCAAAATCCAAAAAATATTATTTTTTTTTGAAAAAATTTGGAGAGAACAATATTTTTATAGACCAATTTTTTAAGACAGACCTTTATTACAGTTTGTGTGTTTTCATAATTATTACATTATGTGTAATTACATATTAAAAAAATCAAGAATGTAATATTATCGTGCTCGACTACATAAATTGCAAATTGCATCAATATCTTATAACAATCTTAAGCTAGGAAAAATTTTGAATCAAAGAAAACATAATTAGGTGTAGGTAAGTAGTAAGTGGCATGCAGGTTGCGCATAATGAGATCAGCTAGAAAAAAGTAAGAAAATTCCAAATTCAAAAAGCATTAAAACAGTACAAATAATAATAATGTCCAGTCTGCAATCTTCCATTTGCTTAGGCGTCGTGCACATATTGCGTATACACTTTTTCGACTTTTTTGTACTCCCCCTCCCCCCTAAGTATACAATAGTGATCAGCGCCACTACCCCCCCCCCCTATATTCGTATACAGTTTACATACTATTGTCTATTGTACCGTATGCCAAGCCAAATAAATTTATTAAACGAATAAAACGGCCAAAAAATGTATAGAATTTGAAATTGTCATAGATTGAGAAGTTGTTGCGAAATAAAATAATAAATTAGATTGATCAGATGTCCTTCTTGTCAGAGACATGCGACCCTTCCCGTCAATATTTGATTTATCGTAGAAAAATTAACGCTTAACAACTTTTCTGAACAAACTTTTCTAAAATATTAGAACTTGACCCCAAAATTTCGGGTCACATGTCAAATATAGAATCGCATTTTACCCCACAAAATAATTTTATACCACGTAGAATTTGCTGCTGATTAACACGGTGGTCTTTATTTTGGCAAAGCATTAATTTTTGACCCCACTGTGCGGCCAAAGGTGAAAAATAATATTAATTACTTATTTCTGTAAGTTAATTTTTATGATGCAAAATTTAACGTTAAAAAGCATTTAAAAAACATTAATTAGCAGCAAATTATACACCACACAAGTGAATTTCACATATATCCATTGTGGTTCAATGTTTGAACTTTTACTCAAAATTTGGGGGTCAAGGTCTAATATTTGAGCAATGCTTCTTTACAAAAGTTGTAAGACGCTAAATTCTCGAAAGTTGATGTGATTTTTAGGATAATCTAACAAGAGTCTAATTTTCCACACTATTTTAACTGTGCCGTATTTTTAAAAAGGAAATAATGTAGAGAAAGCAATTTTCTATACAAGCATAAAAATATATAATTCACTTATAAACTAAAATTTTATTTTGCACTTTTTAATGACATTAATAAAATCAAAGAAAATGAATAAAAATTAACTAAATTCTTTGGAAATTGAGTATTTTGTGTTGTATTCGTGATCAAGGGCTCAAACCCTCCCCCCCCCTCCGTTTTATAGTATACAAAAGTATCAGGCACTGAGACTCCCTCCCCCCCTATTTTGTATACGCAATATGTGCACGACGCCTTAATATATGGCTAATAACCAGTAAGTATTCACGTCAATCTCCACTGCTGGAAATAAATATCCCAATAGTTTGAGTTAAAAGCAGAAAGACGCGCATGCGCCGTAGAACAGCAGCACTCACGACTTGAGGAGCAACTGTGCCTTTCATTTGCATCCAGGAGTCCATCAGTGGCTCGGTTCCGTATGTATACCCAATCTCCGTCGTTGCTTTCGGGGATAATCATCCAGCGCTGATTGGTGTCTCCAGTGGCATGGCACGAGTACGCATGTCCTTTGCTATCAGCGTAGAGGACGTGGTTATTTGCTTTGTTCTCGAACTGGAACGACCGACCATCTTCCTTTATGTGAACTGTCCAGTGCTGATTCAGACCGTCTTCGTAGTTGTCATTCGGATAAGTGTAGATGTTACCTGGTTTACTCCCGTACAGAGTGTAACCATCCCATTTCCGACTCCTAATCTTGACCCAACTGTCCCATACAACTATTCGAACGCTACTTGGGAGCCCGCTCTTTACACCCTCGAAAAGATGGGCGCTTTCTTTGATCACGTGGTCCTTGTTGTAACCGCTCAGCGCCTTCTTCACCCTAAAGGCCAGAAGGCAGATCTCGTAGTGACGTGCAATGTCCCCGTGTCTCTTCATGGCCTTGAACAGCTGGGACAGGACTGTCCCTAAGTGGGAGTACCAGTGAAGATTCCCTGCAAACCTAATAATCTTTTCCACTGAGTTCAAGCGCCCTGCGTCATACGCTGTTTGAATGAGGCGCGGAAGATAGTGGTTAAAGCCATTTGCTGCCTTGACTGAGAGTGTAGGAAATTTAGTGATGTGACTTGTGTCCTGGGAATTTATGTTGCGCGCCCAAGCGCTGAAAACATCGTTGACAGCTTGGTTTAGTTTAGATTCCAGGTTTCGAAGGCGACTCTTTTCATTTGGACCAACTGAACCCTTGGCGCTTTCCGGAGAGTTAATTACGCCGTCCACTTGGTGCGCAAGAAGTAGGATTTGTGGGCTACTTTGGTGCCCCAGTTTGCGCATCTCTTCGTAGATGGCCTCAAAAGCGGTAGTGACCTCATGAATTTTTGAAAGTTGATTTGCAAAGTCGAGAAGCTTTTCTAAATTTGCAAGATTTTTGCTGAAAGCGCTGGCTACAACGTCCCGGATAAGTTGTTCTACAGCGCTGGTTGAAAGCGGAGAATTAGACGCCCCTAAAGTGCTTGTGAGTCTTTCAAGTACTAACACAGCCCATGTATTCTCCTTGCAGCGAATGAGCTGCGCTGCAAATTGAATGGTCGCGCGCTTTTCAGAGCTGCGCAGGTTTTCATTGTGAGTGCGAATATTATTTACTTCCTGCTGTCGGGCTTGCAGTATACTTTGATGAGTTCCCTTTTCCTTGGCATCCTTCTGGTTTATATTGCGCTTAAGATCGTCTTTTTGCCTCGTCAGTCTTTCAACTTCTTTTTCATGGATGCGCGTAAGGGTAGCGCTGCGCGCTGAATTTAAATCGTTGCGCCCAGTGACGGCAAACTTGAAGGCATCCTTAAGTTCCGCTAGTTTGCTTCGGAGACTTTGGGTTCTGTGAGCGCAGGAAGTGTGGCTGGGCGACGCATGCTGCGCATGCGCAGTAGCAGTAACAGTAACAGAGTCGCGCAGGAAGGTTTGGAGAATTGATTGTGTGGATGACTGAAGAAGCGACTGGAGTTCTACGAGTCGTTGAGGTTGAATAGCGCAAATGGTAGGGACCGAAAAGAGGTCCTCAAATTCTCGTTTTCTTCGCTTAGAAGTGGTGCAGCGCCGCATAGTTTGAAGCCATCCTCCGCGCACCTCTTGAAAGTCAGTCAGCGGTTTCTTTTCAGCCAACGCTACGTTCTTTAGCCTTGCTAATTCATTGATCTGTCCAAGAATCTGCTGGATTTCTGGGTTGTTTTCATTCTTGCGCTGTTCCAGGCGGTTAATTTGATTTTGAATTTCTTTAGTGGCTTCTTCATACCGCGCTTTGAGCCTGCTGAACGTCGCGTCCTCTGTGTTTTGGGCCTGGGATACCGCGTTGACCTGCGTCTTGAGGTTAGATGCAGTGGTAATGATTGTTTGGAAGCCATCGTAGCAGTCCATGTCAAGAAAACTGCTAATTTTGCTGACGTGCGTTTTCATGGAGAGAATCTCGTGAACAGCAGAGTAAAATTCGTAGAGCTCGTCTTTGGACATGGCGCATGCGCCTGATGAGGACTCAGACCGGCGCACTCTTGTCCCATGGGTGTGGTTTCTAGAAGAATTTTCGGTTTGATTTTGGCCATGGTTAAGATATAAAACTTGTCCCCTTTGTTCATAGTTAATGTTTTCTGTTTTAAATTTAGAACAGTGTTCAAAGTTTAATACGTGTTTGCTTAGACAATCGAATTATATGACTACTTTTGAGTTATTCTTGTTTCTAAAGATTTGGTAGGTTTAAAAATGTATTGTGTGTTGAGCTCACCTTGGTGTTGGTCCATTGATTTGTTGCCTGTTATTAAATGCCCGTCGACGATTTTTCCCGCAGCCGTGGTGTTTGCCCGTATAACGACATACAGAAAAATAAATCGCCATAACGTTTGAATGTCTGCAGTGGCCATTTTAGGTATAAATTACCCACCCACCTGTTAAAATAATAAAATTTAATGGGGAATTTTCAGAGCAGTAATTATCAACGTCTGTGGATTGTGTTGAGCCTGTCATGCCATTAAATAGAAAAAATATTCTACAGATTTATTAAATAGTACGTGTGTGCTACCCGCATACGAGATTGTTTTTCTAAACTTGTTTTCCTCTTTGTCTGTGTTTGTGGTTTTAAAAATGTTGATGGAAAAATAAACAACTTAACAGAGGTAACTGGCTTCCATTTCATACAAACCAACAACATATTTTTGTACGGCTGATTTTTCAATTTAGTTTCTGACCGCGGCCACAAGTATCCTGCTCATACAAGGAAAGAACATTTGTATGGAAAAATACCTTAAAATATTTATTACAGAAAGAAACCAAAAAAGAAAATTGGGTAAGAATATTGAATACAGCAACTAAGGACAAACAATTATTAATAACGTCAACTTAAGCGCTTGATTTTTTCCTGCTGTTTTTGTTGCTCATTTATATTCCCGTAATTTCGTTCGATGAAAATAAACAAACAAATAAGAAAACAGGAAAAGGCAAAGCAAACATTAAACCAGCGATACTGTAATAAGAAATATATTTGGGTTAATTAAAGTCAAAATGTATCAACTACAAACACCAATTTAATGTCATATGTTTAGTTATGCAAAATATTTGAATATATGATAAAGCACTTTTACATGAAAGAGCTTTTTATTTTCCAAAAAATTATGTGCTTAATGAAAATATGTGACTAATAATTAAATAAATAATTAATAAATAAATAAATAATTTCAAAATTCTTGATATTCCTTTACGCGACGCACTTTCATGCGCACGGTTTCGCATTGCATGAATTGGATGCACGTTTCAACGTCTATGGACTGTTTTAAATCTGTGATACCTCTAAATAGATAATTATTCAACCCATCTATAAAGAGAAGCGTGTGTGTAGCGTTGATACCATCGTTTTGAAATTTGTTTTTTCCTCGTTGCCTGTATCTTTGTGGTTTTAAAATGTTGGGACAAAAATAAACTAAGGGGCAATCGAACCTGGACTTTGTGTAAAGCAAACCTGTTTTTGTACGGTTGATTTTCCAATGCAGCTTTTGACCGCTTCCACAGGGGGTATCCTGTACACTTAAGGAAAAAACAGCAGGAAAAAAAAAATTTTTAAATAAACGATACAGAAATCAAAAACAAACATTATGTATGTCAATGTAATGGCAAGGATGGTTCCAGTTGTTGTTGTTGTTTTTGTGGTTCATTTTTATTCTCCTACATTTCATGGAAATCAACAAACACAAAAACAGGAAAAAGGCAGAAAGATTGAAATCAAGACTAACAAACAAAATTTTAATGTCAGATTGACTGTATATATTTAAACAATCAAGTGACGCAATTCCTTTTTTAGCTCAATACTAAATTTACTATCTACAAAAAAAAATAAGTATATGATATGATCATAAAAGCATGCAAATAGAAAATATTAAATATTTTAAAACACGTTATTAAAACATTTTATACTTTTTAAAAACTTTTACATAGAACATTTTACAGTTCTTAAAAACATGTAAAAAGAATAATTTGCAGTTCTTAAAAACATGTACATATATAAAGAAAATTTTACAGTTCTTAAAAACATGTAAGAAGAACAATTAACAGTTTTGGAAAATATGTAAATAGAACATTTTACACTTGTTGAAAAGATTTAAAATAGCGTTTCAGAGTCCAAAAAAATGTAGATCAAAATTTTTAAAGATTTGAAAATGACGTAAATAGAACATTTTACACTTGTTGAAAAGATTTAGAATAGCGTTTAAGAGTCCAAAAAAATGTAGATAAAAATTTTTAAAGATTTAAAAATGACGTAAATAGAACATTTTACACTTTTTGAAAAGATGTAAATAGAACATTTTGCAGTTTTGAAAAAAATGTACATAGAAAATTTTAAACTTGTTAAAAAGATGTAAAAAGAACGTGTTAGAGTTTAGTTAAAATGTTAATATTAAATTTTACAGTTTTGGAAAAGATTTAAAATGAAAATTTTACAATTTTAAAAAAGATGTGAATAGAACATTTTGGAGTTTTCAAAAACATGAAAATAAAACATTTTCTACATTTTACAAATCAAATAAATGGAACGTTTTGCACTTTTATGATTCAGGTAAAAAGAACATTTTAAACTTTTCTAAAACATGTAAATACAACAGTTTGCTTCACTAAAGAAACTCATCAATAAAATGTAAAGTAAAGTAAATAGCTTTAAAGTCACTTCCACTCGACGAATTCTCACTGATTTCTAAGAAAAGACACCTTTTTACTACATTACTACTCACTATAGTCGTTATTTTTGCATTTGATCTTATTATTTCTGACTACTTTTTCTGGAGAAGGGAACTCTAGAAAGCCTGGAGGATGACTCCGAAAATCTTTTCTCTAGGACCTGCAACGTACATACTAACGAGACTTGCAGGATTACCAAGCACAGGTCACCCATCCATTTCAGAATGCAGAATGGAAATGTGGGTTTTCGTATGGAAACAAATTGCTGCCTAAAATTAATTCCTTCGTCCGGCCCTGCATTTGATGCTTTGTTTATAATTGTAAGCTTCAGTTTCCCAGGCTCAGTACAATAGTCCCATGAATCCTATTTTACTGTGTACGTGAGTTTATTGGTCGAAAGTTAGCGTGGAAGGGAATGACGCGAGCACGTCATTCGGACAGGTGCGTTAAAGAATCAATAAATTATTACTTACCTTGTACTGCTGACCAGTTTAATACCGCGGTCAGATCGAGTCCACGATAAATTCTGATAAAGGTTTTACAAAAGTCTCTTGTGGTACTCAGTACAAGATACTTGATGAGTCCTCCCTCTAGCGGATGGTACTTTTCACTAACTTCTTATGAGTTAAGAAATGCTTAATGACTTTAATCAACACATAGTTCGATTTTTGTTTCAAACTCGGCTTTCATAGCCGGCCGTATTTATTCTAAATCAAGTTTATTCACAATGTCACAAACGTAAATTTTACGTATGGAGAACCGAAGTCAGGGAACAAAAAAGACTGAACCCCACCAACAGGCTATAACAGTCAAGTTTATACGGAGGGACAGGCATCCTTTTAACTTCTGAGACAAAGGTGTGCCTATTTTATGCTAACGTCTGAGTTTTTCTGATTCCACGCGCCAGTAAGTTCTCTAAGTTCTTTTATGTGACTACTGAACTTTCTCGATAGTCCCTTCTGCCCTAGGGCTAGAGACTCTTCTCTCCGGAGAAGGAGACCTCATTAGTCTAAGTCTTAAGGGTTTGCGACTATCAAACTCACTGCGTACTCGGATAGCTTTCTATCCAGAGACCATGGGTTTGACTTACTCACCAAGACTCGGGAAAATCTCAAAAAGATTGCTGCGAACCCAAACAGCTGTCTGTTCAGTGACCACAAACTTCTATGGATTGTAGAGACCATGGATAAACCAAGGCAGAACTTGTGAGAACTTTTGGCAGAACACTTACAGGAGAACCTTTCAGCTTGACTGTCCGGGAGAGACTGGCTAGGCTTGGTGGATTTCCTCCTTTTATACCCGTCCGGAGACGTATGTACCTGTAATGGCTAAGATCAGAAACGTTCCAGGAACGTTCCTGCCCAGCCACCTGTTTTAGCTCATGTTACATGAGTCAGCCACTGCATTCTATTTTTAGCTCATTTTTATGTATTCCTGTAAATTATGGCTTTCCGATGCTATGTCTTAACATTAGGTACATGTATGCAGGTGTTACTTTTTGAGAACAGCTGGTGCAGCTGCTAAACGTTTCTAGGGACATCTGCTCACCATATGGCTATTTTCCAGGAAGCATGTGACACTTCAAAGGGTGCCGCTCACAGATGTTCGGAGCATCTGGCCAACATCTGCCACTAAAGAGAGGCCGCCATGACTCATACATCCATGACTCATGCATGCATGACTCATGCATCCATGACTCACTTCCCTGGAATGTGTGCAGTATACGGGTATCAGGGTGGGTGTGAAATGTGCTACACTACTTATCTACTTGAAGCTTTTGTTTCCCAATTATGGGTATTGTGTGCTCTGAGGTTTTGTAGGAGTGTGCTCTTTCACCGTGTGAGTGTATGGGTTTGGATCGTCTCCCAATCTCATACTCACTAGTCCACATCTGTAAGCTATTAACCCTACAATGCTTCGTCCAATTCATTCACTGGTTTGGGAGCTGGACTGGAGTTTACGTGAAATCTATGCAGATACACGTAGTTAAATTGATCGAAAGATTTCGAAATTTAACATGATTCTAGATAACAACGAACACATGATCTGGCCGAATTTCTGACATACTATTTACAAATATCATTGATCATGTTAAAGAAACTTTTCAAATCACACAATACGTGTATAGCTTTTCCGACATCCTTTGATTTTTAGCCATCTATTAATTGTAAGACATATTTGGGTTGGTAGACATTATTGGGTTAGTTGCCAGACATTCTTGCGTGTTTAGACATTTTTGTATTTTCCGACATCCTTTTGTTGTTAGTGTTAGATATTCTTGCGATTTCACGAATCCTCGAGCTTGTAGTTAATGCGTGGTACATGATAACCTCCATCTCGATATAGTCTGTTTCACCTCATGTACGGGAAGAATATTTATACTACTGCCAATAGAGGAGGAAAAAAAGAGACTTTATCAACTTTTATACAATATTTGCCTCTACTCTCAATACGTGTTTTCATAATTATATCCCCGCTAGTGCCTATTGTCTTTTTAAAGCTGCCAATTGCCTTTCAGCCTGTAAAATGTTGTATCTGCATATTCTTGAAAAGTGCAAAATGTTTAATTTAAATGCTCTCAAGGCATATTTTTGATTAAGTAAAAATAGATATGCATGGGACGTAACGTGGATGTTGATACACGGACAAAATACGGAAATGCGGCAAATATGTAACTATAATCGCATGAGCATAATGAAATACATGTAATTTCCATGTGCATTGATAACGTTATCTAGTGTGAACTAAATCATGTTTCTATTCCTGACGAATGACCAATGTCAGAAGACATGATGCAGTGTTTACCACCTAATAAAAGTGATCAATTAAGTTAAGTTATTACGAATATCATGCAAGATTACCAACTTTAATTTTTTTTACTTCTTTTAGCAAACAACGTCGCACATTTGGTATTTAATCTAAAGCATAATTATTATGCAACTTGGATGTTAACTAATTTCCAAATCAAACGAACACCAAGTATTTTTTATAATGTCTAAATTACATCATTACCACGTAACTACCTTTTTGTCGTGTGTAAAACCAATAAATCAAAATTATTTTTGTCAGCTCTCCAGATTTTGAAATAACCTGTTTAATTTATGAACACGGTTAGTCTTGTGATTGTGATGGAAGGGATTCCGTGGAATGGAAGGGATAGTTATTTGTATTAGGATTTCTAACATTTTATCAACGTTGCATATCTGTCTTTCGAGTATAAAATAAAATCAATAATAAAAACTGTGCAGTTTACCACTTGACCGCAACCGGCACCAGTACTAGTACTAGCATAGTGGGAACATACCAGAAAAAAGCGCAAGTAGAAAAATTTTCTGCATACAATTTAAAGGTATTTATCATTTTATTAAAATTACCGCGATATACATATATACGTGTATTTATAAAATTAAATTGAATTTAGAAAAAAAATTACGTTGTTGTCTATTGTTGCAGAAACGACACAAGTTCATCAACATAATAATGAATTTCAGAAAAGGGCCTCATATTAAAATCAAACAAATTCGCCTGTTCTACACAGCGCCGGCGCCTTTGTTGCTCCTACTGATGACGTTACTTTCTGTCACTCAGTCCTATACGTCTTGTGATTTTAACACATTTATTTACTATTGGTCATTTAGACCCAACATAAAATTAAATACGATTAAATTACGAAATAGTATAATATATTTATAGTAAAATTATTGCAAAATTGTTTTGTATTTCAGTTGAAGACAATGGTTGTGCATACCCAGGGCACTGTGATTTATCAAATTCAATTTCAGCGTGTGACGTGTGTGCAGATGGTTATGTCAAAGATCCTGTGGACGATAAAAGGTGCAAATCTGGAAATGTGACTGGATCCCTTTTGATTGCTGCATATGACGAATTTATACAAATTTCATAAAATGGACCTCAAGTATTTGTAAATTAGATTTAAATTTGTTTAGTTTCAATAATTAAATAAATTAGAGCACGGCCGAATAATGCAGCCAGCGCAACTGCTTGCGATTTGCCAAAAAAGAATTCAAATGAAACATTTTGGACGTTTTAAAAAAAAATTGCAAATAGAATGTTTTAGCACATTTGACAAAAAATCAAGTAAATTATTCACCACTTTTCTTTTTAATTAATAAATAGAAAATTTTAAATTTTCAAAACAATGCAAATATTATGTTAAGCACATTTCAAAAACAGTCAAATAAAATATTTATCACTTTCCTTAGAATATTTAAACTCAAATAGAACATTTTAAACTTTAAAAAATGCAAATAGGAAGTTTTCGCACGTCTTAAAAACATTTAAGTAAATTATTTACCAGTTTTTTCAAAAAATTTATCTAGCACATTTTGAATTTTCAAAATTATACAAATAGGAAGTTTTATCACATTTCAAACAAAAATTAAATAAAATGTTTACTACTTTCCTAAAATATGTAAATAGCACATTTTAAATTTTCAAAATAATGCAAGTATGAGTTTAAAAAATTTTTTAAATGCATTGAATTATAATACTTACCCTTTGTCTCAAAACGTTGTAAATAAATTTTTTTAGTTTACCTGAGAACCCCTTTAATACAATATTTTAAATTGTGGTTTTTGTAATGAAAAGAAATGGCTGACTAAAATTGCAATTCGTGTAAGTGCATAATTACAATAACTAACTAACATGTATTTACAACAAATAATTTCAGACAAAAATGCAACGACAAAGCAGACCAAGTATTTCCGGCATTGACTTGAATTTTCAGACAAAAACCTTGTTTTGAATTCAGACTGATGACACCAAAATTTACAGTAGGTCACTTGATGAAAAAGATTCTGAAATCTGAAATTGTGACTATGACAGAGGAGCCGCTGCCAGGCCCAGGCATCCTTGCAATTAGTTACGACTGGATATACGAGAACATGTACTAGACAAATGCAAATGAAATTTGTGTGACTAATAAATTCAGGACCGATACGAAAATCCTTATCAACGATGGACTTTTCTGGTCATTTTCAGTTGTAGTAAATCCATTCAACGAGTATCGTGTGATTTAAATTTCATATTTTTCATTTTTATACGCAAGCATGTTTAAGCCGTTTCGTATGTGAAGAACCAAAATGACCCCCATCCAATTTTAAATACAATCAAAATGAGTTGCGTCATATAAAAAAAAATAAAAAACATGCGTAAAGTAATATTTACGAGTTTTTAAAACGTGAAAAATGTTCTATTAGGTAGGTACATGTTTTTGAAAAGGTGCAAAATATTGTTATTTCATGTTTTTGAAAACGTGCGAAATAATCTAATTCCATGTTTCTGAAAAAGTGCAAAATGCGTTAATTTCATGTTTTCGAAAAGGTTCAAAATGTTCTAAATCTTTTTTTTTTAAAGTACGCAATTTTTTAATTTTATGTTTTTGTAGAAGTGAAAAATAATCTAATTTCATGTTTTTCAAAAATTACCAAATGTTCTCACTTTATTTTTCCAAAAAAGTGCAAATTGTTTTAATTTCATGTGAATAAAAGCTGTATAGAATAATGTTGTATGTGAATTAAACAGTTGTGAAAAGTGTAAAATATTCTTTTTAAATGCTTTAAAACAAATTTAAATATTTTTGTGGATATGTTGGTGATAATTATTATTGTAAGCTAAAAATAATATGGGTAATTTTAATTCGTCACCGACGATGTGTCCATTATTATCACTGACCTTCTTTTAATTTGAATTATGATCAAGCTGGATGCATTGGGTCAACAGTGACCACCACCGCATTGAACGTTCAGGAATGGACGGCTCAAGAAGAGAAGTAATTCACAGCACAGATCTAATTTATCCAGGAGGATTAACAATTTGCTTTGACGAGATTCGAATTTACTGGACACACCATGAGCCCAGCTCCATTTCCTCATCAAACTTTGACGGTTTAGACAAGAAACTCATTTTTACAGGAAATGGACCTGCCTTTACGGCCAGTCTTTTCACCTCAATTACAACCTTTGAGAAAACAGTCTATTGGATTGCTTTTTCTAAGTACAGAATTTACTCAGTTAACAAATGCGATGGTTCCAACTTTGCTGTGGAAAACGATGTAGGTTCATTTTTTACACAAACATACGATTTTTATCATTAAAAAAACATTTAGTTTTTATTCTTTTATCATTAAATTCTTTCATTTTATTTTTCCAACAAAGGAACTTATTTCGTGTGATATCAAAGCCTATAACGTATCAAAACAGCCACTTGGCGAGAATTACTGTTTGAAACGGATTGACAAATGCTCACACTTTTGTTTTGCCGTTCCGGTTTCGGTTCCGGTTTTTTTCGCTCTAAATAATGACTCGACTGTCTCCACTACTTGTGCTTGCCCAACTGGACTAAATCTTCCCACTGCTGATGGCATAAACTGCATTTTGCAAGAAAAATTTTTAAAATATATAAATTCAATGCAGATTGAATAAATGTAGAAAAATGTGTGGTCAATCCTAATATGATCTAATTTTAACAAATTTAATAAAATAAAACAGATTCGGTGCCATTACTCAATAATATGCAATATTGTTGCGTGAGTTAGCGGTAATTGAATAAATTTTTAAAGGCGGCGAAATATTCAGAGAAAAATGTATTTTTATTGCGGCCAGTACAAGCCACCTCTGCTGCCTAAATTTTCATGAAGCATGTAAATACATAAATTGTTTTGCAATTTTCAAAAACATGCAAAAAACGTTTTTTTTTGCGTTTTAAAAAAGCAAGCATACAAAACACCTAGTTTTTTTGAAAAATACAAATAAATATAGTATTCTAGATTTTTCAAACTTAGACTGATTGACCAATTCAAAATTTTCTAAAATAGGTGAAAACAACATTCTGACTAGTGACTAGTGATCGAAATAGTCCGGTCTGGACTAGGAAAATCTAGTCTGGTTTGAACTGAGGATTTAGGACTAGACCAGATTTTATCAGACCAGACCAGACCAGACCATATCTTCCCTGTGCGACCATACGCAAAATTTGTAAGGAAATTAAAATAGAATAGTCTGTTTTTTGGGTTTGGTTGGCAGTCGTCCCCTCGGAACTAGTCACTAGTACTCTCTTTATTCGTACTCTAGCTGTCGTACCTTATGTATTTGTACCCTATGTGTTTGTACCTTGGCAACATTCGTGCCATAACAATTGTACTCTTATGAAAATACGCGGTCATGAACATTCCAAAACTTGTGAGGAAACAATGGGCTACATACAGCAGTCACAATAATTTTATTCATCAAGTCTACGGAAATTGATTTTTTATCTATTCTAAACCACCACGAACCTTACTTCTATGTATCAATTGAGAAGTATTTGTGGGTACCAATTGGTAGAGTACGAATGTGGCCAGGGTACAAATACATGGGGTACGACCGCAAGAGTACGAATGAAGAGGGTACGAGTTCTGAGGGGACGACTGTCAACCAAACCAAATTAAATGTCATGCATCTTTCCAAGCCGTGAGAATAAAACGTTAAGCACCTTTCAAAACTACTAATTAGAACATTTGGCACATTTTTTAATTATGTGAATAAAACACAATTTGCACTTTTTAAAAGCATGCAAATAAGTTACATTATTTGCATTTCTGAAAAACATTGTTAATAACATGGCATGGGACGCAGAAATAGGAGTCACCATTATGTTGCCATAGATTACTGTGTAGCTTAAAAATATATTCTGATCCCAGCTGAAAATGTATATAAGCCACTTTGAATTCGAGCTGACTTACTGAAAATTTAATTTTAAACTGCAAAAATTTAAAAATTTAAATGAAAATGCCTGTACATTACATATTACTTTAATTAGACTCATCATCCTATAGAATATATCAATACTTACGAAGTAATATAAAGCTAGAAACAGTACTAGCTATTTCATAAAAAAAATTAGAAACATGGTAAAATGTTTATTACGAGTATTTTAGGAGCGTGAAACGTTCTTTTCTATTTTATGGATTTTAAAAAGTGTAAAATGCTCTATTTGAATTTCAATGTTTTTTATGAGTGAAAAAAGTTTTAAAAATGTCCAAAATTCTCAATGCTCATTTAAATAGAAAACATTTTTGACGCCTTAAAAACATGAAGATAAAACATTTTACGTTTTTAAAAAACACTAAAACAATTATTTTGGACTTTAAAAAACATTAAAAAAACACCAACATACACGCTTTTAAGAAGCTTGCTATCAAAATATTGTGAATCTCTATTGTTTGTATTTGTCTGAAATTGTTTGTTTTAAATTTCCGTAAATGTTTAAATGACTATTTTAATACTACACTAAAGATGTGTAAGTTCTGACGTACTGCCTAATAACAATAACCTTGGCAGTATCTTCGATTGTATGTAGTTTCACTATGACGTATGCAGCTACAAGGACATGTATCTTTATTCAATTAAGATAATGGACAAGCACAGTTTTGGAATTAATAAATGAATGTAATCCATTTTATTTTTTAACAATATCCATCTGTGCTTCATAAATTAACCAAAATGATAGAGTTTTCAAAATAAAAATAAAAATAGTAATTAATTATTGATGAAATTGATTTGTATGATTTAAATAGCAGAAACAACGTTTACGTTTACAGGTAAAGAATAAACTTGTAAAATTTTAAATTTTGAATGCAAGTGCTTGGATTAAATAGAAATAAATCTAAAATTGGAATTTAATAAAGATTATAATGCCACTACTATGTACTACTACTTCCCTAAGAAAGCTTTTCCTTTTTGCAAGGTGACAAATTAAAACTAAATGGAATTTTGTGTGTCAAGTTTCCCACAGCATCAATTCCAGGACATCCTGTACGTAGTTCTAGGAGCAATTGTGCCCATCAGAAGACAAAGTGCGACCATCGGGACAGGCGCAGATGCTGGACAGCGTCGCATTTCCAATTCCTGGGAAGGGCAAGCAGAGGTGTGAACATTCCAGAGTCCGTTTGGCACATGCGTTAGGAACGGCAGGCTGCTTGGAGAAGTGGTAAACTTTAACTTCTCTGTAATAGCCAGTCTAAAATTAAATAATCATACATGGAAGAATAAATTAAAAAAAGACAAATTAAAGTTTTTGAATTTCACGAATGTCGGGTCATTTATAAATTCGGCCATAGCCTCACTGCATTTGATTTCAACTTACGCCAGAAATTAACTCCGTCAGCTCTGCTCCATCGCATTTGTTTGCTCTATACATTTTATTTGTTGAGATTTCTTCCCAGTACATGTAGTCCTTGAAGATTGCAATTGACCTGAAGTGACTGTCAATGAAAGTGGGTGCAGCTGCTCGTAGCACCAATTTTTGATCCGATCCGTCAGTGTTCATTGAATGTTTTGAGCAGGGGTGAAAGTACGTTGTCCAGTAGAGTCGGTTTTCAGTGTAGTCTATTGCCAGCCCCCATGGAAGGTAAGTTGTAGTAGCAATAGTTTGTCTTCGACTTCCATCCATCCCAGCGCGTTCGATTTTCTGTAAATTACGATTTACCCAGTACATCCACCTGTTTGCGCATTTAATTAGGTTGGATTTTTAATATTCACGTGTTGAAGAATAGTTTGGAATAATGATCTTTTTTAATCAACTTGGTAAGCAGTGATTAATTTACCCAGTTGATGGATTCACAACAATGCTACTTGGAAGGTCAAGTCCGTCGTTAACAAGAACTTTTTTTATGCTGCCGTCTAAGTTTGCAACGGATATTTTTTCTTTGTTGACATCTGTGTAGTACAGATGGTGGTGGACCCAGTCAATTGCTATCGAAAGAATATTAGCGCCAGTGTCAGTGAAGACCCGTGTTTTCGAAGCACCAGCGTAGATTGATACGCTGTTGATTGTATCGTCAGGCCCACTCCAGAACATCGTTTTAGTTGGGTAGTGAAAGTCTAAGGCATACCAAAGAGATGTTTCTGAAAGTATCCGGGTTGTCTGCGAGAAAAGCAACAAAAATTAAAAAGGCATGTTGAAAAGCAGAAAATTGGAAATGAGGATTGGCAACTTTATCACAAAGCCTAATAATTTAAATAATTGAGTTTCTACGTCTGCCATAGGCTATAATCAAAATGAGCTGTCATAAAAAAATGAAAAACATGCGTAAAATGTAAATTAGGAGGTTTTGGAAAACGTGAAAAGTTGTGTCTTTATGTTTTTGAAAAGGTGCAAAATATTCTAATTCCATGATTTTAAAAAGTGTAAAATGTTCTAATTCCATATTTAGAAAAGATGAAAAATGCTCTAATTGAATGTTTTTGAAAAGTGTAAAACGTAGTTACGTATTTCACAAAATTTCCTATTTCAATGCTCCCTGGATGTATTATAATGTTGTTGTAGATAGTTAATACTGTTTATAGCTAAAAATGGATATAGGTTATTTTAGTTCCTCAAAGGCGACATGTGACTTACATTACGGTGACTTATGGAAATTTGCTGAATGCCCTCGCCGTCTAAGAAAAGGAGAGTAGCATTGTCACTGTCAGAAGAGTGACATTTTGCTGGATCTTGGGCATCTTTAACGTATCTGATTTTGCATTTACACGAACGAGGTTTCGTCACAGCAGAATTGCACGTTCCAGGAAGCGCACATTCAATATCTAACAATTAATAGTTTTTTCAAAAATCAAAATTATTGTAACATGGGAATCATACCTGACCAAAGTTACAGTTAAACCTCGTTATAACGGCTTCAAATTCTTTGTTTAATAATTAGCACCCGTGTAATTGCTACAGGGGGCAGATTTAAAAGCATTTTTTCTACATGAAAGGTAGTAGGATAAGTTGATAATTAGAAATACTAATTCAACGAACCTTCACATTTTTCCCCAATGAATCCAGCAGCACACTCACAACTAATTTCTTGATTTTTCCCAATGCAAGTTCCGCTATTTAGGCAAGACTCCTTGGAACACGTGGAAACAGTAGAGTCTAAAGAATTTATTTAAAATGCAGAAATACTTTAATTGTGATATTGAAAAACGGACGTTTCGTTTATTGTGTCACAAAACTCGCTAGGAAAATCGCAGTTGACATACACCGCAGTGCTAGACCACATCGTTTCAAGTTTCGTTAAAAATTGGCCGAACGTATTCGTATATTTTACGGGTTCCTTTTAATGAACTCAAATTTCGTTGATAAATTAAAAATCAGGTTATAAGAGAAATTATGAATTTTTGTTAAGCTATTAATCAGGCCGCCATTCTCTGCAGTACCTGCTCCAAAGTACCAGATGTTACTAAATGTGTTTTGAAAATCTCTACAAAATTCAATTTTTTCCACATCTTTATCAAAAGCCTGTACTTGATGCCTCATATTTTCGGGTTCAAAATCTGACTCTAAAAACTGGTCTACTAAACCAGAAAAAATCGGTTAGCATCTTATCGACCTACAAATGCAACGTTATATGATAAAGGTACAGAAAGAATAAGAGAATAAAATACAATTTTTATAGAAGCTTAATGATCTACCGCAAAGCATTTAAAAAATCACATAAGTTACTGAGCGTACTTTTAATCCAGTCGACGTATTTGGAGACTTGCATGTAGATACCTGGGTATTCTGGCTTCGCACACCCAATTCCACCCGAGACAACGCCGACCAACATCGAGGACCCATTGCTTACCTGCACACTCAGTGGTCCACCTGAATCCCCTTGACAAGCATCCACGCCTCCGACGCCTAAATGTCCTGCACAAAGCATTTTCACGGACACAAAAACTTGATCATCTTCGTATGCTTCTACACAGTCTGCCCTGTCCACTATGGGCACAGTCACCTTCTGCAGAACAAGCGGATTAGTTCATCCGGATTGCAATCTGCCCCAACCAGTGACAATGGCATTACCGCTGGCTTCGTAGTCTGCGTCTGGCAGAAGAATTGGCTGCACTGCCGTTGACCACTGCAGTGGCCGGTCAAGTTGGATGATGGCGATGTCGTTGACCTCAGAAATCGGAATGTATTTCTCGTGGACGTGCAATTCTCTTATCTTACGCCTTTGTTCCGTTCCTTCGTCTTGTTGCCAGTTGTGGTCCCCTGCAACGATCGTCCAGGATTCGTATTCTTCGGCGTCGTATAATATGAAGTCATCGTCATGTAAACAGTGCGCAGCTGTTAAAATTGAGATTTCGTTGAGAATTGTCCCTCCACAGTGAACGCGAGTTGCATTCTTCAGAAAAAGAACTTGAAATGGAAATTCGTTGGGATTCGCAATGTTTCCGCCAACAACTTTGTTCGACTTTCTGGATTCTTCAGGCTTCTTTTCGATCTTATTTAACGGTTTAGTTTTTGATTTTGCGGAAGTTATTCCGACTGTTGACACTGTTAAATATTCCAAAACGTTATAAATTATGTTCTGGCTTCCAGCATTTAATTGCTGAAGTTTTTGAAAAGCTAGAAAATGGATGATTTTTGCGTGCAAAGGAACACAATCAAACAGAATAAAGGCTGAAAACCAAGCTGGTTTCTTCTGATGAAGCTCAGGTTGGGGCAAAATAGACTTCACTATTAAATCACCTGAAGTCCTGAAGTATGTTTACAATACTGCATTTTTATTCAGCCTTAAAAAAACTTTTACTGAGTTGAAAGCGGTTCTTTGCAAAACTGATTTACAAAAGTCGGCCTATTTTAGGCTGACATTAAATTTTCTGCAATAAACAGAAGTAGACAAAACAGAGGTCATTTGTTTGCCCTAAACTCTGTTTCTTCAACTGCTGTTTATTGTAGTCTTTTTAGTGCCAGCGTGTAATAAAACTATTTAAAAAAATATTTGCAACAAACCGAATTTAATTTTGTAAAACATATTTTTCGTCTTTCATGATTATTTAAACGTGCATGAAATTATGAACCAATTACAATGCGTGTGCCGGAGGACCTCTAAATGCTTCAAGAGTCGAGCATATTTCACTCAAGTCTAATTTCGTCGAAAAACAGCAGCATGGTTTTCAGTTCTGTACAATACACGGTTTAAATTTGTTTCCAAGACTTGAAAATAACAAATAAGTGATATAAAGTAACAAAACTTCATATTTAAAATTTTTCTTGGGTAAAGCACATTGCATTTTTATTTTGATTTCAAGTACCTCTAATCTGCAAGTAGTATTTTTAATTAAAAATGAGGAAATCAGAATTAAAATTAAAATCCAGGTAGCAAGCAAATCGAAGCGTACCATTTGCCGTAATTTCCTTGTGAGATAAATTACCAAAAAATAAATTATTTTTATGTAATTCTTACCACAAAGCGCTCCAGTGATTCCAGGTTCTGAATTGCATTCCACAATTTCGTTCTTGTTCTCCATTTTTAGGATTTTTATTTCCAGGCGCACGTCGTCAAATGTGTATTTTCCTTGTCTAATTTGTTTGATGACAGTTCTGTTAATTGACTGGCATTGTAAGTAACTGAAGTCACAGTCAACGATGAAAAGTGCATTTGAAGGTTTGTAAAGCAGATTAAAAAATAAGTTAAGATTGTCTTCGTAGGAACCTTGATCAGTTTCTTTGAATTCAGATTTTGTAAAAAGAACGTAAGTTGGTTTATTGCGATTTTGATAAATTGTTGAAACAGAATTGGAACCTGATCCAAAATATTGAATTTCCGGATACTCCTCGTTTAATTGAATGCAAAAGTCAACTTTTATAAGCACTTGGTCATGAAGATCTAAAAAAGCCCTCACAGTTTTGGGATTGGGAACTTGATTTTCGTAATTTCCTAAAACTTGAGCGAGAGCAGAATTGTTGGAGTCACCTGATTTGACGTCCAAAAATACTTTTTTAAACATGATTTCAAAATCCTGTTCTGCCGCTTGAAAGTTTGCCTGTAGTTTTTCCAATTCTCTGATTACTTCGTTTGGAACATGGTGAGAGTTTTCTTCTAGTTTATTTACGGCTTTACTTGTTGACCTAATTTCGTCAATGCCGTTTAAATACTCCCGCAAAGTCCTTTTATCCAGTTCATGTGCTCTGGGTTCCAATTTCATGGTAACATTTAAATACTTTTTAAGGACTGAAATTGGGGTCAGTGTGAATTTAAGTGGGACTCCGAGCCCAGAATTTGTAAGCATGACAGACTCTTGTACCTGATTAATTTGGTTTTGGATTTCGCTTAAACTTGTTGGAGCTGGAAATGCAATTTGAGGAGAACCGTCACTTGTCAACTGCATTTCGAAACTTACAGTTTTGTTACTGATATTTATTGAGGACCTTTTAAGTTTTGCCATCTCTTTTCCCATCAGTGTGACTCTTCGGGCTCGGCTTTGGTTTCTTCGTGGAGTGTCGGTAAATGTTACAGCGTTGCTGCCGCTTCAGTGTATGCCTGTTACTATGTGAGTCGCGTCCTTAAACAGTTGGAAATCAGTGTGGTAATAGTTTTTTAGTTCGCCTTGAAGAATTGAAAATGTTTGTTTGGCAGTTTGAAACGTGTGAAGAAAAACCCCAGTAACGCCTGTTAAACTTGTCATGTCTTCGCTCATCAAACTTGCAGCCCCCTGTGGGTGCACAATTCGCATTTGAATGCTCGCAGCAGTGTCTAGGTCAACGCCAAATATTTTAAATTTATCAGATTCCGTTTTAATTATTTGGGACTTCTTTGTCGTGCGTGGGGTGTTCGTTGTGGTAATCAGATGGCTGGGCAAATTGGACTGAAAGATGCTTGTGTCACTAAACGAGTTGGTGCGCGCGTCGTACACGCATCCTAAGCTGGAAATTCTTCCGAGAGCGGAAAGGTGCAAGTTTCTTTCTTCCAATGCAACAGAGCTCACAGCTTGCGTATAAATTGACAGAAAAATTAAAATCTTTGAAACCACTGCGGAAGACTCTATTCTGCTTGATTTGCACACTTTAAAGATTTTTAAAATTCTCGCCATCGTAACAGACTAGCAGTAATGTTTTTGAACACGATGAGGAGCAGTTAAAGAAAAGAAGCTGAAAACAAATTAGCAAAACAATTATCTAAAAATGTTATTGAATTTCCCGCCAAATTTTTTAATTCAAATTTGAACATATTACTAAATGGAATTACACATAAGCGATACACCCTTCAAACTGAAATGAATAAGCGAATCTATTTAACTTAACATGGAAACCTACGTTGCTTGAACACATTGATTTACATGAATGCTATCATACCGTCTTCTCCTGTGATTTGTAACTACTGCTAGTGTAGTCGTTTGATTGCAAAATCGCTTATCTCCATTTTATTTGAATATGAATTTTCGAAATTTTCTCGAACTAAAAAGTCGAGAAAATTCAGTTATAATAACAGCGAAAAATTTTAGTGAGGACAGGGACCCTTCCATACTTTCGTAAAAACGAAAAAATTATAAAATCCAGTAAATGTAGAATATAATAATGTTTGCTACTAATTACCATCTTTTTGCAACAGAACATAACGAAAAAGCTTAACCTTCGAACGGGTCGTCCATAAATGATGTCATAGAAACTTTCAAATTTTAAGACAGCATATATGGAATACTATATGGATAATTTATATAGGATAATATAATTAAATATGGAAACTGCAGTTGGTTCTAACTGCATGATTTAAAAAATTTAAATCTACTAAACACATCATGTTAGTTACAAACTGTTTTAACTACATGATTTCAAACTCAAGTTTTTCTAGCTACATACTTTTAAATTTCAAACAAATCTAACTACATGATTTTAAAATATACAAACGTTGTTACTACATTGTTAAAAATTGCAAACTAATCTAACTACATAATTTTAGAAAGTGCAAAATACTCTAACTACTTGATTGCAAAACAGAATTTGCTCTAACTACATGGTTTAAGAAAGATAAAAATGTACTAACTTTATAGTTTCGAGTAGCAAAATGTTCTACGATTCTAAAAAGTACAAAATGTTTTATTCGCATGTTTTAAAATTTTTTAAATGTTCTCATTACAAAATATTACAATTGCAAAGTGCTCTAAATACAACGTTTGAGAAGTGCAACAGCTATTAAAGCACGTAATGAAAACATTTTGCACTGTTCAACATTATGTGTTTATATTAGTGTACAACTGTACAAGTGAGAACCATATAGTTAGACCATTTTGATCTTTTTAAAATCGTGTAGTTAGATAAGTTTGCAACTCAAAGCCATGTAGTTAGATTAGTTTGCAACATAATACCCTGTAGTTAGAACAGTTTGCGCTTAAAGTGATGTTGTTAAAACAATTTTCAGTTTTAAAATCTATAAAATTAGAACGTTTTGCGTTTTAGAATATGATGCAATTAGAGCAGGTTGCAATTTTTATAAACATGCAATTATGATTTGGATGGCTAAAATGCTTATTTAAATCGAAAGTGAAAGGAAGTGGATTTGCTTCCATCGAAAAGTGGAAGGAAGTAGATTTCAGCCTATATCAGCGATATATAATTATAGTTATGCCGTCATAAAATTGGAAAGTTTCTATGACATCATTTATAGACGACGTTATTAAATGTTAAGCTTTTTCGTTATGTTCCGTTTCAAAAGGATGGTAATTATTAGCAAACATTATTAAACACTACATTTATTGTATTTTATAATTTTTTCGTTTTTACGAAAGTATAGAAGGGGGGACTCTGTCCTCACTAAAATTTTCCACTGTTATTCCGACTGAATTTTCTTGACTTTTTATTTCGAGAAAATTTCGAAAATTCAAATTCGAATAAAATGGAGATAAGCAATTTTTCAACTGAACGACTATACTAGCAGTGGTTACTAGTCAAAGTAGAAGACGTTTTAATAGAATTCATTTAAATCCATTTGTTCAAGCAAGGTAGGTTCCCATGTTAGTGTGACAGCTCACATCTTAATTAATATTTTATCGTAATTAAAAATGTAACTAATTGTTTGTCAAAATTGACTGATTTTAAAGCATAATATTATAATATCTTAAAGCCCTTACAAAAATAGGAAAACAGTTATTTTGTTTCAGGCTTCCGACGCATACAAACAATTTTAGGCGGAATTTGTAAAAAAGTAAACGGAAAAGTAACGGTTTTTTTAAATTAAAAGGCAAACGTTTGTCGATAAACGATTTTCTTTTGTGCTATTTGAAATCAACTTGTGATTATCTTCTTAATGGTTTATCGTACGTTAAAATTAAACAAGTATTTTAAAAATTTAAAAATTCCTGTAAATTTTGTAGTTAGGTATGAATAAATTAATGCGTAGAATTTAATTATAATTACGTACTTGTACAGTCCAGAATCTGTTAACACGTACCATTTAAATTTTATCACACCATCAAGTTAACAGTTCTAATTTAAATCACCTAATAACATACAGCACTCCAAGGCTGACTCAGCAAAATGCGAAAAAGATAAATCTATGTAGAAATTGGCAAAATTCTAAAGTTGTGGATTCCCTATAAACTAATTGCAATATGTAGAGCACTGCACATGATTTAGTTTATTTTTAAGACTATCATTAGAAACTGTAACTTTTGGCACACATACGACAACTTCGTATGTAAGGGACAGTCCATAAATGGTGCCACTGAAATAACTTTTATTATAGGACCCACCTATCCCATGTCCTCCTTTTAACAATAACTAAACGACTACATACATTCCTCATGTAATATCATGATTACCTGACCAGACCCACTCACACTAACTATGACATCATTTATTGAAGAACCAATTAAATATGGTTGAGTAATAAATATAGTTGTAGCTCCAAAACCAGCTAATTGAGTGTTTGTATCAAATGCAAAAAGGGACATTTACCATATTAAGTAAATAGCTGGTGACAAAATATATGTAATTTAGACATGATTCCTTACAATTTTATTTCAGCTTAAGGATGGAAAATAAAAATAAAGCCTGAATCCAAGTTTATGATATACAAGTAATGAAACTTGATACAATTTAAAAATAGTTAAATGCGATATTTTGGCAAAAAATTTTATTTCAACGCGATGCTCTTGATACAAAATGTAATTATTGCTTACCTTTTTAGCAGCGAAATTTTTCTAACCTCTCGCCAACAGCAAACAATACAAAAAGTAGAATTTAGGATATTGCAGATACACTTCTGGACTGTACTCCACAAACGAATTACATACAAAATAAATAGTTACATTGAAAAATTTATTGGACAATTATGTGATTTCGATTTGCATTAATAAACGCTAGGGCAAGCCAAACAAATAGAAAAATAAAAAATAATTATAACATTATTAATTAAATTAGACTCACAGTTGAAAAAATAAAATATAATTGTGTAGTTATTATAAAATACAAATTCTAAAAAAAACACTGAACCTTAAACACACTACTAGAGCATTAATTCTGCTTTCTGTGGTTTTAAGTATAAATTTCTCAGTTGTTCAGTTAATAAATACAGTTATTATTTCTACTGCAGTAGTTTTACAGCTCAAGGCAAAAACGTTAGGGCTAAGCCCTTACCTATTCAACGTAATCAAAAACGTTGGAATAAATGCGAAATTAAATTTTTTGAATACTGGAATTAAATATTTAAATGTTGGTCGAGTATTTTCTTGACAAGTTTTTGTGATCAAGTGATGAAATGGTAGGCTGATCTTGAAGTCTTTAAAGGTGAATGTGACTCACAGCAAAGACCTCCTCGCATCAGATGAGATAATTATGTACTTGAACTTATTTTAGTAGCCGCTATTCTTAAGCATGTCTGTTTTGATGATATAATCCTAATGTAGTTAATCTTGTGGTCTGTCTACATGTCATTTGCAATTTATTTATTGACTACAATCTTTAATTTTATTCATTCTGCTTTGTGACCTACTACCCTCGTATTATCAGTGTTTTATTAATAGTATTTTGCATGACGCAACTAACTTCAACTTCGTGTGCAAAATTACACCCCAAATGACAAATACGTGCGTGAATAAAGTTATAAGATTTTTGTTCAGTAATTTAATTACCGACGCAACATATGTGGCGTCGTATAAAAGCTGCTTAGCAAGTCTTAGACATAATTATATATTTGCATGGTTATTAAATTTCAAATTATCCTATCTAGATGTTTTCAGAAAGTACAAAAAACTCTGCCGTTGTAGTTTCTAAAGTACAAAATAATGTTTTTAATTGTTTTTTGTGATAAAAAATTATTTTATTTAATATTTTGAAATTGTAAGTAATTATACTCAATTGTTCTTCAAATGCCTATTACCCAATTTGAAGGATTTATAGTGCAATATGTGCACACACTATTTTTACCAATTGCAAAGTATTCTATTTACGTGGGTTTAAAAAGCAAGAAATATTCGAATGATTTTATCCTAATTAGCTTCGTGAAATTTTCACGTGAAATTAAATTGTGTTACCAATTTGTAATTTCAGGCACTTATGGAAAAAGGTAATTGGGATTCTGCAGACTACATGCAATATTAGCATTCAAAAAAGGATTTAGACTTATTTCAATACTAATAATGACGAGTATGCATTACTGACCCTTCAAATTGAGCACAATCGTAATTAGTTTGAGGTTAGGATTGATGTTGAAGAAACAAAATTTGTTCATGGGGATCATTATCGTTTGGCTCATTTGTACGACCAGGGCCATACATTAAAATTACGTAAGAATGAATAAAACGTCTAAATAGTTATCTATTGGACGGAATCATGTTGTCCACGTGTTGATTATTTAAGTTTTTCAGATTAGAATAGATGCTGCATGTGTTTCCTTAATTGAATATTTTCCAGACTGAACTAGTCTTTAAGTTACATAAATAAAAATAAATAATCGAATGTATGCTTAGCTCAGTAGTGTGATGCTTATATGTCAGTAAATTAAAAATTACATGAAAATTGAAAATTCGTACTATTCGTTTGTGAATAATTACGTTAATCTGTGTCATAATCCACTTTGTAAATTTAGTACTAACATAACATGACATATATATCAGTAATGCATATATTTTTACTTTTTACACTAAAGCTGGTATGCAAAGGTTGAGATTATTTGCTCATAGGTTGATTATTTTCTTTTTTTTTTCTACGACAAGTTAATATAATCATCTCCATTCTGCACAAAAAGTAATTCTGATTATCTCAATCTTTAATACAAACGGACTGATAGAGGTGAGATATGTTAATGAGAAGATAAAAATTTTACTATTCAAAACTGAGTACGTTTTGGATCTTGCATAAATGACTTTATGAAATTATCTCCATTTCTGGGCCACGTGACCATACTGCAGTCAGATTAAATAACTCTTGCGTAAATAAATATAAACGACATGCGCTACCACCAATATCTAAAAAGGCTGCTTCAGACCTCTAATTACGTCATTTATAGAAGACCTTTAATGTTTTATACTTGCAATATTGATTCATTAAGAAATAAATTCATGCATTTAGGTAAAGTGCAATAATTTTAGCACACACGCAGTGAGTAACTATTGTTACCTCTTAGGATACGCTAAATTTTAATTACATATATATTTACACATATTTATTTGCACTTGTGCTTTTGCCACGCTGTCTATGCAAAGAGCAATCGAAATAAGGCTTAAGCCTTTTTAACAACCAGTAACCAGTGAAAGTCTAGGAAGGCTACGTGAAGCCATTTCTGTTGTGTTTCTTTAATTTTAGTGGGTTTTCAAAGATATGATTTCCATTGCTAGGTACTGTAAATCCTCTAAGAGAACTACCTGCGTTGCAATAAAACCCGTAGGTATTACATTATGTTGTATTCACGACATGCAATGTTAAAGCATATTATCTACACGCGTTCACTATGAACTTGCGTTGTATTAGAGGATATACAGTGCTTTCTGTTGTATACTTTTAATATTTGTGCTAATAAAATTTAGTTTTCATTGCAATGTAATTCAAATGTCCTCGCTACCTAAATAACCTGTGCGAACCGAGCAGTGACGTTATTTAAGGACATTGTTATGATCATCCATAAATCAAGTCAAGAATCGTTGCTTAACATAAAGGAGACGGCAATGGGATAAATAACGGCCACAGTTTTACCGCGGTACAAAACACTGTTGCAGAAACACGGCGGACCGAAATGACGGCAATCTAAATTACCTTTTGGTTTAGCTGAAACACTCGTTCTTTTTGAGCGTGTTTCAAATCACCGTAAGCCGTTTCGTTCCGTTTAAACGGTTAAATCAAGTATAATTCTTTGCTTTGTTGTTGAATTATACGCAATCATGTCAAAACGCCTTGAACAATATTCAGTACACTTGAATTTTTAAAGAACTTTCCAACCTAATTTTTGTATTGCTTTAGCAATTGAACGATGAACTGCATGATGTCAGTTATTACAAATCATCTTTCAACAGTGCACCCTGTTTCCCCTCACTCCTATACCGCTCACGAGTACAAATTTCAAATACAAATCAACATCGGCGAAACATTATGATATATTATTTTTCTAACACTACATGTTCATAAATTCATATAGTATCAAATTTCGATCGTAAAAAAAACGAGCCTGTCTTTATAATGGCATATTATGGACTACATAAAAAAATAAATTTCGACAAAAAATGACATACATCTTTTCATGTGAATATGTGCCATTTTCTCGTTCAGCCTATGCTAAAATTGAAAATTTAAAACTTTTTTGGCGCTAAAATTATGCACATATTTTCAAAAACTTTTGTCTTTGTTATTTTCAGATCATGTAAAAAATACAGGAAAAAAATATATTATGATGTTTCGCCAATGTTGATTTGTATTTGAAATTTGTACTCGTGAGCAGTATAGGAGTGAGGGGAAACAGAGTGCAGAGGCACTTCCCAAGGATATTTCCTGTCGTTTCAATCTTCTTACACCTATTTCGACAGTGCAGGGATCCTTGGTCAGGTCGAGGGATCGCAATAATCAGTAATACATTGCTAACTATTTTTACAGTAGTAATCTATTCTTGTAAGGAAAATCCATTTTTTAGCATGTGGACATTCTCAGAACAAAATTACTCCTTGCCTTTTTTGGGGCAACTTACACCAAGTATAGTATTCTAGACTTTCTAAATCAACTTGTTTAAATTTACTGTTTTTCCGCTTGCATTCAGTCATATATTGCCTTACATTAAACGATACCAAGCATGGGAATCCAAGCAATAAGATATTTTAACCTCTAACTCTTTCACTTTGTAAATTAAAACGTGACCTGAAGATGACTGGGTTTCAAGCGCAATAAAAAAACAGACCAATTTGTATGTGTTTAAATCTCTTAACAAAACTTGTTGGTCTTTATATACTAAGCAGTTAAATAATTTTTAAAAAGATGAAAATCGAACATTTTGAATGTTTTTGAAACTTGCTTGGGGACAGCCAACGCTATGTGGCTATTTAAGAAGACAAAAATACGAATCAGTTAATGCATGCTTGAGTTAAAATGATGAATAATTCGATGATTGGATGAAATCTGGGTTCCCAGACAATTGATGCGATTATTTAAATTGCTAGTGATACAACAAATAAAATGACCAAAGTTAGACCAACAACGATGACAAATATTTGACTGGTCTATAGAAAAGCCAGGGTAAACAATAAAATTTTCCTAACATAATAAGACAGCAAAATAATTATATTACAGTAAATACTTTAAACTTTTTGAAGTTTAAATAAGAAAATGTTAAAGGTTGAATTTTAAAAATGTTAGGACAACAATAAATTCGAACCTTTCTGGACCAATTCTTAATTACAAGTAACTTTTAAAAGTTCGTAGTTCCATCGAAGTCGAAGGAACTAGGACGCGATGATACTAATTGCGGTGGTAGACACCAAGAACTCCGTTACACAAAAATTTGTACATTTTAAATCTAGTTAAATATTGAACCAAACGGATAGTTAAACTATAATAAGATAAGTTACACAAAGGGAACTCTTGATCAAAATTACCAACTAACTAATCACACAATGTTGAATAATTGAGCACAAAGTCGACAAATTACAATTATAATAATAGGACCAAAAACTTACAGCAGTGTAAACTGCGTACAACTACTAAAGTAACACACTAGCCTTTAAGACATAAAAAACACACTGACTGTGAGTGAAAAAGTCTGCTTCTAAAAAACTACTAAATATTAGTCAGTTTTGATCGAAACACAATACACGAGCTACATACTTAGCACAATATGTAAAATGACGAGCACTGCACTGTATTCTCGATAAATCCTGAGTTCATTTTGTACTTCCATGCAAGTTAATTTGAATAAAGCGGTAAGAGTGTTATAACAATGGCGGAGTCAAAAATACCTAAGAACCTAGCATACCTTAAACTCAGCAACATTTTCCGGCGTTAGTTTTGGAACAAAAGTAATAACTTGAAATGATTAGGATGCACTTGGAAGAAATCCTTAATCAATCCTGCACCCTAAACCTAACATAACCTGCTAAAATCAATATTGCATTATCAGATGATATTTTGATTTGAAATAAAATTTGGGTTTTGTTATCAGGAAAACAATTACTGTCAGACGTTAATTTGGATTTTATTATCAGGCAATGATTATATTATGACTAGAATTTTGACGTTATTAGTAGAGTAGGAAATAATATTATTTAAAATAAAAGTTTATGGATTTTAGTAATAGGAAAGTGCTACAATCAGACTTTAATTTATTTAGAATAAATTATTAATAAATAATGCGCAGAATCCATATTTAAGAGGGTCTTAAGTCCTTTTTTTGAAGTTACATTGCAAGTTTTTTATTTACACTTGAAATATTAAATCCAAATTCGCTGTAGGACAGCGGTACTTTAACAGTACTGAATCATAAATTACACTATAACACCTTGAATGGGATGTCAAATTGCAGGCAATTTAAATTTTTACTATTTAAATCCCTTGCCTAAGCCACGTTACTGATTTAAAACAATTATTCTATCTACATAATATTAAAATCTAAATCACAAAATCTGGACTCCAGTGTCCAGTGTCCGGCGTCCGGTATCGTGTTTAGTTACCTCACTTTTTTAAACCCTAAACCCAGGAGATGTATAAGGAGGTAGTATATAACAAAAACAAGCTACATATGTGAACTGATTGCTCAACTTAAGCAAATACGTTAGCTAACAACAAGACGAATGCTGTATCTTATCGCAGGAAGTTAAAATATTAAGGGGGCTAAATATATTACAAGGGCTAAAGCTCTTGTTTCATGGCAGCCTTAACAGCAAAATTAGGCATTTTGAATTTGCCGCCAAATTTTAGTTTTAATTTACAGGTTTTCAATTAATAAAAGCAATTAGGTCGCACAATGTGTTGATAGTTATCTCATTAATTTGTGTAATGCAACCAAAAATTCACAATTCCAATTTTTGAATTTCCCGCTAAAACTTTAAATATCGTGTTAAATAAAGTTTTTGACCGGTAACTCAGTAAACTTACACAAAAATGAATGATATACCATTCAAACGGTTACAATTAGGCAAATTTAAATAGCTTAGTGTGCACGCACGATAGTTATTAGTTTTTAAATGGCTTGGAAAAAACATAATTGAAAGTTTAAAAAATTTAACTGATTTTGTCAAGTGAAATATCGTTTAAAAGCTCGTTAAAAATAAGCAGACACTATTTTTTTTTGTTTTGAGTTTGTGGCCCATACAACACGTTTTAGGTGAAATTGAAAAATTAAAAGACCGTTGTCATGGTAACTGTTAGTAGAAATAGAGGCGCATTATGTTATTTAAATTTTACTAGTGATTACCTTTCGAATGATATATGGCACGATGAAATTGGTCCAGTATTGCAAAATTTTCAAAATTCCAATAAATTATGTAGATAGGTAGTAAATAACGACAAAAAGTTAAAAATTTAATTTTCTACTCATTATTTTAATGACAGGCGATATTTTGTGGTATTAAGCACACCAGGAGCTAACGAACTGTGGCCTTAAAACACCAGAAACTTTGCTATAAGTATATTAAAAATTCAAAACTGCTGTTACATTCCGTCTGCAGGACGGGCTGGGTTACTGGTTGACTATAACAATTCAACCAATTATCACAAATGAGTAAGTGTTGGACTACAAAAATCAGCGTAAAAAATGGAGTACAACTACATATACAAATAATTTATTGTACAATATAATTAATGTGTTTTCCCAGCAAGATATTTGTGATGAGTTTGTGGAACAGTTGTTAGCGCTAGCGTGTCTCAATCGTAACTCCTTAAAAATGAGTATAGAAGATTTGAGTTTAATGAGTTAATTTTTTATAATTAGGTCTATTTCTGTTCCTCTAAAGTATTATTACAGTATTTGATTATGTTATTCAGAAAAGTGCATACGACTGGATTGGTAATATTGGTACATGCTAGCATAAGGTACTGGACAACAACATCAATGTTTTATGTTGCGTCTCCTGGTCACCCACATATTTCCTCCGCAGCTATTATCACTACTGAAACCAAAGAGTATCGTTCGTTCAAAGCATTCAAAGATTTCTTTTCTTTTCATAACATATGTCTCAATTTCAATGAATGGCTTTTGTCTTTCTGTTCATGCATTTCATACAACGAAAAAGAAACGTGCAAACATATATACGGTTTGGCTGTCCACAACAAACCTCGTTCGTTTCCGAATAAGGAAATTGACATTCCTGTTTATTGGAGGTACGCTGCCTTCTACTTTTCAAATCACTGAACCATGATTGCTTAAGCAATAACATACTCTGTAAAAATATGTACACATATTACTAGATTCATTTCTCGTTGCTCATAAAATTTCATTGCTGATTCGCATGTATCTACGAATTATAAAATCATTGCCATTTAAAATAATATTCTGGGAAGTAAATGTCATTGAAAATTAAAATAATTTTCTTGGGTCACTGAAGGCCATCATTAAAAAATAAAATAAATAATCCTACCGCATGTGAATAAAACATTTAACACAACTGCTTGTTTTAAATTTCCTTGAATATGATTCGGAGTATTTCAATACTACATTAAAGATGCGTACGTTCTTAGGTTTTGCCTAATAACCTTGGCAGTATCTTCCATTGTATGTAGTTTCACTATGACGTATGCGGTTAAAAAAAAATGTATTTATATTGAATCAAGATAATTGATAATGGACAAGCACAGTTTTGGAATTAAAGAATCAAAGTAAACCATTTCAAATTTTATTTTTTAACAATATCCATTTGTGTTTCATGAATTAACTAAAATGATAAAGTTTTTAAAATTAAAATTAAATCAGTAAATTATTATAGATAAAACTGATTTTTATGCTTTAAAATGCAGTTACAACATTAACAGGTAAAGAATAAACTTGTATTTTAAATTTTAAATGCAAATGCTTGGATTAAATAAAAAAAAATCTAAAATTGGAATTCAATGAAGATTTTAAAGCCACTACTATGTACTACTACATCCCTAAGAAAGCTTTTGTTTTCCATTTGAAAGGAGACAAAGTGACACTAAGAATTTAAACAAAATCGTAAAATTTTTATGCTACATTTTCTTCAGATTTAATTTCAGAAAACTCTGTATGTGTTTTTAGGTGCAATTGTGGCCATCAGCAGACAAGGAGCGGCCATCGGAACAGGCACAGATGGTGGACAGCGATGCATTTCCAATTCCTGGGGTGGGCAAGCAGAGGTCTGAACATTGCAGAGTCCGTTTGGCACATGCGTTAGGAACAGCAGGCTGCTTGGAAAAGTGGTAAACTTTAACTTCTCTTAAAGCGTCGGTCTAAAATAAATAATGATACACGGAAGCATAAATTACAAAAAAGAGAAATTAAAGTTTTTGAATTTCACGAATGTCGGGTCATTTATAAATTCAGCCATAGCCTCACTGCATTTGATTTTAACTTACACCAGAAATCAACTCCGTCAGCTCTGTTCCATCGCATTTGTTGGCTCTATACATTTTATTCGTTGAACTATCCTGCCAGTACATGTAGTCCTCGAAGATTGCAATTGACATGAAGTTACTGCTACTGAAAGTAGGTGCAGCTGCTCGTTACACTAATTTTTGATCCGATCCGTCAGTGTTCATTGAATGTATTGAGCAGGGATGAGGCAAGTGCGTTGTCCAGTGGAGTCGATGTTCAGTGCAGTCTATTGCCAGCCCCCATGGGTAGTCAGTTGTAGTGGCAATAGTTTGTCTTTGACTTCCATCCATCCCAGCGCGTTCGATTTTCTGTAACCAATGATCCACCCAGTACATCCACCTGTTTCCGCATTTAATTAGGTTGCATTTTAAATGGTCACGTGTTCAAGAACAGTTTCAAATAATGATCTACTTTTAATCTTCTAGTAAAGTAGTAATTATTATACCCAGTTGATGGATTCACAACAATGCTAGATGGATACCGAAGTCCGTCGTTAACAAGAACTTTCTTCATGCTGCCGTCTAAGTTTGCAATGGATATTTTGTGTTTGCTGACATCTGTGTAATACAGACGGTGGTAAATCCAGTCAATTGCTATTGAAGCAATGCCAGCGCCAGTGTCAGTGAAGACCAGTGTTTTTGAAGCCCTTGCGGAGATTGGTGCGCTGTTTATTGTGTCCACAGGTCCACTCCAGAACATCGTTTTAGTTGGGTAGTGAAAGTCTAAGGCATCTCCAAGAGATGTGTCGGAAAGTATCCGGGTTGTCTGGAAGATAAACAACACAAATTTAAGGGCATGTTGAAAAGCAGAAAATTGGTAATGATAATTGGCAACTCTATCAACAAGCCAAATAATTTAAATAATTTAGTTTCTACGTGTGCTACAGGCTAAAATCAAAATAAGCTGTCATAAAAACAAAATCAAAAACATGCGTAAAATGTTAATTAAGAGGTTTTGAAAAACGTAAAATGTTGTATTTTCATGTTTTAGAAAACGTGCAAAATGTTCTAATTGCATGTTTTTGAAAAGTGTAAACTGTACTAATTTCATGTTTTTGAAAAGTGTGAAATGTAAATACGTATTTTTAAAAAGTGCTATAAGTTCTATTTATATGCTCTCTGGACATATTAGAATATTTTCGTGGATAATTAATATTTTTTTTGAATTAAAAATGGATATGGGTTATTTTAGTTCCTCACAGACGACGTGTTACTTGCATTATGTTGACTTATGGAAAGTTGCTGAATGCTATTACAATCTCTGAAAATGAGAGTAGCATTGTCACTGTGAGAAGATTGACATTTTGCTGGATCTCGGGCATCTTTAACGTAGCCGATTCTGCATTTACACGAAGAAGGTTTTGCCACAGCAGAATTGCACGTTCCCGGAAGCGCACATTCAATATCTGAATAAGAAATAGTTTTCCAAAAATCAAAATTATTGTAACATGGGAATCATGCTTGACCAAAGTTACAGTAAAACCTTGGTATAACGGTTTCGAGTTTTTCGTTAATTAATTAACCCCCGTGTAATTGCTACAGGTGGCAAATTTTAAAGCATAATTTCTTTAACATAAAAAGTGCAAGGATAAGATGCTAATTAGAAATGCTAATGCAACGAACCTTCCCAACGTTTCCCTATGAATACAGCGGCACACTCACAACTAATTTCTTGCCCAAAATTGGAATCTTTAAACTGATCTACTAAATCAGTTAAAATTGTATTTTTCCCCAAACCTGATCGCACTTGAATTATAGAATTTTTGACTGTGGTAGTCAAGTTACTTTTAAAATTTCTAAACTAAGACTAAAGATCGAATAATTTAGTGGATGTTTCTTGAGGGAGGCAATTTGGGTTGGTTTTAATTCAATCGTTTAGTTGGTCAAGTTGGACCTCAGCAGAATTGAGATTTTGAAAAACTTCAATAATTTCACTAAGCGTAAATTCGTTGAGTTTGTTGACTGCAGTGCTTTGCTAAATGACACCTAAATACTCTCTAATTTGGTTGATGGGGTGAGACTGTAGCTGAGGGAGGCTATTTTGCCCCCCGTTCAGGTTGCAGACGAGCCTTGGGACTTGGCTTAGAATTTCCTTCACCTGCTGAGCCGTTGTTGGTATTTCCTGAGAAACTAAGACGTCGCTTGTTACAGTCATGTAGCAATCAGACGAAAGTTCGTCTGAGACAGTCAGCTGACCTCTGAGAATGCGCAGTTCTGCCTTAAGCAAATTTCTTGACGTTCTTGTGTCATTTTGTGAAATAGATTCGGGTTTTATTTAAACTTGAACTGCCACTTGGCTTCCCCAGGAAATTTGAGTCACTACGTGGGTCGCATCTTTGTGCCCCATGATCGCTTTGTTATAGGTGCCCTTCAGTCCTTCTTCAAAGGAGTGGAGGTGCTAAATCGCAGTTTTAAACTCGTAAAATAAGGTTCCCGTTGTTTGTGATGCGGATGGCGTCTTCCCTTGAAAAACAATTAGCGCCCCCTTCGGCTTGGTAATACCCGATAAAATAATAACTCCAGTATTTTTGTCTATGCTAAAAAGAATAAATTGATCAATAAACGAATCTGTGATTTCAGTGAAGGTCCTTTTTGTTGGATTTTGAATTGCAGTGATGAATTCGAATGGTATGGCTGGACTTAACACGCCCACAAGGATTAAAGTATCTGTCTTCTCGTCGTACAGGTCATTAAAACTTGCCGTAGGTTTTAGCGCTGGGATTAGAACCCAGCGCTCCTGGGTGGCATTGCAAACCGAAAAGAAGAACGAAATTAGAGTGAAAATCAATGCAGCCAGAACTTTTGTCCAGCACTCAAGGTCACGGTTCTTCGTTGGCATTGGTTTCTGTATTTTTGCGAAAGCCATGATGGCGCGAGATTTTGTAAAATTTGAAAATTCAAAAAAACAAAAATATTATTTTATTTAGCAGTGAGATCTAGAATTAAAGAATTACGTAGCTTTGAGCTCACACAATTTTAGCTTAGGGTTTGAAGGACAATAATTATTTTTTACAAATTAGATTATGTAAGTATAGCAAAACACTATACTTAAAAAATCACAAAGTAAAATGTAGAAAAAGTACTACATCTGTCAGCAGTGCTCAATCAGAAATAATTCGCAAATTCGCAGTTTGAAGTTTAGATGTAACGTCCAATGTCAGAGTGACACGTAGCGCAGATCAATGCCAAACAGGCAGATTACAAAAATTTATTATTCATTAACTGGACTTTGCAATTGAGAGCGTGACACAGATAAGATGATGTGGTACATTTTATCGTTATTTTTAACATGCAAACAAATACAATTTAAATATACATATTATGAAGGAAGTTATTTTTGTAGATATTAAAATAGACTTCTCAATCACTAACAAAAATATGTGTAATGTCAAATGTGGTTTTATGGAATCACACTTGTAGAACGTGCGTCATATACGTAATATATTTCGTTATATTGTCAAATATAGTTTAGATAAAACAGAAGCGTAGTTTAATTTAAATAATAATGATAAGACGACTATAGTACACGACACATATCATTTCTGAGTATTTATGTTTTAGTTGCGGTTGACCGACGTGGCCTGGATTCAGTTTCTGATCTCGCCTCAAGGCGCAGATGGTCAATGTCGACGTCGACGTAGATGTCAGACTTTTGCCAGCAGCTTATGTATTGCGCAACCAGGACGTTGCTCTTATCTTAATAAAAGTCGATCAAGACAGTAAGTGGAATGTCGCGGCAATTCCTTGAGAGTGAATCAATTGTTGTGGGTGTAGTATGTGCAAATAAAGTTGGTACTATTTCTTAATGATTCTCGTTTTTTACATTAAATAAAACACATATTTTTCCAAATAATAAACACATTAGGTCACCTGGTATGGAGGAAGTTTTGCTTGCAACGGTCGCAACATCTGTTTCATCGTCATATTAAGTAATCTATTTGTTAATCCAGTCAATGCATTTGGAGACTTGCATGTAAATCCCTGGGTATTCGGCCCTCGCACATCCAATTCCACTTGAGACCACTCCGATCAACATAGAGGATCCGTTGCTGAGCTGTACGCTGAGTGGTCCACCAGAGTCACCGTTACATGCATCTGCTCCACCCTTGGCCATGTCACCCGCGCACATCATATAAATGGAAACAAAGACTTGCTTCCTCTCATATGCTTTGACACACGTTGCCCAGTCCACTATGGGCACTCTTACCTTCTGCAGAATCAGCGGATTTCCGCCACTTTCACCCTCTGTAAGTTTGCCCCAACCTGTTACAGTCGCATCACCCCTAGCTTCGTAGTCTCCGTCTGGCAACAGAATCGGCTGGATAAATTTTGAGAGTTCAAGTGGAAAATTAAGTGTGAGGATTGCAATATCATTTATCCCAATTATAGGTTTGTAATCTTCATGAATGTAAACGTCCTTTATTTCGCGTGTTTGTTCCATTCCTTCCTCAGTTTCCCGGTTGTGATCCCCTGCAACGATCCTCCAGGATTCGTACTCATCCACATTGTATGGAAAGACGTCGTCATAGAAGCAGTGCGCTGCGGTAAGGATACAATTTTCATTGAGAATTGAACCTCCGCAGTGAACTGCTCCTCCAGTTGAGTTTAGAATAAAAACTTGAAATGGAAATTCACTAGGGGTAGCTGTAACTCCCCCAACAACTTTGTCGTGTATCGTAATTCCAGTAGTAACACAGTCTTCACGGTTTTCCCCAGCTACACAGATATCCCGTGCAGGTTCTTAATAGGGTTGGAACAAGTTAAAAGGAATTATTTTTGACAGCCTAATGCAAGAGAAATTATGAAAATGTGCATATTTTAAAAGGCCGTTCATAAAGAATTAAATTACAATACTACAATTTTTAGACCTTCATTAATTCCCCCCCCCTCTATCTTCCACAAGTCCCCAGCATAATTATTTTGCAAATAGCTATCTTAAACACAGGATGTCATTAATGCATAAGTATAATTACTAGTTGAACCTGCCCATGACGTCATATGTGGACGACTACTATACTAATTACAAAATTTATGACCCACCTTTGCTAGCAAAGACGCCCACGCAGATGATTACAGTTGTTACAAACAGGAGCACAATCATTGCAACCAACACTTTTTGACATCTGGAACGATTTTGAAGATAGCGTTTAATTCTTTGCCCCCAAATCGTTCTGGTTTCCAGTTCTAGGTCAGAGCTTAAGACCCAAAGTGCAACTTCTGCCTCTAGTCTACCTTCAGTCCGTTCACTCGGATTCCAATCTGTAGATGTTTTAGTATTTAATTACATTAGAAAAAAAGCCTATTTTTATTGATAGTGACTTTTTACTCAACTTGAAATAAATTTTTAAATTTCTAATTTCTAACCTTCTAAGGTGAATTCCATTTGTCAGTAATTTTAAAATTACCCTTCTGGAATTATTTGCTGTTGTTTATTTACGTCAAATAACACACATAAAACCAGTCTCTGACTCTAGTATTCAAAACAGTATACCAATAAATAAGTATTGCAGTCGTATAAGGAGCATGTATTATGCGGTGAATGTAAACACGAACATTACAAATTAAATTAAAACATTAAAATAGGGAAACGGCGTTGTAAAAATGTAAGTAAATGTAAGGAAAAATGGATGTTTTTCGGAAAAACACACATTTAGGTGAGTAATGGCTTGGAATAGAAATAACTGAGCTCAGTCGGACCTGTAACTAACTAATTTGCTTTTAAAACTGACGATTTAATTCTTTGAAAGCAAACACAAATTATAAATATTATCATTACTACGTACGAGATAATCGAAAAGGAAATCATTTACGTTATATTTAGTTATGATAATACATGTACTTATATACAGAAATTAATATCAAATTAAATAATAAACACATAATTATGTTTCGATGATGTAATTCAAATAAGGTTTATCTTGTGGTCTGTTCACATGTCACTCGCAATCAATTTATTGACGACAATCTTTAATTTTATTCATTCTGCTCTGTGACATATATTTGCCTTCAATCTAAATAGTTTAAAAAAATAAAGTTATTATACTGACTTGTGCGGATGTGCAGATTTGACTCTCAAGCCCCATAAAAATAAAAATAGGCCCTCGTATTATCAGTTATTTATTACAAGTATTTTGCATTACGCAACCTACTTCAATTTTGTGTGCAAAAGTAAAACCCAAATGACAAATACGTGCGTGAATAAAGTTATATAATTTCTGTTCAGTAATTACCGACGCAACATATTATGTTGCGTCGTATAGAAGCTGCTTAGCAAGTCTTAGACCTAATTATATATTTGCATGGTTATTCAAGTTTAAATTATCTTATCTATGTGTTTTCCTAAAGTACAAAATAATTTTTTTAATTGTTTTCTTTTTAGTGAAAAAATATTTAATTCACTATTTGTAAGTGTAAATAATTATACTTAATTGTTCTTCAAATGCCAAATATATGCATTAGAGGATTTATAGTGCAATATGTGCACACACTTTTTTTACCAAATGCAAAGAAAGTATTCTATTTACGTGGTTTTGAAAAGCAAGAAATATTCGAATTATTTTCTCCTAATTAGCTTCGTGAAATTTTCACGTAAAATTGTGTTACCAATTTGTAATTTCAGGCACTCATGGGAATAAGTAATTGGGAATCTGCAGACTACATGTAATTTTAGCATTCAAAAAAGGATTAGGACTTATTTCAGTACTAACAATTACGAGTATGCAATACTGATCCTTCAAATTAAGCACAATCGTAATGAGTTGGCTGTTGAAGAAATACAATTTGTTTATCGGGATCATTATCGTTTGGCTCATTTGTACGACCAGAGTCATACATTGAAATTACGTAAGAATGAATAGAACGTCCTAATAGTTATCTATTGGACGGAATCATGTTGTCCAGGTGTTGATTATTCATGTTGTGCAGATTAAAATAGATGCTGCTTGTGTTTCCTTTAATGAATATTTTCCGGACTGAACTGGTCTTTGAGTTACATAAATAAAAATAAATAATCGAATGTCTGCTTAGCCTAGTAGTGTGATGCTTAGATGTCAGCTAATTCCAAATTAAATAAAAATTCAAAATTTGTACTATTCGTTTGTGAATAATTACGTTAATCTGTGTCATGATCCACTTTGTAGCTTGAGTACCAACATAACATGACATATAAATCAGTAATACATATATTTATATATTTTTAACTTTTTACACTGCAGCTAGTATGCATAGTTTTAGATAATTTGCTGATAGGTTGATCATTTTTATTTGTTTTTCTACGACAAGTTAATATAATCATCTCGATTCTACACTATAAATAATTCTGATTATCTCAATTTCTAATAAAAACGGACTGATAGAGGTAAGATATGTTAATGATAAGATGCAAATTTTACTATTCAAAACTGAGTACGTTTTGGATCTTCCATCAAAGACTTTATGAAATTATCTCCATTTCTGGGCCACGTGACCCTACTGCAGTCAGCCTATATAACCCTTGCGTAAATAAATATAATCGACATGCGCTACCACCAATATCTGACTTGCGTTGTATTAGAGGATATACAGTGCTTACTGTTGTGTACTTTTAATATTTGTGCTAATAAAATTTGGTTTTCATTAAAATGTAATTCAAATGTCATCACTACCCAAATAACCTGTGCGAACCGAGCAGTGACGAACTTTCCAACCTATTATTTGTATAGCTTTAGCAATTGAACGATGAACTGCATGATGTCAGTTATTGCAAATCATCTTTCTACAGTGCACCCTGTTTCCCATTAACCCTATACCTCTCACGAGTTTACGAGTATTATATGATCTGAAAATAACGCCGACAAAATTTTTTTCCAAATACGTGCATAATTTTGGCGCCAGAAAAGTTTTAAATTTTTAATTTTAGCATAGGCTAAACGAGAAAATGGCACATATTCACATGAAACAATGTATGTCAATTTTTTTTCGAAATTTCGAAATTTATTTTTTTTTATGTAGTCTATAATATGCCATTAAAAAGACAGGTTTTTTTGGTACGAAAGAAATTTGATACAATATGCATTTTCAAAACTTTGATTCAAAAACAAAAAAACTGGAAAGTTCATACAGTGCCCCGATATGCAATACCGACCAGGAAAAGTGGAATTCCTAATAAAATAGTAGACAAAAATATTTCCCTTGAAAACAAAGATTTAAATTGTTTAGTACGTCGTCAGGAAGACATAGTTAGGCTTGTTGCTAAAGATTGAGAGAATGTGTGCTAAATGCAGCTTTGTTATATTTTTAACGCTGTTAAATATCGTAATTATATTGAATTTATCCTACTTTTAAGGCAAACATTTAAAAATTCATATAGTATCAAATTTCGATCGTACAAACAAGAAGGAGGACTCAAGAACGAGTCCTCGAGTCCCCTATCTCTTGTACAACCACATACCACCACGAGACTACCAGGCCCCCCACAATGTTAAATATCATATTTACATGTTTTTGAAATTAAAAGATTGTTTGTTTAATTACTTCAGAAATCTGGGGCACGGAAGAATAATGCAGCTATGGCGCAGACAGCTGCCTGCAAATTGCCGAAAATAAATTTAAATGGAACATTCTGCACTTTTCAAAAGAAAAATGCAAGTGAAAAGTTTTAGTACATTTTAAAAACATTCAGATAGAATATTTACCACTTTTCTCAAAATATGTAAAAAGAACATTTTGAATTTTTAAAATAATTCAAGTGAGAGTTTTAAAAATATTTTGAAAACATTGAAATAAAATATTTACCACTTTACCCAAAACATGTAGATTGAACATTTTAGTTTACCAAAGAAATCCTGTATTACAATAATTTAAATGGTGTTTTACGTAAGAAAAGTAATGACTGTGTAAAAGTTTCTGTAAGTGCATAGTAACAATAAGTTGTAATAACTGGTATTTACTACAAATAATTTCAGACAACAATGCAACGACAGAGCAGGTTAAGTATTTTTGGCATGGACGTGAATTTCTAAGCGAAAACTATAATTTGGTTTGAGACTGATGACGCCAAAATTTACAGTAGGTCACTTGGGGGAGAAGATGCTGAAATTGTTACTATGACAGACGAGCCGCTTTCAGGCAAAGGAATCCTTGCATTTAGGTATGACTGGATATACGAAAACATGTACTGGACAACTGCGAATGAAATATGTGTGACTAATAAAAACGGGATCGATAGGAAAATGCTAATCAACGATGGACTTTCATTGAATATTCTCAATTGTGGTTCATCTATTAAACGGGTAACGTGTGATTCACATTTAATAGTTTTGATTTTTGTACTCGAGCTTGTATGGTTAAGAAATCTCGTCTGTAAAGAACCAAAATAACCTAAATCCAATTTAAAATACAATCAAAATAAAGAGCGTCATATAAAAAAAATAAAAAACCAGCGTCAAATATTGATTACGAGATTTAAAAAAACAATAAATGTTTCATTTTCATATTTTTTGAAAATGTAAAATGACATTTTATGCTTTTAAAAACGTGCAAAATATTTCAATTTTATGTTTTTGGAAAATTGCACAATGTTTTAATCCCGTGTTTTTGTAAAAGTGCAAAATGATCTAATTTCATGTTTTCGAAAAGGTGCAAAATGTTCTAATTCCATGTTATTGAAAATTTTCAAAATGTTCTACTTCCATGTTTTTGAAAAGGTGCAAAATGTTCTAATTCCATTTTATTGAAAATTTTCAAAATGTTCTACTTCCATGTTTTTAAAAAGGTGCAACATGTTCTAATTCCATGTTTTTAAAAAGGTGCAACATGTTCTAATTCCATGTTTTTAGAAAGGTGCAAAATATTCTAATTCCACGTTTTCAAAAAGGTGCAAGATGTTCTAATATCATGTTTTTCAAAAAGGTACAAATGGTTGAATTTAATTTAGTATGTTTAAAAAGTGCAAAATGTTCTTTTTAAATACTTTAAAAATATATTTAAATACTTTTGTAGATATGTAGTTGATATTATTTTTAGCTAGAAATGGACATGGGTCATTTGGGTTCGTCACATACGATGAAATGTCCAGCAAAACAACTGACCTTTTTTTAATTGAATTGTCATCAAGCTGGATGCATTGGGTTGACAGTGACCACCACTGCATTGAACTATCAGAAATGGACGGCTCCAGAAGATAAGTAATTCTCAGCACAGATCTAATTTACCCAGGAGGATTAACAATTGACTTTGACGAGAATCGAATTTACTGGACACATCATAAGCCCAGCTCCATTTCCTCATCAAACTTTGACGGCTCCGACAGGAAATTAGTTTTTACAGAAAATGGACCTGAATTTAGGGGCAGTATGTTCACCTCAATTACAACATTTGAGAACGCAGTCTATTGGATTGATTTTTCAAAGTACAAAATTTACTCACTCAGTAAACAAATGCGATGGTTCCAACCTTGCTGAGGAAAACGATGTGAGTTCACTAATATAACATATTTTTCGTAATTTGTAGTGTAGTCTTGAGGGTAGCTGTCAGAACATTTGTGGAGATACACATGAACCTTGTAAGCCCCCTCAGAATTTCCCGCCTTTCGTAAACGTGTACATTTATCTCCTTTGGAAATATTGAGATTTGGATTTGACGGTTGGCTCTGATAGAGGTACTCGTTACCGCGGAGTTGTCGTGTTTTTTGTGTGTAGTGAGCTATGGCCCAGTCAAGCGGTGCACAGTGGAAGCTCTCGTCTTTGTTTTGTGCTTCTTTTTTTGTAGCGTCAAAAACCTGAATTTTAAACTTGGAAGTGGCTACATGAAAAGTTTCAGAATCTTGATTGGCTAGTTGTGGTCGAGGCCAGATGCTCCCTAAAGGGGAGGGTGATCCCTAGTTTTAAAAAGTGTAAACTTACAAGCGAATTATGACCAATTGCAAGTAATGCATTTAAAATAAGAAATATCGAAAATTGTGTACCTTTTATTCGTATTTCTGTCCAATGGATGTTATAAAATTTTTAACAGAACTAAAAAGGACCAAGAAATTAATTAGCAAAGCAGAATTGGTAAATAATAGATGTCGAACGAAAATCATTGTACAACATGAAATAACGCATTTTTAAAAGAGAATTGACATTTTGTGTAGCGTATCAAAAAGCTATAGTATGCTAAACGTTTTTTTAAATTTTTTATTTAATCCATTTTTCGCTATGATAATGGGTATTAAAAATTGATTATGGTAATTTAGTATTTAAATGACAGTAATAAGAGTTAAAAAATATCTAGGGCCAGCTCAGGCAGCCCCTGCTGCTTGAAATTTCAAAAACACATGTAAATAAATGGAAAATTTTGAAATTTTTAAAAATATGCAACAAAAAAGTATTTTGATTTTTCAAAAACATGGAAAAAAAACATGTCCCACTTTTCTCAAAGCATATTAATAGAACATTTTGCACATTTCTAAATCGAGTAAAAACAACATTTTAAACTTCTAAAATCATGGTAATACATTAATTTGCTTTGTTAAAGAAAACCATCAATAAAATTAAAATGGCCGTTTTTATATGGAAACAAATTACTGCTGCATAACATACATTCCTTTGTCTGGCCCTGCAATTTTTATTGTTTTTAAATGTTTAATTACAAGTTTAAAATCATTGTTAATTATATGCTTAAACATAAGAAAGCACTTTAAAACATGTCTTAGTTACTTTTGCAATTAATTTAGTGTTTGATTAGTTCATGTATTAGTCGCACCCGGAAAAGTCGCACCCACATTATTCGCTCGCATGTTAGTCGCATCCTGGCATTAATCGCCTACTCAAAAGTCGCACAATTATATAATTTTTCAAGCAATATTTTATTTAGGAAGTATTATAGTAATCAATCAAGGTATACTTAAACCTTAAATAGATTTTTAAATCCACCATATTCACTACTGAACTCTGGAAGTATTGTAATTATTTTCAGAGGCAGTTATGTTGGTCAGCGGACAGTGAAAGTCCATCTGGGCATGCGCACGTCGTAGACACAGAGCCATTGCCTGGAGACGAAGCTGGAACCGGGAAACAAAAATGGGAACATTGACCAATCCGCTTGGAACAAAGGTTTTCCCCTTCAGGCTGCATATTCGTACTGTAAACTTTAATGTCCCATAGTCGAGATTCCTACACGCAAATAAATTAAGTTGAGTAAACGTTTTTTATTAGCGCCTTTTTAACGTTGCTTCTATAATAAACTTACGGATTTATAAATCAGTTTAATTTCCTCTCCAGTGCATTTGTTAGCTTTGTGAAGTGTTTTACTATTCCAATCGATGAAATAAACGTCTTCATCAAACGTTGCAATTTTCCAAAAATGACTGCGAGCAAATTAAGGTTGAGTTGCGGTGTAAAGTAATTTTGAATTCAAACCATCTAAATCAGATGACCAAATGGAACTTGGGTCCCGGCCTTGTGACCAATAAAGGCGACTGCCTTCAAAATCCACAACCTAAGCTTTAGGATTGTGACCGTTGATGCTGCAAATAACTTTCCTTTGTGATCCGTCCAGACCCGCTCTTTCAATGCAATTTTTAGGTTAAATCGCCCAGTACAGCCATTTTGTGATTTAAAAGTACAAAAATCCGTGTAAAACGTGAACACAAAAATTAATCTGTTTGAATCTCGTTCGTGACTGACTAAAGGCAAATTAACCTAAAGTTTTAGAAATTTTATTGTGGATTTTTAAGTTTAATAAATACATTTATGAGTTGGCAAAATTCTTTACGTTTTGTCCATCCAATGAAATCATTTGCATTTCTGCTTCAGAAGAAATTATCAAAGATGCTTTTGAATTCGCATACTTGCATCTCGTTCCATCTTGTGGATCTTTGAAAAAACCGTCGCAATATCTGTGGCAATTTTCAATGTCACTTGGAGGAGCACATGATCCGGGATATCGGCATTTGTTCGCTTCTGTAAATTAGAAGATAAAATTAAAATAAAATCATTAAACAGTAGTAGCAATAAATAACCAGTAACCATGGAGGTAAGCTTTAGTTTTTTGTATTTAAATTACTTTCGCAGACGTGTCCAGCAAATTCATCTGCGCAAGCGCAGCTGTAGTTATATTTGACATTCAGGCTGGTGCCTCCATTTAAACAAAGATCAGTACGCTTAAAGTAATTTTTTAAGTTTGCGCAATCTTGGCCCTCGTATCCTTTTGCACAGGCGCAGCTGTATCTTGCAATTTTGTCAAAACGACAAGTTTCTCCGTTTTTGCAGTAGAAACTTGCTACGCAATCATCTGCAACGTGATTTAATAAAATTTGCAAAATAAAACAAACCTAATTCATTTGAATTAAACAGTGCCCCTCAAATAAAACTAATAGAATGCGAATAATACATGAAAATTCTCATCATTTTAGTTCTAATAAGGCGCCTTATCATAGTTCACAATTTACGTTCACTCAACAAGACGCCTACGCAGGTGGCTGCAGTTGTGAGCAGAATTGCAATTAAAATATTTTGAAATATCGAAAGATCAACAAAGTTCCATTTGATTCTGCGCATGCTCAGTTTTGTTACTAGTCAAATATTTGTGGTTTAGAACGCATCGTCAAATTTGAATTTACTTTCGTCTCCTTCAATAATTTTATCTGGCCCTACACAAACTAAGATTTTATATAACTAGGATTTTTTTGTTACATATTATTAATTGCGTGTATCAAATTGTTTAATTTATAAAAATGAACACTATAATTAAACATCCCTATCTGCTATATGCATTTTGGTTTTTTTTTTAATAATTTTCAAATTTTTTCTTTTATATTAATTGATCATGAAAACAAGTTATACGCGATGAGAAAGGCAATAATGCTAGAGAAACTACAGTCAAAATAATAATAAGTCGTACTACTGGGAATTTAAAGCTGCTTATTAGAGCGTATTAAATTAAAGAAAATATTCTGCATGAGTCATTCTGTTTGAGCTTAAATGGAAATCTTTAGTGCTGGAACTGGAAACAAGGAGGCTGGCAGATTGTGTAAAGCATTTAATTTTCGAAAGTGATTTTTGCTAGTTGCGAATGATAAAGCAGTGTTAAATCATCGTGTAGAAAGTATACGGAGCTGGATGTGACTTTGTACTAGATGTTGAAATGTCGCCAACGGCAGGATTCAAACTTGTATAATTATTGTTCCAAAATGTTAATTTTCCGAATTTTCCCTAAACTCACAGTACTAGAGAGTAATACCAAGAAAAACCCTAAAAATTAAATTATGCGCATTGTTGGTGCAATTCAAGTTTGTTTAAAGCAGAGATTTATAAATCTACTATTTAGCTACTTATCACAATTTTTTGTAAAACTTGTACTGCTTGGGGCCGTCCACAAATGATGTTAACTGTAGGGTCAATGGGTCTGCTTGGACATTGAAGAATTTTTGCGTTAAAGGTAGCGGTAGCCATTAATTAGCTCAATGATAGTGATAATTATAACAGGCAGTTTATAGGGTTGAGTGAAAGAGGGTACTTGAAATTTGAGTGACATCATTTACGAATGACCCCTTAAGAGTGTCAGGAATTCTTTTGGCTTTATTAAACGTCATAACATTTTTTCTACATATTTCAATCTGTAATTACATTCTGCATAGAGTGATTTATACTGTTTTGGCTTGGCTCAAGTTGTAGCACCAAGTCTGTAAATTAAACAACTTAAATCAGCCTTTTAATACACGTTTTTTTATTTAACAAATAAAATGTACCCCCACAGTTAAAGAATTAAAAACGAACTTGTATGGTCAGCAAAATACAAAGTATAATGCGGTTGGTGATTAACACACATTATGTATGCAAATAAATTAATGTATTAACTTGGACAACAAATAAATGAAGTAGATCAATACCAACTTTAATGCTTTAATAATTAAGGAAAAGAATTAACATTGCATGTAGTAATTACTCTTCACAATCTCTAATCACTTGCAAAAGATGTTGAAATAGCATATTGTGCTAATTTTAATCATATTTAGAAAGAAAAATTATAATAAAATGCATAGCTTATTTTACAATATTAGGTTTGAGTGTGTACGTTAACACACTATTTTAATTCTGTGTAACACAATGTGTGTTTGAGAAACAATTTTTCATTTCGATCCTTGTTTCAGGTCCAGGTCAATTGAAATCCATCGCCTTGTTTACTTTGGTCTGACGTAAAAACAGCTAAAATTGGATCAGCTGTCGTGAAGACAAGAGGCAGTCTTTTGAAGGGGCCACACAACCTTTAGACATTAAAAACTATTGCAATTAAATCACAACCATGCCAACAGTGGCAAAATAGCAAACTCCAATTCAAACAACACACACTTAATCAGAAGAAATTATTTTTTGTCATTAAATTCTGTAATGCTTTAAACGCTAACCTTCCTTTTGTGAGCAGCAGTCCGTTCTCTTGAATTTCAAAAATATTCAATTCGTCACAATGACAATCTGTGCAAATTTCTGTCTCAACATAAATTACTGTGAGAGTTTTTGACGCAACTGAATTAATTGCAACTGAAACTTGCTCGTTGTCTGCATACGGTCCGTGAGTGAAAGTTCCTCGAGATGCCAAATAAAAGTAATTTTGTCCTGCGTATTGGTATCCACGGCGTCCGGCATCTAATCGAACCACCTCAATTTCTACAACGAACCCGTAGCCTGTCGTTGATTGGTCGGATGTGAAGCTCAAATAAGATCCACACAACTGCATCCCAACAGATTTGCTACTTCTAGAAAAAGTCACAATTGTCCTGATATGCTTTGCATAAAACAACGTTAGCATATTTGGTTGTTTAAATTATGAAAAACTTTGTTCAGTTAAAAATAACCTCAATAATAAAATAATTAGAAAAATAACTCACTGCAGGTGGTGTGATGAAAAATTAGCATACTGATAACTTCCATTGTTTTTGTGTGTGAGCGCATGAAGTGTCAGAACATCGCGACTGTTTCCAAAACCATCGCACAACATTGACACCTTTAATTCCATTCCCCAGTATTTCCGGCCACTGTTCCTGTGCAAACTGTTAAGCGTCCAGAGACAACGTTCGCTGTTGTTGTAAATTTTGTTGGATTTGTACTCAAGGAGAATGGAGCTTCCTTGTGGCGGAAGGGAAACTAAACCGCCGCAGTCTAGCAAGTCACAAAAAGATTTTATTTGACTCATTTGTCAGTTGATTATTTGCCTCATCCGATTTTTAATTTATCATTTGTATAACTAAAGCTTGTTTAACGAGTGAGCTTACTCAGGGTTACAAGACCGCTATTTTGTCTTTTTACGGATATCCTTGAACTTTCCATCAACCGACGACACTGAATTGAAGAACGATGCGAACAAATCAAGCCTTCAAATTCTGGGAGACACTCACAAACGTAATATCCGACTCTGTCGCGACAAGTCCCACCTAAATGTTATTTACAAACAATTAATAACACTTTCGCAGTTCTTAACTGAATGTTGAAATTATCCACAAATCTGAAATTGTGCGTTACCATTGAGACATGTGACATTGAAACAGTTGCCGATAGTTTCACAGTGAAGCCCAGTAATTCCACGTGGACAGTCACAGCTGTAGCTTCCAATTGTATTTCTACACGTCCCTCCATTTTGACAAAGATTCGGCGTTTGTCCGCATTCGTCAACATCCTGCCATTACAAACAAATTATTTGTAAGTCACACAAGTGATAAATAATGTACATATTTAAATTTTCTTTTATTGAAGTTAACAAATAGTTTTAAAAATGGATGTTCACCGTCTGACAAGTTTTTCCAGTGTAATTTATTGGACAGAGGCAGATGAAAGACTTAAAATTAATAACGCAAGTCCCACCATTTTTACATTTGTTTGGATTGCAGTTAATTGTGTTAATTGTGTTGATTTCTGTATGCAAATTTTCTAAAATGCAAAACAGTTTTGTATCATAAATGTATTAGGAAATCAGTTGTAGCTTAGTTATTCATTAAAAATTAGAAAGTAAAATTGATATCGGAATAAGGCACGATTAGTTGTAATTTAAAATGTTTATTTTTACCGATCTCCCTGCGATTTGCCTGGCAAGTAATATTTAGAGCCGTATCTTGGGTTTCTAGTATTTCTGTAGAATAACAATTAATTATTTAGTTTAATACACTGTTCTTTTTTTTCACAATCATGAATTACAATTTAAAATATTTCCATGTTTGCACAACATTACTTACGTAATTTAGTGACCACTTCAGCAACAGTTAAATTAAAATTTTGTTGATGTGCTCCGATGTCCCCTATACGATCACATTGAAAAATGCGTAAACAAATTACGTCTGCATGTATTTATAAATAGCGTATTTGATAAACTAGGCTCCCAGTTTTACCAAATAGTTACCAATGCATAAAATACATGAAGGACGACACTCATATGTCAAGTGTATCATAATTCAATATTTCCCTAAAATGTATGACAAACCAGCGACACTTAATATTTTATTAAAATGTGATCACCTAATTGTCTCCGGAATTCTTCAACTGTTGGACTAAGCCCTCCTTCATAATTAAAACAGAATAATTATTAATTAAATCTCTTAAATAAGATTTTATAATTAACTTTATTTAAAACTGTAATTATAAAGAGCACGAAGGTTTAAACGCGTGATTTTTTACCTAACAGTTTGTGCAGTTTTTCAACGGATGTATTTAAATTTTTTTTATGGGCGGTAATATCTTCTGTAGAAAGCAAACAAAATCAATTTGAACGCAGTTTTAGTAATACAATTGTGGTAATTAATGAAAAACAATAAGGAAAACTTGTAGGTATAAAAATATTTACTCAGGTTATTTTGGATTTTGTCAACCGTTGCATTCATAAATTGTTGATGGGCGTTGAATTTTTCTGAATTGTTTAATTATAAGAACAAAAGTTAATTATTTTAAAAGCAAGCCTTCATTTTACATGCATACAAACACCAACGAACGTAATATAAATAAATGTTAGATTAGGTTATTCTCTACTTGCCTGAATTTGCAAATACTGCAGACAGTGAATTTATTTTACTAGAAATTTGCGCTATATGTTCCTGCAATTTGTTTTCTTGATTGTTTTTAGACTCGTCAGCAGTTGTGTCTAATAGTTTTTGTGCAGTTTTTAGATTCTCTAAAAGTAAAATATTTAAAGGAAGTTTTTACAGTTCCTATTACATTTAAAGCATTGCCGTTTATGTTTTTTTTTTAATTTAAAATTTGTATTAAAATGATTGCTTTAAAACTCGAGTTTAAAAGTATTCTCTTTTTCAACAAAACACTCTCTTTGAATTTTGAAAAATCCTGAAATTCTATTATATAAAAAAATCCTCAGTATCGGCTGAGTAATGTAATCAGGGGCAAATCATTATGTTGGTTTGAATCGGATTACTGTCAAATTAAAGTTTTCATGTAATGATGACTGTGCACATTGTGGGTGAAACGCTTGAGTGGTTTTGTGGCATAGCCGACAAACGGCTGGACAGGACTTTGGATGCAGTGGAATTTGGCTGTATAGGGGGTTGAAAATGGGGTAAAGTGGACCATGGCTAAAGTGGGCTGCGGCTGAAGTGGGTTTTGCCTAGTCTACTGCATTCAAATCCTACCGCGCTTTGAAGCCAAATCCGACTTCAGCCGCAGTCCATTTTAGCCACGGTCCACTTTACCCTAATTTCAACCCGCTACAAAGCCAAATTCCACTGCATCCAAAGTCCGCTCCAGCCGTTCGCCGACTATGCCACAAAACCACTCAAGCGTTTCACCCACAATGTGCACAGTCATCATTACATGAAAACTTTAATTTGACAGTAATCCGAATCAAACTAACATGATGATTTGCCCCTGATTACATTATAAAATAAAAACATTCAAGCAAATTTGAATAAGAAGTGTAACAGATACAAGGCGGAAAATTTTAAATTTGAAAAACTTTGGGGGCCTTTTGTGACTAGACAACGTGAATTGCATTTGAGTTACTTGAGACCAGTGCTGTTGAAAAGCAGCCTGATTGTTTAGAGTTAGTATCTTTGAAATGTAGGAGTACTAAGTCAGAAATTATTGCTGCTTTAAATTATTTAAATATGTGTAATACGTTGATTAAATCTTGACTGCAACTTACCAACATCTGCCTGAATATTTCCTACATTTGTAACCAAAATTGTTTGTTGGGCTGATAAATCTCCTAGTTGAATAAAATAGAAATTATGCTGAAGTCAGTTAATTCCTTTAAAATTTGTATTGTTGGAGCTCAATTTTACGGTTAAAAAAAGTGAATCATTAATATGTGAAATATGAGGTGACAATAGAAATCAATACTCAAATTATTTTGCATTCTTTCCGCCGTTGTGTTTATAAATTTCTGATGGGCTTCAAAGTTTTCTAAATCAATTAAATAGGAAAATAATTAATTTTAAGTTCACAGTTTAAGTTCACTTCGATATCAAGTACCTAACCTAAAATAAATAAATGTTTAAATAAATTTATTTTCTACTCACCTAAATTTACAAATCCCGCAGACAGTGAATTCATTTCACTAGTAACTCGTGCTACATGTTCCTTCCATGTGTTTTCTTGACTTTTCCGAAATTCGTCAGCAGTTGTATTTATTGCTTTTTGTGCGGCTTTTAGAGTTTCTAAAATTTAAATATGCAGACAATGTCTACGCAGTATTACATTTAAAACACAAGAGTTCAAAGTGCACTATAGTCATAATTAGCAAACGTGTAAACAAAATAATATTTTGACAACGTCATTTATAGTCAATTCTTATGTACAAAGAAAACGGCTGCAAGTTTCAGTGCTGAAGTACAAAGTCATAGTTTAGTATACATACGCATGAAAATACGAGTAGTAATGAATGTCTACTAACTAACCAACACTGTTTTGAGTTGCTTCTAAATTTGTAGCAAAAGTTCCTTGTTGGGCTGTAACATTTCCTGGTTGAATATAAGATAAACAGTTCTTGAGTCAATTAAACGCTTTTGAATTGAGTATGAATAAAACGTAAAAAGCTATAGTACCTTATTTTTTCTGGAATCGAATGTCAGCATAAAAATAAATGACTGGGTTATAATAAACTTTGTGATGTAATTAATTCATTAATTATAAATACATAAAAAGAAAAGAAGCTTTAATCTCTTCGTACTAACTTAAATAGTCTTGAAATACTGCAACAGTCGTATTTATAATTTGTGTACGAGAGTCAATGTCTCCTGAAAAAAAAACAAACAAAATTAATTTATAATTTAAACGTAAACATTGAATTAAAAAGTTTTAATGAGACAAAATTAAAACAACTTGTAGAAATGGAAATCGTTACTCAAGTTATTCTGGATTTCTTCAATCGTAGTGTTCATGATGTTTTGGGCAGCTCTTAAATTTTCTAAAAGTAAAAAGACCAAAAGAAGGCAATGCGACCTTATACCATTTTAAAAATATGTTTGAATAGCATTCAAAATAATTATTAAGGTGCAATAAAAAACAAGTTTTCCCCAAATCCATGTATATTATCATATAATAATTATAGAATAAATCGATTTTACTGCTAAGTTGCCTGATCTGTTCTTCTAATTGGGTTTCTTGAGTTTTTGTCTCGAGCAAAAAATCCGGAGATGTCATCATTCCATTTACAAATTGCCTAATTGTACTGCTGCTCACAGAATCGCAAAATGCAAAGTCAAAGTCGCAGTCAATCACAAAAAGTTTACTATTTGGCCTGGTCAGCAAGTTCAAAAAAGTGTTCAAATGGTGGTCAAATGCTGTTGCGTTAGTTTGAATAAATTCAGACTTGTAAAAAAATCCAAAAATGGTTGTATTCCTATTTTGAAATATTTTTGATCTTAAATCATCAATTGCTCCAAAATATTCGATCTCCGGATTCAAACTCTTCAAGTTATTACAAAAGTATTTATCGCGTGCATTTTCAAATTCTGCCAATTTTCGTCTCATTTGAATCCCTGTAAAGCCACTAAGACGAAAAGATTTTGCAAGAACTAGCAACTCGTTACTTGTACCATTACCCCCTCTCACGCTCAAAAGAGATGCTTGAAATGTCTCTTGGAAGGATTTTTTGAATTCCGTGAAATTAAGGTTTAGCGAATTTATTTGGTTTCTTGTATTTTGATGAACGCAGATGAAGTTTGACTCTAGTTTTTCTCGTAGATTTTTCAGTTGCTGCTCCGCATTTGAAATTTCATCAAAAATTGGGAAGAACTTGCCAAGCACAGATTCCCTGATGTCTCTTGCAAATACTTTGAAACGGGCAGGGACATTTAAATGGTCTCGAATTGCGCTGATTGGTGTGAGTTTGTACTGAATCGGAATACCTTTTCCACCGTTGGTCTTGGCAACAGCCTGATGAATTTGATCTCGAATTTCTTCAAGTTCCCGCCGTGTTGTTGGTGTTTGGCCAATTGGAAGCGCAATATCAGAATAGACGAGCATTGAAAAGTTGCTTGCCAAATCTCCAACAGTCTGCGAATTTTCTCTGAGAGCCTCAAATTCTTCTTCTAATTCGTGGCGAACATCTGTTCTGCTTTTGTATTGAGTGGCACTTCCTTTAAATGTGACGGCAGCACTTAGGCCCCACGTGATTCCTGACACAAAATGCCTACCTTCTCGGTGGTTGAGTAAATCTGTGTTGTAGAAATCGTTGAGGGCATCTGAAAATACCTGTAAATCTTGATCCACAGTCTCATGATGAAAGTGCAGAACTCCAGTCAATTCGTTCTCATTTGTGTGTTGGTCTTTTAAAATTTTAGCGCTTCCTTTAACTTCTTTTACAAGTCCGGACAAAATATTGGCCCCAGTGTTGGCGTCAATACTGAGAAGCTGTAATTTTTCTGCGAATGTGTTCGTGACCGCAGCGTCTGTAGATGTGCTGTGTAGTTGAGTTGTTATGACGAAATTACTTGAAATATTTGATGTTCGGAATACGCCGGAGCTTATGAGTTCACCCGTCTGCTCGTTGTACAAATAACCAAAGTGGGCGATTCTTCCAAGTGCCGGTATTGTGATGTGGGAGCTTTGGCTCGAACTTGCTACAATTGTTAAGGGCAGCACTAAAGCCACAACTTGAAAAAGATTCATCGTCCCTCTTTTCGGCTTCATGGCCCCCAATTTATGACACTGGTTGGTTAAATGGTAGTTCTAACGAGGGAATGGCAGTGTAAGACACGGAGCCGGTGACCGGTAGGACCGATCGCACTGACCGAAGCTCCGGTCAGTAAAATCGAAAACATAGCAGGCACGCGCGGGCTCATTTTTTTTTCTCGAAGCTCATCGATGCTCAAAAAGCGCAAAAAGCTCATAGAGCTTTTAGAGTCATGAAATTTGATATCCGTAGTGGGGTATTTGAGCCCAAAAGTGTAAGAGTGATCGATATGTCGTAAAGGTTGTTTTGGACTCATACTGTCATAAAAAAAATATCAGAGATACTGTGTAATGTAACAGTATGATGAAATATAAATATATTGTATTATTGTATACGATAGTAATAATATATGAATCACACTGATCACACACCGACACCGTAGCTGGCACTATTCTGACACGGGATATAAGATAAAAGTAATAGTCAGCGGTACGAGTGAGTGATGATTACTAGTAATAATAGTAATAGTAATATTTGTTTAATATTAGTTAATTAATTAATTAATATACTGATACCTATACCCTGTGTTGTGGTGTGGCGGACTGTGGCGGCAGTGGCGGGGACGGTGTCAGGTGTCGGTGTCAGTGGTGTCACAGTGAATTAAGTATAAGTTTTCTGAATTAATATACTGCTGATACCTATACCCTGTGTTGTGGTGTAGCGGACTGTGGCGGCAATGGCGGGGACGGTGTCAGGTGTCGGTGTCAGTGGTGTCACAGTGAATTAAGTATAAGTTTTCTGGCTGATGGCTACTGTGCTACAGTAGTAATGTATGTACTGTATCTTTATATATACATGAAGTTAGGTTGATTTATTATGGGCTTGAGAATAAAATTTGTAATTTCAACTATAAAACTTCTCTTGAATTTAATTGCAAGAAAATTAAAATAACTGTTTTTGGAGAAACTGAGCTCGAGCGGGATAAAAATTGCAATAATTAAATGTCGATAAATGTGAGTCTTTACTAAACTCTACTCTACACCTCACCACGGAGACGGAGCACCAGATGGAGAGTCGACTGTTTCTGGATGTGGTTACATTTGACACATGTATTAATTACTGTGGGTATTATTTAGTTGTTTGAGCAGCATGTAATTTAAATTATTTTAAATATTAAAAATTCGCATTTTGGGCGAACGTTTAATCACGAATTCCCACCATTAATTAAACCACCGCCAAAGTTGCTAAAGCTAAAGCTTGAGCAAACACCAAAGCCCACACACTAACACTAAAACCTTTTCATTTTTCATAAAATACAATTAAACGTGGAATTTGAATTAATCAACAATTATTTACTAATCATGTTTATTTTTATCCGCGCAATTTTAATTATTTTAAATCGTTTGCATTTTTAAATAAAGTTAATGTGTCATTGTTAACAAATTTGGTGTTAATGGCTTAATAGCTACAAAATTGCGGTATTAAAAAATTTAAAAATGTCAAATTCAATATTTTATTTTTTAAGCATTGTTGGTGCATTTGAATGTTGCAAGTTGCATACATATATTGCATGCAAAGGCGCATACTTTATACTGAAACCGAAAAAATGATAATGACTGTGGAGTGTGAACACTGGGCACAGCTGAGTGCACATGCTGCAACTACTAATTTTAAATTTTAATATACGCTTTTGTAGATTTATGTATGCTCATTATTAATGTAATCGTGTCATAACCATGAATAAGTACTGTGCAGACACTGGATAGAAGTGTCCCGCTGTGTGGCTGTACCACTGACAAACTGAACACTGAATTAACTAAGTAGCACTAATAGATTAAATGCATCAGATAGCTTAGTAGCTTACTCTTTTTTACTTACGCATCCCGAGCGGGATAAAAATTGCAATAATTAAATGTCGATAAATGTGAGTCTTTACTAAACTCTACACCCCACCACGGAGACGGAGCACCAGATGAAGAGTCGACTCTTTCTAGATGTTGTTACATTTGACACATGTATTAATTACTGTGGGTATTATTTGGTTGTTTGAGCACCATGTAATGTAAATTATTTTAAATATTAAAAATTCGCATTTTGGGCGAACGTTTAATCACAAATTCCCACCATTAATTAAACCACCGCCAAAGTTGCTAAAGCTAAAGCTTGAGCAAACACCAAAGCCCACACACTAACACTAAAACTAAAACCTGCGGACTAACACCAGTTTAGAATTTATCTGGTATGATTTTTCAAGTTTTCAGTTGTTCAGTTAACCAGTTTTGGAAGATTTGAGTACATTTCTATGCCAGTATTGCTGCCAATAGTGACGACACGTCCCTCAATTTAAAAGTTATTTTCGTACTGTTTTCACATTTTGTAAGAGTCAGTGTCAGTTGTTGGTTGTCAGTAAAAAAAATAAAATTCAACAGAAGTCAGGCCAGAACTGAAAAATAAAAAGTGCAAGCTGTGAACAAACAGAAACTGAAAGTATATCAGTGTTCGATTTGTAACGTAACTATTACTAGAAAGGATAATTACAAGCGTCATGTAATGACACATAATAGGCATAGGCATCAGACTGGTGAAAGCAAAAATAATAATAAGGACAAACAAACTAATTACGGCTACGATATCAGTAGTGAAAGTGAAGGCGAAGGATCCTTAGACTCTGGTTCTGACTTTTCTGATTTTAGTTTTGGTTCTGGATCTGAGCCGTCTGAGTCTGATTCAGAGACAGAGATGTCAAATGTTGTGCATAAACAAGGTGTAAAGCGAAAAAAAGGCAAAGGAAAATTATTGTCACAGAAAAAACTACTTCTTGACGAGGATGAGCCAGAGTAAATAAAGTGTTAATACTTAAATTTATATTGTTGTATATTACGGAATATTACTTTTTTGTCCATTGTGTAATTTAAGATTTTATTTAATATTTTTATTTTATTTTAATTCCGTTGGTAAATATTGAGTGAGATAATGCAGAATTAAGTTAAGTTTAATTTTTAATTAATAATTTTAATTTTAAGTTATTATTAATTAAATATTTTTTTCCATTAAAAGTTATCAAATTGTTAATAATTGTAACTAGAAACACAAAAACCTAATAATAATAAAAAATTAAAAATAAAATGTCCTTTGGTGTTTGTGTGTATTATATATTATTTATGCATTTATTGATTTATTTTCATTTTTATGGTGTTACGCCAAGTAGTATTAGTATTAGTCATATTAGTATTAGTATTGAACATTTTTTGTAGGTAGGTACAATTTACTTCCAGTACCTAGGGGGTTGGCTCAGATTGGGGGAGATTGAGGTAAAAGCTCAATGAGGTGGAAAAAATTTTCCCTCAAAAAAGAAAGCGGGACCGGAGGAGGTAAAATAGATAAAAAGAACGGTGTTGAACGATTTCCCTCCTCCGGGCTCAGCCGGGCTCAAATTGAGGTAGTTTTTTCAAGAAAAAGGGACCCTCGGTCAATTTTTTTTAAGGGCTCGTTAGGGACCGATTGGCTTGCACTGGGGAATGGTCACAACCGGGCGTCGGGAAACCACCCAGACTATTTTTTTTCTGAAAAGAGCATGCAAAAAAAGTAGGGTAGCGTCAATCATATTTCAGAATGGGTCTTTCAATTTGATACCCGAATTTTTGAAGTAATAAATTTGCTAATGTTAATTAAATGGGGACGCTACATTTAAATGTATCTATAAGTCTTCAATTGTGTCTGCAGGCTACATTTCTCAACCGATTTTGATATTTGAATTTTTTTGACGATAATAATATTTTTTGAAATGTTACTTCTAGGATTTTGAAATCTCAAAAAAAAATTTTTTCAAAAAGCGCCATTTTAAAAGGCCCTAAAAATCATGTTATTTTTTAAGTAAAACTGTTTTTGGAATTTTAAAAACCCAGTACCAACCTTTAAGGTAATTTTATAAAGAAGAGAAAACTTTGTTGTTTTCAAAAGTTGGATGAAAGTTGAATGAGATACAGGAGTTCAAAAAAAATCAGTTTTTTAAAACAATGTTGCGGACTGAACTGTGAAAGCAACATTTGATCTTTTGAAAAAAAATAAAATTTTTGAGATTTCAAAATCCCAGAAGCAACATTTCAAAAAATAATATTACCGTCAAAAAAATTCAAATTTTATCGAAATCGGTTGAGATGAGAAATGTAGCCTGCAGACACAATTGAAGACTTATAGATACATTTAAATGTAGCGTCCCCATTTAATTAACATTAGCAAATTTATTACTTCAAAAATACGGGTATCAAATTGAAAGACCCATTCTGAAATATGATTGACGCTACCCTACTTTTTTTGCTTGCTCATTTCAGAAAAAAATAGTCTGGGTGGTTTCCCGACGTCCGGTTGTGACCACTCCCTCGTAAGTGTGGAAAAGAAAATTAGGTAATTATTAAATGGTGGTAAGCAATATATATAGACATACATTGTATTCCGCTGCCATTATATAATGAGAATGCCATTAAATATTTAGGCAAATTTAAATAACTTGATGTAACTAGCAAATCAGTAAATAGTTTTTAAATGGATTTAAAAAAATACAATTGAATTTTCATAAAAGTATAACGGAATTTAACGACAACGAGTAATATTTCATTTAAAATGTTTTCAAAAATTAAGTGAAATTTCAGAGTTAAAAATGTTAGAGCTATAGGTTAATTAAATGCACTAAAGACTGGTTAAATGAAATGACTACATTTTTTATAAATTTCAAAATAAACTAGTTATAGTTAATTTAAAAATTCCAAAATATTCTGATTTAAAAATTGAAACATGTAGAAATTACTGATGATTATTGAAACAAAAAAATTTTTAATTTCTCGATTTTAATAACATGCTAGCCGCGTGATTTTAGAAAGCGCGAAAGTATCTAACTACCAAATTTTACAAAATGTCAAAAATATCTTAATTAGGTAAGTTTTTTTACTGATGTAAAATGGTGCGCTTACCATTTATAAGCAACTGTATCCGCTGTTGAAAATAATTAAATTAAAGATATTACATTTGTATTTTAGCGGAAAATAAATAAATGTAGCCATTTTGGATCCTTTACATGCAAATTATTTAATTTTGATGAAAATAATGATGCGTTTAATTAATCTGGGTCTTTTTTCAGAATTATAATTATACTTTGTAAGTGAGAGAACGTCATTCTATTAGTTGACTGACGTCATGATATGCCAGATTCGAGCATCTGTCCAGAGCTCAACTCAGCTATTACTACTACTTTTAAAACTAGCTAAAATCCTAATGACCGCTGACCTCCAACATTGAGTTCTACGTACGTAGAGCTCAATTTTACTCTCCCAGCTCAATATCTTATCCTAACGTGGGCTGTACAACTGAGAGTTTATTAGGAATTTACGGTGACACATTTCATATGGTAAAAAAGATTATGTAAATTCTGTGTAAATAATTATGCACATAAATTGAAACTAAAAGAGTGTAAATAAGGTATTGGGAACTCATCGTAAATAGGTTTCGTTCATAAATAATTTCCTCAAACTGTTCTTATTTTTAGGATTCGATTCTAGTAGCGGAGTAAGTAAAGTAATAATACACGGAACTTACTTAACACTAATGAAATACACAAAAATACAGTGAATTTTGATGTAGCTGCTGAGGCATTTTTATGGATTAGGCTGTAGGATGAATGCTTGAAATCTACTCTCTAGTTTGTAAGTAAAAAATATAATATGTATAATGACAGCCTTTTTAATTCACAACAAAAGATTGTACTATTGGGGATCGTCCATAAATGATGTCACGTGAAGGGCGAATGGGTATACTACGGTATTGCTAATATCACTTATTCATGCTAAAGATATGGCATCTACGCAAAGTTGAAGCTCACTACAGGGGGCGACTCACACACTGGGCCCTTAAAATAAAAAAATGTTGATTTCGTCGTTTGTGGACGACCCCTTCATTGCCTTGTATTATTTATACACAAATAAATTATCTGGCAGGCTTAAAGTTTTGAAATAAAGACAGTTCGCTTTTTAAAAGAGATCAAAATAAAAATCATACTAAATTCAAGTTTTTTCTATGTAATATACCTAGGTACCGATTTGTAAATAGTTATTGCAAAAATGCATCCAATGCAAAATACAAAAGAATTAAATTAGATACTCACATTTTTTGTAGTTTCCGTCTATGTATAATAATCTCCGTCTCTGCGGGTTCAAAAAAAAAAGAATGTAGTCCCTCTGCTAGTTAACCGCAGCACAGATAATGCGTTAAAGAAGTTGATTGAAAGCTCCTGTTTTGATTCACTTAATTGATTAGTGTGCAAATCAATTAAAAACGAGCCTGAAAATAGTTTACAAAATTTAGTTACACATTCAAAAGGTATTGACGGTACTCTTATTATAATTGTGAGAATTGTAAAAATATAGTTAGCAGTTAGCGTTAGCAGGAAAGGAGTACGTGGTTCAGGATAAAAAATTAAATTTCAATTACAACATTTTGTAATACAAAATTTTAATTCAAGTGTGACACTCAACAATGTCCTATGTCAATAAAATATTTAGTAGGTGTGTGCTGATGCAAATGTATTTAATTGTATTTTGGTCCTACTAAAATATTAAAATTATTTAATTAATGTGAAAAATAAAAATAATAAATAAAAACAGTTACTTACAAAATTTTGACCAGTTGAAGTTTATTTCTGGGGAGAACACTGACGATGAAAAACTGGTTTTTGGAGTTGCAGGTTTAGAGAGTTAACAACTTTAATAAACATAAAATTATATTGGCAGTGTAGATCTTAAAAAAGTTATACGTAATTACTTCACAGTAAAATAAAGTAGTACTTAGGTAGCAATTTATCGTATGACGCTCATTTAATTTTTGCATGACTTTATATAGCACTAGATCTGTCACACACAATATTTGCATCTGATGATTTTCGTTTGCAAAGTATAGCAATATTTAATTACGTATCATCGGTAAAGAGTCAAAATCGCACATTTTTAATTTTAATAAAATAAAAAAATAAATTTGAAAAAAAAAGGTAATTAAAATGTGATACATAAAAAAACCAAACTTATAGCAGAGCAGTAATTAGTGCAAATATTCTAAATTGCGTTCGTTTAGAAAGTGTCTACTGTGGTATTTACAGGATAATTTATTAAAACAAGCAAAATTTTATAAGTACAGGTTTTTTGAAAGTTCAAATTGTACAAGTTACATAGCTGACCAGAAAAAAGAAAAACGTATTTTATTAACTAATTTAAATACTGCAAATTATTCTAACAAAGTGATTTAAAAAATTGCAAAAACTTGTAACTAAGTAGTTTAAAAACTTCAAAATACTCTAATGCTGGGATTTAAAAAACTTTACAATAGTCTAATGAGTTAGTGTTTTAAAAACTGCAAAAACTTTGAACTAGGTGTTTAAAAAATCGCAAAATATTTTTATATGGGGATTCAAAAAACTGCAAAATGTTCTAACTAATTGTTTCAAAACCTGCCAATAATAGTAATTAGGTAGTTCCAAAAGCTTCAAATTAGTCAAATTAGCGTTTTAAAAAACTTCCAAATAGCCTAATTAAGTGTTTTAACAATGTCACAAAATTTTTTAAAAACTGCCGAATAGTCTAAATAGCGTAAACGTTCTAATTGCATAATGTTTTTCATTCAGTGATTGCAATAATTGAAATTATTTATACAAGTTTAATAACTAATGTAGTTAATAAATATTATCGGCAATACCATCTTTTAATTTGTAATTAAATTGAAGATAAGACATTTAGATTCTAGTAAAAAATACATGTAGCCAGTTTAGACCCTTCACATACTATTTAATTCCTAACAATAGATATGTATTTAATTTTCAATGTATTATTCTGCGGCCTTATTGAGATTATTACGTAATCCCAATGAAGAGAAGTGTATTTGATAAGTTGGCTGGCGTCGTTACGCAAGATAAGAGCATCTGTCTAGAACTCCAGCCACGTATTTCCACTTTTAAAATTATCTCAAATCCTGTTGACTGCTGACCGCTGACCTTTGACATTTTTTTTTTGGGTACGTGGAGCTCGCTCGAGTTCACTACTAAACTCGATATCTGATCCTGATCCTAACGTCGCACATGTGGCTGTACAACTGACAGATTATTAAAAACTTACATTGACACATTTTAGAGAAAACAGGATATGTGGATTCTGTGTAATTACGCACATGAATCAGGACATTATTTTCAATACATTCATATTTAATAAATACGTAATTATTTTCTGGGCTACAAGTTATATTAAGATCCTTATTCTAATCTCATCCCTCATTGTAATTTATAACCAGCCACCAACACAGGACGTGTTGGTGGCTAGTTTCAATTCAATTCAATTCAGCAGAATCATCATGTGCCAGGGCCGACCAATGCGGCCAGCGCATAGGCAACCCCCGCTGCTTAAATTTTTAAAAAAGCATGCAAATGGAACATTTTGCAGTTTTCAAAAATATTTATAAGAAATATTTTGATTTGTTAAAAACATGCAAAATATTTTATTTTGCACATTTTAAAAACATGCAAAATATTTTATTTCGCACATTTTTAAAACATGAAAATAAAACATTTTCCACTTTTCTTAAAACATATAAATAGTACATTTAGCTTGTTTCTTAACAAAATAAAAAGAACACTTTGAACTTTTCTCACACACGAAAATGCAAAATTTTGCTTTACCAATGAAAACCAATAATAAAATGAAAATGATAGTTTTTACATGGATACAAATTGTTGCCTAAAATCAATTCCTTCGTCCGGCCCTGTCATGTGCTAACATTCTTCTGAATTTTGCATGTATGGCATTACTATAGGGAAATAACACAAACCAATAATAATTAGGTCATTTAAATTAATTTTAATATATAATTATATACATTTATATATTGACATCTTACAATGTTAAAGATACATTGATTTAGCTGATGGTCATAAGCTGATGACCATCAGGTCATTAGGTCTTAGAAATTAATTTTTCTAATGACATCATCATTTATGAAAATCCCCAAACATTAATTATACTACCTATGCAAAAATCACAAATTCATGGGTCCGCGTTAGATATTATCCGAAACAGATTTTTTCCGAGCGATCAAAATTCATGCAAAAACCGTATTTTTACCTATTAACATAATTTGGAACATTTTTGAAATACTTAGCAAATTTGGACGAGTGACAGCTTATTTTAATGCAATTAAAATAGAAAAATTCTGTATTTTATTTTTAGCTTTGGGCCTTTACGACACTAGTTTCAAGTTTTGTTTTCAAAACCATTAAATAAAAGCGATTGAAATATCCTACTTTGCTCAAACATAAAAAGCAGAATTAGTAAACAATAGATGTCGTACGAAAATCATTGTTAAACATAAAATAATATATATAATTTACCAAATAAATATTCATGAGGTTAATATAACCGAAATTCTTACAACCAGACTGAAGTGGTCACTGTGGGTGAGGAAATAGGAGGCTACCGCATTAGATCGTCTCGGTCTTTGTACCCTTTCACCAATCCCTGGATCCCCGTCCCCTCCTCCACAGTAAAGGAGTCCCATTCCCTAGGCCCCTACGGTAAGTAGTGGTCACTAAGGAGCACCGAAGGAGATCCGGTTTCAATCAACCATCCAGTCACGTTTACCGTACAACACCGAGCCGTAAGCGATAAGCAGTGGCCGAGGATCGAAGCCAGGACTGAGACTGTAAAGTTCGTTACAGTCTGCAGCACCAATGGTCAGGATTCTGACCAGTGGTGCTGCGAATAACTTCCCTTTGTGATCTGTCCAGACCCGCTCTTTCAATACAACGTTTGAATTTGTTTGCTCAGTACATCCATCTGGTGGTTGCAAATTACAAAAATTCGTGTAAAAATTCGTAATTTCTCCCTTGGTCCTTGTACATAAATTACAGTGACTAATAGAGGTGTGAGGTTTACCCAGGTTCAAATTATTTGCTTTTTCATATATACTGATATAATTATTACATAATTTACACAAAAACTTCATGTTGTTTTGATTAATTGACACATAGGTACTTTTACATTACTTGTTGTTGTCCTTGGGAAACAACGGTATTTTTCTATTTTCTAAGTATTCAGATAATGAGGTAATTACTTCTAGAGTCAATTTTAAAAATATAATAATTGAACGCAAGTTTATACAGGTTTCGTTAGATGCTGAAAACAGCAGTATAACACTTGAATATCGTTTTATCTTGTGGATCTTTGACAAAATCGTCGCGACATATGTGGCAGTTTTCAGTGTCACTTAGAGGAGTACACAATCCAGGATATCGGCATTTGTTTGCGTATGTAAATTGTAATAAAATCATTAAACAGTGGCAGCAATAAATCACCAGTAACCAGGCAGGTATGCTTTAGTTCTTTGTATTTAAATTACTTTAGCAGACGTTTCCAGCAAATTCATCTGCACAAGCGCAGCTGTAGTTATTTTTGCCATTCACGCATGTGCCTCTATTTAAACAGAGATTAGTACACTCACAGTAATTTATTAAAGTTGTGCAATCTTGGCCCTCGTATCCTTCGGTACAGGCGCAGCTGTATCTGGCATTTTTGTCAAAACGACAAGTTTTTCCGTTTTTGCAGTGGGAACTTGCTACGCAATCATGTGCAACGGGACCTAATAAAGTTATCAGAATACAGTATTTATTTGACTACAGTGCCCTTAAAATAAAACAAATAAAAAGCAGTTAATACGTATTTTATAAACGTGCTAAGCATTTTAGTTTCAATACGGCGGCCCCGTCCTCCGGACGAAATTTATCAGCTTTTATTAAACTAAATTTTGCTTTATTGTTTGAGCACTACCAGGGCACTTTATAATAGTTCACAACTTACGTTTACTCAACAAGACGTCTACACAGGTGGCTGCAGCTGTGAAAAAAATTGCAACTAGAACTTTTTTGAAGATTGAAAGCTCCAGAAAGTTCCGTTTGATTCTGCGCATGCTAAGTTTTGTTTCCAGTCGAATATTTGTCACTTAAAACGCATCGTCAATTTCACATTTACTATCACCCCGTTTAATAATTTGATCATGAGCTACGCAAAATTAAATTTGGTATAACTAGGTTCTTTTTTTGTTACATATATTTGATTTTGTATATCAAATTTTTAAATTTTTAAAAATAAACACTATAATTACATAATTATTCTTACCTTTTATGGACATTTCTTATTTTTTTTTATTTTCAAATTTTTTTTTCTTTTAATTTAGTATGACAAAAACTAGTTTTAAACGATGAGAAAGGCAATATTGCAAGTAAAAATACTATCAATAGTAATTAGTTGTACTGCTGGGAGTTTAATGCTGCTTGGAATTAGGGCGTATTAAATTTAAAAAAATATTCTGCATGAGTCATGCTGTTTGAGCGTAAATGGAAATCTCCAGTGCTGGAAACAAGGATGTTGACATATTGTGTGAATCATTTAATTTCCGGAATTAGTTTTTGCCTGTTGCGAATAATTACGCAGTTTCGGATCATCGTGTAGAGCAATGAGCAGGATATGACTATGTACTTGATGTTAAACTGTCACCAACGGCAGGATTCAAACTTATATAATTATTGTTGCAAAATGTATATTCTGCCTATACTCACAGTACTAGAAAGTAATACTCTGAAAAACCCAAAAAATTAAATTATTATGAATGTGGCAGTATTGTATTTTCGACCCATTAGGTATAATACACTGCAGTTACTGTGAGAGGTATGATTGATTGAGCCACTCATGAGATAAGATGGTTCAGTTTGAATCTGCCTCTGTTAAATTCAAGGATATCAGGATATAAGCTTTCTTACCGCTGTGTATTGCGAGAGTATATTAAGCTGGACTACTCCAGTCATTGAAATAACAATTTTATCCCGTTAGGGAGGAGAAACGACAGAGTAGACCAAGTAGCGACAGCTGTCTCACGGCCGCCGCACCTTGGATACGCTCCACCGCCGACCCCACTAGTGGCCGCTCATTTCAACAGAGAGACGGTGGTGATGCCTGTAGTAGTCAGTAGGAAAAAGAGCCAGTACTGTTCTTGGACTTATGTGAAAACACACAAAAAAGGGCAGATAGATACCTATCATTAAGCCATCTGCATCTCCGTCTCAGGCAGAAAACTACCACGGATATATGCAGACAGCACCCAAACTCCTTAAGCCCTCACAGCACCCCACTCAGTTCCCCACTGATCTACCAAGCCCGGTCACCCATCCAACTCTCCATTTAGAGTGCCAAAAGCTCCCCGACTCAGTAGTACACGAAAAGAATCATACAAAAATGCATTCCCTACTCCAATGGAAAGCTCAGCACTATTGACTACTACCCAACTAGCTTCAACTTCGACTGCAAAAGATGTTACTGGAGATAACATTCTTAACATTCTTACAGACAACGATAAGGCTCAGGCTGAGAGGCCAATCTTTAAAATACCAAGTGTAAATCGTGAAAGAAGAACACTACGCACTGCGGATAATTTAGATGGCTACAGTTCAGCTTCATCAACTATGTCCATGGGAGATGAAACTACAGACGGTGATGAAAGCGACACCAGCACCAAGTCTGATAAGAAACAAACATTGGAATCATCTGGAAACAAAATAAAGTTGCAGATACAACATCAAATGCAGCTTAGAAGCAACGCAAGTTTCGACTGGCACTATTCTGAATGGCAAAACCTTAATCTGATGAATGGTAATTCGCCCATACCAAACAATCTGCTATTAGAATTCTTAAGGAAAATAAAAATAGACGCAATAGGCAAAATTTTTCAACTATCAAAGCTAATATTGGAAACCACTGACAACTCTCACGGATTAAAAACTATGTTAGAAGAACTTCATGCAGCTATGGCGTCAAAACACAAGAAAACGAAACAAAGTCTGAAAAAAATCATGGACAATTTCCCTGAACCTGAAGTAGAAGTTGAGATGGCTGTGCCGGGCGATTAACCTAATTATTCTGATAATATTATACAATCGATCCATTTATACCAGCTATAAAATATATTAGATTATAATACCAAAATTATGATAATACATAAACCTAATAAGATTATAACATGAAAATTAACACATCTGTTTGTACAATACTTCTGTATGAGTTTAAAAAATTTTATTAATTTTTTTTGAATAAATCTGACTATTAACCTATGGAAAAAAAAAGACCCAGTAGTAAGCCATGCCGTAGCTTGTCAGACCACTGAGCCGGGTTCCAAAAAATTAAATTGTGCGCATTGTTGGTGCATCTCAAGTTTCTTTAAAACAGGTATTTATAAATCCAAAATTTAGCTACTTATCACGATTCCTTTTTTAACTTGTGCTGCTTGGGGCCGTCCACAAATGCTGTGAACTGTAGGGTCAATTGGTCTGCTTGGACATTGATGAAATCTAAGGTACATTTACAAGGTAGCCATTAACGTTATGATTATGCTATTGATGACATGCAGCATATAGGGTAAAGTGATAAGGGGTATTTGGAATTTGAATGACATCATTTACAAATGACCCGTTTAAGAGCGTTATGAATTTTTGTGCCTTTATTAAAATGCCTTAAATTTCTAACCTTTTTTATTGTGTACATTTTGCATATAGTGATTGATACTATTTTGGCTTGGCTAAAATTTTAGCACCAAGTCTGGGAATAAGGCAACTTAAATCAACCTTTCAATACATGTATCTTTTTGTAGCAAATAAAACGTACCCCGACAATTCAAGCATTAAAAACAAAATGGTATATTTAGCAAAATACGAAGCATAATGTGGTTGGTGATTCACGCATGCGCCATTTATGCAAACAAATTTATTAACTTGAACAACAAATAATTGCAGTAGATAACAACTTTAATGCTTTAATAATTAAAGAAAAGAATTAACATTACATGTAGTTACTACTCTTTACATTGACGAATGACTTTTAAAAGATGTCTAAAGAGCATGTGCTAATTTTAAGCATATTTAGTAATAAACATTATAATAACATGCATAGCTAATTTAGACATATTACGATTAAGTATGTACGTTTACACATTATTTTTATTCTGTAAAACACATTGAGTGTTTGACAAACAATTTTTAATTTTGATCCATGTATCAGGTCCAGGTCATTTGAAATCCTCTGCCTTGAGCACTGCCATCTGACGTAAAAACAGCTAAAATGGGATCAGCTGTCGTGAAGACAAGAGGCAATTTTCTATTGTAGCCACACAATCTTTAGACATAACAAATAATTGCAATTAAATCACAACCATACAAACGACTAGAAAATCTAACCAAACTACTCAAACAAAATCTAAAGCAATAACTGTTTGTCATCATTTTTTATTTAATTCTTTAACGATCCAACTGCTCACCTTCCCTTTTCGAACATCACTCCGTTCTCATGAATTTCAAATATAATTATTTAACGCGTCACAAACGCAAAGAGGATCGCATGTTTCCATATCAACAGAAATCACTGTGAGATTTGTTGACGCAACTGAATTCATTGCAACTGAAACTTGCTCGTTAGGCGCATACGGTCCGTGAGTGAAACTTCCTTGAGATGCCGAATAAAAGTAATTCTGTCCTGCGTATTGGCGACTACTGTCTCCAGCATCTAATCAAACAACCTCAATTTCTACAACGAACCCGTAGCCTGTCGTTGATTGGTCGGATGTGAAGCTCAAATAAGATCCACTCAACTGCATCTCAACAGATTTGTTACTTCTGGAAAAAGTCACAAACGTCAACAGCTACTGATATGGTTTGCGTAGGACGACGTTAGCTTATTTCGTACTTTGAATCATGAAAAACTATGTGCAATGGCAATAAGTCCCAATAATGAAATATTTAGAAACAAAACTCACTGCAGGTGGTGTGAGGAGAAATTAGCATACTGATAACTTTCTTGTTCTTTGTGTGTAAGCGCATGAAGTGTCAGAACGTCGCGACTGTTTTCAAAACCATCGCACAACATTGACACCTTTAATTCCATTGCCCAGTATTTCCGGCCGCTGTTCCGGCGCACATTGTCAAGCGTCCAAAGACACCGTTCGTTGTTGTTGTAAGTTTCGTTGGACTTGTACTCAAGGAGAATGGATTTGCTTCTATCAAAAAGTGGAAGGAAACTGATTTGATCCTTCAACCGCGATTTGGTACTTTTTAAATACAAGTGAATAGAACTTTTAGCGCATTTAAAAAAAAATGCGTACAGAACATTGAACACATTTTAAATACAAGTCATTTATAGTTTGTTCGGCTGCGGTTTAAAAGTAATTTTAAGAGGTACTAAAGGTTCCTCTTACTAGTTTTTCAAATTCACCAAATGCTTCATTTACTAGTTATTCAAAATTTAAGATTTTATTACTTAATGTGATTATATTTTGTGATAAAGTGCCCTTTATACTATTTAAATTAGATTTTAAGGACCTGCGTACAGTTGCGAACCCGCCCAATATTACAAAATATATTTGTTTTCAAAACTTGTAAACTGTTTTATTTACATGATTTGATGCTTTTGAAGAATACGAAATTCACTATGTACCTGTTTTTGGAAAAGCGCAGTCATAAATATACAAAGACAATCATTAGGAATCGTTGACAAATGATGTCATGGATGGCATGGAGTTTGTATAATGAACCCGCCCACCCTGACTGTAGAATGTCAACTTTTTTCAACGTAACTTTAAACGAAGGAGCTTTTAGGACTCACTCATCCAGATTATGACATCATTTATGGACGATTCCTTAAAATGCTTGTTTCAAAGTGCAAATTGTTTTTACCACATGTTTTTGAAAATTGGAAATTGATCCATGTACATTCTTCGAGTGGCATGATATTCTAGTTATTTCGTAGAGAGTGGGTTTTGCTTTTAGCTACATCTGAACATAAGCTCTTTTGATACTTACGGTAATTTATATAAGTGAAATTTCTATCAATTCAAACACTATGCAAATTCAATATAACGACTTATTTGAAATAACAAGCATGCAAGCCTAAGCTAATGCATTTGGTTTAATAATGGTGCAGATAGAACATTCTGCAGTTATAAAAATCTTTTAAATGAGCTACGTGAAGTTCTACAGCTCCTTAGAACACATTTCAGAATTATTGATAATTTCATAATTTATACAGGTGTTTACTAAAAATTTCCATAGTTACGTTAATGGAAATAACCAGAATCTTAAATTTCGAAGATTTTTGAAATTACAAAAAAAAAATATTTTGTCGAAAAAATTTTAGAGTGCGAAGCATGTTGTTAAGCGATTTCTAGTTTTTTACGATGGTCTTTTCGACAAAAAATATTACGTCAATAAACTAGATAATCACTTGGCGGGGTTTGCTTGTCAGTCATGTCTGACTGAAGGCAAAGTAACTTAAAGTTGTGAGTAAAATTGCAATAAAAACTTTTTGAAAGGAAGAAAGATTCGAAAAGTTCCTTTTGATTCTGCGCATGCTCAGTTTTGTTCCCAGCCGAATATTTGCCACTTGGAAAGCATCGTCAATTGAACATTTACTTTCGTCGCCTTCAATTATTTGATCAGGACCTACGCAAAATTAAATTTTGTATAACTAAGTTCTTTTCTTGTTACAAATATTTGATTGCGTGCATTAAATTGTGTAATTTATAAAAGCAAACCCTTTAATTTTATAATTTAACCTGTTATAGGCATTTCCGATTTTTTCATAAATTTTAAAATCTCTTTAATATTTATGATTACTTATGAAAACCAGTTTTACACGATGGGAAAGGCAATATTGCAAGTGAAAATACTGTTAATAATAATTAGTGGTACTGCTGGGAGTTTAATGCTGCTTGGAAATAGGACATATTAAATTAAAGAAAATATTCTGCATGAGTCATGTTGTTTGAGCGTAAAGACAAATCTCTAGTGCTGGAAACAAGGATGTTGACGAATTGTGTGAATCATGTAATTTCTAGAAGTGATTTTTGCCTTTTGCGAATGATAAAGCAGTGTTAAATCTTCGTGTAGAAAGTATACAGAGTAGAATATGACTTTGTACTGGATGTTAAACTGTCGCCTACGGCAGGATTCAAACTTATTTAATTATTGTTGAAAACTATATATGTACTTTGCCTATACTCACAGTACTAGAGAGTAATACCAAAAAAAACCCTAAAAATTAAATTGTGCGCATTGCTGGTGCATTTCAAGTTTTTTTAAAACAGTAATTTATAAATCTAACTTTTAGAAATTTATAGCGTTTTTTTTTAAGCTTGTACTGCTTGGGGCCGTCCACAAATAATGTCAACTGTAGAGTCAATTGATCAGCTTTGACATTTACGACATTTTGCATTGAAGGTAGCCATTAGCACAATGGTCATGATAATTATAACATGCAGTTTATAGGGTTGAGTGAAAAAGGGTATTTGGAATTTGAATGACATCATTTACAAATGAGTTCTTAATAGTGCCATGAATTCTTTTGGCTTTATTGAAAGTCATGAAATTTCTTCTACATATTGTGACGATACGGTTTGTGATTAACACACATTAAATATGAAAATAATTGTATTAACTTGGACAACAAATAAATGAAGTAGATCAATACCAACTTTAATGCTCCAATAATTAAGGAAAATATTTAACATTGCAAGTATTATTTACTCTTCAGATTTAAAAATCCCTTTCAAAAGATGTTAAACAAGCATATGCTAATTTTAATCATATTTAGTATTTATTGTGATAATAAAATGCATACCTAATTTAAGAATATTAGGTTCGAGTAAGTACGTTTACACATTATTTTAATTCTGTGTAACACAATGTGTGTTCGAGAAACAATTTTTCATTTCGATCCTTGCTTCAGGTCCAGGTCATTTGAAATCCTCCGCGCTCAACACTAGGGTCTGACGTAAAAACAGCTAAAATTGGATTAGCTGTCGTGAAGACAAAAGGCAGTGTTTGATTGGGGCCACACAACCTTTATACGATAAAAATAATTGCAATAAAATCACAACCATGCCAACAATTACAAAATAGTATACTTTAATGTGAACTTAACAAAAACTCAATAATAACTACCAGTTGTCAATATTTTATTATGTTTTTCCATGTTCCAAACTCTAACCTTCCTTTTATGAGCAGTAGTCCATTCTCTGGAATTTCGAAAATATTCAAAGCGTCACAACTGCAGCAGTTTTCCATTTCAATATAATTGAGTGTGAGAGTTTTTGAGGTAAATGAATTAATTGCAACTGAAACTTGCTCATTGGGCGCATAGGGTCCGTGAGTGAAAGTTCCTTGCGATGCCGAATAAAAGTAATTCTGTCCTGCGTATTGGCGATCACTGTATCCAGCATCTAATCGAACCACCTCAATTTCTACAACGAACCCGTAGCCTGCCGTTGATTGGTCAGATGTGAAGCTCAAATAGGATCCACTCAACATCATCTCAACAGATTTGTTACTCCTGGAAAAAGTCACAATTGCCTACAGCTACTGTTATGATTTGAGTAAGACGACGTTAGCTTATTTCGTACTTTAAATTATTAAAAACTATGTGCAGTGGTAATTAACCTCAATAATAAAATAATTAGAAACATAACTCACTGCAGGTGGTATGAGGAGAAATTAGCATTATTATATCCATGGTCTTTGTGTGTAAGCGCATAAAGTGTCAGAACGTCGCGACTATTTCCAAAGCCATTGCACAACATTGACACTTTTAGTTCCATTGCCCAGTATTTCCGGCCACTGTTCCTGTGCAAACTGTCCAGCGTCCAGAGACAACGTTCGTTGTTGTTGTAAGTTTCGTTGGATTTGTACTCAAGGACAATGGAGCTTCCTTGTGGCGGAAGGGAAACTAAACCGCCGCAGTCTAGCAAGTCACAAAAAAATTAAGCTTGATCATTAGGCAGTTGAATTTTTAAGTACTTTGTTTTTTAGTTCACAGCGGTATAGGTAAAGCTTTTTTAACGAATAAATAAATAGCTTACTCAGAGTAACAAGGGCGCTATTTTGTCTTTTTACAGATATCCTTGAGCTTGTCAACAACCGACGACATTGAATTGGAGAACAATTCGAACACGTCTTGCCTTCAAATTCTGGTAGACACTCACAAAAGAAATCTCCGACTCTGTCGTGACACTTCCCACCTGAATGTCATATAAAAACAATTAAATACACTTTAAGTTGTAAAAAAATGCAGAAACTATCAACACAACTGTAATCGTGTGTTACCATTAAGACATGTGACATTCAAACAGTCGTCGACATCAGTTTCACAGTGAGGCCCTGTCCATTCGCTAGTGCAGTTACAGCTGTAGCTCCCATTCGAATTTATACACGTCCCGCCATTTTGACAAAGATTTGGTGTTTGCAAGCATTCGTCCACATCCTGCAGTTATGAACATTTAAATCATTAGTAAGGTAATTTATTATACGTGTAATAAATAAGTGCTGTACTTACGTACATTTTTAAAATTTAAAATCAAGTCTATTTTAAAATTTACCGTCTGACAGATTTGTCCAGTATAGTTTGGTGGACAGTCGCAGGTAAAAGATTTAAAACCGTTAACGCATGTCCCGTTATTTTCACATTTGTTAGGATTACAGTTATCTTGATTTATTAAGTTGATTTCGTTCAGCAAATTTTCTAAACAGCATCACAATTTCGTTTTATAAACTTAGTGAATAAATAGTGGCTTATTAAGTAGCTTTAGAATTAGAAAATAGAATTTTTAAAAAAAGTGTACGCATTGACATTTTTTAATAATTCAAAAACATTTAAAGCTTTGAATTTACGAATCTCCTCGCGATTTGCCTCGCAGCTACTGTTTAATGCCGCATCTTGGGTTTCTAATATTTCTATAGAAAACAAATAAACATAATAGACCGTTTTGATTTTAAATCTAGATTTTAAACTTAGTTAGTATTAGTATTATTGTCACCTGATATTTATTATAAATGACCAATACAAATAGCTTATTGAATTTCAATGGCTATTAGCAACAATGTCTGTAGTTGTATACATAATTTAGTAGAAATGTTATTCTCCTAATTTTGTGTATCAGTTTTCTTAAACTGCCGTTTTAATGCAGACAGGAAATATACATGTGACCTTAATTAAATAAATAGCGAAGTAACTCAAATCCCTAGTTACTCACCTAAATTATCCTGCAATGCTCCAATAGACGTATTTACAATTTTGTTGAAGGCGTTAATGTCTCCTAAAAACAGAAACAAAATCAATTTTTTATTCAAGCGCAATGTTTTTCAAAGTATTCATGAGTAATTATCAATACATTAGCAGATTGCATAGGAATGAAAATCGTTACTCAAGTTATTCTTGATTTCGTCAACCGTCGCATTTATTATTTGATGTGCGTCTCTAAAGTTTTCTAAATGTAAAACGATAATTAGATAAAGTCAAATTTTCATGAATTGGGTTAAATATAATTATTTACAATCAACAGGTGGATTTATTTTCTAAGCCTACGCCATCACGTTTTTTCACATGAAATATAAATCTGTAATAAATGTAATACCATGTAGTGAGTCTATTTTACCCGTAAGTTGTCTGATCTGTTCTTCAAATTTACTCCCTTGAGCTTTAGTCTCCTGTACAAAATCAGGAGATGTGATAATTCCGTTGACAAACTGCTTAATTGTAGTGTTGCTTACAGATTCGCACGAAGGAAAGTTAAAGTCACAGTCAACCACAAAGAGTTTACGGTTTGGACTGTCTATATAGCTCAAGAAAATTTTTAACTGGTTGTCAAAAACCGCTACATCATTTTGAATAAATTCAGACTTGTAAAAAAATCCAAAAATTGTTTTATTTCTATTTTGAAATATTTTCGATCTTAAATCATCAATTGCGCCAAAGTATTCGATTTCCGGATTTAAATTCTTTAAATTATTACAAAAGTCAATTTTATCGAGTGCATTTTTAAATTCTCCCAATTTTCGTCTCATTTGAATTTCTGAAAAACCACTGAGACGAAAGGATTTTGCAAGAACGAGCAATTCGTTACTTGTACCGTTACCTCCTCTTACGCTCAAAAGAGATGCTTGAAATGTCTCTTGGAAAGATTTTTTGAATTCTGTGGAATTTAAATTTAACTCATTCACTTGATCTCTTGTATCTTGATGAACGCAAATGGAATTTGACTCCAGTTTTTCTCGTAGGTTTTTCAGTTGATGCTCAGCGCCTAAAATGTCATCAAATATTTGGAAAAATTTGCCAAGCGTTGAGTCACTGATGTCACGTACAAATACATTGAAATGGTCAGGAACATTTAAATAATTTCGAATCTCGCGGATTGGTGTCAGTTTATACTGAATCGGGATTCCTTTCCCATCGTTGGTCTTCGTAATAGCTTCAGGAATTTGATTTCGAATTTCTTTAAGTTTCCGCCGAGTATTTGGTTTTTCGCCAATCCCAAGTGCAATGTCAGAATAGACAAGCATTGAAAATTTGCTTTTTGAATTGCCAACTTCTGGCAAATTTTCTCTAAGAGCGTCAAATTCTTCTTCTAATTCGTCGCGAACATTTGTTTTGCTCTTGTGTTGAGTGGCAGCTCCCATGAAAGTGACAGCAGCGTTAAAGCCCCAGCTGATGCCAGACACAAAGTGCGTGGCTTGTCGGTGGTTGAGTAAATCATCGTTGTACAATTCTTTGAGGGCATCAGAAAACATCTGTAAATCTTGATCCACAGTCTGATGATGGTAAAGCAGAATTCCAGTCAATTCCTCGTCGTTGAGTTGCCGGTCTTTTAAAATTCTGGCGCTTCCTTTAATTTTCACAAGTCCAGACAAAATATTGGCCCCAGTGTTCGCATCAATGTTGAGAAGTTGCAATTTGTCTGCCAATGTGTTCGTTACCGCAGCGTCTGTAAATGTGCTGTGCAGCTCAGTTGTAACGATGGAAATGTTTGGAAGATTTGATTTCCGGAAAACGCTGGAGCTTCTGAGCTCACCAGTCTGTTCGTTATACAAATAACCAAAGTGGGCGATTCTGCCAAGTGTCGGTATCGTGATGTAGGGGCTTTGGCTCGAACTTGCTACAAGTGTTAAGGGCAGCACTAAAGCCACAACCAGGAAAATGTGAATTGTACCTATTTTCAGCTTCATGGCTAGCTATTTAGGACACTGGCTTGCTCAATGGTAGTTCTAGTTCTAAGTGTGCAACAAAATTATTAGGTATTTATTAAACGGTGGTAAGCATTAGATATAGACATACACGGAATAAGTTTTTATTAGTATAATTATAGGTAAAAGCGATGCAGCATAGTTGTGATTTTAAATGTTTAAATTTAACGAAACTACTAGTTTTAAAACTAGCTAAAATCCTGATGACCGCTGACAGCTGACCTTTGACATAGAGTCCTGTGAACGTAGAGATGGACTTTACTCTCTAAACTTTTAATCTCTCATCCTCACGTTGACTCTATACATCTATAGCTGTACAACTGACATTTTATTAAGAATTTACGGTGACACATTTCCCATTAAAAAAGGTTATTTGGATTCTGTGTAATTAATTGTGCTTAATTTATAATGAACATGTAATATTTATGCGACATTTCGCCATCAGACTAAAAGGTGTATTAATTGAACATTTTGCAATCTGTCAACTAAAAGAGTGTGAATAAGATATTACGAACTCATCGTCAAATAGGGATCGTCCATAAATAATTTCCTCAAAAAAAAAACAATATCTATTTTTTATTTTTTTTAAAATAGTAATTGACTATATCTTTAACACAGAAGGTAATCAGTAGACAAGTAACTAATGTAATGATACCTCCAATGACATCATTTATGAACGTATTCTCCTAATATGAAGCAAGTAATATAAAACAAAGATACAAATTGAATGTTCTTAAATAATAATATGCACATTATTTACAATTATTAAACTGACTGGAGTTCAATTAATTGAATATACAAAATACAGTGAATATGTAGCTATTGTAGCATATTTATTATTTTGTTTCAAGTTTTTTGAGTAATTGTGTTTTAAATCTACGTTCCAGTTTTTTATGTACAAAATAAGTATACAATTACTAACGGGGAGACATTTGATTCACAACAAAAGATTGTACCATTAGGGATTGTCCATAGATGATGTCATGAGTAGGGTCAATGGGTATACTTTGATATTGATAATAAGTATAATTATTCTATGATCAAGATAGTCATTTACGCATTGTATAAGCTGATGATACTATGCTAACAGGGTCGCATTAAAATGCGAATATTTAAATGTCGTCGTTTGTGGACGAACCCTATAATTATTACCTAATAACTTATAATTATTGTCTATATAAAAATCACTAATCCAACCAGGCTAACACTTTTGTATGGAATCAGTTCGGTTTTTAAAAGAGATTAAAATCAAAATAATACTTTAACTCCTGTTTTTTTTTCTATGTTATGTAGCTATTTGTAAATAATGTATGCAAAAATACGCATACAATGCAAATTAAATTAGAAGTTACTCACGTTTTGTTTTTGTAGTTTTCGTAAGTAACAATTCCCGTCTCTGGTTCGAAAAAAGAAAGAAAATTATGTAGTGACTGTACTAGTTATCCGCCATACAGATAATGTGTTGAATTTAGTTGAAAGATTCTGGCTTGATCCACTTAATTCATTAGTGTGTCAATCAATTAAAAACAAGCCTGAAAATATTTTACAAAATTTACAACATTTTCGAACACAAAAATAATTAAAACCCAAATATGTGACACACAGGTTTTTCATGTCAATAAAATATTAAGCAGATAATTTTGTGCGGATTAAAAATTATTTAATTGTATTATTTGTCTTACTTAATAAAATTTAAATTGTTTGATGTGAAAAATAAAATAAAAAATGAAAAATTGGAACAGTTACTTACAGGTTTTGACCACTTACAAGACTGGATTCTGGAGTTGCAGCTTTAGACAGTTAACAGCACTGATTAGGTAAAAATAATAATTAGTAGTGTAGATCTTATGAAAGTTGTTCTTAATTACTTCAAAGTAAAACGAAGTTGTACCTACATAGGTAGGAATTTATCGTATGATGCTGATTTAATTTTTGCATGACTTTATATAGCACTGGATAACCCGGCTCAGTGGCTCGGTAGTGTAGTGTAGCGCACTATCCTGTTACTGAGCCGGGCCAGCCGGACACGCTCTGGACTGGGATCGAGACGGGGATAGGGCTTGGTTGTTGGTGGGAAAGGTGAACGGAGGTGGATTGAGAGATTATATAGACGAGCGAGTCCATATAGTATCCGTGGTAGTTCACTACCAGAGACGGAATTATTTGGGTTCTTAATGGTGGAGCTGCCTGCCTACTTGTTCTATGTGTACTTGCACATGATCTCAATACATTCACTTTCCACTCCTCTTCCCGTCCAAGAACTACAAGCGTCGCCTATCGGTCCCTCTCGATAGAGTTGTGGAAGGCGGGGTTGGTGCATTCTCCGAATTCGATCTAGGTGGGGCCTGATAACCCTCAACTATTTCGTCATAGAAATCCACCACTCCTCGGCGTAAGCCGGAAACTTGATTAAGAAAGCTGCAGGTGTGCAGCATAATATACGATCGCCATAGAGGTCTGCAGTAAGTATCAACAATCCATAGAGTTTAAGAATTGCGATGTGGGATTACCGTGGCAAGTTTGTACTTGTCTACACTATCCCACATCAAATAGCAATACTGTATTAACGTGTGAGATCATAACCGCCAAAATGGTTGAATATCTCAATACACAAATACATACATATAGCACTGGATCGGTCACACACATGATATTTGCATCCTATGATTTTTCAATTCAAAGCGTCGCAATATGTAATTAAATATATCATCGGTGAAGAGTCAAAATCGCTCATTTTTATTTTTATTAAAATTGAAAAATCAAAATTAAAAAAAGGAATTCAAATGTAATAGTTGAACAAAATCAAAGCAATAATAGTAGTGCAAATTTTCTAGAAAGTGAGAAATGTTCTATTTACCAGTGATGGCTACAGCACGCAAAATTCTGTTACAAATATGGGATTCTTGAATTTAAAAATTTTAAATTATACTAATTAAATGGCATAGAATAATTATTACATAGCTTTCCTTAATAAACATATGTAAAAAAAATTGCAAAACGTTGTCATAGTCAGGTTGCATAACAAAGTGCAAAATATGCCTAAAAAATTTATTTAAACAACTGCAAAATGCTCTAAATAAATGAGTTTAAAAAGTGCACAATGTATTTCTTGTTACTACTGACTGTAAATGTAGATAATTGCCTAGTAAGTAATGTGGTTTTATGTAATGATGGCCTGATTTTAAAACAAAGAAAATGGATCATATTTTAGGATTTTCAAAATATTGCTCTGACTACTTAGGTGTTTTTGCAAAAGTGGAAAAATGTTCTAATTTCATATGATTCTTGTCATTTAGTGATTTATACAAGTTTAATGACACACTTAATAAATATTAGCAAACATAACACATTTTGAAAATAATTTTAATTATTGAAGATAAGACATTTGGATTTCAGCAGAAAATACAAGTAGGCAGTTTGGATCCTTCACATACTATTTAATTACTAAGAATAGGTATGTATTTAATTTTCTTATTAAACTGGGATCTCCTTGAGATCAATACATACTCTTAATTCAGAGAAACTGTATTTGATAAGTGATCGACTGACGTCATGACGTCACATTAGAGCATCAGTCCAGAGCCGCTGACCCTTGACCTTTTTTTACATTTACATTTGCGTACGTGGAGCAGGATATTACTACTAAACTCGATCTTTCATGCTATAACGTTGGCTCTACATATGTGCCTGTACAGCTGATGAGTTTATTAAGAATTTACATCTCGACATACACTAAGAAAACAGATTATGTGGATTCTGTTTAAATACGCACATAAATTAAGACAGTATTCCCAATTAATCCTTTATGTAATAAATATGTGATATTTATGCAAGTACATAGCCCAGTCGGCATTTGAAGTTCAGATTGGTATCATAATGAGCACAGTCCCTTCAGAGTAGTGACAGCATAATGAATGACATAATGAATTACACTGTTGTCTTTCTGACAGCTTTATGAGGGTCGGATGTCCGCTTTTACGTATCATAAGGAGTTCTGAAAGGCATCATTCTACTAACCAAAATCTAAATATATTATGAATGGTTTATGAAATATGCGCTGTTCACCGTAAATTATGCCATCAACATTATTAAAAAGGTAAAAACAATAGGTCCGCCATATAATTCATAAACGCTAATTATACTAAAAAATTGTAACATTTTATTTTAGTTTTTATAGTATATAGTTGCTAAAAACAATTTTGATCTAAGTATTACATAGATTTTTCATGCAAAATTTCCGTAATCCTTAGAATAACATTATAAAATATTTTGTAATGTTTCACTTCCATAAATCTTCCTTCACTTAATTTCTAGTTACAAAAATATGTAAAAAAACGCATTATTGTTATTTTAACTTGACAAACAAAACGATTTTAAATATTAAAATGCATAAAAACACGTAAATGAAAAAAAACAATTCCAGAACTCAAATCTCGTAATTAAAGCCAATTAAGCCCATCTGCTACGTCCAACTAGTTTCAGGTTACTTCACTGTGGCACAGCTGCCTGAAAACAATAAATTAAAATAAATTAAGACCTACATAATACTTCCAATTAGTGGTTTGATGGTTTAAAATCAACCTTCCACTGAATCCACAACACATTAAAAACGAATTTGAATGTTAATTTACGACTAAATCTTATGTTACGCTTGCAATAAAGATAATAAAATCAAAACGTCATTCTCAATTAAATTATTACCTTAGACTTTTTCTCCATTGAGATTCGTTTGTACTTCAGTCGGTCCGATGCATGTTGCAAATATGTCTGCACCGCCTCCTTGACCTTGTCCATTGTAGCATTCGAAGTGGAAGTATTTTGAATTACTGCTTCTAGAAAACCAAAGTTTAAATTTCAATTTAGGAAGCTACAAAAGGCAGAAATTCGAAATAATAAGTAGTTACCAGTACATTTTGGGTAGTAATGCTTACCAAAAATTAGATCATTAACAGCCATTGGAGAAAACGGAAGTTTTTCTGCAGTACCGAAATAAGTGAATCGAGCCATCAGTTTATCAGTCATCAAAGCTTTCATGATTGCATTAGTTGCTTTAACAACATTTTCTCCACCAACACGAGACAAAACTTTAACCTTTAAGCAAATTAAACGATAGCCATTCATAAATGTAAATAAGCATAATGTACATCCATAAAGTAAATAAAAAATTCAATTAGCAAGAATTAATAAATAAATAAATTAACTTATTATTTTCTCATAATAATTTCAGAAATAGCTATACTTACAGCTTGTGATCGATGAGCCAAATCAGTTTTTATTTTTAAATCGAACTCCGTTAACACGCCTAATGCATCAAAAGGAAACTGAAGATCGTCTTTGGTGATTCCAGCAACAGCCTTCAAAGATTCATCACAATTCATTCGACGAAGAATTTCATCACAAGTACTAAGAAGAGTAGTTTGTTGTGCTTTAATAACAGCAAAATTTCTAAGACAGCTGTCTTTAAAGTCTGCAACATTAAAATATAAGCAATTGATGTGAGTTCAAGTACATACGATATTAAATGAATTACAAATATTAGGTACGTACTTTAATCAACTAGACATGCAATAAACTTTGTATGTGTACCGTTAAATTCTGATCGAATCACAGCTTGCTCATCGCCGGCTGAAGAATAATGAGTAGCAGCAGCTACGTGATCTGGTTTATCTTTCTTACGTAAAGCTGGCGAATCAATGTCAATTGTGGGTGACATATGAAGCCTCTTCTTTGATAGCACTCCGGTACTAGTCCTGAGAGATGCAGGGGGTGCTGGCATAACCGGAGTTAACGAAAACTTGTAAGGAATTGATGAAGGACTTTCATCATCGCTAGATTCCACATCAGCTTGAACTTCGTTTATTTGACTTTCGTTAATTGTACTTGAATTTGGATTTTCGACATCTTCGTCACTTAAATCAGACTTAATACAAAACTTCGGAAGGAGCAGAACAGCTTCATCGTACGATTCTGAAAGTAAAATTGCATGTTATAGCAAGACGTTGTTTTAATACAATTTTATAGAATTTAATGCGAAAGAATACAAATATTTTTTTAAAAAAGTACTCACCAAACTCTCGAAGTATACGAATACTGAATTTTTTCCACGTTTTTGAATTAGGAACTTCTTGACTTTCTGCTGCCTTATAAATCATGCCTTTTAACTGATGTGGCCAGTAAGTAAAGTATTTTCCTCCATTTTCAGTGATCCATACTCTAGGCACAACTTCTACTTCATTCGTTTTAGTAAACGTTACGACTAGAAATCCTCCACTCATTGCTATTTAGTATGCAAAACTGGAAACAAATAAAATTTATCGTCAACAGGAAATAATAAACATTTTCCAACGACCTTACTGACATTCCAAAATAGCAGCGTTGACAAATGGGAAACTATGCTAATTCCGAGGGCTGTGGAATCGCAAGGGCATGTATAGAAATTGCATTTTTTCATGAATTTTCTTCCAACAATTACTACATGACCCCCATGAACCGCAGTAGAAATTTTTTCGACTCGTATAATACTTCCGTCATTTAAAACGCAGGCGTTATTTCCATCTCTACAATTTAATTCAAATTGGTCGATAAAAGTATTTTGATAATGTGGAGCTTTGGTCCCAGCAACGTGACCATCTATGGATTTTTTGATCTTGCTTGTTTGAATAGTTTTATTCAATAATGAAACATTTTCTTCTTCAACTATTCTTCTGTGTATTTGTTGCAAGTGCAGGTTAGGTTTTCGAAGCAAAGACTTTAAATGTCCCAGCTTGTTTTCAAATTTGAAAGCACTGAATAAATCAAGAGGACCTAGATATTTTGCATCGCTGGAAAGATGAATTAATCCATGCACGTTGTAGGTAACATTTTCTGAACCATAAAGTCTTTGAAATTCGTTAACCCAATATTTAAGTAGTGAGTCTGCGTATTGATTCAGCTCTAAGTACAACTTTTTACTGCATAAGATAGTAATTGCTACATGAAGGCACATAAAATGATCGTAGTACTCATCATTTAATATACCCTTAAGTACGACTGGACCGGTATACAGCAAAAACTGTCTGAACTCCGTAGCTTTCCATCGGTCTAAATCACGAAGACTTCGTGGCTTTCTAGCAAAATCTTTCCCTATGTATGGTACTAATTCTAACAACTTTTTACTTATACGCTCAGCTTGCGTTGCACTCAATTTATATTGAGACCTACTGCCACGAAGCCATAAATTTAATAATTTTCGTGTAACTCCAAGACAAACTAAATGCATATATTCATACGGAAAACACTTCACAATGTCAAACTTCACACTTTCCAACGGGCTAATACCAGTATGATGGTGTGTATCTACTTTTGTTCGAAATGTTTCATCTGTTCGTAGTTCTGCTGTTGTTTCTGTGAAAACGACTTTATTTTTCCATTCACCCTTCGTCGAGCATTTACCACAACCAAAATATCCTGTGTGATTTTTAATGCAAGCTAAATAGGACCTTGCTGGGGCGTCGCATACAAAGGCATTAACACTGACATTTATTAACCGATTTAGCATTAAACCTGAATCAGTAATATCGCATAGCTCAGTCACAAAGTCATATAAATACACTTCTAAATTTAACGGTTTGGTCTTGCCACTATATATGCCAATAACAAACACTTCACGGGGGTCGATGTTAATTATACAGCCCAAGATTGGCCAAAACTGGTCACTGGTACTTTTATGTATAGGTAAACCATCAATGTTAAACTGTAAGTTAATTTCTTCAGGCAAGCTGCTATGTGACTTTGATAAGATTCGTGTCAATTCCTTTTTAAGTCCAAAATGAACATATTTGCCTTCTCCTATTTCTTTTATGTCAGTAGTTGTTGGTGTTTTTAAAAGTGTTCGTGCATCTTTAGGTATCTGGCTAAAGCAGGAATGTAGTTGAAGATGCTTGAGCAAATCAGATAACGCACTACGAGGAATTTGATGCTTAATGGTCCAGGCTGACAAAAACTCTTGTGTATCGTGAACAGTGTTAATATTTTCGTCATCGCTAGAGAAAATTGATTCGGAATTTTCGGATAAATAGGATTTCTCATCAAGTATGGCAATTCCTCCTACTTCACAGGCAGGTTCCTGCCACTGATACGCTTCGTTTGATGGTTGAAGTTGTGTATCACTTTGAAGGGATTGAACGTGGTTAATTGGATTTAATTTTATACGTGGTATGTTTGGTTCTGAGAAAACACCAGTTGATTTGCCTTCAGTTTTAACTTGTTCAGAAATAAGTCTACGTTTATGACGGTTTGAGTAATTGTTGGTACTGCTGCGATTCATAACTTAACACAATTAGTTTAATTAAGTAATTGCTGTTAAAATCCTACTTACCTGCAACTACTTACTATAAGCAAAATTTGGACTAGAGCTGAATGTTTAACACAAACATCCACTGGGACTTGCGAAGAGATACTGAAAGCGTGAATGCATGGTTTGGTCTGATGGGCAGTGGAAAGTTTGTCCGTTAATTTTTTCACTTGAAATATTCCGCCAGTTCTTATTACCTTGGCACGACTTTACAATAAGTTTTGTCCATGTCTCATATTGGTGATACAATTCTGAAGTGTCTATGAAACGCGTGTGGGCTTGCGCATGAAGCTCAAGTTTTATGACAGGCAAACGACATAATTATGATACATGTCAAATATTTTATAAATGTATGACATGATTCTGGGCAGCCACAGAATATTATCTGATTTATATGGCTCACTATGATTTAATATTCTTCTCAGCTAAAATGATATGTAGGTTTTATGAACTCATGAAGAATTTATGATTTCATTCTGAAATTGAAATGCCGACTGGGAGTTGTATTACAGTCCTTATTATTATTCCTTTGTTCTAATTAATGACCATTCACTAACACACGACGCATCCCCCTTGTTTTTCATTTCCCAGTTAATCACAGTGATGACGAATTAATTCAGCAGAACCATCATGTGCTTACATTCTTCTGAATTTTTCACCCTCCAGTATTTTATACCTACCAATTATTATTTTGTAAACTATATATTATATAGTTAGGGCCTATAGGAGACCATCTAGCGGCAAAGAGAGAACATCTTAATTCTTAGAGCTACCAATTTATTTCATGAAATTTTTCTTATTTTCAAATTTGTAATGGTCACATTTTAATTTTCGACTTCTTTTAACTTTTGATTGTATACTTAACTACGAGTGCTTGTGAAATTCGATCGAAGTTAGACAATTTATACAGTAATTAGTCCTTTTTACGAGTTATTAAAACTGTGCCACGCCGTTAGCTGCCGAGATCAAGAAAACACACTGAAGGTACATACGTAAGAAGAAACTCAAAACCTGATACTCAGCAGTATTAACAACGGAGCAACTTTAGACAACCAAAGCTAAGTTCATTAAAATAATACGTAGGCTGAAGGCATACAATTTGTATTTTCTTGTATATAAGTGTTAAGATACTAGCAACACATATATTATAATAGGTCAAATGAAAACGAATATTAAGACCTTCAACGTAACAGGATGTCAAACAAAAGCAAATCAAAATTACCTGCCGGACAGGAGCAACTAGCTGCGTACATCAATCAACAACTAACACTCCTTGGTCAACAAATTACTGAACAAGTTAGCACCAACATCATGACACAGTTTCAAAACTTCAAAAAAGATATAAATACCAGATTCTTAACCCTCGAAAGTAAAATTGGCCCCAAAGTGCAAACCATAGAGACGACAGTAAATAAAATTACATTGAGGCAAGATATTGAAGCAAAAGTATTTAAGGTCAAAATCAGCGAGCTAGAAGCAAGAGTCCAACGAGCTGAGCTGAAATTCGAAGAAATCGAGAACCTTAATAGAAGCAAAGAAATCCTAATAACAGGCCTACCCGTCGTTCACTCCCCAACAATGGATGCTTACTCAGTTCTAAACAAAGCTCTAAATATTTCTAGTGTACAAATTATCAAAGCAAAACGAATCAACTATAAAGTTGAAAACAAGCCTCCACTCTTATTTGTCCAGCTAGCTGAAAAACATGAAGTTACAACAGTGCTCAAAATAAAGTCAAGACTAAAGGAATCACTACCACATGTTCACATTCAACCGTGCCGAAGTAAGAAAGAACAAGAAATTTACATACATTTAACCAACCAGTATTGGATTAAAAAGCAAGACCCCTCAATCAGTAGTGTTAAATACTTAGATAGTTCGTCATTTGAAGCCGATGGTGTCAGATACATGAGTGATGGTAAAAAGTTATCAGTTGTCAAATAATGAGTAATACTAAACCCAATAGTAATCGAATTTAATCACATTTACTAATAAGTTAATATATCATCTGATGTGAAACATGAGCTATTATTAATTATATATTATAAAATGTTAACAGTAATAAGACAACAGACAAATAAGACAACAAAATATAATCCTATTATTAGTACGATGCTCATTAACGGCTAGCCTACAAATTACATCAAGGCGCTGGTGTACGGAAATCATAGTGACTTAAATGTGTATTAATATGAATAACATTGAGGTTGGTGCCAACTTGATTAACAATTTTTGTGTAGTAAGCATGCAATTAGGAAGCCTTAATGTGTTAAACTAGTTTATCCTGGATACAAGGTAAAGAAAAAAGACAAAATGTTGAATATCAAAATGTTATTGGCCTGAACTCTTTTGTAAGTATAAATCAACTGTTATAATTGTAAACTAAATTTAAATATGCTGAATTCTGTGTAAAGTTTAAATTATATAAGTTGGAGGACAGCTTCTCAACTTAAATTAATGTAATAAGAAATATTTAAAAAAATTAAGACTTCCACTACGAGGTGAATTTAGTCATAAAATCCCCAAGCTTAGATGGTCTAAATATAAATTGTTAAAAAACCAAGAATGTAAACCATATACTTTGATTTGTGTGTGGGTTTAGGCCCGTATATGCAATAAATCTATACTACTACTACTATAGTTAGGGCCTATAAATATGGCCCTATCCATATGATAAATAATTTGTGGGAATAGAAAAACAAGTAGGTATTTTGGTAAGAATCAAACTTTTATTTTATTTACACGAGAAATTATTATGAGTTGCTAGCCGGTTGGTAGGTATGTACTTTGAGTCTGTTTTACATTAAGTTTTACATGACTGGGACTGGACCAACTGGGATGATTTGGAAAAATACACAAACAATAATTTTAATAATAAAATTAATATTGAGGAGTGGTTGCTATTATTTCAACCGCTGAGCTCCTCTCAATATAATTATTACAGTTAGTTGTAACTTCTTGCCCTACCAATATTTCCGCTATGGTGACAAACACAATGTATATAGACTAGTCAATAATCAGTCAGTGGCAGCTATTATGCAAAATTTTATGTTACAAAAAATGTTAAATGAGCAGAGCATGGTTATGAATTCACTCCGAACATACAAAATAGTCGAATATAAATTCCTCTAAAATATTAAAATAAAATAACTCGTATCGGTATTTGCAAATTTTAACGTTGGAATGTCCACATAGTACTGATTACGCTTCAACTTTTAAACAAACAAAACAATGAATAACTTATTCATAGGTAGCCAACCTATTTATTACTATCGGTCCCGATTTCCTTAATGCAACATCATTAATATTGTATTACCAATGAACAACCTGTTGAATAATAATATTATTGTATACCGTCTGTTAACAACTATTTATTATTGTTGTCGTCACTGAAGTTCTTTTTCGGTTTAATAAATATAAACTACTTCAGTAATATTTACATAAAAATATAAAATAGCTTTTATTTTATATAATTTCAATGTTCATCAATAATTTCACAATAATCATTAGAATCCCAAATTAGAGGAAAAATCATGACGTCTGTTACACTTTAATTATCAAAGCATTCCCTCAGTAAACTAGTGGTTCAATCTTTCGGTCAGTGATATTTCCTTCTTCCGTATGTTTTATCATTACATTCATCAGATTTTACAATAAATTTTACTACCTGTCATAAATTTAGTTAATAATTTATTGATTTTAAATTATTCAAATCAATAAATAAATGTTGAATAATTCCTCACTAGTCTCTCTCGTATCAACTAGTTTCACTTCGTAACACTGTCTGTGAAGAACCAAAATGACACATATCCAATTTAGGCAAGAATCAAAATGAGCTATATCATAAAAATAAAAAATAGATCATGTTTAAAATGTTAATTAGGACTTTTTGAAAAGTGTAAAATGTTATATTTACATGTTTTTGAAAAGTGAAAAATGTTCTATTTACATGTTTTTTAAAAGTGCACAATGTTCTATTTACATGTTTTTTGAAAAGGAAAAAATGTTCTATTTACATGTTTTTGAAAAGTGCAGAATGTTCAATTTTAATATTTTCAAGTGTAAAATGTTCTATATACATGTTTTTTGAAAAGTGTAAAATGTTTTATTTACATGTTTTTGAAAATTGTAAAATGTTCAATTTAAATATTTTCAAAAAGTATAAAGTATTCTATATACATGTTTTTTGAAAAGTGTAAAATGTTCTATTTACCTACACGCTTATTGAAAATTGTAAAATTTTCTATTCAAACATTTTTGAAGATAGCTAAATATCCTATTTAAATGCTTTCAAGAAATTTTTTAGTAGTGTTGTAGATAGTGGATATTGTTATTAGCTACAAATAGATGTGGGTCATTTTGGTGCTTCCCAGACGATATATATTTATTTAATGGGGACATCACACGAGAAGAGCATGTCAAACGCCGACAGTCAGTGCAAAATAAAATAAGATCTCATATCAAATAATGTCATATTCATCTGCCAAATTTAAAGGTATGATTAGATATGAACAACAGTATTCAATTTCAATTATAACTGTTGTAATCTATATAGGTATACCTAATCACAATAGAAATTTTAATCAGCGCTACAACCAACGCGATGATTCAATAATTACATAAGAAAGTAGACGGTAGTACATATATTAATTTATAAGGGTGACTGAAACATGTTTGTAGAATTCAAATCGTAAAACACTAATATTAAAATCAGATTTTAATAAGTGTATTCTGTTTTACTCTTCAACTCATTAAATTTAAAAATTAAGTCATTGATTTGCATCATTGCTGCAGGAGTGACATTTTTGTCTATGACGACATCAGCTGATGCACTTGCTTTCCCCAATCCCCATAAGGCTCCTAAGACACTTGAGGCTGGACGGCTTTTGGGTGTGACCTAATTTTTTTTTTTTTGGAAATATCTTTCTTTCAAAATAATTATAGATTTGATTTTAAAATGTGCTATACTTTAATAAGCTATAAAAAAAGTAATTATGTCTGCCTTTTTATTTCCAGCCACACCAGGCAACTTAATCAAGTTTAAACTTAATTTAACTCAAAAACTTAAAATTTCTGAATTAAGATCAGGTCCAAATGGTGACGAATTCGACTGATTTTTTGAGATTTACGAAGATAGTTACTGATTGGGGGTATGCACACTTGAGCTCGGGGTCGTAAATCTCGGTGCACCTTAACGTCCACCCAAACTGGACGTCCTCCTGTGTAAATAAGGAGAAGAGGCTGGTTTATTCAGATGCGCGTTGAAGACGTGGTTGATAGGTGATTGGTAGTGTTGTTGGCGTTCCAAGTAGGTGAAAGTGATCGGTTGGGCTGGCTGGAAAGATGATTTGAGGTTTGCTGCGATTAAAATGAGGTGTGAGGTGGCTGAGACCCAGTTTGAGGTCTGATACTAGGTGAGCTGATCAAGACGGGCTATGTGAGCTTGAGATCGACCGACCAAGTGAGCTTGAGACCGACTGACCGAGTGAGCTTGAGACCAACCGACCGAGTGAGCTTGAGACCGACCGAACAAGTGAGCTTGAAACCGACCGACCGAGTGAGCTTGAGATCGACCGACTGAGTGAGCTTGAGACCGACCGACCGAGTGAGCCTGAGACTGACCGACCGAGTGAGCTTGAGACCGACCGACGAAGTGAGCTTGAGACCGACCGACCGAGTGAGCTTGAGATCGACCGACCGAGTGAGCTTGAGATCGACCGACCAAGTGAGCTTGAGACCGACCGACCGAGTGAGATTAGGACCGACCGACTAAGTGAGCTTGAGACCGACCTACCGAGTGCGCTTGAGATCGACCGACCGAGTGAGCTTGAGACCGACCGAGGATGAGCTGATCTGGACGCGTATATGGTATACGCTTGAGAGCACAAGGCGGCTGCTTTATAGAGCAAGGAAAGTGCTTTGGAGCACAAGGCAAGTGCTTGGGAGCACAAGGCGGCTGCTCGAGAGAGCGAGGAGAGTGCTTTGGAGCACAAGGCAAGTGCTTGGGAGCACTTGGCGGCTGCTCGAGAGAGCAAGGAGAGTGCTTTGGAGCACAAGGCAAGTGCTTGGGAGCACAAGGCGGCTGTGAGTCTAGATCTGCCCAACGTCTTAGGACCGGGGCAATAAGGAGCAGTGATGGTCCGGTCCTGGTGCTAAGGCAGGTGCTCTGGAGTGCAGATTGGACGTGATCGATGTCTGAGAACAGGGGAAACGGGCAACAATGATGATGAAGATACCTTCGGTCCTGCTGCTCTGGCTCTGTTCCTGGGGTGCGTTGAGATTCGTGCGATGCCCGGGTGACTGCCTTTTTCGAGTTTTTGCGGGTAGCGGAGGTTTTAAGGATGATGACAACCGCCTTAAGAGAGATGATCACGGATGCAAATGCTTTACTACACGTAAATAGCGTGAAAACAGCACTAGCAGGTTCTATTAAAGGTTATGGTATGGTGCACTTGAGAATCTGAATTGTGATGCAACTAATAGTTATGTGGTGGAGATTAAGGTGTGGCATCTCAATTTTGAATAAAATGCCGGTGTTTTGATACTTGATTGTGTTTTGGTAATAAGTACCAATTTAGTCTTTTAATTTAACACTAATACACTTAATTACACTAAATAACAATAAAATTAACGTCAGGTTTGTAAACTATTACATAGACTTTGAAATCTCTAATTTTGAAGTAATTTTGGAGGAACTTTCAGAGCTCAGAGCAGGGAGATGGTCTCAGTAGCACAGTTGGAGTCAGACTTGAGAGCGGACACGTCCGTACTCTAGGAAAGTTGGCTGGTCTCTGGTAGCAGTGCCAAAAGGGACTGGATGCTACTGCTCCCTTTCCTTTGTTTGAGCCAATGCTAAGGCATCGGCTCCTTCTACTACTTGAAGCTCTCAGACCCATACAAATGTGGGGGTTTGAGAGCAACTTAAGCAAAGTCGTTAAGTACTCTGGGTTTGAGAGCAACCCTAACCCAAATGCTCTGACGTCATGGAAATTTCTGACCATGCTGTACAGTCACTACTGAACAGTTACTATGAATATTTGGGAGCTTTCAGTGAAACTTTCAGTACTATTTACATATTCGAACCAATTTATGCCCACTAAATCACTCCATTCATCGCTACTAACTAAAATAAATTTAGCCCATCAAATAAAAAAAGACAGTTAAATATACTTGATTGTACTGCTTCTATCACCATTAAACAAAGATAACTCAATGATGTAATAACGGCTATTGGTATTTTCCGTACAGTATTTTATTGATTACGTTAAGCGTGTAATTTTTTTTAACAAGCCATAATATACTACACAAAAAGTATAATATTGATTTATTGCAATTACAGGGAATGATAATATGCAATTTATATTTTATAAATGGAGCATTAGTGTTGCTTGAATCAGTGGACAATGTAATTAACTTAAAGCAATCTACCAGAAACAACTTACATACAAGCAAACCCCGCCCGTGCATATTATAACAGATTAAATCTCACGTTGGCCCTTTAAGCACTAACATGTCTGCGGTTTTAACTATGTACCTAGGTAACTATATAAATAAAAATACCACCAAGAATAAATGTAATACTATCTTTAAACCATTAAAAATTGCACCCTGTTTACGAGCGTTTATTCTATTTTTTTGTACAACACCGACACCCCATTAAAACGATTCCATATTAACGTCGAATTTTGTTTTCAATCTTGGGCAGTTGACATTAGCTAATTTAGAGGATTTTGAGAGAATTTCTAATTTTTAGTCAACGATGAAACAATCATTGGAATAATAAAGTATTATACAACAACAACAACTATTAAGTTGGAATTTGTCGCTAAATTTATAGTATGCTAAAAATTCTTAACAATGCAAATTGCAATCTGTGACATTCTAGTATTAAATTCCTAAATGTGGCTTCTATTCTACAATTTTATTTTCATGATTTTAATATTAATAGTTATTTTGACAGAATAAAGTCATTTTATCCCGATGGGTTGCAAATAAATTGCAAGTAATATCTATTCTTCATTTTGAGCTGTTTCATTAAATAAAATGCTCCAATAATTGTACTGATATCGACTTGAGGCTTTCCCAGTATACGCTTTAATTAATGTCTTTACTGGCTTAAGTTATCACCATTGGGGGTTCGTAACGGTACGTTTTGAGCAGATACTTGCCTAAGGTAAGCTTAAGTCTGAATTTTGTGAGAGGTAAGTTTTTCCCATGGGCGTGCTATGAGTAAGTTTCGAGTTTGCACATATTAAGTCCAGACTAGTTTTACATTTATCACTTTAGGCGGCGGAGGGGCCAGCATGTAAACTAACTAACGAATTGAGCACTTTGTACATATAATTATGTGGAAACGACATTCTCCGAAGGGAAACTGCTGTCATTTTCCTTTTTTTGATTATTATTTTAGGAAATTTTATTTTAGAAATTCAGAAATCATCACCTTCAAGTTAAAATTAACTCTGTTTTATAACTGACATAAAATCGAATTCCTTTGGAAACGTGCATCTACTTCGTTTAATGACTTCCGCCGCACACCAGTTTCCAAACTGAACGCAAGTACTCAATGTGTGCCCTTGGATACACTGAGCTAAAAAACCTGAAAATAATTTACACAGTTCACTTTGGTTTAGTTTAGTTCAGTATGATGAATTATATTATGCATGTGTATACAATACTATAAAATATGTATTACCTCCAGCAAAAGCTTCCCCAGCCCCATTCCTGTCTAAAAACTCTTCCTGTCGGATTGGAAGAACGTTGAAAGTTTTTATTTTTGTTTCTGGATAATAAAAAACAAAAAAGTATTAATTACAATAATAAAGTACAATACGCTTAAATTTGTATGTAAGACAAACAGTTATGTTATTTTTGGATATATAGCTAATTAACTAAACCTAACTTTAAGCCTAGACATACATTATTAAATATATTAATTATACTGATACATTTTAATAATGTACGCGTGGAAAAGCTAAAGCTTAACTAACAAGGAGACAAAAAATCAGGCCACTGTTGAATAGCACACACCTAAAGTAACTCGACTGCATTTTGCGTTATTTGGAAACAGTTGCCCGCTAAAGTTTTATTTAAATTTGAATATTGTCCAATCCGACTAATAGTACTTCTACAATTCTAATCTGATTTTTATAAAATTTGGTTTTTTCTGACCCTCAGACTATTTCCTTAAAATTAATTTCAAGATTCTGAAAAATCCCCAAATTTTAATTTTTGTGAAAAAATTACGCTTAAAAATTAGGCCTTAAAAATATACGTTTTTTAGATTTTATTCCAAAAAAATAAACATCTTAAGATTACTTTTTAGAAAATAGTCTAAGGATCAGAAGAAACTAAATTTCATAATTAAAATCAATTTTTTTTTAAAATTTGGTTCTACCACTTGGTGGGGTTTCCTTGTGAGTATTGTGCAATTTAAAAAAAAACAATATATAAATATATTATTAGTGAAGAACCAAAATTACCTATATCCATTTGCAGCTAAAAACAAAATCCACTATTTACAAAAATAGTAAAACAAGGCTTAAAAGCATTGAAATAGAATATTTTGCAATTTAAAAAAATGCTTATTAGAACATTTTACACTTTTTAATAACCTAGAATTAAAATATTTTGCACCTTTTTAAAAACATGAAAATAAAACATTTTACGCTTTTCAAAAACTCCTAATTAGCATATTACGCATGTTTCTCATGTTGTTTTTATGACATAGCTCATTTAATTGTAGTTTAAATTGGATATGGGTCAGTTTGGTTCTTGACAGACGATATATCGATCAAAACTTTGTTTAAGAAATAATTATTGATTACCGGTTGCAACAATTACTGGACTCTTCCCTTGTGTAATAACCAGCCGCCGCCCAACTTTTTTATTGACTTTAGTCAGGCTCACTGAATGTCGAGCAATTTCTTCCAGGGTGCTAGTTTTCATATTTAATGAATGAGCGTAAGCGAGTGCTTCCTAAACAAAAAGTAATATTTGTGTGTATTTAAATCAAATAATTTATGCACAATTATTTAATTATATTTTAGTCATCCTAATTACATAAATGTAACAAAAGGTCATGAAAGAAATTATACAAACTCACAGGCTGATCCTCAAATGAAATATCCACATAGGGCATAATTTTTTCAAGCTCTTTTGAATATTTTGTAGGCACGTACTCTGCACTTAGATTCAAACAGAATACTCAATTATTGTCCGCAGCATTGGCAGCCACTAAAAGGCACTCTCAAGACTGACTTTTAGGAAGAAACCCTTTAAATAAAGTGTAAAATTGCAAATGATGCTATGTAGTAAATAGTTTTAAAACATTTTAAATTCAAAATAATTTAAATACTTTATACTTACATTAGGAAATAAAATACCAACTAAGTTAATCATGTGAGGTAATTATTTAATAACATAAACATGAAATTATGTATGCAACTACATAATATAACTGTATAGAAAAAGGAACTATGTAATGATTTATATTGTCTGTAAAGAACTAAAATGACCCATATCCCATTCAAGCTAGAAATAAAATGAGCTATGTCATTTAAGAAAAAAATGACAACTATACGTAAAATGTTAATTAGGAGTTTTTGAAAAGTGCAAAATGTTCCATTTACATGTTTTTAAAATGTGCCAAATGTTGTTTATACATGCATTTGAAATTTGCAAAATGTTCCATTAACATGTTTTTGAAACGTGTAAAATGTTGTATGTACATGTTTTAAAAAAGTACAAAATGTTGTATAATTATAATTACATGTTTTTTAAAAGTGCAAAATGTTTTATTCTATATAAACGTTTTTTTGAACTGCAAAATGTTATATTTACATGTTTTTGAAACGTGGAAAATGTTATGTTTACATGTTTTTAAAAAGTGCTGAATGTTGTATATACATTTTTTTGGAAAAGTGCAAAATGTTCTATTCACATGTTTTTTTAAATTGCAAAATGTCATAATTTTAAAAAGTGCAAAATTTAATATTTAAATGCTTTCAAGACATGTTTCAGTAGCGATATTCATGATTCCACTTTATTAATTTTTGGCGCTAGATAGTTTCGCACTATAACGCGAAAGTAATGTATTTAAAAGTAAGGAAGGTGTCACAAGTCACATGGCTGTGCACACGAGAGTACTTAGCTAAAGCCAAAAGTCAGCCCATAGTTTTGCGAGTGTCGTATCGTCTTTGCAGCTACGGGAGCGGGCACTTTTGTAAAAGATTAACAGAACTAAAACCAGCTCCTGTGAATGCCTAACTTTATTAAGCATGTAGGTAAATATTGTATATCTTACCCTATAGCGGGAGTTCTATTTATTTATTCAGTGAAGTCCTCTAAATGAAAATTTCTGAAAAGCTACGTCAAAGAGTAGTCTACCAGCAAAAAAAAGTAATGATTAATTATTTTTAAGGGTATTATTAATATGACTAAAAATATTTCAAGTAATTTTTGTATCGAAAAAAAAATCGTTTATTCTACTGTTGAATAATATCTACATTGTTTCTGGTATGAAAAGGTATAGTTTTAGACTAACCGTTTTTAGATGCTGAGCTTAAGCATCTATAGGAATGGCTATGTCCGTCCGTCTGTCTGTCTGTCTGTCCGTCTGTCTGTTCTTTATGCGCTACGAGTCACAGTTTTTAAGCGATATTCGTCAAATATTTTTTAAATGGCCACAAATGCGAATGAGAAGTGCCCTATTGTTTTTGAGAGCGATCGAACTAACCAGTTTTTCACAATTAACAGTTGACTGGACCAACTTTTTTAGCCATTTGAAAGCATTGGAGAAAAACGGGTGATTTGCCGCTTTGCATCAGCCAAATGCACCAGCTAAATGGTTTCCTTACAGGCGCCAGTCAATACACCAGAAACATGCACAAGTCATCAGCACAAGCTACCCGCAGAAGTTACCTGCACCCACAAAGTATCCCTAAGGGGGGAGGTGTACTTGGGGTCACCCAAGAAGACGTCTCAACAATCTCAACTATTTTTTCTTAAACCATGAAAAAACTTTAAATACTTGCACCTCCCACCCACAAAGTATCCCCTAAGGGGAGGTGGTGTACTTAGGGTCACCCGCAGATGACGTCCCTAAAATCTAATTTGTTTTTGCTAAAACTATTAAAAAACTTCAAATACTTGCACCCCCACCCTCAAAGTATCCCCTATGGGGAGGGGGTGTACTTGGGGTCACTCACAAATGACGCCCCAAAAATCTTAATTTTCTTCCTAAAACCATTAAAAAACTTTAAATACTTGCATTCTCTACCTACAAAGTATCCCCTGAGGGGAGGGGGTGTACTTGAGGTCACTCACAAATGACGTCCAAAAAATCCTAATTTTCTTGGTATAACCATTAAAAAACTTTAAATACTTGCACCATCTACCCACTTAGTACCCCCTCAGGGGAAAGGTGTACTTGGGATTACTCACAAATGACGTCCCAAAAATCTTAATTTTCTTGCTAAAACCATTAAAAAACTTTAAATACTTGCACCCCCACCCACAAAGTATTCCATTAGGAGAGGGCGGGGGGGGGGACTGGGGGTCACTTACAAACGACGTCTCAAAAATCTTAATTTTCCTGCTAAAACTATTAAAAAACTTTAAATACTGCACCCCCCACCCACGTAGTATCACCTCAGGAAAGGGGAGTGTACTTGGGGTTACCCACAAATGACGTCCCAAAAAATCTTAACTGTTTTTTCTAAAACTAATAAAAAACTTTAAATACTTGCACCCCTGACCCACTAAGTATCCCCTTAAGAAGGAGGGTTGTACTTAGAGTCACCCACAAATGACGTCCCAGAAATCTTAATTTCTTTGCTAAAACTATTAAAAAACTTTAAATACTTGCATCCCCAACCCCACGAATTATCTCTTAGAGGAGGGGGGGGGGGTTTAAGAATTAAAACAAGTCACAATCTTAAAAATATAAATATTTCTTATACCTAATGCTTTACCAACCGCAAACTAATGCTCCCCTACTCAACAAATCATCCTTTTTAGGTTCAGAAGGGCGGGGGGGGGGGAGGGATTTAGGATCAATCGTTATATACGTCCGAAAAATTTAAAGCCTCGAACCTAAGGTTGGAATGGAGCACGCAACACCTAGATTCCCGTCTACAGCAATGAATCAGTAATGGCCTGAGCTAAGAAATCTCTGATACGAATCTGTAAGCGTGTCAGATATGCAACACATAAGATACATAGAGTCCTGTCAGCAAGTTAGCTTTGTTTCCTGTCGTTCCAAGAGAAAGTCCTGCTACGTTTCGTGTCTTGCAAAAGAGCCGGCTGCTTTTTGTTTTGACGAGGTTAAGGCTGGTAGGGGTCAGACACAAATGGCGTTGCTTACCTTAAGAGTGGGTCACTTGACATTCCACCGTAAGGGCATCCATTCAAGCAATGCTTAAAAAGGTGACAAGCAGTTGGGTAGGCTTATAATTTTGGTAAATTTATGTGTCGTCATTTGTGTCCGTTCCCAAAGCTGGTCAAGCATACGAACTTAATATTTTAGGTTTGCTATCTTGTATTTGAATTACACTCGAAAAAATCTATGCTTATCTGCATCGAGCACGGAATGTCGGCAAAAACCAATTGCAATATACCATAATATATTTAACGTGGAATGAAAAACGGGTGAAATTCACGACTTTTTAACTTTATGCTGTAAACATACGCACGTTGATCGTAAAAGGGAAGTGACCGTTCATAAATAACTTCATTATAAATTTCTATTTTAGAAAACCCACCCCAACTATTTTTACTTCATGCTGTGAACAAACGAACGAAGCTCATAGATAGTTGATGACCAACCAATAATGGCGTCATTCAAATTCTCAATTTAAAGGAACATAGTTTAACCGAATGGCACGCAGTTCGTAATTTTTAGTGTCAAGTAAATCTTATACATAAGTTATTTATAAATTATATTTCAACTTCGAGGGTTACACAAGTTAGGAGCCATGCAAGGATCATCTAAAAATGACGTCATTTAATTATTTTAATTATAGAAATCTCTTGTCTTTAGTTCAAAAATCAAATTAATGGATATCCCTAACACCGTCTTTTTCTAGCATACATACAGGGATCCTTCATAAATGACGTCATCACAAAATCACCATTTTAGGGATCCTTGTTAGTGCTGATTGCAAAATTTGGTAGATTTATATCTTCAAAATCTACTTTTACCAGTATACACACAATAATTGTCCATAAATAAAGTCGTCTAAATGTCATCATTTAAAAAAACACCCGTTATCAGTTTAAACATTATATAATATAGTATTTTTAGCATGAAATATTATTATTGTACATATTAGGATCGTCTAACAATGTCGTCACTAAAATATTGCACTTTGGAGGGTATAGAGTGTATTGTATGTAAATAATGTGAGAAGATGCATCAATTGACTAAAGTCAATATTCGCTGTAAGCTCAGCATCTACTTTGGGCCCACGGTAGGCAAATCCGGCGCGAAGCGCCGGATTTTTAGATGCTGAGCTTAAGCATCTATAGGAATGGCTATGTCCGTCTGTCTGTCTGTCTGTCTGTCCGTCTGTCTGTTCTTTATGCGCTACAGGTCACAGTTTTCAAGCGATATTCGTCAAATATTTTTTAAATGGCCACAAATGCAAATTAAAAGTGCCCTATTGTTTTTGAGAGCGATCGAACTAACCAGTTTTTCACAATTAACAGTTGACTGGACCAACTTTTTTAGCCATCTAAAAGCATTGGAGAAAAACGGGCGATTTGCCGCTTTGCATCAGCCAAATGCACCAGCTAAATGGTTTCCTTACAGGCGCCAGTCAATGCACCAGAAACATGCACACGTCATCAGCACAAGCTACCCGCAGAAGTTACCTGCACCTACAAAGTATCCCTTACTTGGGTTCACCTACAAAGACGTCCCAAAAATCCTATATGTTTTTGGTAAAACCATTAAAAAACTTTAAATACTTGCACCCCCCACCCACAAAGTATCCCCGAAAGGAAGGGGTGTACTTGGGGTCACCCACAAATGACGTCCCTAAAATCTTATTTTTTTTGCTACAACCATTAAAAGCTTTAAATACTTGCACCCCCACCCTCAAAGTATCCCCTTAGAGGGGAGGGGTGTACTTGGGGTCACTCACAAATGACGTCCCAAAAATTTTAATTTTCTTGCTAAAACCATTAAAAAACTTTAAATACTTGCACCCACCACCCACTAAGTATCCTCTTAAGGAGAAGGGGTGTACTTAGGGTCACCCACAAATGACGTCCCAAAAATTTTAACTTGATTGCTAAAACCATTAAAAGCTTTAAATACTTGCACTCCCACCCTTAAAGTATCCCCTTAGGGGGAAGGGGTGTACTTGGGGTCACCCACAAGTGACGTCCCAAAAATCTTAATTTTTTTGCTAAAACCATTAAAAGCTTTAAATACTTGCACCCTCACCCTCAAAGTATCCCCTTAGGGGGAAGGGGTGTACTTGGGGTCACTCACAAATGACGTCCCAAAAATTTTATTTTTTTTTGCTAAAACCATTAAAAAACTTTAAATACGTGCACCCCCCACCCACAAAGTATTCCCTAAAGGGGAAGGGGTTTACTTTGGGTCACTCACAAATGACGTCCCAAAAATCTTTATTTTCTTGATAAAACCATTAAAAAACTTTAAATACTTGCACCCGCCACCCACAAAGTATTCCCTTAGGGAGGAGGGGTGTACTTAAGGTCACTCACAAATGACGTCCCAAAAATCTTTATTTTCTTGCTAAAACCATTAAAAAACTTTAAATCCTTGCACCCGCCACCCACTAAGTATCCCCTTAGGGCAGGGGGGTGTACTTGGGGTTACCCACAAATGACGTCCTAAAAATCTCAACTATTTTTGCTAAAACCATTAAAAAACTTTAAATACTTGCACTCCCCACCCACTAAGTATCTTCTTAGGGAGAAGGGGTGTGATTAGGGTCACCCACAAACGACGTCCCAAAAATCCTTATTTCTTTGCTAAAACCATTAAAAAACTTTAAATGGTACCCCCAACCCCACGAATTATCTCTTCAAGGGTGGGAGGTGTTAAGAAATAAAACAAGTCAGAATCTTAAAAATATAAATATTTTCTATTCCTAATGCTTTACCAACTGCAAACTAATGCTCCCCTACTCAACAAATCATCCCTTTTAGGTTTGGGGGAAGGAGGAATTCAGGGTCAATCCTAAAATACGTCCTAAAAATTCGTAGCCTCGAAGCCAAGGTTAGAATTGAGCACGCGACACCTATAGTCCCGTAAACAGCAATAGGTCAGTAATGGCCTGAGCTAAGTAATGTCTGATACAAATCTGTGAGCGTGTCAGATATGGAACCCATGAGATACATAGAGTCCCGTAAGCGAGTTGGCTTTGTTCGCCGTCGTTCCAACAGAAAGTCCTGCTGCGTTTTGTGTCTTGCAAAAGAGCTGGCTGCTTTTTGTTTTGAAGACGTTAAAGCTGGTAGGGGTCAGACACAAATGGCGTTGTTTACCTTGAGGGTGGGTCACTTGACATTCCACGGTAAGCGCATCCATTTAAGCAATGCCTAAAAAGGTGACAAGCGGGTGGGTAGGCTTATAATTTTGGCAAATTTAGGTGTCGTCATTTGTGTCCGTACCCAAAGCTGGTCAAGCATACGAACTTAATATTTTAGGTTTGCTATCCTGTATTTAAATCACATTAGGAAAAATCTATGCTTCTTTGCATAGTACGGAATGTCGGCAAAAACCAATTGCATTATACCATGATATATTTAACGTGGAATGAGAAACGGGTGGGATTTACGACATTTTAACTTTATGCTGTTAACATACGTACGTTAATCGTAGAAGGAAATGGACCGTTCATAAATAACGTCATTTAAAATTTCCATTTTGAAAAACCCAAACTTTTTTTACTTTATGCTGTGAACATACGAACGAAGCTTATAGATAGTTGATGACTAACCATTAATGGCGTCATTTAAATTCTCAATTTTAAGGAACATAATTCAACCGAATGGCACGCAGTTCGTAATTTTAAGTGTCCAGTAAATCTTATACATAGGTTATTCATACATTAAATTTCAACTTTCAGGGTTACACAAGTTAGGAGCCATGCAAGGATGATCTAAAAATGACGTCATTAAATTATTTTGATTATAGAAATCTCCTCTGCCTTTAGTTCAAAAAACAAATTAATGGATATCCCTAACACCGTCTTTTTCTAGCATACCTATAGGGATCCTTCAGAAGTGACTTGATCACAAAATCACCATTTTAAGGATACTTGTTAGTGCCTAATGCAAAATTTGGTAGATTTATATCTTCAAAATCTACTTTAACCTGTATAAACAGCGATTGTCTATACATGACGTCGTCTTAATGTCATCATTTGAAAAAACACCCGTTATCAGTTTAAACATTATGTAAAATAGTAACATTAGCATGGAATATTATTATTGTACATATTAGGATCGTTCAACAATGTCGTTACTAAAATATTGCACTTTAGAGGGTATAGAGTGTATTTTATGTAAATAATGTGAAAATATGCATCGATTGACTGAAGTCAATATTCGCTGTAAGCTCAGCATCTACTTCGGGCCCACAGTAGGCAAATCCGGCACGAAGCGCCGGATTTTTTTATTGTAATTTTGCAGTATCAGGGAAGAAAAGTTTGTAGGTAAATTGTATTATTAATTGTCTAATTTGTGAGTAAAGAATCAAAATAAACCATTTTCACCATCTCCTATTAGCTAATATGCTCAAGACTCAAAACTAGAAAATACTTTTAATAAAATAGATGCGTACATTTTATTCACGAGTTTTTAATTGTAAAGTTTAAAATGTTGTATCTACTATTTTTTGTTTAAAAGAATGATGTTGTATTATTACTCGTTCTTGAAAATTTGTAAATGTTGTATATCAGTTTTTTTTTTTTTAAAATTGCAAAATATTATATATTTTGATATTTTTTAAAAACGCAAAATGCAGTTTTTATTGAAAACCACCTTTTTAATACCTAACTTGTTATTATTAAAAAGTAAAAAAAATAAATAATACTTAGTTGTCATTAAAAAATATGTTTGGAATGCTGTGTTTACATTTTTGTAGGAAATTTACAAAATGTTCTACTACTAGTTTGAGGTATTTTACATTTTGCAATTTTGCATGCACCATTATATAGGTGTTATATTTTAATATTTATATTTCTTTCGATGTAAAATGTAGTGTTTTCATATTTTTTTTATAAAAATTTGAAAAAGTTCTATTTAAGTAATTTTAAGGTCATTATATTTTAATAGTTTTGTATCGATAATTATGGATTTGGATTTTGCTCTTAACGGAAAATATATAAATAATATTTATTTTAATAAAATTACATTTTAGCTTTTACTTTTTAGCGTAAGTGACTTGAAAACATGTATTTATAGGTAAGTGGCTCAATTTTTAAAACGAGATTTTAAAAACAATACAAATGTCTATCTATACATTCAACTGAATGAGCACATTTTTTGATTGTGCTCAAATGTCCAGTTTGCGTTTATCTGTAATAAAATATTGATTTTTTGTATTATTAGTGAACTATTATTTAAGAAAGTAAATGTAGTTGGTTTCAATTTTATCGTGTATATGCTGCTGTAAATTGTATAGAATATTTTGATAATCTCAAATAGAAATAGATTGAGATGTTTTGCAAGGTGTCTGAAGTGCATTAACTACATAAAAGTTGTTGTATCTTGTTCCAAAAATATCTGAACGCAATATATTCTAATTATCAGAAAGCTTGTGAATAAATCAATGTGTCACAGGATTCTAAAATTTGGCACTGGCAAGTACAATCTATGGGCATATGTATTATCTACGTTAGCGTTGTTTCCTACAGTTGCAGCAATGTTAAATGTGTGGAATGGTCAAATGCATGAACACTATGAATATTCAGTAAAATTTTGGTAAGATCATGTTGTTTAAACTATTAATAATATTACGTATGATTGCATACCATACATTTTAATTTTAATCGACATTGAGAACTGAGAACATGCTACAGAAGAGACTGTGAATATACATCTGAATCCAGTTTTTAGATGCTGAGCTTAAGCATCTATTGGAATGGCTATGTCCGTCCGTCTGTCTGTCTGTCTGTCCGTCTGTCTGTTCTTTATGCGCTACAGGTCACAGTTTTTAAGCGATATTCGTCAAATATTTTTTAAATGGCCACAAATGCGAATGAGAAGTGCCCTATTGTTTTTGAGAGCGATCGAACTAACCAGTTTTTCACAAATAACAGTTGACTGGACCAACTTTTTTAGCCATCTAAAAGCATTGGAGAAAAACGGGTGATTTGCCGCTTTGCATCAGCCAAATGCACCAGCTAAATGGTTTCCTTACAGGCGCCAGTCAATGCACCAGAAACATGCACAAGTCATCAGCACAAGCTACCCGCAGAAGTTACCTGCACCCACAAAGTATCCCTAAGGGGGGAGGTGTACTTAGGTTCACCCAAGAAGACGTCCCGACAATCTCAACTATTTTTTCTTAAACCATGAAAAAACTTTAAATACTTGCACCTCCCACCCACAAAGTATCTCCTAAGGGGAGGTGGTGTACTTAGAGTCACCCGCAAATGACGTCCCTAAAATCTAATTTGTTTTTGCTAAAACCATAAAAAAACTTCAAATACTTGCACCCCTACCCCCAAAGTATCCCCTATGGGGAGAAGGTGTACTTGGGGTCACTCACAAATGACGTCCCAAAAATCTTAATTTTCTTCCTAAAAACTTTAAATACTTGCACCATTACCCACAAAGTATCCCCTTAGGGGGGGGTGTACTTGGGGTCACTCACAAATGAAGTCCTAAAAATCTTCATTTTCTTGCTAAAACCATCAAAAAACTTTAAATACTTGTACTCCCCACCCACTAAGTATAACCTCAGGGGCCCACAAAGTATCTCCTAAGGGGAGGTGGTGTACTTAGGGTCACCCGCAAATGACGTCCCTAAAATCTAATTTGTTTTTGCTAAAACCATAAAAAAACTTCAAATACTTGCACCCCTACCCCCAAAGTATCCCCTATAAGGAGAAGGTGTACTTATGGTCACTCACAAATGACGTCCCAAAAATCTTAATTTTCTTCCTAAAAACTTTAAATACTTGCACCATTACCCACAAAGTATCCCCTTAGGGAGGGTGTACTTGGGGTCACTCACAAATGAAGTCCTAAAAATCTTCATTTTCTTGCTAAAACCATCAAAAAACTTTAAATACTTGTACTCCCCACCCACTAAGTATAACCTCAGGGGAGGGAGGTGTACTTGGGGTTACTTACAAATGACGTCCCAAAAATCTCAACTATTTTTGCGCAAACTAATAAAAAACATTAAATACTTGCACCCCCCACCCACCAAGTATCCCCTTAAGAAGAAGGAGTGTACTTAGGGTCACCTACAAATGCCGTCCTAAAAATCTTAATTTTTTTGCTAAAACGAATAAAAAACTTTGAATACTTGCACCCCCAACCCCACGAATTATCTCTTGAAGGGGGAGTGGGGAAGGCTTTAACAATCAAAACAAGTCAAAATCTTAAAAATATAAATTTTTCTTATGCCTAATGCTTTACCAACCGCAAACTAATGCTCCCCTACTCAACAAATCATCCTTATTAGGTTCAAGGAGGAGGGGGGGGGGGAAATTTAGGGTCAATCGTAAAATACGTTCTAAAAATTCGAAGCCTCAAAGCCAAGGTTGAAATGGAGCACGCGACACCTCGAGTCCTGTAAACAGCAATGGGTCAGTAATAGCCTGAGCTAAGAAATGTCTGATACGAATCTGTGAGCGTGTCAGATATGGAACCCATAAGATACATAGAGTCCCGTAAGCGAGTTTGCTTTGTTCCCCGTCGTTTCAACAGAAATTCCTGCTACGTTTCGTGAAATATTATTATTGTACATATTAGGATCGTTCAACAATGTCGTCACTAAAATATAGCACTTTAGAGGGTATAGAGTGTATTTTATGTAAATAATGTGAAAACATGCATCGATTGACTGAAGTCAATATTTGCTGTAAGCTCAGCATCTACTTCGGGCCCACGGTAGGCAAATCCGGCGCGAAGCGCCGGATTTTTTTAGTACTACTAATTAGTAATATCTGGCACCTGGCCTCGCACCTATTCAAATATGGGGCCACGTCGGCAATAAAGTTAGTTGCCGGGGTAAAGAAGCTCTTACGATTAGATGTTTACACATTACACTTATGTTCATACCATACAATTAGATTAAACACATTTGTCTGTTTTGCAACTTGTTTAGAGCCTATACGTCCTTTAAGTAAGTACGAACTGGGAAATTAAAACCAGGCGCGTTGGTGACAGATTATGATTATTTATGGAAATGAAAAAAGTTTATTTAGTCATCTGAGGGTGGAAGTGTGTGAAGAAGCGCGAAATAAAACTTGTGGTTTAGTCAGTCGCAGACCCTGATATTTATGATATTACGTATTGTACATATTTAACACTTAATTTAGTGGTTTTTATTTAAGAAGTTGTAAACTGTAAAATTATATACATACATAGCAGCACATGGTTTTCAGTGCTCAAGATGCTGAATTATATGGATAAGTAGGAATTAATTGTGTACAAAGTGGAATACAAGTCAAATATCAAAACGCCAGTTTTTCTATTCAATACCAAAAGTAAGTATGTACAGCAACGTTTACATGGTTATTTTAAAGTCATATTTACCTACGTCTAGTTTTTTTGGCCGCATCTTAATTCGCATACGTATTACTAAATTATTGTCAAATTGTAGTATACTGTGAAAACATAATATTTTGCTCAAGCTACCCTAATCGTGTGTAGTTATAAATGTTTGCTGTTTGCTGAGTATAATCTAATACTTAAGGGCCAACACTATTAACGATCCTAATGTGAGATCCTATATAGAATAAGTTTGCCTATAAAAAGCTCTACACAGCACCTGAAAACTATTCAATCAATTTTTGCAAGTGTTGCGAGTCTTAAGCAGAATTTAAAATTTTTCTATTTTTTCAAAACAATTTTCATATTTTTTTTTTCAATTCTGTTCAGCGTTTTTAAAGCTACAAAATCATCATCATCATCATCATCATCATAAAAACCGCCAACATTGCCATTTTATTTGCCCTGGCTTTCCTTGCTGCAACTGTTACTTGCAAAAATATTGAAAAGCCAGTGGGTAAATTTGACTGCAGCACACAGGTGTTATGTGTTCCAGATGGTAAAACTAAAATTATTATTTTATTTCATTTTTACTATTTTAAGGGCTTCGCAGATACTCACGTCTTTATTTTAGATTTTAAGAAAGTATACCACAAACATACAAAATGTCTAGAAAAATTAGATTTAACAAAAATGTTTACTATTTGTTTGTGTTTACTGTGTTTTTAAATCAGAACCATATTGCGGAACTGATGGAGTGACGTATAAGGATTACTGCGCCCTTTTTAATGAAGCGTGCAAAAACGGCAAACCAGGTAATAATTTAAACACACCTTAATAGAAGTCTAGTGTTTTTTAAATTGTTTAAATTAACAATATAATAACTATATAACTATAGAGGTATATATATATATATATCGTCAGTGAAGAACAAAAATGACCCATATCCAATTGTAGCGTAGCTAAAAACAATATCCACTATCTACGAAAATATTGAAACATGTCTTGAAAGCATTTAAATAGAATGTTTTTCACTTTTAACAAATATGTTGATACAAGGTTTTACAATTTTTAAAAATATGTAAATAGAAAATTTATACACTTTTAAAAAACATGTAAATAGAAAATTTATACACTTTTAAAAAACATGTAAATAGAAAAATTTTACAATTTTCAAAAACATAAAAATAGAACAATTTTACACTTTTCAAAAACATGTGAATAAAACAATTTTACACATTTCAAAAATTTGTAAATAGAACAACTTCACACTTTTCAAAAACATGAAAATAGAAAATTTTTACACTTTTCAAAAACATGTAAATAGAACAATTTTACAATTTTCAAAAAAATGTAAACGGAAAAAAACTTCGAAAACATTTTACGCATGTCGCTCATTTTGTTTTTATGACATAGCTTGATTTGGTTCTAGCTTAAATTGGATATGGGTCGTTTTGTATCTTCCCTAATGACATTGAATTAATTATATACTTGTGCTTGTTATCTCATTATGTGTGCTAAATGTTTCAGACCTAGAGGACAAACATAGTGGACCATGCAAATAGGTTTATCGTTTGGACACAAACTAAACTGCTGCTTAGATCTGGCAACCATGATGACGACCAATAATTTTCGGAACTGCACAGCTAGGTGGGTAATAACTATGTAAACAACAATAACGACATATATACCAACTATGTACACATTGTAATATTACCCATACTAGTGCAAAACCATAGTTGAAAATATTTGTTATTATTTATAAGAATCACAGGATTAGTGCACCATACTTTGTTATTACCAACACTTTCCTAACTCCACGTATACAGTTGATTTTAAAAAAAATATTTCACAATGCCTAATTTAATAATTACATATTTTTATGGTTAGCACAAATGTATACATAGCTAAAATTGTTTTATCTTTGCTTTAATAAAATATCATACAGAATTTGTTGTTTTCCGTTTCGTTTTTTATTTTTACAATTTTTGTTTTCGTATTTAACAGTTTCCCTTACGCTCCCCTCATTTCAGTCAATAGCATTTTCGTATGCCCCACAATGTACATTGTAGATCGGCTGCGCTGCAATTCCTCGCCTTTAAAAATAATTTATTGGAAATGATTAAGAAAAAAAATATTCATAGTGTAAATTAGTTTTGATTAAGTATTATGTTTAAAAAAATATTTCAAAAATAAACTACTCACTGAAGCATACTGCATCTGAAAGCATCCAGTCTAAACATGGCGTTGTCGATATTTTCCTGTCCTCCTGAGTCAATGTTAGAATCCCACAGAGCAGAGCCAATCGCTCCTACAAATGGGAATAATCTTGGTATTATATTTGTTGCGTCTACAAATTCGGCATTACATTTTCTCATTAGAAGGGTCCAGGTTTTCGTAGGAACCGTATTCTGAGCCGGCCGTTCCTGGATTGACACCGCAGGGAGTCAGAAGCTCTGTGATAATGAAACTTTTAAAATTTTACATTATGTATGTATATTAGTTCTATTTCTAATTATAGTAGTGCGGACTATAATTGCATATAAAATATTATTCAGCGGTTCGTCACTGTAGAGCGCATTACATTTTTTAATGTAATAAATAATTATAAATTTTATTTAAATGAACGTCGAGATACCTTGATGAGATTTTCTTATACCTCCAGCGTGGCCAGGTGTGTCAAATTCAAAAATGACCCGAATTCCTCGGTCATCCGCAGCTTTGATAATTCGCTGTATCGTCTCAGCTGTGTAAACTGCATTTTTGTGATAAGCTCCCTATATGTTGTCAACAGGCACAAACATTAACTATATACAATCGGATAGAGATATTTGAGAAAATAAGGGCCACTTAAACTAAAAATACTAAATTTTCAAAGTCCTAAAAACGTGTAAATACAAAATAATTTAAACTTTTGTAAGCGTGTGAATAGAGCAATTTGTACATTTCAAAAACATGTGAAAATACAAGTTTGCACATTTTAAATACATAGTAATAGAAAATTCTGCACATTTCAAAAACATGTAAAAAAAAGTATTTTGCACATTTACAAAACATGTGAAAATGAAGTTTGCACATTTAAAAAACACGTAAAAACAAGTACTGTGCACATTTAAAACCGTGTAAAAAAAATTAATTCGCACATTTCAAAAACGTGTAAATAAAACATTTTGCACTTTGCATAAAACTCATAATGTATTAACATTTTTGCAATTTTTCTCGACGCAACTGGCTTTTGAAGCTTCACTCACAATATGTATCATATACCCCACAAAGCTCATTCTAGATCGACCCCTAATGTTATCACTAATCTTTATATTATGTATTTTCATCTCAAAAAACTTTCAAAACGCTCACCTTCTTTGACAATTCTGGAAACTTATGACTCTCAAAGGGGAAGCTCTGATCGTCGACAATGTGCCAGTGAAACACATTCAGTTTGTTGTACATCATCCCTGTAAGAATTATTACGAAGATTCTCTCCGGTAGAAAATGCCTTGCCGTGTCTATCATAAGACCACGATTAACGAATCTTGGGAAGTCAATGAGTTTTGTTGAATTAATAAAATACTTGAAACCTCCATTCTTCTTGACTACTGGCCACAACATTTGGTACAGAGACTCGAGGGCTCTCATTACAGACTGTGCAGAATTTGCACCTACCACCGCAATTACGTCATCAATAGGTGGACCATGATTTGTTGTAGTAATAATATATTTTTCGTAATTTGTAGTGTAGTCTTGAGGGTAGCTGTCAGAACATTTGTGGAGGTACACCTGCACCTTATAAGCCCCTTCAGAATTTTCCGCCTTCCGTAAACGAATACATTTATCTCCTTTAGAAATATTGAGATTTGGATTTGAAGGTTGGCTCTGATAGAGGTACTCGTTACCGCGGAGTTGTCGTATTTTCTGTGTGTAGTGTTCAATGGCCCAGTCAAGGAATGGACAGTGGAAGCTCTCGTCTTTGTTTTGTGTTTCTTTTTTTGTAGCGTCGAAAAGCTGAATTTCAAATTTAGAAGTGGGTACATGAAATGTTTGAGAATCTTGATTGGCTAATTGTGGCCGGGGCCAGATACTTCCTAAAGGGGAGGGTGAGCCCTGGTTTAAAACGAATTATGTATTACCAATTACAAGTAATGCATTTACAATAGGAAATATCAAAAGTTGTGTACCTTTAATTCGTATTTCTGTATTGATGTTATAAAACTATTAGCAACACTGAATAGGCCTAAGAAAATTATTGGAAACGCAGCATTAGAAGAAATAAATTTCGTAAAAAATTCATGACACAATTGCAAATAATGCATTTTAAAAAGAGATTTAAAATGCCGTCTGGTGTATTAAAAAATCCACAGTATGCTAAATACATTTTAATTTTTTATTCATTCTATTTTTCCTGATAATAATAGGTACATAATAAAAATTTAATGGTGGTGCAGTATTTAACTGTTAGCATTATTAAGAGTTAACAATAACTACTTTAAATAGTTAATTACAAGTTTAAAATAATTGGTCAATTCTACAACATTATAAAACAGTTAAAAAATTGAGTAAATTTCGTCTTGAGATTAATTTATTATTTGTGTATTAGTCGCAAGCGGAAAAGTCGTACAAACATTACTCGCCCCCAAGTTAGTCGTACCCGCCATATTTGCATCCTGGTATTAATCGCCCCCTCACAAGTCGCACAATGTCACAATTTTGCAATCATTATATTTAAATTACAAGGTTTTAAAGTAGTGAATTAAGTTATACTTAAAGCTTAAATGGTTTTTATATTGATTTAATTATCTTCACTGACATCTGGAAATATTAAATTCTTAGAGGCAGTTATGTTGGTCAGCAGACAGTGAGAGTCCATCTGGGCATGCGCACGTCGTAAAAACAGATTCATCACCTTGAATCGAAGCCGGAACTGGGAAACAGAAATGGGAACATTGACCAATCCGCTTAGGACAAAGGTTTTCCCCTCCAGGCTGCATATTCGCATTGTAAACTTTGATGTCCCATAGTTGAGATTCCTACACGCAAATAAATTAATGTTAATTAGTTTTTCATGAGCGCCTTCAAAACGTTGCCGTTAAAATAAACTTACGGAACTATGAATCATTTTAATTTCCTGTCCAGTGTATTTGTTGACTTTGTAAAGTGTTTTACTATTCCATTCGATAAAATAAATGTCTTTAACAAACGTTGCAATTTTCCAAAATTGACTGCGAGCAAATTGGGGTTAAGTTGCGGTGAAAAGTGATTTTGGGTCCAAACCATCTAAATCAGATGACCAAATGGAACTTGGGTCCTCGTCTTGTGACCAATAAAGGCGACTGCCTTCAAAATCCAAAACTAAAGCTTTAGGATTGTGACCATTGATGCTGCGAATAACTTCCCTTTGTGATCCGTCCAGACCCGATCAGTAGATGGTGTATAATCCCACCTAATGGTGAAATCCCTGCATTCTCATTAGTCGAGCGATTAAATGTAGGCTCCACCCCCTCTATTTAAATGGAGCAATGGGAAAGTAGGTTTAAAATACTGCATTTTAATTTGACCATGCAATTTATGTATCAAAAATGAATATGCTAAATTTAAACATAATAATTAACAGTGTTCTGCAATAGTTAGCTTTATGGCATGAAGCTCGTTTTTCACAAAATGAACTTTTTTACAAAAATCGTAAGCTCAAACGCGCTTCATCGCGCTTCGTCCAGCTTAGGTAAAAATCTTTTGAGCTTCGTTGAGCTTCATCGCGCTTTGTTGAGCTTCAGTTTTCCACTTTTATCTTTTTTCCACCTGCCGACTATGTCGACCCCCGACGAAAGGTAAAATTTTTTGTCGTGTAATGTACTTTACTTTAAGGCTTTAACAAGTATTGATATGGAAAGGGTTTGGTTTGGGTAGTCATAGTCATAGTGTATTAAGTGTATAGTGTATAATATATTAAAATATTAGTGTGCATACTATTGTCTTTTAAATTATATTTACTTCATTCAAGATTAGACGATTATTCAATTACTACAATAGTAAATATTTAGTGTATATAAATATATTATATATTAGATATACATAAATATATCGTGCAATGTACTTTACTTAACTTTACTTTAAGACTTTAAAAAGTATTTGAGTAATAATACGGAAATGGTTTAGTTTGGGTAGGGCTTACGTTTAGTGTATAATATATTAGAATATTACTATGCATACTATAACATACTAACTTTTTATGGTCAACCGCTCAATCTAATATATCCTGATATAGTAATCGTAGTACAGTAGAAGTAGAATAAGTAATTGGTAGAAGTTGATAAAATTCAATTACAAAATATAATAAATATTAATTTAATCCAATACGTCAAAGTAGATTTAATTGAAATACAAAGTATAAATATATTATAGTATTATCTATATAATAGGTCACTGTTATAGAGCACATATCTAGGCGTACGACCCAAACCACTGAACGCAGAAAAAGGTAAATACAACCATTGCAAATGACGCAAGTAGTACAAATAAACGCTTAAAAATGGGAATATGAGAAAGACAAGCTCAAAAAACGGAGACTGCCAAAACGCAAAATCTTAAATTAGGCAAAAACACAGGGTCGGTTTCCAGGCTGAGGCTTCTCAAAGACGCAACGCACAAACTCTACAACCATACCAAAAAATGCAAAACAAACCAACGAGTTACAATGCAAAACTAATAAATAGTACTAGTACTGCATGGTAGTACTACTGAATAGTACTACTGCTGCATAAAAAGTACTACTAAATGGTAGTACAGCTAAATAGTAGTACTGCTGCATAGAAGTACTACTGACTAGTAGTACTGCTGAATGGTGGTGCTACTAAATAGTGGAACAACTAAATGGAAGTACCTCTGAATCGTAGTGCTAAAGTATTGTAGAACTGCTAAATGGTAATACTTCTAAATAGTTGTACTACTGAAAGGTAGTAGTACTCAATCGTATTACTAGTAAGTAGTGGTACTGCTGCATAGAATTACTACTAAATGCTAGTACTGCCTAATATTAGTACCACTGAATGGTAGTTGTACTAAATGGTAGTACTACCTAATCTAAGCAGTACTGAGTTGTGAAACGTTTAAATAGTATCACTGCGGAATGCAAGTACTATTGAATGGTGGTACTGCTGAACAGTATTATAACTGAATAGTAGTAGTACTAAATGGTGGTAAAACGGAATAGTGGTACAACTAAATGGTAGTACTACTGAATCGTTGTGCTTTTGTATAAAAGAACTGCTGAATAGTAGTACAACTGAATAGTAGTACTACTAAATAGTAGTAGTACTGAATAGTAGTACTACTAAATGGTAATAGCACTGAATGGTAGTACTACTAAATAGTAGTACTGCTGCATGCAAGTACTACTAAATAGTAGTACTGAATGGTAGTACTGCTGCATAAAAGTACTTTTGAATAGTAGTACTGCTGCATTGAAATACTTCTGAAGGATAGTACTACTAAATGGTAGTACCTCTAAATTGTAGTTCTTAAGTAAAGTAAACCTGCTAAATGGTAAAACTTGTAAATGGTTGTGCTACTACAAAGTTGTAGTACTGAATCGTATTACTAGTAAGTGGTGGTACTGCTGCATGAAATTACTACTAAATGCTAGTACTGCTGAATGGTAGGACCACCGAATGGTAGTTGTACTAAATGGTAGTACTTCTTAATGGGAGCAGTACTGAGTGGTGCAACGTTAAAATGGTAGCACGGTAGAATGCAAGTACTATTGAATAGTGGTACTGCTGAACAGTATTATTACTGATAAGAAGTACTACTAAATGGTAGTACTACTGAATCGTTAGGCTTTTGTATAGAAGTACTGCTGAATAGTAGTACTACTGAATAGTAGTACAACTAAATGGTGGTAGTACTGAATCAACATCTGCACTAAAAAACTGTTCTTCTTCTAAATTGAAAGCTAGAAAAATGGGAGTTTTAACACTTTCAACTAGCAAAGAAAGTGAAAATACTTCCACTTGCGCATCGCTTAGCATCGTTTCGCATATTGCAGCTAATGCAGCATCAGCATCTGGAGTGTTAATAGAAGCAGACACAAATGGGAAGTCTGTGCAAAATCAACTACAGCGTACACTATTAGCACGAAAAATCCTCTGATTGGAATTGCGACAAAAATAAAAATACCAACACAGAACAATTGTGAATCAACAGAAGCCTAAAATAATTATGCAGTTAGTGTAGTTCCTAGAATTGACGAAATTTAAGAAGAGGGGGGGAAGGGGGTGCACCTACTCGAGTTCTCGCAACTGCAGGGGTAGACTGGAAAGAACAAAGAAAATAAAACACAGTACATAAACTGATCCAAGTCAAACTTTTATTTACTGCAGAAAATGTTTTGCGAGTAAACGGGGTTTAGCCAGTCACATGAGACTGCATACAGGAAGACAGTCCTCTCATTGTTCCGATTGCCTCGAAAAATTCAGTCGTCACGGTGCTCGGAATGTTCATGAGTTAAGCAGACACCAAAAGGGCATATCATCTGCTTCTGAGACAGCGTCAGACAAGATAAGTGGTTTAAAACCCACAGTTAAAGAGCTCACATGTGAATTTTGTCCACAAACATATTCCAACGAGCAGCATTTGAATGAGCATGATGCTACACATGTCAAATTTGCAAGAATCAAAATCAAGGAATTGCGTTTAGATTGGAAGCTGGCAGTTCAAGCAAACTGCCTATATTCCAGAACATTTGGTCCAAATTCCATAACAAATTGTTTTGAAATTGTTCATAACGTCAGGAGTGCATGGTGCTGAAACTTTATATTTGATATACTTCTTATTTAGTTTGCCTATATGAATGATATTATATATATGTACACATATGTAATTTAGAGCGCTCTTTCATAATATATCGTTGAAATAAACGTACCTTATTGTAAGTGCTCTTAATTAAGCAACAATCAAAAATGTTCTGGAATACCAGAACATGGTGTTGGAATACCAGAACATGGGGTTGGAATACCAGAACCTGGGGTTGGAATTCCAGAACCTGGGGTTGGAATTCCAGAAAAATTTGTTCTGGAATTCGTACCAAATGTTCTTGAATATGGGCAGTTTGCTTCAACTGGCTGAGAGTTCATCGCGTTAGGAAAGAACGTATGCAATAGGCAGAATTAGAACAAAAAAATGAGTCTAAGTCAAAGCCAAGACGTATTATGGATTGCAGGGTGAATTTTGACATCAGTACTAGTACTACTGATTCTCAACCCCAGGATCCAAGAATCCAAGATATCAATTCAAATTACCACGACTGTAATTATTGCGACGAAGTATTCTCATTTCAGACTTATCTTTATCAGCACGAGGCACGAGCATTAAGGCGAAAGGTTTACCTTAATGTTTTTCACTAAAGCAAAAAGCAGTAGTCAGTAAATTTGTTGATGGCTGAGACTGTTTTAATCATAAAAATCATCTTCATCAGATACAAATATAATTAGCTCATATTCAAAATCAACAAAATCAAACAGTAGCAATACGCAAGTTCAACTACTTAAACGTTTTTTGCCGTCCATCAAAAGTTTGAGATAAAATAATTCTCGGATTCTCCAAGTCAAATATTTGTGATTTTTCCAACTTTATTATCACAATGGACAAAAAAAACGAAGAAACTAGGGAACCTTTCTAATAACAAATTCCGCATAACATCTCAATAATATTTCCAGCGATTAGTTTGTTAGTTATTTATAATCTCGGAATGCCTTACTTACTTTAAATAAAAATATGCCTTTGAGCATATTAATGTCTTCGGCTAAGCTTACTGATTGGGTGTGGGGGGCATTTTGCAATCTCTTTTAAAAAGTTCAGAAAATAATTGTATTTTCTGTAACTCTACTTGAAATTTTATGTAGTGTGCCGCAAAGGAAATTATTACCGTGACGCACTAGTAATAAAAGGGATTGTTAACTTTACTCTCTCTTAGGCTGCTCTGGTTTGAACTGTGAATATAAATTATTTTCTGAAGTAGTGATTAAAATGCAACTGAGATATATTATGAAATAACGAGTATAATTATAGATACTGTAGGTAGCTTGAAAATATAATCGCAAATATTCAAAACTAACTAGCAGTGGTTCACCGTTCATAATATTATTGCAAAAAAAGCTTTAAAAATCCACACATTAATTTTTACGTTATTTCTGATTTAGAAAAAAAAACGGAAAAGGATGTATGGAAGATATATTTAATAGTAATTGAGTCAATCGTAGTTACCTTTGCTATCTTTGTTATTATTAAGCATTCATTTTCTTAATTTGTTATGCTTAACAATAAAACCTATGTTTAGTTGATTTTTAATTTATAAAGTCCGACTTCCTACATACCCAAACTTGACTATAGTGATATTCTTGGATTACAATGTTGAATATGTTTGAATACCGTGTAAGTATGTATAATTCAGTAGTAATTTATGTGTGTTGCGGGCTGTGGAAATTGTGTCAATAGTGCGAAAAGCGCAATTATTGTTATACTAGATAGTACTACTAAATGGTAGTACTGCTGCATAGAGGTACTACTAAATGGTAGAACTGCTGAATAGTAGTACTACTGAATAGTAGTACTACTATATGCTGGTAATATGAAATAGTAGTACGACTTAATAGTAAAAGTACCGAATGGTACTACTACCAAATGGTAGTTTTGTTGCATAAAAATACTACTAAATGGTAGTACTTCTGAATAGTAGCACCACTAAATAGTAGTACTACAAAATGGTAGTAATACGGAATTGTAGTACTACTAAATGGTAGTACTCCTAAATTGTAGTGCGTTTGTATGGTAGTACTGCTAAATAGTAGCACTACTGAACAGTAGTACCACTATATGATAGAAGTACTGAATGGTAGTACTGCTGCATAGGAGTACTTTTGAATAGTAGTACTGCTGCATGGAAGTACTTTTGAATAGTAGCACTACTGAATGGTATTACAACTGAATGGTGGTACCACTGAAAGATACTACTACTTTATTGTAGTACTACTAAATGTTGGTACAATTTTTTTTGCAGTGTGTTCTGAGCGTTCGTTTTTTCATGTCAGCTTATTCTTATCTAGCTTTAGCTGAAGATGTAGATTTAAGAACTGTCTGGACCGCTCCGTTGTTAGATGGTTGTTGAAACTGTCGGAATACTGATGAAGAAAAGGAAATTTTTTGTTTCGTATTCTCCATATTTTCAGTAGCTTAGCTCAATTTCCTTTAGAAATTGAAATTCAGTTTTGTTTATTTCGATATATGCATTTGTTTTAGTTACCCATTTATGTACCATTACTATTAAGTGCTACCAAATCCAATGTCCAAATAGTAAGGTTGAAAAATCTGACATAATTTCTGGTGTTCCAACCCAAAGTTTGGAAAAAGTAGGATTCGGAAATCAAAGAAATATGGGTCCACTGTGTTTAAAAATATCTAATTAAAGTAATTTTAATTGCTTACTGTTTACTAAAAATAGTGCTTTAATAATAATTGCGATTAGAATTACTAATCTAAATTAGAAACAGTATAATTGTTTTTTAAAAATTGTTGTAAGATTTTAGATTTGAAATATTTAGGCGTTTTTTTATTGTTTAAAAGTTGCATGTTAATTAAACTGTGTAATGCGAACTTAATTGGGTTGGGTTACTTCAGTTGTGGTTGTGATAGTTGCGGTATTAGTTGTTAGTGTGCAAGTCACTTAGTTACGTAAGCCTAATTAAATACTTGTATCTAGTTGTTAAGTACCTAATAGTTGATACATCTAGTCATTAGGAAAAAACAAAATAAGTTACAATAGTCAGCCAATTCTACAGTACCGTGTGTATACCCACACTTGCAACCTTGATTCTTTGGTTTACGTCTAAGTGCCAGGTATACACACAATTTTTTTTGGGGCGTTGTTTGGAATTTGGAAGTTCAAACTACTGTATAGTTATAGTACCTAATACTTAATAGCGTATATTATTATGAATGTAAATGATTATTTATATATCACAGGTGCTTGTATTGTATTACACAATACAATATAGCAAAGTGTGGAGTTTTTACTTTATTAAAATAACCAAGAATTAAAAATAAGGCATACGGTTCGTTTGATGTAATTATTGTGTTGATATATAGTTATTATCAATTTGTTTATTTTTATTGTAATTATTTGTAATAATATATCTTTTATTTACAAAATATTTATTATTTATTAATTTATTAATATTTTATATAATTAACTAGCTAATCTATTATATCCTAATAATCCATAAAATTTCATAAAAGAATCAAGAATTGTGGAATAGTAATAAGTTAATAAGTAATAGTAAATAGTAGGCAAATGCGAGAAGCGAGGCAAAATTGGTATTTGGTATTTCCACAATTTCCAGTTCCAGTACTTTTCATTACTTGTCAACATGGTACATTTTGAACTTAAGCACATAGGTACTTTGCATTTGAATGCACAAGTATCAAAAATATATTACTGGGCTCGCTAATGTTAAAAAAATTTATCAACTCTAAAAACTTTTAGGGACCAAAGCTCGATTGTGCTTCATCGCGCTTCGTCCCGCTTCGTTAAGCTTGAGTAAAAATCTTTTGAGCTTCATCGCGCTTCGTTAAACTTGGAATTTTACACCTTGATTGAACTATTTGAGTTCACGAACTATTTTAGGCAAGTTAACTTGAATATGCAGAACACTGATAATTAATGCCAACCACGGTGGCAGAGTAGTTAGAAGCTTAAATAAATGCGCGTTTGTAGACGGTGACCTAAGATCGAATCAGGTAAGAGTAAAAATGTTAATAATAAAAACAATCGTTTTTTCCCTAGTATAAATGGGGTTTTTTCTTTTGCATTCTATCATTCACAACTTGACACAGTAGAAGTAAACATTTATTATGGGTGATACGCATAGTAGTGATTCAGATATGCCAGACCTTGACAGTATTGACAGCAACGACGAGAGTGATAGTGACTGGCTAAATGATCTGGAGGACTATACACCCTACAATGTGAGAGAACTCAACGATGTGGATAGTGATACCGGGGAAAGACGCATATCAAATGTGGGGTTGTCACATATAGTGCGATACTACGGGAACTACCCTTCGCCATCTCAAAAACGACCTAGTGGAAGGTTAAGGCGAGTTTGAGGTGGAGGGCGAAGATTTAAGATGCAAAACTTTAAAAGAGAATTCACACGTGCTAATGTGGATAGAAGAAGTATGCAAGATCATGAGTACGGCACCCACTTTTCTGCATTTAGTTTAAAAAATGCAATTCGTGGCTATATTCTTGTCTCCCAGGACAAAACGCGAGATGAAGCCCATAGACTCGCTAGTTATAATAGTATCCCTATGGATCCATCAGCAGAAAGTATAGCTGCCGCAGGACTTTTCGGCGTCGGTGGATTTCATGTTGGATATGTAAGTACTATTTTTGTTGTCATCGATTTAATTAGTCATGTGCAATTAAAGCAAATAAATAATTAATGAATTTATTATTTTTTTGTTTTCAGTCGGCCTGCTTTGCATGCGGTTGGATTTTTCCAGAGCTAAGTAATGGATCAATTTCATTTGTAGAACATGCAAGATGGTCTCCTAAGTGCCCACTTATCACGTTTAGTGACTCAGGCAACATCAAATTGGAGTCCACTAACATTGAAAAATACAAATCACTTGCAATTCTAATTAATCCTAAACCCCGCGAAATTAATTCTTTAACTTTAATGTTTTTTTGCACAGACAGCAAAGTTTTGTTTATGAATTAAAATGGTCCTAAATGTCCAGAGTATGAATATGAAGGTAAACGAAAACAATCTTTCGAAGATAACAATTAGGACGGGACTAAACGGCCAAGAATCAGTACCATGGTGGATGCTGGATTTTACTGTACTGGAGGTGATTCTGCGAATTGTTATTACTGTGACGAAGGGTTTATACGATGGAAGCTGGAAAGCAACCCATCTGAGCAACACAGGTACCATTACCATACCTGCTTTATAAGCAAACTTAATTCTAATAGTAAAATGGCGGAAGACGAGGTAACAGATAATATGTGTGAGGATCAGCTTCGTGAGGAGATTGAAAACTAGAGCAAAAGTGGAAATGTACTATTTGTTCATATATAAATGATGCTGATCATGCTATTGTCGCCTGTGGACATAGATTTTGCAGAGATTGTATTTGTAAAATTAAAGATTGTGCCATATGCAGAACAGCAATTACGCTTGTATTAAAAATTTGGTAAATAAAGTTGTAATGAAAAACAATTACTCAGTACAAATTTGTCTTTCACAATGAGTGCATTTAATATTACTCTGTTGAGTGACTCGTCCATGTCATATTTTCCACATAACACAATTTCAAATTTCAGGAATAAGTTTGTTAATAGAATACAATGTGATGGCAACCAATGGCAGGTAGCCTTAACCTCATGCTTATATACAAAGTCAAACATATTTATTGAAGAGGGGGAAATAGTTGCAACAGCATATATAGATAAGGAAAATTATCCATATAAATTACGTCCTGAAAATGTGATTTCACATCCTGAAAATATCAGCATAGGGGTGAACAAAAGAGAAAAGTGTTTGTCAACTAGCAAGATAGAGAGTGACATTGTATCCCCATGTAGCTTTAGTGATATGGGTGAATTTCTATTGTACCTTTCATCACTTGGAGCTGACCATTATACTCTCAAACGAAGCTATGTCTACAGAATGCAAAACTATGGAAACACATCAATTAACTACAAAATTGAACTGTCTGAACGAGTAAAGCAAATTTAGGGTCTGCAAACTGGATGGAGACAAATACAAGACCCTCAAAACAAATTTAAAGATGCTCCTTTAATTGATATTCCAGAAATTGCTAAAATTATAAAGGGAAGTGACAATGTAGTAACTACACCAATCATAGTCGGTAAAGGGGATACAATATCAAAAAATATACCTAAGTGTAATTGTACATTAATTAATGTTTAGAATATAATAGAATTATCACTAGTCAATAATAAAAACGTTAGTGTTCACGACGGATCATACTTTTCCTTCACTATAAATCATGAAAGAGAAGGTGAATATACAACAATTTTACAAGAGATCGATCCATTTGTAAGTAAAACATTTGGTTTCAACAATTCAGCATATCAATATGGAATCAATAATGATGCTTTACTATTTCAAACAGCAAAATTTAAAGCATTAGTTTATGCAAGAGAAGGGGATTTTATTTTTAGTTATAAAAAAAAGAGTACAAGGCTGATAAAAACTACTCATTCTTTATAGAACTTATGAATTACATATATGTACAATTAGATTGTGAATGGGAAATAGTTGATAATAGAATGAATATTATATCCCACAATGGTACAAATCCAATGGTGATGTGCAAATTCTCAGATAAAATAAAGATGTATATGGGTTTTCAAAAAACAGAAAAAGTTCAACATAATATATATAGAGAGGAAAAAAATAAAATATTGCGAGGTAAAAATAGAGTAGATTCTAATTTTGGTTGCTGTTTATTATTTGTTTATGCTGACATAATTGCAAATCAGTACGTTAGTGATGTCTATGCAACACTTTTAAAAAGTATGCCATTTGTGTTTAATGATGATAATGTATTTGAACACGAATTTAATAATCCAGCGTATTTGCCTCTGAACAAAACCAGTTTTGATGATATTCATATGTATATCTCAACTGAAGATGGTGAACCTCCATCATTTGAGACTGGGACGTTCAAGGCTACACTTCATTTCAAGCAAATGTTCTAGAAACAAAAATGTATGATCACGGCAATCCAAATTCTTTATTTTGTTACTATCCTCAGCATGGTGGTACCAATTTGCCATTACTTGTGTACAGAGGTAGTAATGTACGTCAAAAGGGGAAGGGGATTGGAAGCTTCTTTGGTTCCATTTTTAAAACACTGATCCCATTGGCCAGACAATATATTTTACCTCATGCAAACTCAGCGTTAAAAAATATTGCTGTTGACATTTTAGACAGTAGTAGACCAATTAGGAGGACTTTTAAATTGCAAACAATGGAAGGGTTAAAATCTGTAGAAAGAGATGTGGAAAATCAGTCAGAAAATGGTAATCGACAAAAGCGCAAGCAATTTAAAAGTGTTCAGTCATTAAAAAAGAAGCGCAAAATTCAGAAAGGAAAGAGTACTACAGTGAGAAAACCTAAAAGAAAAAGAAAAACAAAAAGAGTGAAAAAATCAACCAAAAAGCGTTCATCCTTTAAAGGATTGTTTGATTAAAATGGCTGGACGAAAATTTAAGACATCAGTTTAACATTGCATGAAAAGTGAATTAGACTTTTTTAAACCAAATAAAGTTGATATATTAATTCAAAGTACTCAGGAATGTGAAATATATACTGTCGATTCTACACAAGAAGCTTCAGCTCCTTTAACCTAGTGTGTCAAAGGAACTGATACCCACTATATTGATCCTAAAAAACAAGAGTTTTATACCGTTTAAAAGTTACCGATGAAGCCAATGTGGCAGTGGCAAAGGAAATTCAATTAGCACCTGTCAACAACATATTACATTCTATGTTTAAACGCTGTTCAGTATACATAAATAAATTTCATGTTACTCCAAATCTAGAAAATTATGCTTATCGTGCAATAATAGAACGAGAGTTATTGTTTTCAAAAGAGTTTAACAAATCACAATCAGCATTATCTGGTTACTTTAAAGAAAAAGACCCAACAAGCACTAGTATAACAACTGAAGATTCTTTCAAACTACGTCAAGAATGGACTACTGCTGGACAGGAATTTGAAGTAATTGGAAGACCCCACTTAGACATTTTCTCCTAAGGAGATTTTATACCCCCTGGATGTGATTTGAAACTCGTTTTTACACGAGCACCAGATCCATTCTGCCTACAAACTAATGCGAATCCAAAAGGATCTTATAAATTACATATTGTTGAAGCAAAATTGATTATTGTTCGACATGAAATATTACCGTCAATTGCCATGCAACATGCGAAGTTATGGAGTAACAATCAACTTGCAAATGTTAACCTTAATAAAGTTAAAGTAAAAAGCTATGCACTTGCTAAGGGAAGTCAGACATCAATTAATGAAGGATTAATCATAGGAGCAATACCATCACGCATTGTTATTGCTTTAACATCAACAAGCAACTGTATTGGAACATATACTACAAACCCATTTGTTTTTGAAGACTTTTGTCTCAGTTACATAAGCGTCTCGGTTCGTGGGGATGAAAATGAAACAAGATCCTTAAGTGTTGATTTTAGAAAAGACACTAAACGTGTAAAGGAGGCTCTTTATAATCTATATGGTGCACTCGGGATTGCAAATCAGGATTGTGGAATTGACTTGACAGAAGAAAACTATTGCGCTGGTCGCAAGTTCTTTGCTTACGATCTCACATCAAGCACACAAACTCAAATTCTACTTCGATATGGGAATGTAAAAATAGAGCTCAAGTTTCGAGAATTAATCAGTGAACTGCTAACTGTTCTTGTGTACACAGAAAATAGTAGTGTGCTCCACATTGACAGGGATCGAAACGTATTTTGGGGGGATCAATCACAAGGATAAATACCATGTAGGTTGCATCGTATCTTTCAAAAATCTGTCAAAATGGAAGATTGGCTCAATATGATGTATTATCAAGTGATGTTCTAACTGACTATATAATCACGAGATATCCTGTATGCCTAGTTGTAAATACTGACCCTAGTAACAGACCTGGCCATCACTGGGTCAGCTTCTTCAATAAAAGCCGCAGCGATTGTATTGAATTTTATCATTCTTATGGATTAGGTATTAAATATAGGTCAACATTTTTTGTTAATTTTGTTATCAATTCAGGTCATCAGCTCTTCGAAAATTGTAAAGTTCTACAAAATAAATTTTCAGATGTTTGTGGGTATTATGCAATATTTTTTTTATATAAAAGAATAGCAGGGTGTCCTCCATATGCAATATATTGTATGTTCACAAATAATACTAATTTAAATGATGATAGAGTTAAATTGTTTGTTAAATCAAAACTTTATATGCATCCTAAAAAAAATTGTAAGTATGTAAAACATCAAATATGTGAACATTTTGGATCAATATAATAAACTCATAATGATTTCCAATTTTTAAACCACGGTTGTTTCGTTAAATGCATATTTCTTTTACGTAGCTTACTTACAGCATTTGTACCACCTTTTTGCCGTGTTGGCATTTTTTGTCCTTGAGGCCAGATGTGATCTCGAACAGCTTTTGTAAATGGACTCTTGGGAGATGTTGCTCTTAGGACTCCTATTACTTCATCAAGACCTTTTACATTATTTTTTTTACCTTGTGATATCAAGCGGGCATCTCTAAGCTGATTATAAATTTTGTTCATGTCTGAGTTTGCAATAACTTTATCATTTATTACAACTTGCTTGTTTCCATCACAAGCAAAATTTAAATTGTTAAGACAACGTATTATTTGTTGTCTTCGTGTTAGTTTGCGGTCACTTATATGAGATTCAGGTGTATTACCTCCAAATGAAATTGTTGATGTACCTGATTGCTCTTGAGTTGACAAATCCGGTGTATAAATAGCACTTGCCGTATGATAAGCATTACCAACTGGAACTAGGGTTTGATTAGGCTGCAATTGGCTTACAGAGGTTTCTCCTTTAGATTCATTGACATGTTTAGCCAGAATTGGTTTGTTTAGTTCATAATCCTTGCTACTTTCAAGATGACGACGATAGTTTTCAAACAGAATTTGTTTGACATCATCTGGATATTTAGATGTGTTAAGAATGTCATGACCAGCGTCTAAAGCATTATTATTTTCAAGCTGTCGCATAAACGTGTTGTATAAGTCTTCATTTATCAACTTCATCCTTTTAGACCCCATTACTTAAATAACTTGAAATTAAAGAGGAAGCTATTGTAGCAAGTAATGGAAGAAAAAAAGCACCTCCGCTTTGCAAAATCTTTTTCTTCTTGTGAATTAGAGTTGATTTTAAGGAAAGTATATTAAGTTGTTTTTTGAATGGTCTCAGTTTTGCAACTGTTCTGGATTGGATAGGTACATTATCATTTAAAATATTTTTCACACACTCGCAAACAGAACGAATTTCCTCTGACGTTGCATCTTTTAAAAGTGTTTTACATTTTGACTTAGTTTAACATTTTTTTAAAAATAGACGGTTTGCAATAATCCGCTTCATTGTAGTCCCCTGGAAATTCAACTTGATACTAATCACTCTTTGTTAAACAACTTACAGATATAGTTCAGTCAGTTCGACTTTAAACGCTTAGCAAGATGGACTTTAAAATAAAACGTCTATATTTAAATCCAAAATTTAAAGGCAGCTTTTCTGGGTTTCATAATTTTTCCAAAGCATTAAAAAATAAATATCCAAAAGCAAATATAAAGCAAACTTTACAACACATTCAAACATATGCACAGAATAAACCAGCGCTTCACAAATTTAGAAGACGTAAAGTTATAGTTAACAAAATTAATGAGCAGTTTGTCATCGATCTAATTAATATTTCAAAACATGCTAGGCAAAATAATAACAATCAAAATTTGCTCTGTGTCATTGACGCATTTAGCAAATATGCCTAGGTTCAACCAATACAAACAAAATCATGTGCTGAAGTTTTAAGAACATTTCAAAAAATATTAAAATCTTCAAAGCGTTTTCCTAAAATTATTCAAGCTGATCGTGGATGTAAATTTCAAGGAGCGTTCAAAAACTTTTGCAAATCAAAAGGAATAGAAATATTGCATGTAGAGTCTGAACTAAAAGCTTGTATCGTTGAGCGATTTAATCGAACAATCTTAGAAAAAATTAGTCGATTTTTACTTCATACAAATACAGTTAAACGTGTTAAAAGATTAAAACAAAACTCGTATAAGTTTGTTCATGTTTTACAAAATTTAGTTTCGAATTATAACCATTCATTTCATCGTACAATAAAAATGTGCCCTGCAGAGGTAACAAAAGAAAATGAAATCCAGGTGTGGCTTAACATGTATAAAAATGAAAAAGTAATATTGAACAGCCAATCAAAATTTAATGTTGGTGATGAGGTTTTGATATCAATTGATAAAAGTCTTTTTACTAAAGGCTATGACAAAAAATATCATTCAGAAATTTTTACTGTAGAAAGTTTCAATTCTTCTAACCCCCGCATGTATTTTTTAAAAGATGACAAAAATCAAAGTCTCAAAGGCGGTTTTTATTCACAAGAACTATCACATGTTCTTTACGATCAGTGAGTATAAAAGTCGCAGGCGTTGCAGTTTTAATTTCATTCAGCATTTGTATTTCAAAGTATTGTGGTACCTCTTAAAATTATTTCTGAGAATTGTAACTTGGTAAGTAACTTTTTATTTTTTTTATTCAATGAATCAAGAGTATTTTTTTGGGTTAATAAAGTTAGCCAGTTCAATATTTTCATTTTTTAAATCATGTGTAAAGGGATCTTCAACAAAGGAAACGGCTGAACAATCTACTTTTGAAAATATTTCAAGTGCAGGCAAAGACAATCAAGACGATTTTAACTTTTTGGAAAAGGATTTCGATCCACAAGATTTTAAAATGGATTCTGGATCAAATGGAAATCATTCTGGTAATTGCTAGTTTATGATCGTGTTGATTTTTAATTTTTAAAATGTGCAAATACTTATAATTTTTTTAAATAGAAAATGCAGCTTACAACTCGGGAGCTGAAAAGAATTGACAATTGCAATGCTGGAGTTCTGAATTTAGAGGGAGCGCTTACATTAACATGAAGCGGACATCAATTAACAATCGTGAGATGAAGTTTAATTTTGACATGAGCAAGGTATCCTAACTCATAAATTTTCTTGTTCACAAGTATATGCAGTCTGGATATTCGATGGAAGAAATTCATGATGAAGTAGATACATTTTTGAAAAATCAAAGTGAAAATAAAGTAACGAATAAGAATAATCATGCAGATGCAAAACCTTTTTTGGTATGTAAATTGTAAAATTGATTGAAATAAAAAAAAGTATATAAGGTGTAAATTACTTTTAAAGTTTAACTATTCATTTTTATTCATCCTCATTGTCAACTTGCACCAAATCGTATTTTTAATTTGCATTGAAAAATGAATCAGACGTATACATCTGCGGAGGACAATATTACTGGATTTTTAACTAATTTAGGTTAGTAGTTTTCGTTATAAGCATCTTTTTTTTTCTTAGAAGAGAATGGCAATTGGTATTCATTATTTTTTAAATATATTTAATTTTTTTCAATTTTACTGATTGCGTTTGCAGAAAAAACTTTGACGACTTTTAAGCGTCCTACAGGAAAAAATCTAAGTCTTCTAAGACGTACACTTGAGTTTCATCCTACTACAACTAAGAAATCTAACGCACGTCGTTTAAAAAAAATAATTAAGAGGAATCAGAAGATGGAAATAAAAGACAATAATTCAAAAATTGAAAATATTTACGTAGGGTGTAACGATGCTCAATGCTTGGGTGCTAAAAGTTGTAAACCATTTAAATTTGTAGTAGACTTGACTGCTCGGTGTAAGATGTGTTGTGAAAGGCATATTGTCTTTCGTCAAAACCAAAACATTGTAAGAATGGACTGGCCTGAATTTGTTAATATAGCAAAGCATGTTTGTGAAAATCGTAAGGAATGTTTAAGAACTAATACATCATATAAACGCTGTCGTGTCAATTTCTAAATGTTTTTTATTGAAATTACTTTTTTGTAAATACAATACAATTTTTGTCAGCAAATAAATTATTTCTTAACCTAAATCTGTCGTCCTGTTGCTGACTGCAATCAATAAACAAATATCCATGAGGTAGCGTAACACTTTGTTTGAATGCATCCTCTGTTACTGTACATTTTTTTCCACAATTCATTCTTTGACTAACTCTATTAACAACCTGGGTCTCACTTGGATTTTTAAACAGGCATATGTATTTTGAATTAGTCGTGAGTATTTGAAGTCCATTATGACAAAAGTTTTGAGTCAAAAAAATAATGCTGCAATTTCTATGATGTGAGCCTCTCACAAAAGCATTCATAACTTCTTTTGATTTAGACACTTCTTCCATGAGATCATCTAGAATATAGAGATAAGATTCAAGTAGATCATTTCCATATTCTTCAGGTAGCCCACTTAAGAACTGGATTTGTGGATTGATACCTTTCAATTTATTATAAAGTTTTGCTTGTCGCACACCATAACAAAACACAACATGCTTAATTTTAGGCACAATAATTTTGTCCATACGTGCAATGATCTTTTTAGTCAGTTGGCTTTTTCCAGCCTGAGTTGGACCTGCAATGACACAGGTAAATGGTGCATGCATAGCAGGATCAAAATCAAATGCTTCCATCTTCATGTCTTAGCAATAACTATCTATAATTATTGTTTATTTGCCATTTTTGAGATTTTTTAAGATTTTGTTAAATTCAAATTTATATAATACTTCCAATTTTTATCTGGTTTGCATGTCGGGTGGTGCATTGTGCCATGTCCGATGGTGCATTGTGCCATGTCGGGTGGTGCATTGTGCCATGTCAGGTGGTGTACTGTGCCATGTCAGGTGGTGCATTGTACCATGTCAGGTGGTGTATTGTGCCATGTCGGGTGGTGCATTGTGCCATGTCACGTGGTGTATTGTGCCATGTCCGATGGTGCATTGTGCCATGTCACATGGTGCATTGTGCCATGTCAGGCGGTACATTGTACCATGTCACGTGGTGCATTGTGCCATGTCAGGCGGTGCATTGTACCATGTCAGGTGGTGTATTGTGCCATGTCCGGTGGTGCATTGTGCCATGTCACGTGGTGCATTGTGCCATGTCAGATGGTGTATTGTGCCATGTCTGGTGGTGTATTGTGCCATGTCTGGCGGTGTATTGTGCCTTATCTGGTGGTGTAATGTGCCATTTTCCTCATCTTTACACCCATGTCACCGTTAAATAAGACGGGTGAGGATCAATGATAGACAGTGTACATATAGCATAGCATGTATACATTGTATATCTGTATAACGCGGTTAAGGACAACGATCATATTAAAAGTTATAGGCATGTTAGTAGCACATGTTTATGAGTGATAAGGTAAAATATACCATTTGCCTCATTTTTAAGGACATGTCACCCTTTAATGAGACGAGCGAGGATCAATGATAGACAGTGTACATATAGCCAGGTATGTATACGTCATATTTCAGTATGACGCGCTAAAGGACACCGAGCCGTTTTCAATTTATATGGATTGTAGTTTTGAAAGTTTTTGAATCTGTATAGTAAAATATGCAATTTTTTGCAATCTTAACAGGCTTGTCACACTTGTATATGACGAGCGAGGATCCATGTTAGACATTGTACATATAGCCTAACATGTATACTTTGTTTGTTTGCATAACGCGCTAAAGGACAACAGGCCGTTTAAATTTTATTTAAATTTTAGTTTAGCAAGTTTTTAAATTTATATGGTAAAATATACCATTTTTTAAATTTTAAAGCCACTGTCACAGTCGTATGAGCCGAGCGGTGATCTATGTTATGCATTGTACATATAACTGAATATGTATGCCTCATGTTTCTGTATAATGCGTTTAAGAACAACAGACCGTTCAAATATTATTTGCATTTCAACATTGCATTTTTATAAGTTCATAAGGTAATTGATGCCATTTGTTTCGTATTTACAGTCATATTACTTTCGCATTAAAGCAGCGAGGATCAATATTAGACACTGTGCATATAGCCCAATATGTATTCTTCCTATAATTATATAGTGTGTTGGAATGCACTGGCAAATTTAAAAAGATATAAGAATTCTAATTAAACAATATGGTATGTCTTATACATGTGTATACATATTAACAGTATGTTTTTATTTTATTTACACATATAATTATTAATTTTATTTACATATTTTTTTTAATTTTGTTATTATTACATGACTATTAATTGTATTTACATTTATTTCTATTTTTTAACACACATACTTATTACAAATAATTAGCATCGTTGATGCTGTCATAGGCATCCCTCATGAGGTGAGGGTGAGGGGTAAGTAAATGCCCATCTATGATCTTAAGCCTTGACATTCCTGTTCTCTGGCTCAAACACAGCATACGCCCCCTTAATGAAGCCCACGCCCGCCTCTAATACAAGCTGTGTGTCTTGAGTTAGTAGAGAAAAAAGAAGCCCGGGCTTTTATTTGAAGTTTTACAGTATTTAGATTTAATTCCGTCAATATCTCAAGAGTGTTGATATTGAATTCACCCTTATACACCAACTTACACGAAATAACACCAAAATCCATCAACTTACACCCAAATAAACCAAATTAAAGTACTACTTTTACCATTCAAACACCATCAGTCACCCACTTTTATCATTAAAAAACCACCAATCATCCATTTTTATCATTGCAAAACCATCAGTCACCCACTTTTCTGCAATGATAAAAATGGGTGACTAGTGGTTTCAATGATAAAAGGGGGTGACTCATGGTATTGTTACGATAAAATTGAGTGACTGATGGTATCTAAATGATTAAAAAGGGTGACTGGTGATTTTAAAACGATAAAAGGGGTGACTGGCGGTATTGTAATAATCAAATTAGGTGACTGATGGTGTTGAATGATAAAAGTGGGTGACTGAAGGCATTGCAATGATAAAAATGGGTAATTGATGGTATTTCAATGATAAAAGTGGCTAACTGATAATGTCTGAATGATAAAAGTGGGTGACTGTAATCTGGTGTAAGTTGGACTTTGGTGTATTTGGGTAAGTAGGAGGATTTTGACGATTTTGGTGTAAGTTGGTGTATATGAATGAATCCAATATCAACACCCTATTTGAACAACGATTTGAAAGTTACTTCTGCATCGGAACGGTGAACGATTTTGTGACTGAATTTTCTAAAAATATTATCTTGGCCCATCATTTCCCGGACTGGACCGCTGGTATGAAAGATTAAAGAATGATTTATAAATACAAAATTAATCACCGTAAATTTGAATTTGAAAGTAATTCCTGTGTATTTAAAGTAGTAAATTAAGGTATTTAAATCTAAATCCTAAGTATTTACTTTTGGCGTTGGTCCACAGACTGATGCAGTAAAAATAAAAATAATAATGAGTAGCTCGTTAAATAACCAACCCTTAATCCTCGCACGTTTATTAATGTTTCTTTGCCAATTGTTGCTCTTCGGCTCATTTTCTCTAGTGCGCTTTCCATTTTTATTTTCCTCCTCCATTACTTACAACTGACATGCGAGCCTGTGTTATGTGAGATGACGCCGATGACAATCTCTTGTATCAGTTATGAATGACTTATTACGTGCTGTAGTTAAGTAACTGTAATAGTTTAATGATCTTGGAAATCAGCTCCCCAATGTACTATTAATACTATATATAGTTAGTGGGGAGGAGGGGGGGGGGGTGAAGTAGGTGTCTTATATTATTAGTTACTTTAGGCTGACGTGAGGTTAGGTGGCAAATGGTAAGCAGTAAAATTAATTTTATATTGGGTTACTAAGTTCTATTAGTTGGCCGTTTTCCAGCATAAAGTTTTCTATTTAGGATTTGTGAACGATTTTTTGCAATTGGGCCGTAGCAGTATTATTGAGCGGTGAAAAAAAATTAAAAAATAAGCTTTCGTTGTTGTATTTTAAAGCAGCGAAAAAATAGAAAAAAAGTTCAAACCATAGCAACAATGCAATTCATTAAAACAGCATAATTAATTTTTTTTGGAGGGGAATCTTGCATGACGACGGTGGCATACCAACTCTGTAGAACATCTATACCTACCTCGGAACACATAAAACGAAATCCAAAGGGGAAGCGAAAAAAGGGAAGGCAAAAGAAGTCAAACTGTAGATCCTGAAGTTGTCTCAAAAATTAGTGTAGACGGGTGTCCAGAGTTGGGTGAAGGAATCTCGACTACTAAAATAGAGATAGGATAGGTATCAACACAGTACACATTTTCCAGTAAACTGCCTTTGCTGTTAATCGGACGTTAAATAAAGGTTTTTTTTTTAAAATGCGTTAATAATAATAAACATGAAATTACGCTTTATGAAATTACGCTTTATAAAATTATGCTTTATAAAATGATTGTTTAAGTTATCTTACCACAAATTTGAACTATATCTAATATTTAAACAAAATTTATATGACGAGACTCGCCAGGAGAGTTATCAACAATTAATCTAACGACACTTTTGCGCGCCAAAAATCTTTTATTCAGCAATCGTGATCAAAATAAAAAATAATGCACCGTAGTACCTCATGACTATTACCTTCTGTAGGCTAAATTAAATTTAAATTACTTGAAAACTCGATATTTAAAACCAAGTACTTAAGATTGTTAATCGAGTTTCTATCGAGTTCTAGTTTCAAGTACTTCAAAACTATTGGACGAGTTTGTATAATACGAGTTACAATACAGACAAACGAGTAAATTTTAAATATTTTAAAAATAAATAACAAGTTTTTATTTTCAAATCTATAAATCTTTCTAAATCAATTTAAGTTGTTAGTATTTTAATCACGTTGTTTCTCAGTGCAACTCGAATTGTTGCTATTGAAACCTTTTTAAAATTAAATTATACTCAGTTCTTAAAGACTGTTGAAAACAGGATAACTCAACATCTGATACAGCACGTTTACCAGGTGCTAGAGGATAATCGTCGAATTTATCATGCAAATGCTCTGGTATAGATAGGTCACACTCAATGAAATATCCAAATTTTCCCTTATCATCAAGACCTGCAATATAATCTGGATTTTGCCAGACATCCAATTTGCTTTCATCTATGAGCTCATATCTATTCATAGGAAGGTGTTCCGACATTGCTGTAGCATACCAAGCATTTGCATCTAGGTAAAGAATATATGACTCTAGCTCATTCTTTTTAAATTAATCTCCCATGTAGCGATTGGTAGCCGTCGCTTGCCTTATTGAGCCACAACCAGCATATCCTTCACGTAAACCTGCTTCAATAAAGAGATAAATGTCCAGATCCGTAATATGGTCAAGCTTTACCTTGCTATATTTAAGCGCTGCCTTCCAGGATATAAAAGAAAAAGATACGTATTTAGACGGATCAAGCCTAAACTTTTCCAAAAATATGTTACGGAAGTTTTAAAAAATATCAGCTAGCAAACATGTGTCGAGAAGGTTATACGAATTTAGATATTCTTTTAAGTTCTTTATTTTAAATGTATCCCAAACCTTTTTTACATGCGCATAGTTTTCATCGCTAATCCCTGATTCCGTCAATTCTGAGTAGAACTCAGTTTCAAGGAGAATTTCAGAGTCGATCTAGATCTTTTCTACACGTGATAGAGTTATATGGAAAAAAACCTTTAGCGTATAGTAACTTCATATCCTCATCTATACGAGGGTTTTGTGCGGTATACGTTTCAGAAAATATATTCTTTGTGACGACAGAACCATTCTTGTTATTTTTCCCTAGCATATTTGTCAATTTTTCTAGGGATGTGTTCAGAAAACGTAGCGAGTCAATAAATTGAAGTGTATCATTTATTGTTATGGAAATGAATTTTTCCGATGACAATGGAATGACACAGATTTTACGTCAGGGTGATTTAATCCACGAATTATTGCATGTCTATCATACCCAGTGAGGTTGTGAAAAATAATTAGAACAAATGCAGTATACTTAGCCTGAATGTTACACCCACTACATGCATAGGAAACAAACTTTTGTGTAAAGTGGTCATGATGTGCAACAGGTGCTTCAGGAGCACCAGGCTTTGCATCATCAGGCAAAATAGCATCACAGAAAAAGCACTTTTCCCCAGGCTCTTTTTCCCTCCATTCTACCATGGCTGGAATTATTTTTCCATTAACTTTTATAGTTTCGTTAGCCTGCTTTTCTGACTCAAGCTGTTTTGCTTTGATATCTTTAATAAGATCATCATGCTTTTTAAGGATTTCGGTTAGAAATGTTGCCATTACATCTTCATCATCACTTTCTGCATGATAAACAACATGTTCAAATTTATCCCCTCCAACTACAACGTAAGAATATCCACAAACCTTATGTGTTTTAAGATATTGGGTGGATGTTTCTTCACCTCCTGTCTTTGATTCCTTAAACATATGATATCGTTTATCATTTACCTTTTTGAAAGTTTGGGCACTGCCACCAGGATTTACTTTTAAATATGATTCAAAATCCGCATATATCCTGTACGGTGTAGGAATCATGCTTTTATAGTCATTAAATGATAATTGAGATCCATGCACTGGAAACCTAGTTGTTTGGGCTTTAAGCTGACCACATCTGAGTTTATGTGCTTCAAGTTTTTTTTCATCGCCAAAGGTATTGAGACAATGTACGCAGATACATTTATGCTCACAACCCAGCAATGAATCTAAGTCTTTAACCCATACATAATGCTCATTTGTAATCATCTCATTTTTAAAATCGCGCTCACTTTTATTAATCAATAATAAATTAATTACTTCTGTAGCCCGCTTATTTTTGGACAAATGCATAGGGCACATACTGTGCTTAATAAATTAATTAATTCGTTTCCTCCGTTGCTCAATAGTTATGAGCTCCTTGACAGAGGGAGTTCTACCTAGGTAATTTTTAAGACAATTACAATACTCCTGCAAAAACTCATCTGGTTCTTGTGGATGACGAGCAATTATTTCGGATTGATTTATAGCTAAATCATCTTAAAAAATTTTTCTTGGTCAGAAAAATCCCCACATTCGTCAAACCCGAACACATTAATTGCAATATGCTCATTATTTTTTTCGAATAATGGGATCTGATTAAGTGTCATGGGGAATTCTAAGTCCCTGAACGAGACCCTGCTACTTCTGCTGTGGTAATATTTACGCAGATTAAACATGGTATTATCCCGTTTGTTTTGGTAGTTACGGAGTGCTGAAAGCACCACCTATTTAAAGCATGCCTGAGTATCATCAGAAGATCTGTGAATGGATGCTGATAATGTTGCTGGCTCATTCAAATATGCATCAGCACTGTTGTCAGTGTCAACGACAACAGTTCGATGACAATTTCTATACTCTAACACCCATGGCAATTTAAGATATAAAGCACCTGCAATTGGAATATATCTTGCCATGACAATTTCAAAGTCTGCTATTTCTTTTAAAATTAGACCTGAGCGACCCTGAACAAACTCATCCAATAAATGTAGTATTTTAGCATACATTATATTAATGCATGGAACAATATTGCTTGCATGTAGCAATGTATAAGAAAAAGAATTGATCCAATGAGCAAATGGAGAAGCATTTCTTTCATGCTCCTTCGTAAAAACGCAGTTCACATTTATAAAAACCTTTATATGCTTGTACTTTACTAAATGTTCTTCAAAAAGTCTAACTATTTTAGATTTTAAATTAGCAAAGAATGTTTCACATGACATAAACATGTAATCGGACAAGTTTAATGTGCTCTGAGTAATACTACCATCTAAAATTGGGGTATTAATAAAATTTATATTTAAAACTTCCCCCCTTTCTACTTGTATAGTACCTACAGTGCTATCGAAATGCCATCCATGCACATTAAACATGTGCTGATTAAGTAATATTCTTGTGGCAAAGACTATGAGACAGTGATGACATGTGTAATACCCGTTGTCATTCCGATTTCTATATGCCTCATTAAAGTTATGCATTTCTAACCTTTGTTGTTCATTGATTTGTGTGTTGCGCACTCTGCGATTGGTTTGCGCTGATGTGGCTGATGGTTCACGTTCTGCTTCAGTTGAAGGTGCAGCAATTTCAGGATCTGCAGGGGTGGTTTCACGTCTGACGTCATTTGCATTATTGCTCATTCCACGGCCTACACAAAATTAAATAATTATTTTTTCTAATACTATTCCATACAATAACCATATAAATGATCATATGCATTACATTTATATATGTAACAGCTATTTAAAAACGTTTAATAACTAATAAACCTGCATTATTACAAGCTACAGTTACAATTTGAACATACCTGTTTGCACGCAAAGGCATTGCGCGTTTTCATCCTGATGCAAAAGACACTGTGGTATCACAGCTACAGAAACAGGTTCATCATCGCTACTGCTATCAATGAATTCAAGAGTCTTGTACTAAATGGATGGTTTGGGTAGCACAACTTTTGATTTTTTAGGTTTGGATGGTTGGGCAGGAGTTTTTTGTAGACGTCCTCGCTTTTTCGGGGGATCAGCTGGTCCTTGTTTTGTTTTCTTGACAACCCCAGTTGTTTGTTTTACTTGAGGTCGTTTACTAGGAACTTCAATTTCCACGGATGCATTACTTGTATTGGGTACAGCTTCAGATGACGTTGAATTGCTCATTGCCGATGGTGGTGAATTACTAGAGGATTGAGGTAGTGGCTTAGGAGCAATCTTCCTATATTTACTACTATTAAGAATTGGCATGGAGTCATTTGTTGGTTCTTCCAATGAAATGATGCGACAATTTCTTGATGGACCTTAGGTAGCTTCAGATGTTGAATTTGAGCGATTTAATGGTTGTTCAGGAGTCGGATTTGGGACGTTTGTTACGTCAAAGTCACCACTTGTTAGCATCTGTGTTTCTTGACTATCTGAGAAACTTGATTGACTGGGCACTGATGGTAATAGGAATGGTGACAGACTTTCTTGATTTATAATCTGTGGTGGTTGCCCTGGTGGCATAGTCAACTGGTTTATTGAGGAAGCAGTGCTGCTAAGAGATTCAGCTGTAGATGGCTGAGGTTGAAGGTACTGGATGATGTCAAGGAAAAATTCGTCCAGAGTCATGCCATCTGGAATGATGGATCCTTGAATTGGAGTTAGTAACTGACTGTCAAAAAGGAGACTGGCAGAAAGATCAATAGTCCCATGTTCACTGCCACTGCTCAACGTAATAGTTGCATTATTAACTGAGTGGGGCAACTCAATTCAAGGATCAACCTGGTTTATATTAATTATAGGATCACTTGCAAATTCACCTGCAGGTCTCACGTTGATGCCGTTTTCAAATACGCTATAATCTTCGGGGCTATTGGGGTTGGAACTAAAAACTGAAGCGTTAACAGGTATAATATTTTGCTTTATCTCAACGATGGCAACATTTTGAGGAACAGTACATTGAGCAATATTTGAGGGGGCACTTTCTTCATACTCAACTATAGGAATGGGAGCAGCAACTTCTTCCACAAAAACTATACTGGCATCAGCATGATCTGCCGGAGTATGTTGTTGCTCTGATGCTAAAACGTTTCGATTGATGGACAAACCTGTTGCACTGTTACAGTTTTCAGTTGGATTTGGAATCTCCATGTTTTCAAAATCGTCATCTTCACCATCGTCAAGAGGGTTGGGTGAGACTGCTCGCCCAGATGAAGTGGATTGAAAAACTTGTGGAATTTCAGGGATGATCGCATCGACAAACATATCGTCCTCGCCATCGTCAAGGGGATCGGGTGAGACTGCTCGCCCTGCTAATGGTAGTGGCACGATGGGAATTTCTGGGATGACTGCATCTATAAACATGTCGTCCTCACCATCATCTAGTGGGTCAGGAGATGAGATTCTGTTTGCAGGTAGTACAGTTGCATTTGGCACAATGCTTGGTGGATTTGGACGCGGAAGCTCTGGAATGACAACGTCAAGGAAGTAGTCGTCATTCTCATCCCCAAACTGATTAGGTGATGGTGCACGTCCAGCCATTTTAAATTCAATGACGCTAGAAAAATTGCAAATTAAAATAATTATATTATCTGCAATACCTGTACATCATTATCAACATTTATGGCTTATAATTGTTAGTATTTAATACGCCAGCTATTACCAATTTTATAGAAGGATAATATGTAATGAATACGCGGTGCAATATACTTAATTTTAAAAAACTGACTTACCTTTGTGATATTTCTTTAAACTTTGAGATGTTGCAGGGTAGTACTTTCACGTCGATATGCATGAAAGCTTCAGATGTAAAGAATACAAATTATTGCTCGTATTTGCTTGAAATGAGTGCCCAATAATATTTGAATATGATGGTTCAAAAAAAATAAATGAAATGGAACTTTGAAAAGCTCTGTCTCTCTCTTTTATAACGAAGATCGAGTAATATTTGTAGTTTACGCTGATACTAAAATTATCGTCAACGCATTACTAGGAAAAACATACAATTCAATACGTTACCTGTTGCAGTTGTTATTCTTTGTAATACTATTATTAGTACTACCATAATTGAAAATGCATTCTTTCCACATGGAATATTCAGGTCTGGATTAGCCATTATGGGGAAAAGTTTATTTATAGGATACTGCTGGTGGTGGGCTTAAGCGTGAGGAAAGACAATCCATATGAACTGTACTACCCTTGTCTACCCTTCTAATCAGCTCGCATATTTTCTTGGAATACTATATACTTTGTACATGTGATTTTTATATTCCGTACTGACCTTTTTACATGTATAAAATTCCAAGGGCCAATCGACAAATAATAAAAAAGACACTAACTATGCACAGCTATTTAATGCATGTATAATTTAAATCTATTTCTCTATTGCTCCATTTAAATGGAGGGGGTGGAGCCTACATTTAATCGCTCGACCAATAAGAATGCAGGGATTTCACCATTAGGTGGGATTATACACCATCTACGCCGATCTTTCAATACATTGTTTAAGTGTGTTCGTCCAGTACAGCCACCTGGTGATTTAAAAGTACACAAATGCGCGTAAAACGTGGAGACAAAAATTAATTAGTTTTAACCATAAGTGTCTAAGTTACGTGAGGTGATCAATAGTTGGATTCCAAAATTACCCACTTAGTGGATTGACAGCAACTTATAATGGATACTGAAGTCTATATTATTTAAAAGTAGCCTGATTTTGGTAGACAAGACTTTTTGAAAATGACGGGTTCCATGTGAAACCATTCCCTTGTCAGTCGTGTCTGACTAAAGGCAAATTAACTTAAAGTTTCGCAAGGTGATTAATAGTTAGGTTTCAAAATTACCCGCTCAGTGGATTTACAGCAATTGAATATGGATACTCAAGTCCGGTACTGACGAGAACCTTCTGCATTGTGCCGTTAAAGTTAGACACGCAGATGTGATGCCTCTGTTCATTGACCTAGTAGAAATGGTTATAAATCCAATCCACGGCTACTCCATGTATATAATAAGAGTCCCGCGTTATAATCCTTTTGCTGGAGGACTTTCCATTAATTGGTGCAGCGTATATTGCTTTCTTTGTATTAATGAACCAAAAAACGGCGTTGGCACGGAAACTGTAGTCAGTGCCCTCAACGTAATCTGGATTTTGCATAATATGAGACGTCTAAAATTTAACGAGGCAAAATGTTTTATTTTTATTGTTAAATATTTTAGTAAAAATTTCCAACTGACTATTACAAAATCCAAAGGTAATGTGAAGTAAACATCATAACTACCATAACAATTTCAACGTAATTAGCCTATGTGAAATTTTATTGTGGATTTTTAAATTTAGTTAATTTATTTATGTGTTGGCAAAAATCTTTACGTTTTGTCCATCCTAAGAAATCATTCGCATGTCTGCTTCAGAAGAAATAATTAAAGATGCTTTTGAATTCACATACTTGCATCTCGTTCCATCTTGTGGATCTTTGAAAAAACCGTCGCGACATCTGTGGCAATTTTCAGTGTCACTTGGAGGAGTACATGATCCGGGATATCGGCATTTGTTCGCTTCTGTGAATTGGGGTGTATTAAATTAACGAAAATATTCTGCATGAATCATTCTGTTTGAGCGCAAATGGAAATCTCTGGTACTGGAGCTGGAAACAAGGATGCTGACAGATTGTGTGAATTATTCCATTTCCGGAAGTAACTTTTGCCTGTTGCGAATGACTAAGCAGTTTTAGATCATCGTGTAGAATGTATACTGAGCAGGATATGACTTTGTACTAGATGTTAAACGGTCGCCTACGGGAGGTTGCAAACCTAATTATTGTGGAAAAACGTATATTTTGCCTATACTCACAGCACTAGAGAGTAATACCAAGAAAAACCCTAAAAATTAAATGGTGTACATTGTTGGGGCATTTTAAGTTTGTTTAAAACAGTGATTTACATATCTAACATTCAGCTATATTTATCACGATTCTTTTTTAAACTTTTGCTGCTTGGGGCAGTTCACAAATGATCTGAACTGTAGGGTCAATTGGTCTGCTTGGAAATTGATGACATTTTGCGTTGGAGGTAGCGATTAAAGCGATGCTAATGCTAATAATGACAGGCAGCTTAAACTAGCATATGCTAATTTTAATCATACTTATAAATACACATTATAACAAAATGCATGGCTAATTTTAGAAAATTAGGTTCGAGTATGTACGTTTACACACTATTTTGATTCTGTGTAAAACAATGTGGGTTTGACACACAATTTTTTATTTCGAGCCTTGTTTCAGGTCCAGGTTATTTGAAATCCTCTCCCTTCAGAACCTGAATCTGACGTAAAAACAGCTAAAATTGGATCTGTTGTGGGGAAAGACAAGAGGCAGTGTTTGATTGCGGCCACACAACCTTTAGACAATTAAAATAATTTTAATCAAAACACAATTATGCCAACAATGGAAAAATAGCAAACCTCCAATTTAAACTACACACACTAAATCAAAATAAATTATTGTTGGTAATTATTTGTCATTCAGTTCTTCAATGTTTCAAACGCTAATCTTCCTTTCTTAAACAGCACTCCGTTCTCTTGAATTTTAAATATATTCAACGCGTCATAACTGCAAGAAGGGTGGTTAGTTTCTATATCGATATAATTCACAGTGAGAGTTTTTGACGTAAATAAGTTAATCGCAACTGAAACCTGCTCGTTGGGTGCATACGTTCCGTGGGTAAAAGTTCCTTGGGATGCCGAATAAAAGTAATTCTGTCCTGCGTATTGGTAACCACTGCGTCTGGCATCTAATCGAACCACCTCAATTTCTACAACGAACCCGTAGCCTGTCGTTGATTGGTCGGATGTGAAACTCAAATAAGATCCACTCAACAGCATCTCAACAGATTTGTTACTTCTGGAAAACGTCACAATCGTTTACAGCTACTGCTGTGCTTTTCGTGTAAGTTGACGTAAGCCTATTTCGTACTTTGAATTAGGAATCACTATGTGGAGTGAAAATTAACTTCAATAATAAAATAGTTAGAAACAAAACTCACTGCAAGTGGTGTGAGGAGAAATTAGCATACTCATAGTAATCTTGGTATTTAAGTGTAAGCGCATGAAGGGTCAGAGTCAGAACATCGCGACTGTTTCCAAAACCATTGCACAACATTGTCACTTTTGAATCCATTCTCCAGTATTTCCAGCTACTGTTCCTGTGCAAACTGTCCAGCGTCCAAAGACACCGTTTGTTGTTGCTGTAAGTTTTGTTGGATTTGTACTCAACGAGAACGGAGCTTCCTTGTGGAGGAAGGGAAATTAAGCCACCGCAGTCTACCAAGTCACAAAAAGATTTTATTTGACTTATTTGTCAGTTGATTATTTGCCCAATCCGATTTTTAATTTATCAGTTGTATAATTAAAGCTTGTTTAATGAGTATAGAGCTTACTTAGGGTTACAAGACCGCCATTTTGTCTTTTTACAGATATTCTTGAACTTCTCAACAACCGACGACATTGATATAGAGAAACTTGCGAACACGTCCGGCCTTCAAATTCTGGGGGACACTCACAAAAGAAATTTCCGACTCTGTCGTGACACGTTCCACCTGATTCCCATTAACAAACAATTAATTACACTTTCTCAGTTCTTGAACGAATGTTGAAATCCTCCAAAAATCTAAAATGGTGCGTTACCATTGAGACATGTGACAATCAAACAGTCGTCGACATCAGTTTCACAGTGAGGCCCAGTAATTCCACGAGGACAGTTACAGCTGTAGCTCCCATTTGTATTTCTACACTTCCCGCCATTTTGACAAAGATTTGGCGTTTGTGAGCATTCGTCCACATCCTGCCATTACAAGCAAAATATTTGCGAGGTACAAGTGTGATAAATAATGTATTTATATTTTTTATTTATTTATGTTAACAAATAGTTTTAAAAATGGATGAATGGATGATCACCGTCTCACAGGTTTTTCCAGTGTAATTTATTGGACAGTGGCAGATGAAAGACTTAAAACCAATAACACAAGTTCCACCATTTTTACATTTGTTAGGATTGCAGTTATCGTTTATTGTGTTGATTTCTGCATTCAAATTTCCTAAAATGCAACACAGTTTTGTAATATAAATGTATTAAATAATTAATTGTACAGTAAATTATATAAAAAATAGAAACTAGAATTAATATCGGAACAAGGCAAATTTATTTGCAATTTAAAAAGTTTATTTTTTACTGATTTTCTCGCAATTCGCCTGGCAAGTACTATTAAGAGCCGTATCTTGGGTTTCTAGTATTTCTATAGTATAAGAATTATTTAGTTAAATCCACTGTTCTTATTTTGCATAATCATAAATTAGTATTATTATTGTGGTACTTAATATGTATTACAACTGACTGATTTAATTAAATTAAATGAAATGGCGATTTATATTTGCAAATTAAAAACAAAAAGAAAAAACATAATGCTTGAAATTTTCTACTTTGTAAGATTGCACAATTTTGAAATGGCAATATTTTTCGCATCCACTGTGGGTTCCAGTAACATATCAGTCCATGCTTTTGCAAGAGAAATAATAAGTACCTATTATCAAAATTACAATTTAAAATATTTCCAAGTTCACGCGGCGTTACTTACCTAACTTGTTAAGCAAATCTGCAACAGTTGAACTCACATCTAGTTGATGTGCTCCGAATCTTTCTGTACAAAAACATTGAAAAATTAATAAACAACTTATGTCTAGATTTAATAATTACAAAAGTAGAGTTAAAATAACTTTATTGATTAACCAGGCTCCAAGTTTTAATTAATATAAATGCATAAAACACATTTTAGTCGACACCAATATTTTAAGTTTATTATTATTCAATATTTCCTAAAAGGTATAACAAACCCACAACACCTAATATTTCATTTATATGTATTCACCTAATTGTCTCCGCAATTCTTCAACAGTTGGACTAAGCCCTCCTTAATGATTGAAACAGAATATAATTAAACCACCTAAATTAGATTTTATATAATTTAATTATTCAATTCAACCTGCATACAAAGCAGCGACGTTTAAGCCCGTAGATATTCACCTAAATTGTTCTGCAGTACTTCAACGGAGGTATTTAAACTTTTCTTATGGGCGTTATGGTCTCCTGCAGAATACAAACAAAATTAATTTCCAATTCAAACGCAATTTTATATAACAGAAGTGGGAATGAATGAGGAAGAATAAAGAAAACTTGTAGGCATAGAAATCTTTACTCAAGTTATTCCAGATTTCTTCAACCGTTGTATTTATTAGTTGCTGATGGGCGCTAAAGTTTTTCAAATAATTCAATCAGGAAAAAATGATTATTAATTTTAAATCGAAGCCTTTATGTTTTTTCACATCCATACTAATATCAACGAACGTAATATAAATAATTGCTCGAATGCTATATAAGTTACTTTTGACTCGCCTGAATTTACAAATACTGCAGAAAGAAAATTGGTTTTATTTGTAACTTGCGTTATATGTTCTTCCAATTTCGTTTTGTGATTTTTTTGGAATTCGTCAGCAGTTGTGTTTGTAATTTGTTGTGCTGCTCTAAGATTTTCTAATAGTAAAATATTCAAAAGATGTCAATGCAGGAATACATTTATAACATTTCTGTTCATTAGTTATTTTAAAATTTAAAATTTGTATTAAAAATTGCTTAAAAACTCGTGTTTACAAGTAACGTTTTTGTTTTAAACTAAAATTAAAAAGTCCTGGAATTTTAGCTTACAACATTGGCTGAGGATACAAAATAATTCAATCAAAATTAAATAATAACTGTAAATAAATGTTACAAGGCAGAATATTTTCATTTTTAATAACTTTGGCAGCCTGTTGTGTTGTACCCAGACAACGTGTAATGTAGTCAAGTTACTTTGGACAAGTGATGTTAAAATGCAGCCTGATTTTTTGGAGTTGGTATCTTCGAAATGTGGGTGTATCATGTCGTGTCTGTCCTTTGTTGATTCAATAGCACTAGGTTTAAAAATATGTTAACTTCAAAAATGTGCGCATGGCAATACGAGTACGCCTACTAGCTTACCAACACTGGTTTGAATTTCTTCTACATTTGTAGAGATGGCTAATTCAAAATTCCTTGCGTTTCATTCCCTCCCGATTCAAAGTTCCTAAGGAAAGGGAATTTTGGCAAAATTCCCAGTTAAATTCTCAGTTTTCAAAATTCCCTTAAATTCCCAAAACTCCTTAGGGAATTTTAGGAATTTTGAGAATTTTTGAAATTTTCATTTAATAATTCAAAAATTCCTTGTTACAAAATTGCCGGAATATTAAAAATTCCTAAAGTTCCGAAAATTACCTTTTTAAAAATTCCCGGAAAATCGAAAATCCTCAAAGTTTCCTTAATTCCCTGTCTGAAAATCCCTGGAATATTGAAAATTCCCAGTACTTCATGCACAGGGAATTTTGCCAAAATTCCCTATTTTCAAAATTCCCCAAAATCCCAAAGTTCCCTCCCTCCCAAAGTTCCCAAATTCCGAGGGAATTTTGAATGGGCCTACCCTATACATTTGTACTAAACATTCCTTGTTGGACATCAAAATCTCCTGTTTAAATGAAATAAAAAGAACCTTTAAGTCAATTTAGAACTTAAAAATGTGTTATGTTATAAATAAAACTATAAAACGTGAATAGTTAATTACCTAAATGTTTCTGGAATTCATGAACAGTTGCATTTAACCCCCCTTAATAATGCAAACAAGACAAAAATTAAATTGTGTAACAAAATTTAATATATTTTTATATAAATAATTAAATTTGCATAAAAAGCAAAGAAGTTTAATTCTTTTGTTACTTACCAAAATTTTCCTGAAGTAGTCCAACGGATGTATTCACTGTTTTTGTATCGGCAATAATGCCTCCTAACGAAAACAAACAAAAGTAATTTTTAACTCGAACACAACATTACAATTGGAAACAGGAAATTTGTAACACGCAACAAATGGTGTTGAAATGAAATGAAAATTGTTACTCAAGTTATTCTGGAAATCTTCTGCCGTTGTATTCATAAGTTGATGATGGGCTCTAAAGCTTTCTAAATAATTTACATAAATTAGAACATAATTAATTGTAAATAAAACAATAAGTTTAAAATAACCTGCCTATTATTAATATCGGTATATAAATAAATAAAACATTTTTTGCCTACTCACCTGAATCTACAAATACAGCAGAAAGTGAATTAATGCTACTGGTCACTTTCGTTATATGATCTTCCAATTTTGTTTCTTGATTTTTTCGGAATTCTTCAGCACTTGTATTCATTGTTATTTGTACGGCTTCCAAATTTTCTAAAATTAAAATTATCAGTAGAAATCAATGTTTGATTGCATTTTAAGTGAAAAATGTACCACAAAATCAACACGTTGATTGAGTCTTATCCAGGAAAACCCTGTTTCTCTATAAAAAAAAATTAATTTTACCGTTAAGTTGTATGATGGTTCAGAGCTCGTTTAGGTAGGACGTTTATTTTTGTTGCTCCCGAGTGACAGAAACCTTCGCCACTTTTTAGTTTAGTGTGTGGAATATAGTTCAGATTGCTCAGATCCAATTTTAAATTAATTTTAATATTCAACGATTTAAATTATAAAGGCGGAGCTTATACAAAAAAGTACTGTTATTGGTTGGAGTGTCGAATTTATTTTTTGAATTAATTTATTTTACTTTTCCTTGCAAAATAGTTTAGTAGTAGTTTGAATAGTTCAAAAATTTTAATTTTAATGGCGAAAAATAAAAAAAAGAAGAAAACATCCGATGATACTTTGGTCACCACCTCAACCACTGATGACAATCTTCAACCTTGTCCTATTTGCAGTAAGTTGTACAAAAGCGTCAATATCCACATGAGTAAAGGGCATCCTAAGGAGTATCAGGATTTAATTGCTAATCGCTACCAACCCAATAGTGAAAACGATGTAGCCGACGAAGTAAGTATCGCTGAATCAGATGAAATGAAGCAGATTAAAAGTAAGATTGCTGTCATCGATGAAAAACTGGAAAAAATGGTGGTAACAAGACCTAGTAAGGATGACTTTTCTGATTTAGTGGTACAATTTGCAGACATTATGAAAGAATCTAAAGATGTTCTTCCAGGTCCTAAGCACCCAGCTAAGAAGCAATTTGAAGCGCGTAAAAGAAGAGAAACATTTGTCAATTCGCAGAAAGAGTTTTCTCAAAGTTCAAATCCACAAAGATCGTCAAAAAGAGATAGAGATAAACGAAAAGAGAAATATAATTTTGAGTTACTTCAGCACTTATATCGCTACTCCAGACGCAAGGCTGTTAGAATGCTGCTCAAGTCATCTTTTGCTTCAAGTAGCTGTAATATTCCACTTGAATCTTTATACGAATCATATAACGCTAGATGGGGTGTTGCTAATAATTCAATTCTCGAAAATTATACTTCTGAGTATTCTGACAAACAGCAATTTGAACTTGATGAATCCTATCACTGTGGAATTACAGAAGGGGAAGTAAAGCAGGCGGTGCAAGGTATCAATTCGGACTCATCAAGTGGTTTAGATGGCGTTGCTATTCGAAGTGTTAAAGAAATCGGATGTTTCAAGACTATTGCTTTGATTGGAACAATTATGGAAACTTGGACGCTGGTACCAGAATGCTTTCGTAAAGCTCGAACTATTCTAATACATAAGAAAGGAGACAAGTCTGATGTAGGAAATTGGAGACCCATTTCTATATGCTCCATTCTTAGAAGAATTATTGAGCGTGTGTTGGACCGTCGATTGCAGACTCATGTCACCATCAATGACAACCAAGTTGGGTTTTCTAAATGTCCAGGAACTTTTATCAACACCTCTATAGTGAATGGCTGTCTCCAAAAGGCGAAACGTGAAAAAATTGATTGCTGTGTAGTTTTTCTTGATGTTAGTAAAGCATTTGAAGAGACGTCCCATACCCATACTACTAATATGTTACATGCTAAGCTGCTTCCATCAAAACTTCGATCTTTGATTTTATGTCTCATGGCGGATAATGTGGCCCAAATCCAAACTAGCAAAGGTATGTCGCAACCTATACTTGTTCAGAAGGGAGTGTTTCAAGGTTCCCCTCTTTCTCCGCAATTGTTTAACATTTCCATTGACCATGTCCTCAGAGAATTAAATGAGCGGGAAATTAGCGACGCATATGGGTTCCATTTGCACAATGATGTACCAAATGTAGCAGGAAGGGGCTTTGCGGATGATGTTGCATTAGTATCTGGTTCTGTACAAGGTGCCCGGGAGTTGACAAAAATTGCAATTACAAATTTCAATAAATTGGGGTACGAAATTAATATTCAAAAGTGCAAGGTTATAAATATCGTGAAAGGCAAGATTTGTGAAGATCCATTAGTTGTAGATGCTAATAACGTCATTGAGGCTATCAAGCAAGATGAAACTGTAAGGTATCTGGGCGTCAATTTCAATAATGAAATATCTTTTGACCCTTCTTCAACAATCAAGAATTTCACAAAAGACTTGCAAAACCTGGTGGGTACGCCTATGTTATTTCCAAATCAAAAGATTGCTATAATTAATCAATATTTATGGCCATGCCTTACATATTCATTACAAACAGCACCGTTAAATAAATTACCTAAGAAATTTCTGGAAGACTTGGATAAGATCATTCGTAGTGCAGTCAAAGATATTCTTGCTATCCCCCATGACTCACCTAATGCTTTACTATACACTTCAAAAAAGTGCAGGGGTTTGCAAATAATGAGAAGTACTTGGGAGGCATTCATTCAACATTATAACATTTGTGTTGTTCTTTTAAGTTGCAAGGATCCATTTATACCATTTGTTAAAGATTTACAGTCTGAAATGGAAAGTTGTATTTCAGCTTTGCAGTTAAATGGTGATAAAGTGCAAGCAAAGTTGGAATCATGTCCCAAAACCAAGCCAAGCAAAATTCTACGCAATTTTTTGCGGGATCAAGAATATGATAAATGGTGCTCATTTGCACTTCGGGGACAAGGTGTTGAATTGTATAAAGATTGTCCATATGGCAATAAAATCATCATTGACAAATGTGGTTTAACGTCTTCAGAGTGGTTAAATGCTTTAAAAATGTCAGCTAATGTTTATCCGGTTAGAGCTATTCCAGGTCGTTCTCTAGAATCATCCCTTTGCAGACATTGCAAGGAGAAAGAAACCCTCGCTCATGTTCTAGGGAAATGTCATGTGGGAAGCTTACTTAGGACTAGCAGGCATCATGAAGTTCGTACTATTATTGCAAATCATTTAAGAACACTTGACTGGGTTGTACATGAGGAAGTGACTGATGGCGCTTCAAAAAGAGTTGATATCATATGCTGGCGTAAGGAATTCCAGGAAAGGAATCCTCCAGTCAAGCAGAAGAAGTGAATATTGAAAAGCAGTCTCATTACAATCCTTGCATTCCTTACTTTCTTGACAAGTACCAACTGAAGAAGTTGGAAGTGGTTGGACTTCTTGTTGGAGCTAGGGGAACTATAACTGGCTTTTTTGAATCATTTCGTAAAGATTTGCGTCTTCCATCAAAAATGATTGAAGAAATAGTGGTTGCTACAATTCGAGGATCGTGCCGAATCGCCCATAATCATTTATATAATATGAATTTATCTCATAGTTAATTTTCAATTGGCTGTTTTTAAAATAACGTTACTTTATATTTTTCAAATATCATACTAAACTTGTGAATGATGTGTTTTGTTCTTACTGTGTCTTTATGGCAAGCGCAATAGTAGCGCCAGTTGTAAATAAATATTTACTTTTCTTCTGTTCCTCAAATTTAGTTTCTTGAGATTTTGTTTCCTCCACAAAATCCGAAGAAGTAATTATCCCATTTACAAATTTCCTAATTGTAGTGTTGCTCACAGATTCGCAGAGTAAAATGTCAAAGTCGCAGTCAACCGCAAATAGTTTACTATTTGGCTGGTCAATAAAGCTTAAAAATATGTTTCACTGGTGGTAAAATGCTGCTGCATCATTTTGAATAAATTTAGACTTGTAGAAGAAGCCAAAAATCGTTTTGTCTCGGTATTGAAGTATTTTTAAACTTAAGTGATCGATAGCACCAAAGTATTTAATTTCCGAATTTAAACTTTTTAAATTATTACAAAAGTCAATTTTATCGAGTGCATTTTTAAATTCTCCCAATTTTCGTCTCATTTGAATTCCTGAAAAACCACTGAGACGAAAGGATTTTGCAAGAACCAGTAACTCGTCACTTGTAACGTTACCGCCTCTTACACTTAAAAGAGAAGCTTGAAATGTCTTTTGGAAGGATTTTTTAAACTCTGTAGAATTTAAGTTTAAAGTATTTATTTGGTCTCTTGTATCATGATGAACGCACATGGAGCTTGACTCAAGTTTTTATCGTAGATTTTTCAGTTGCTGTTCGGCGCTTAAGATTTTATCAAAAATTGGGAAAAAATTACTAAGCGTTAAGTCACTGATGTCACGCGCAAAAACATTAAAACGATCAGGGACATTTAAATAGTTTCGAATCGCGCTGATCGGTGTCAGTTTGTACTGAATTGGGATTCCTTTGCCATCGTTAGTGCTTTTAATTGCTTGAGAAATTTGATTTTTAATTCCTTAAAGTTCCCGCAAATTGGTTGGTTTTTGACTAATAGGAAGCGCAATATCGGAATAGGCAAGCATTGAAAAGTTGGTTTTTAAACTGTCAACCTCTTGCGAATTTTCTTTCAGAGCGTCAAATGCTTCTTCTAATTCGTGGCGAATATCTGTTTTGCTTTTGTGTTGAGTTGCGATTTCTTTGAAAGTGATAGCGGCATTTAGGCCCCACGTGATACCTGATACAAAATGTGTGGCTTCTCGGTAGTTGAGTAAATCCTTGTTGTACAGGTCCTTCAATGCATCTGCAAACATCTGTAAATCTTGATCCACTGTCTGATGATTAAAGGTCAGTATCCCAGTCAACTCCTCGTCATTTGTTTGTTGGTATTTCAAAATTCTGGCGCTTCCTCGAACTTTCACAAGTCCAGACAAAATATTAGCCCCAGTGTTAGCGTCAATGTTGAGAAGTTGTAGTTTTTCTGCAAATGTGTTCGTGATCTCAGCTTCTGTGAATGTGCTGCGAATTTCTGTTGTAACGATGGAAGTGTTTGGAAGATTTGAAGTTCGAAAGACGCTGGAGCTTCTGAGTTCACCCGTCGGCTCGATGTACAAATAACCAAAGGGGGCGATTCTGCTAAGTGCCGGTATCGTGATGTAGGGGCTTTGGCTCGAACTTGCTACAACTGTTAAAGGCAGAACCAAAGCCACAACTAGAAACAGATGCATCATACCTTGTTCCTGCTTCATGGCCAGCAATTTAAGACACTTGCTTGCTCAAAGGTAGTTCTAAAAGTAAGTGTGCAACAAAATGTTCAATGATTTATCAAACGGTGGTAAGCAATAACTACAGCATACATGAAATTATTTATAGTTTTTACTTAATACATATCAAAACTAGTTATCATTTCTACCTATTTACATAATTTATAACACTTTTGAAATACTTAACGGATTTGGTCGAGTGATAGCTCATTTTCAAGCTCTTTGAAAATGAAAAAAATAGACTTTTTTTGTTTTCACGTCTAGCCCATACAACACTTTTTATAGCGATTTTTCGAGAAAAAAATCGGTTTTTTCCATTTTATTCGAAAATTGTTCAAATAACACGCTGTGAACTCGATCATAATTAGATTCTGCTAATTATTGCAGTTCCAGTGATGTATCATTTGTATGCAAATTCTGCGAGTGACCGGTCCAAAAATCAAATTTTACAATTCGACAACATGTTTGCGGGAAATTCAAACTGTTTCATTTTATACGGCAGATAAAGGGTTGGACATAAATGATGCGAACTTTTTTGAGGGTGGGTCAGCTGCAAATAAATGACACACTATCATACACATTGTAATTCTTTATGTTAAGTTCAAGAGGGTGGTGCATTAGGTGGGTGGGTCCAAAAATATGCTAAGGTTGGCTGGCGCCATTTGTTTCCGGCCCCAAATTTTTGATGGCGAAGTTTCTATTGTTTCTCATGATGTAATTACTCAGAGAGTTGATAACAGTTAAACCTTCCGTCTAAACAATGGTTAAGATTTTAAGATTGCAGAGGGATTTCAAAGTATCATGAATTTTTATCATCCTATTTTTGAAATCCCTCTAAAACGTGTTGCATCGGCTGGAAGTATAAAAATTGCTAAATAGTAAGAAGATGAGTAATAACTATGAGTTTACATGGAGACAAAAGCATGGTAACCTCATTTAAACTGGTATCAGTGATAAGCTTGAGATTTATATTTGAGGAGAAATTATTTTTGATTAGTTACAAATTAGGTTTCCATTAGCAGAATCTAATTTTTTTTAAGCTCACTAGTCACTAATAATGCAACAGTTTTTTAATGTTTGAGAAAAAACCGGTTCTACTAAAAAAAATCGCCAAAAAAAGTGCCGTGGAAGTGATTACACAAAATTGTTTTTTATATTTTCATCGACTTCAAAATAATATACTTTTTTTAAAATCGGTCCAGCATTTCAGATTTTGCAAAAAGGCACAAACATATATTAATATACATTAATCGTAGAAGAAAAACAATTACAAATTCATGTAACACGATATATATTACTGCCCTATATTTCTGTTAAGGCTGCCATTAAACAAGGGGCGAAGCCCCTTGTTATCTGCAATATTTGACAACTTGAATTTAGAAAATTCCAAAATATTCTGATTTAAAAATTTGAAACATGTGGAATGGAAATTACTGCTGATTAAAACAAAATAAAATATTCTATTTACACAATTTTAAAAATATTTTGCAGATACGCGATTTTATAAAGTGCAAAAGTATGTAAGTACTTAATTTTAGAAAATGCCTAAAATATTCTATTTACTTTTTTCACTGATGTAAAATAATGCACTTACCAATTATTAGCAACTAAAACCACTGCTAAAAATATATTACAGATATGACATTTGTATTTTAGCAGAAAATAATTAAATGTAACGAGTTTGAATCCTTTACATGGAAATAATTTAATTTCTATAAAAAAATGATGTAATTATTCAATTAATCTGGGACCTCCTTCAGAATTACACTTCTAATTAAGAGAGCGGCATTTTATAGGTTGACTTACGTCATGATCTGCCTGATAAGAACATCTGTCTAGAGCTCAATTTAATTATTACTACTACTTTTAAAACTAGCTAGTATCCTAATGACCGCTGACTAATGACCTTTGACATTGAGTTCTACGTACGTAGAGCTCGATTTCACTTTCTTAAATCAATCTCTCATCCAAACGTTAGCTGTACAACTGGGAGTTTAGAAAGAATTTACGGTGACACATTTCATATGAAAAAAGATTATGTAAATTCTGTGTAAATAATTATGCGCATGAATACCAACTAAAAGAGTGTCAATAAGATATTATGAACTCATTGTCAATAGGGATCGTCCATAAATAATTTTCTCAAGCTCTGCCTACTTTTATAGCAATTGACTATAATTAGCTTTAACACTGAGACTGAGTGTAATCAGTAAGCCAAGTAACTAGTTAATGCCCCTCCCCTGATGACATCATTCATGAGCGCATCCTCATATTATCAAGCAAAATAATTAGGAATACAGCTTTTTAATATAAAAGAAAAAATTAGAATATCATGCTTTAAAATAATTATATGTAAGTACATTGCTTACAATTAATTAACTAAAATGAATAAAATTAATTAAATATACACAAATTACAGTAAAGTAACTATGCTGGGGCATTGTTTTGTTTTGAGGTTTATGAGTGGTGCTTTAAATCAATTTTCCAGTTTATAAAAAGCAAAAATATATACTGACGGGATATTTGATTTATAAAAAAAGATTGTACCATTGGGGATCGTCTATAAATGATATAACGGGTGGGGTCAAAGCGTATACTTGGATATTGATAATAATTAATAAATAACTATTACAGTCCACTCTCTACATAGTGTACCTCCTCATAGTAGATCTCCCCACATAGTGTACTTTACACGCATCCCTGGCAGAATCCTTATGCTTGTAATGCTATAATACCTCTATATAGTGTACCTCCACATAGTGGAAACCTCCTCATAGTGTACTAATTTTGCAGTCCCAAAACACTAATCATGTGTAAAAAGAGTCGTTTCATAGTGTACTCATATAATACCCATACAAAAATTTGAATTCAATAATTTTTTTAAACTTTGTGGTACACGATAATAAAATTATCACTTGTGCTGCATAACGCACTGATTTGTTCTTAAATAAAAACATTAAAATAGTTTATATTTAATTATTTCCTACCAGTAGTTCAAATACTAAGAGAAAATGTAAACTTTCTACATAGTAAACTCTCCTCATAGTGTACTTATTTTGCTGGTTCCCTGAAGTACACTATGTAGAGAGTGGACTGTAAAAATGGAAAATTTAAATTTCGTCGTTTCCGGACGACCCTAATTACCTTATAATTATTATCTATAGAAGTAAAAATGACCAATCCGGCCAGGCTTAAATATTTTTATGAAAACGGTTCGGTTTTTTAGATGCTGAGCTTAAGCATCTATTGTAATGGTCATGTCCGTCCGTCCGTCCGTCCGTTGGCCGTACACTACAGGTCACAGGTTAGAACCGATTTTCTTTAAAAAAATATAATAAGACTACAAATGCGACTGGGCAGGTCTGTATTGTTTTTAGTTGTAATTAGGCTAACCAGTTATCCACAATAAATTGATTACTTAACCTATGTCAGAAATTTTTAAAGTTAAGAGCCTAAAAACGGCTGAACCAAATAGCTGAGGCAACCGAAACAGAAGGCTGGCAAAGATAAAGCTGCCATTGTTTGCATGCAAAATTTATCCTTGCCAGCCTTTTCTTTCGGTTGTCGCTATTATACATACATGCCACTGAACCTACGTACCTAGGACGTTCGCTTTACGCTTCTCACTCTTAGCATTCCCTTCCGTGTGTATAAATATCGTACAAAATAGAATGTAAAGGAGCGCTCACAAATGATGCTATCTCAATTGATGAATTTTCTGACCCACCTACTCATTTCCACTGATGTTAAACATAATGCAAACGGTGAATTTTCATATAGACGTACCCATTTAAATGATACCATCAGTTGTAGAAATGGGTTGTAGATAGTGACGGATCGTCCATACACGACGTCCTTCAAATATTATAGTTTTAAGTACCCTCATTTCCAACTTTAATTTTTTTTTCTAACCTGTTTGAACTACATGAAATGGACTTACATACCTATATTAGTTATGGATATTGAAAGATCGACCATGATGACGTCCTCCAAATATCATAGTTTAAATTACTCACAATTCCACCATTAAAATTTTTTCCAGCCTATTTTAACATACATGTATTGAAATTACCTATATTAGTTATAGATATTTTTTAATTGAGATCACACTAATCGTTTTTCCACAATTAGTAGTTGAATGGAGCAACTCCGAAATTTTTCCTTATACATTGTGAGGGATCGTCCGTTAATGACGTCTTCCAAAATTATCATAATTTTAAGTACCCCACCTCCTCCCTTTTAATTATTTATACATTGTTAGATGCTGCGAGCATGACGTCCTTCAATGTTATATCTATTCATGGATCGTCCATAATGACGTCCTTTAAATGTCATAGTTTTTAGAACCCCCAAGCCCAATTTTAAATGTTTTTCCATACTATTTTGACAACATGTCACGGACTGACCTATATGTGTTATAGATATTCAGGGATCGTTCATAATGACGTCCTCCAAATATCACAGTTTTTAGTACCCCCCAGTCCCAACATTAAATTTTGTCCAACCTATTTTAACTACATGTCACAGACTTTCCTATATATGTTATAAATATTTAAGGATCGTCTATAATGACGTCAACATATACAGGTAAGTCCTTGACATACAGTTAAAATGGGTTGGAAACAAATTTAATTTTGGGACTGGGGGTACTAAAAGCTTTGATATGTAACTTCAAAATATTCTCCAACTTTTTTGTAACTGCTTGCCACGTACATTCGTATATAGCTCATTGATTCTAGGGGAGGCTCCATAAATAACGTCATTTGTAAATCATGCAATTCTCAAAAATATTCTAGCGTTTTTTAACTACATGCCACGTACTTCCATATATAGCTTATTGATGGTAAGGAAGCCTCTATGAATGACGTCATTTGTAAATGGTGCAAATTATAAAAAAATTTCAGAACTACATGCTACGCACATTAGTATATGTCTTATTGATTGTAGGGGAACTTTCCTAAATCTTATATCATGTTTAAGCGTAACATAAATTGTCTTGCGCCTTTGTTGAAGCTCAGCATCTACTTCGGGCCCGTCCACGGTCGACAAATCCGGCGCGAAGCGCCGGATTTTTTATTTGATGTACCTATTTGTAACTAGTTTTTGCAAAAATACGCATTCAATTAAAAATACATAAAAAGTTACTTACATTTTTTGTAGTTTCCGTATATATTAATCTCCGTATTTAGTTTTGAAACCAAAAAAGAAAGTACAGTGGTTCTGCTAGTTATCCACAATACAGATAATATGTTAATGTTGGTTATGGAAGCTTCTGTTTTGATTTTTTGATCCACTCAATTGATTAGCGTGTCAATAAATTAAAAACAAACCTCTAAATAGTTTAAAAAATTTATTGACACATTCAAAAAGTATTTACCCCACTTTTATTAATTTAATTGTTAGAATCGTAAACATAAAGTTAGCAGTTATAGCGTTAGCAGGAGGGGAAGACCCGGGTTGTGAATAGGATAGAAAATCAAAATTAAATTACGACATTTTCCAATACAAAAAAGTAACCCAAAAGTGTGACACACAGCGATGTTTAATGTCAATTAAATATTGAGTAGGTATGTGCTGATCAAAATTTGTTTAATTGTATTTTTGCCTTACTAAAAAATTAAAAAATTAAAAAAATGTGAAAAATAATAATAAAAAATTGAAACAGTTACTTACAAATTTTGACCAGTTGAAATTTACTTCAGAGGAAAACACTGACGACGTAAATCTGGTATTTGGTGTTGCAGGCTTAGAAAGTTAATAACTTTAATTAAAACAAAATTACATTAGCAGTGTAGATCTTAACAAAGTTATACTTAAGCACAGTAAATGAAAGTAGTACTTACGATTAGATAAAAATTAATCGTATGACGCTCATATAATTTTTGCATGACTTTATATAGCACTGGCTCTGTCACACACAATATTTGCATATGATGATTTTCAAAAGTAATGTGTCGCAATATTCAATTACATATCATCGGTGAAGAGTCAAAATCGCTTATTTCTATTTTCATTAAAATAATAACTGAATTTAAAAAAAAAGTTAATTAAAATGTGATACAATCACAAAATCAAACCAATAACAGTAATTAGTGCAAATATTTCGAATTGTGTTCGTTTAGAAAAAGAGAAAGGATGTATTAACGTGACAGTTACAACATGCAAAATGTTATAACTACAGGTTTTTAAAAGGTTTAAATTGTACCAGTTGGGCGACAAAAAAAAAAGAAAAACGTTTTTTATTAACTAGTTTAAATACTGCAAAATATTCTAATTAGGTGATTTGAAAAACTGCAAAATTGTCTAATTAAGTGATTTGAAAAAGTGCAAAAAATTGTATTCAAGTGGATTAAAATACTGCAAAACATTGTAAATTGGGTCTTTTAAAAACTGCAAAATAGTCTAAAGTGCGTAAATGTTCTAATTGCGTGATGTTTGTCATTTAGTGATTGCAATAATTATAATTATTCATGTAAGTTTAATGATGCACTCAATAAATATTAGCAACAAAAAAATCGTTTTAATTTGTAATCATATTAAAAATGAGCCACTTGGTTTTAAGTAGAAAATACAAGTAGCCAGTTTAGACCCTTCACTTACTATTTATTTCCTAAGAATAGATATGTATTGAATTTTTAATATAATATTCTGCGACCTTATTGAGATTTATGCATAGTCTTAATTCAGAGAACTGTATTTGATAAGTTGAATGAAGTCGTTACGCCAGATTAGAGCATCTGTCCAGAGCGCCAGCCACAGTATTACCACTTTTGAAATTATCTCAAATCCTGTTTACCGCTGACCCCTGACCTTTGACATTAAGTTTTGCGCACGTGGAGGTTAATTGTACTACCAAACTCGATATCTGCTCATAACGTGTTGTACATGTGGCTGTACAACTGACAGTATATTAAGAATTTACATTGACTCATTTCTCAAGAAAACAGATTATGTAGATTCTATGTAATTACGCACATAAATTAGGGCAATGTTTTCAATTAATTCATTTATTATCAATACGTAATTATATTTTGGAATACAAGTTATATTGAGATCCTTACTATAATCCTATCCCTCATTGTAATTTATGATCAGTCACCAACACAGGACGCAATCTTCTTGCTTTTCATTTCCCAGTTAATCACAGTGATGACGAATTAATTCAGCAGAACCATCCTGTGACAGGGCTGTATAATGCAGCCAGCGCATAGGCAGCCCCCGCTGCTTGAATTTTCAAAAAAGCATGTAAATGGAATATTTTACAGTTTTTAAAATGATTTAAAAAGAATATTTTGATTTTTCAAAAACATGCAAAATAAATTGTTCTGTACATTTCAAAAACATGTAAATAAAACTTTCAACACTTTTCTTAAAACATGCAAATAGAAAAGTTAGTACTTTTCTCAACAAAAAAAAAGAACACTTTGCACTTTTCTAAAACACGAAAATACAAAATTTTGCTTTACCAATAAAAACCAATAATAAAATCAAAATGGTGGTTTTTACATGAATACAAATTGTCGCCTAAAAGCAATCCTTTTGTCTGGCCCTGTCATGTGCTTACTTTCTTCTGAATTTTGCATGTATGGCATTACTATACAGAAATAACACAAGTTGGTAATAAATAAGTCATTTGTATTAATTTTAATATGTATGTAGCACTTATCGGATTCTCCAGGTATATACCTATAACCCAGTGCAGTTACTGTACCAGCATGTGAATGTAAACAAACATTTCCCCTCGGTATGAACGACACGAATGTCTGAACACCACCTATGGAGCGTTCCCGAAGGAAGTCAGTCACAATGCACAGCTGGTATCTTAAGAACTAATATGTATTATAAATGGATTGTGGCTACTTACCGCCGACCTCTGTTGCAGTCGGTAGATTATCCTCCTCTTCAGGAGCAATGAACACTTTCCCTTTCGGAGGGCTACAGTGCTAGGTATTTGCACTTGAATGTACTTCGAGACCAAGCCGAAGTGCAGACGAGTACACCCAACCCTGAGTGCCCCACGTATTGCATTCCGTATATCGACGCAGCGTGAGAGTAATAGCAGATGCTATGGAATGAAGGGCGCAATGTATGGTCTGCTGAATGGTATTGCAACTATGCTACTGCACGAAGAAATAGCTGTTAGCCTGCGAGGCACAATTAGCACGCCGTCTTCGTCTCTACACACGAATGAACGGAAACGTACACTACTTCCCCTTAGTTGCGCACAAACAGTTCTCACACACCTCCCCCCACCAAGCATTTCCACTACACTAACTTCTGTGCAACGAGACGCAAATACGCTACCGGCTAAGGATTCGCTCAGCGGATCAAAAAGAAACCACCGAGTTTATCGAGGATAGAGAAAATCTCCCCTCGGCCACAGAGCCGGATATTAATATGTAATTATATATATTTATATATTCACACCTTACAATGTTAAAGACAAATCTATTTATAGGCAATGGTCATAAGCCAATGACAGGGGGTCATGTGGTTATAAAAATTGAATTTGTTTTAATGACATCATTTATAAAAATACCTCCTCATATTATTTTGCCTTAACAAAAATCACAAATCCACGGATCCACGTGAAATATTTTCCGAAGCAGATTTTTTCGAGCGATCAAAATTCATGCGAAACATAATTTCTACCTATTTACATAATTTCTTACAATTTCGAAATACTTAGCCAATTCGGATAGTGATTGCATACTTTAATGCCCTCATAAAAATAAAAATACTGTGTTTTACTTTTCGAAGTAAGTAGAGTCGTAGAGAACACTTTTTGGAGTTTTGTTTTCGAAACAGTCCCAGTTTATTTTTAAAAGACTTTGCAAAAAACGATTGCAATATCTCGCTAAACTCGAACCTAACTAATTTAACTTTGCAAATTATAATTACCGTTCAATACAATGCTGTATCTTTTGTATGGAAATTTCATGAGTAACCAGTTTCGAAAAATAAAAGTTTTTATTTCAAAAAGAAATTTGTTTTTACGTACAGATAGTTATACCGTCTGTGAAGAATCAAAATGACCTATATCTTATTTCAGCTAGAACAAAAATGATCTATGTCAAAAAACAGTAAATAATACTAATAAGTGATGCGTTGAATGGTAATCACGAGTTCTTAAAGAGTGCAAAATGCCAAACTGTTCTATTTGCATGTGTTTTTTAGATGCTGAGCATCTATTGAAATGGTTTTGTCTGTCTGTCTGTCCGTCCGTCCGTTCGTTGGCCGTACTCCACAGGTCACAGTTTTTAAGGGATTTCGTGTAAACTTTTTTTAAACTCTCACAAATGCGCGCGAGAGGAGCCCTATTGTTTTTGAGGGTGATCAAACTAACCAGTTAGCCACAGTAAATAGTTAAATGGACCCATGTCAAAATTTTGTGAAGTGATTTCCTTAAAAACCAAGAGGGCGTGTACATATTGCTGAATGTTCATGTACATACGTAATTTTAAAGTTCTGCGCGGCGAGTACAAGTATATCTTATAGTAAAGGCCCAATCAATCTCAGCTACAGTTTTCAATGGTCTGTAGTCTGATGCTCCGCTACGTCAGATATGCAGAATGTCGTTGTGTGTGTGGGGGAGGGGGGAAGTTAAGGGTGGGTGAGGAGCTTCTAAATATAGTGCAAATTAGCAATTTTTGAATCCACTTACACGGTACAGTTTTTAGCTGATTTTCTTAAAACGAACGTACCTAAATAATTAGGGATCGTCCATAATGACGTCCTTCAAATATCATAGTTTTAGATACCCCCATTCTCAAATTTACAATGTTTAGCTAACTGTTTCACCTATGTGTCACATACGTACCTATACAGGTTTAAGATATTCAGGGACCGTCCATGATGACGCGCAAATGAAGTCACGTGAAAATGTCTTTTAGACACCCCCACTCAGCTGCTATCGCATTTACATTCGGTGAGCAGGTAAGGGGTGACGCGCAAATGACGTCACGTGAAAATTTATTTTAGACACACCCACCCAGCTGCTATCACATTCACATTAGGTAAGCAGGTAAAGGGTGACGCACGAATGACGTATCCTGAAAATTTCTTTTAGACACCCCCACCCAGCTGCTATCGCATTTACATTAAGTAAGCAGGTTTTGGGTTGACGTACGAATGACGTCACCTGAAAATTTCTTTTAGAAACCCCCACCCAGCTGCTATCGCATTTACATTAGGTAAGCAGGTGAGGGGTGACGCGCAAATGACGTCACGTGAAAATTTATTTTAGACACACCCACCCAGCTGCTATCACATTCACATTAGGTAAACAGGTTAGGGGTGACGCACGAATGACGTCACCTAAAAATTTTTTTTAGACACCCCCACCAAGCTGCTATCGCATTCACATTAGGTAATCAGGTTAGGGGTGACGCACGAATGACGTCACCTAAAAATTTCTTTTAGACACCCCCACCAAGCTGCTATCGCATTCACATAAGGTAATCAGGTTAGCGGTGACGCACGAATGACGTCACCTAAAAATTTCTTTTAGAAACCCCCACTTAGCTGCTGTCGAATTCACATTAGGTAAGCAGGTTAGGGGTGACGTGCAAATGACGTTACGTAAAAATTTCTTTCAGACAATTCCACCCAGATGTAATCGCTTTCTTATTGGGTAAGCAGGTTAAGGGTGACGCGCAAATGATGTCACGTAAAAATTTGTTCTACATGTCACGGTCCATAATAACGTACTTCAAATACCATAGTTTCTAGTATCCCCTGTCCCAACTTTGAATTTTTTTCCATCCTATTTTAACTACATGTCACGTACTTACTTATATGCGTTTTAGATATTCAGTGATTGTCTATAATGACGTCATTCAAATATCATAGTTTTTGGACCCTTATTTTTAACTTTAAAATTTTTCCTAACCTTTTTTTAACTTCTTGCCACGAACACTCGTATATGGGTTATTGATAGTAAGAGAGGCTCCATAAATGGCGTCATTTGTAAATCCTGCGATTCTCAAAAATATTTTAGAGTTTTTAAACTACATGCTACGTACTTCCATACATGGATTAATGATGGTAGGGAAGCCTCCATGAATGACGTCATTTGTGAATGGTGCAATTTATGAAAAATTTTTAGCTATATTTAACTACATGCTACGCACATTGGTGTATGTCCTATTGATTATTGGGGAGCTTCCGTAAATCTTATATCATCTTTTAGCGGAACATACATTGTCTTGCGCCATTGTTAAAGCTCAGCATCTACTTCGGGCCAGCCCACGGTCGACAAATCCGGCGCGAAGCGCCGGATTTTTTAAAGGCCTAATGTTCAATTTACATGTGTTTTTAGATGCTGAGCTTTAGCAAGCCTCTATAGGAATGGCTCTGTCCGTCTGTCTGTCTGTCGATGTTTTTTTTTGTCGTGCTCCACAGGTCACAGTTTTCAACTTAAATGGTTCGAATAAATTTTAAATGATCGTTAAGAAGATGGAGTAGAACCCTATTGTTTTTTGGAATTTGATCATTTTTTTACAATTACCGATTTAATGGACCAACGTTTGAGCAATAAAATGAAAGCATGAAAAACGGGTGTCTGGCACGACTTTACACTTTACATGCATTTCAATACTTGCCACTGAAGCTGAGTAGGTAGGTACATGCGCCGCACGTTGCATCTACCTGACATTCAGTAGATATTCGTACCGTAGAAAACTTCAGATGTACATACCATAGAAAAGGGATCGTCCACAAATGACGTCATACAAATTTTACCATTTTGGGGATCCCTATTGTCATTAGTTCAGAAATTAGGTTTACATATATCTTCGACATAGGATTTTACTAGTAGGCATGCAGGGATCGCCCATAAATTATTTCATACAAATTTTACCATTTTAGAGATCTTTAATGTTATTCATTCAGATATTAGGTCGACATGTATTCTCAACATATGATTTTACTGGTATGCCTGCAGGGATCGTCCATACCATCCGGATCACGTCATTAAAATTTTACCATTTTAGAGATTTCCATGCCATTATTTACAGTTACATATATTCTTGACATTGGATTTTTCAAGCGTACGTACGGGGATCTTTCAGAAATTATGTCAGGCAAATTTTACTATTTAAGGACCACTACTGTCATTAGTTTAGAAATTAGGTTGACATATCCTCAACATAGGATTTTACTAGTTTTCATGTAAAGATCGTTTACAGATGAGGTTGTATTACTATTTCAAGTATCCTGCCCATGCATGTTAACGGCTACCGACCTGCACAACATAAATTTTAGCAAGAGCTGTTTCGGTCGGTAGCCAATTGAAAAACCGTCGGTTTTCCACCGTCGGTTATTTTAGGAGATTGTTAATTTTTTCAAATAACAGCATGCTTTGAGTTTCTATATTCAAGGGAAGCAGGCGCGCTTGAGTGAGCAGTTAGGACTGCAGACTGTACCGAAATTTACAGCCTCTGACCTGGCTTCGATTCTCGGCCACTGCTAATCGTTTACGGTTCGGTGTTGTACGGTAAACATCACTGGATGGTTGATTGAAACCTAATATCCTTTAGTGCTCCTTAGCGACCTCTAATTACTGTAGGGGCCTAGGGAATGGGACTCCTTTATTGTGGAGGAAGGGACTGGGATAGGTGAAAGAGTACAAAGACCGAGACGATCTAACGCGGTAGCCTCCTATTTCCTCACGCACAGTGACTAGTTGAGTCTTGTTGTATGAACTTCGGTTAAATCGACCCAATGAAAAAATTATTTATTATATTATTATTATTATATTCAAGGGATTGTCTATAAATGGCGTCAAGGAACGTCAGGATCGTATGTAATTGACGTCACAAAAACTATTACTTGTTTATTAGGATGATCCGTAAATAACGTCACTAAAATTATATAACAGGTTAATGTATACGTTTAGGCCATCAATACCCAACTCAACCTTTTGACCAGACATTGCAGCGCCACTCAAATCTCGTCGATTTTCACTAGCAAAAGTTGTAACTCAGCCCGCTTTCGTAAACATTACCTGCAAGGATTTTATGTTAGCCTTACTAAATAAACAAAGTTTTCCAGTGATTAAAACAATGTGTCTGTAAGCTCAGCATCTACTTTGGGCCCACGGTGGACAAATCCGGTGCGAAGCGCTAGACTTTTTTAAAGGCCTAATGTTCTATTTACATGTGTTTTTTTAAAGTGCAAGATGTTCTATTTTAATGCTGTTAGGATAGAATTAAGGTTTCCTATTCTGTAAGCAGGTAACAATGAAGGACAGTAAAATACCATAAAAATAAAGAGCAGCATCTGATGATCTCAGAAGATTCAGATACGGAAGAAAACATATAATATAATATAACAATGTTACTAGAGCAATAATCTCCAGACAACATAATGAATCTGTCCTTAATATAAATACTATAAGTGAAGTACATACTTAATATATTATACCTGATATTCAACTCGCAGAGTCTAATGCGACTCTAGTTTCTGAATGTTAGTTTATTATAGAAGATACGAATAAAATAGAATTAAATAGAAGTGCCAGACATTCAACTCTCAAAGTCTACTGCGACTTTAGTTTCTGAGTGCCAGACCATAGTAAGTAGATAAGATTTAATTACGTAACAGTAAAATAGACAAAAACTACACAGACAGTTCTTTGTCAAGAATCTCAGCAGGTCTTGGCCATGCCAAGTGCCTGTGTAGTTTGTAAATATTGTACAAAAGACACACCTGCGGTTTTGAACGCTGGAAAAAATTACAAAGATAACCGTTGTCGTCATAAATAACTTACAGATAAGATCAACAAAGGTTGTTTAGAAAAACCGAGACTTCTAAAATAAAAAAACATGTTTGTAAGTGGAGTCCTTAAAAAGACTCACACATTGGAGCTGGGAATGACACGGAATGAGATAACGGGACAAAAGTAAGCTCATCCCTTGGCGTCTAAACCAAAGGTTGTGATTGGTCAAAATCGGAAATTCAACTGACCGGACAAGGTCAGTAGTCGAAGTTCCGAGACTTAAGATCAGGGACAGGAAGCAAAATCGGGCGGTCTGTGTTTTCTCTTTAACTAGATTTGTTTTACCTTAAAATCACTAGACTCACTTGTACATATCCTAGAAATAGGAGATCAAGTAAAATGAAGATAGAACATTCTGCTGTTTTTATTCTGTCATATTTGGTTAGATTCAGAACCCTCAAGTCTTATATTTTAGACATTTAATAGATAATTATAATATTTAAATTAATCATCAAGTAAGAAATATTCGGAACATCATTTATTTATATTAAATACAGAAATAAAGACACGAAAAAGATATCAAAACATTAATAATTTATATTATTCACCTGAATTAGTTATCAGTAGTAATTTATTAAAGTAATTAATTAGCATCTCATCAAACACTCTCTTTTGAATTAGACATACGTACATAAAGTACTTTAAGTTGAGTGGTGCATCATAAAGAAGAAAGGCCCGTAACCAGACAAGGTTAAATCGCTCCGACACATCGGTACACACGCGTACAACAGAAGAAAAGGTATAGTACTTATATATGTTATTATATACTGTAGCATTACATGCCCTTTAGATATTCCATTCAGTCTTATTGCTAAAAATATAATAAAGTCAAGGCATAAATTATGAACCTGCCAAGAGCATAAATATACTAAACACGCATTGAATAATTAAACATCCAAACAGAATGGTGCCTAGAAACCCAGGATCTTTCTCCCAAAGTAATTTTGATAAATTCCCATACTGATGTTTTATTATTAAATAGCTACTTAAGTTATTGAACCACGGGTTTTGCTACAGTCGGAAAATCAGCAAAACTAGTTTAGACTTTGACATTATACTGGTGAATCAGGAGCTGCACAATTAATCAGTAGTAAAATCATTTGTTTTACTAACTTAATTATCATTAAAACGAATCATAAAAATCGTCATATAATCCTCGAAAATGAGTTTACTTCCGCGAGTGGTCAAATGTGAAGTTCCGTTGTGCCTGTACCTATTTTTGACTGTTAGAAAAATGTAAATATCATTATTAGGAGCTTTACTTTTGCAGAACGTGCAACCTCGCATATAGATATTATGAAATGCATGCACCCCAATGCCCACAGAAATTGATCTTACAATGTCCCATTAACTTTTTATTAAGTTTTAATCCAAATGGAAATTCAAATGTAAGACTAAGCATTTTTGGATTTACGGTAGTTCTAAAGAAAGAACAGATAGTTTAAGCCTCTGTTTTGAAAATTGTAGAGAAAATTACTGAAAGATTACACAAAAAATTTGATTCAAATGTACGTTTTATAATCAGACCAGATATTAAAATCAAACTTCTTTATAATAAAAAGTTGGTAAAATTCTTTGGTTTTCAAACTCAAAGTCTTTACAAAGCATCGTGGACAAAATCATATGTAGCTCAACTTAAGCCATCTTTGCGTGCAGAGTTAATCAAGTACTACTAAGTAGAACAAGAGACAGGGATGGATTCAGACAAAGCCCCAATAAAGTGGATGGAATGTGACGAGTAGGGACTACGTTCCTAAGTAACTATACTCAAGTCAAGTTTAGCAACCAAAAAAATACCCAGAATTCCAACTTGTATGTACTTATATATTAAAAATATAAGTTGTATATTGAGTAACAGTTGTACTTATAGATTAAATTGCATATATAGGTTACTCAGTCAGCTCCAAGGGATCTTAAATCCTTGAAACATGTTCAAGAGTAGAGCTAAGAAAACACCCTAATAAATTTTTTTGAGATAACAGATTTAATCTGAGCTATGCTTGTGACCATCCACACTAAGTACATGGCAACACAGCAGTAAGTTGCTTACCCTAACAAACATAGTATTATGTAATGTTCAGCTACATTGAAATACAGTAATATATATATAGAGCAGAGACAATAAATTTAAAGTACATAGGAGAAAAAGTAATGCAAGCTAATAAAATTAACTATGCTAGGATAAAAATAGAAAGGTTCCTTCTTTGTTCTCCTGTTGCGTCTATTTTTTTTTGTTTAGTAGTTGTTTTATATCACGTAGAGTAATGTAACAGGTGGACACAAAAAACCAATGACAGTAATGCTTTTTCTGAAATGTTTATTATTATAAGCAGTACACAGACAAACCAAGCTGTAGTAAATAGCACCAATTTAAGATACAAAAATATTTCTATAAATGAAAATCTCAGTCAGAACGAATATTGTTATAGCAAAGATAAAACGTTACGAAAGGTATTCGTTATTTATTTTATTTCTTTGTCCATTAAGCCCAATCCTTTTCAGAGTTAGTGTCCTGCCAGGTATGTGAATGCTTTTGAGCTTGTTAGTTTTATTAAATTATGTATGATGCGGTGCGACGGTAATGACTTTGAGTATTTAATAGAAAGTAAAAATAAAACAAAGAATTGGTATGGATAGGGACAACTCCAAGGCATGTACTGGTTTTATATATATAATGACCTGATTTGCAAGTATTCAAAATAAAGTTAATGTAGTAATTATTACGTTTGTGAGTAGTGAAATTTTTAATAATAAGCGCAAGACTAAAATATTATCAGTGGATGAGAATAATTCTGGTAGTAAAGTGTAATATTCTATCAGTATCTGAGCAAATTAAGGGTGTAGCACTGTTATTTGAGCTAAAGTACTAGTAGGGGTCGGATTTTGTTTGCTTAAATAATGCACTTGTAGTAAAGAAACTAACTTGTGATTCTATGAAATTTGATGAGGCAAATGAATTAAACTAATTAAGTAACATTAAAGAAAAATTACGTAAGCATTTTAAAAATACGAGTGAAAAGCCTGTACCACTTCTATATGACTTAATAATTTGGTATGCTAAGCCAATGTATTATTTGTAATCACGACTGGGTCAAAAATATCAGGAATCAAGCGTTATTGTATGGAGAGATGTAGTTTACTTTTCTGGTAAAAGGGTGCTGTTATTCGAAATCAGTGTAAATTGCATGACTTGACACGGAGATAAAGATAACTGAACATTCAAGACTATGATTTCTTTTTAATAAAGCAAGGAAAAGGTCAATTTATTTTGATAGGTATATACTAGATTGAGAATAAATACAATCATACATAATTCAGAAATAAACAGTAGGCACTTCACTTAATAAAATGATTCATAATGGTAAATAGGGGCTTTAACAAAAAGCATAATATGTAGAGTAAAACAGTAGAGGATTATTAATGAACACTTCTATTAGGATTTATGTTATAAATTTCAATAAAACTTGTAATATGTCTAGTGCCTATATGTCTAGTATAGTATACACCTGACATCATTAAATCTAAATACGATGATTGTTAATAAATTCCACTTAAAAGCGATGAAATGAAATAGTAATAATACAGTAATATATATTTAAACAGGATAAATTATAATATTATTGCTAACACTAACGAATGTTACAATAAAGAAAATCTCAAATCTTGAATAGAACGACATATAAAATAAGTCTAACTACAATAACAAACATATAATAAATTCATAAGTCACTTGATGGATAAAACCATAACCCAAGTCCACAATGGGTAATTCCACCAACGAAACAAAAGATCCAAGAAACGGTCATATAAGCTCCACATGAAACTTCCCCAAGTCTGAATGAGTGTTGTAGTAGAAGGTTGGATTGAAACCTCTTGGAATTCATCAGATGGTACAAATGAGTGTCCATAGAATAGGTGTTCATCATTGCAGAACGGCAGTAAATGGATACAAGTATGGTCAGGTCGGTCAACAGCAGAGTAAGATTCACTCTCAGGATTAGAAAAAACATCCTCATCTTCCTCCTGTAAGAGACCGATAATTAAGCAACAATCAGAATTCATCCTCAAAAAACTAAGTAACGCGCAAAGCATCCACATAATCGATATCAATTAGAATTTCATTTAGTACGCATAAAGACAGCAATTAGAGCAGTATAAAAATCACAGACATTGTTTTCTTTGAAATCAAAGAGAAAAAGAAACTCAGACATACACTTGCACAATGAATTAAATAAACAAGGGCCAGAGATAAAATATAAATTGCAAATAAAAAAAATTAAAACTTACCAAAATAATTTAATATTTTCAGATATAAGGAGTCAGACCGGAAAAAGTAGACGGCAATGAGTCATCTTCTAACAGTAAGTAAAGCGACGAAACGGGAACATGTAATAGATGATGACGTGGTAGGCTTCGGGCTCGTCTAATGCGCCATGATTGAGCCTCCCACAGAAGCAAATTTGTAGGACGACCCCATTGACCACAGGAACTCCATTTGAGAACAGCATAAATACGTCGTGCGCCTGGTCATACTCCAGAGTCAGGTACGAATATTCCCAGCTGAGGTTGGGAAGCTGAATACATCGTGCACTGGTAACTAAGTGAATTGGCATTGGAGAACTGAAAGTTTTGGCAAACTGAATAGCAAAAACAAACTACCAAAATTAAAAAATGTTTACAAAATATTAGAAAACTAACAAAGTCAAAATTGCCAAATAACTGAAGGGGAAAGAGTCAGAGACTTGTTGCCTTGTCAAAATTAAAAATTTGACTGACGAGACTTTCAAGTGAACTAAGGCTGCAACCAGAAGCTATATTAGAATAATAATTAATGTCAGGTCAAGTCGTTGAAAACTCTTTTGAGTTCGAGCGATTTAAAATAATGGAGAACCTAAAAAGAATGACTCGTAAAAAATAAATTATCTATGTAAACACGAATTAAGATTTGTGAAGAACAAATACTGGATAAAAATATGGTTACCTGCTATAGTAGCATAAAACAAAGTAAAATAACTAGACATTGTAGAGTAAGTCACCCTTAAATAGGGTCAACTTAAATAATAGCCATTGATAATTACTGAAAAATGAGCAGCGACAGTTATGACTAAACGTCAAGTACAAACGTAAATAAACATAACTTAAATCTAGTAATTTCTGTAGGAATTAGAGCATAAATTATACGTAGGTAATTAGTTGTGTGACATAATATAACCTCTTAAATGCATATAGTGACCGTATCCTATATACAAAAAACATTCAGCATAGTGTGAGAAAAACTTCATACTTCTCGTGAAGAACTGTATAGTACTGAGAAGTCAAAAGGCAGTCGCACTGAGATCAGTCAATTAGAACGGGCAATTTGTAAAGCAAAGAAAAAGGCAAGATCACAGTTCAATTTTTTTTAGAACCATGGAATATATTAAATATATCCTACTCCAGTTGCTCCAGAATAACCCCAATAGAAACAAAAGGGCAGTTAAGTAAGAGTACAAAAACAAAAAGGAAATAGAAGTACATAAAAGCTAAATCAAATTATTCTTCACCACGAAAATAATATAGTTATATATTACTTGCACATATATACACTTTATTTAAAATATGCATAACAAATTCTTACTATATACCGTAGCCACATCTAAATAGACACAAAAAACAAAAACAAAACAAAAACACGAACACCATGAAATTAATCAAATCATATATAGAATGTACTCACACTATCGAATTTTCTATAAGTAAATACAGGAATCAATAGTTTATACCAACTTGACAAACCTAAGATAACAAGACCAAACGCTTGTTTACATTTTGTTTGATAGGATATAACATAAGCTAGAAAAACAAAAGCAAGGAACAAACAAGTTTGTCGGCAGTATATTTAAAACAACAAAAAAAGAACTATTAGTATAATTGACGAACGGAATATTCATATCTTTACAAAATATTGTATATTCTTAGATATTAGTACTCAAAAAGGTAGTCGATCAAACAATCACAGTAAAATAATAGTTAGAATGACCAAATTTTAGTATACCAAAAACAAAAAAATTAACTTTAGAAATATTAACATTAAAATTCTCAACTCAAACATTCGTATTTCCATCCTTAACATTGCCGGTACTCAGATATTGTATTCTACTTAGTCTGTGGTGAACCTACAATTAACTGTGGTTGAGGAATTTTACCAGACACCAAAGTAAAGGAAATATCGTGGGTACCTTTATCGACAGCAGTTTCTACTTCATCATCGGCAAATACTGTAATACTGTTTACACTAGCAGAAGCAGAAGTTTCCGTATCAATTTTATAATCTGGTAGTATACGAAAGAGATTCTTTACACATAAAGGTTGCTCTGTTAAAGCAGCAGAAGAGACTGAACTGTGTGTGAACATTGAAGGAGATAAGGAATTAGTATCAGAGGAACTGAAAACACTTGGAGAATGAGTGGCAACGTAAGAATGCGAAGAAGACTGAGAATTAATATTAGGTGGTATAGATTCTCCAGAACAATAGCCTGACGCTTTTGACAAAGAGGGAGAGTGGAAAATATTCCGAGGAGAACTAATGGTTCCTTCCTCTGAAGCTTCAAAGCAAGCGGGAGATGACAAAAGCCGACGACTAGTTCTGGAACTGCCCTGTACCGGAGACTGCAAAGAAGGACGAGGATTTACTACTAATAAAACTACGGGCCTCTTTTTCTTATCTTTACATACACCTTTATTTTTATGTCGCTTTAATCCACCTTTAGTTGTATAACGACACTTACACCTTTTACACATAAATGCATTCTCAGAGTTATGAAGCGTGATCCCATGACTAAGCATGTCATCAAATTCCTCCCAAAACAGATTAACGACTTGGCATTGCGTACATTGAATTTTTAGAGATTCATGCTGGTTTCTATAGTGAGCTCGTTTCATTTTCATATTGCCCATCTGCAAGTTGGCCTTGCACTGTTGGTTTTCAGCAATCATAACGGAACATCCTGTGAAAGAAGTTATTAAATTAATCATTCTAGTTTGGAAAATAACTAAAAACACGACTGAATGAGAAAGAATTACATACATCCTAATATACGTGAACTAATGTAACAACGGAAAAATAAAATAAAATATAAAAGGCGCGTAGGAAATAAATATTGCATGTTTACTTTCCAACGGTCTATCCTTAGAAGGAATCAACGCCAATTGATTCTTAGTTGGAACGAATTCCGGCTCCACTGTGTCAACCTCGCGGCATCTTGACTTCATCATCTTCTTCTTGAAGGCCTTGTTAACGCTGTCATTCTGATTTGTTTTTAAGCGAGTTATACTTTTAAACTGAGCGAAGGTGATATATGTATCCTCTCCCATATCGAGTTTCAACATGTGATGCCTAGCCGCGGCTGGAAAACTAAGATATACATGAGAACCTAATTTCATACTCAGTCTGTAATTGACATAAAGACTGTCACGATTCTCGTTCGTATCTAACAAATGGATGCCAGATTAGGCATCGCACCACTTTTGGAGGACATCTTTGTCCATTCGACAGGTAATATCCGCCTCCTGAAATCCAACAGCAAAGGCGATACCAACCTGGTAAAAATTAAAGAAGAATGCAGCCCAGTTGTAATAAAAGTGGACCCATCGAGGAGCACGGATGGTGTTGTTGAGGTCGTCATAGTTGTTAAGGTCAACGGTCCGAATCTTGGAGGTATACTGCTGGCCTACATACTTCTTTAATATCTTAATTTGCATGGCAGAACAAAAATTCGAAGCGTTCACGGGCAGGCATGAAAAGTGGCAAGTACTTTCCCTGATCTAACTCCTTTTTTGATATTCGCAATCAAATCAGGCAGGGGGGTAATATTTTGGTACACGTCGCCCGTTTCCATTAACTCCTGCTCTCCCTCAATAAGGCCCTTATAGGACTTTATTTTTATGCTCTTATATACATTAGGGGGCAAGGACAACATCTCAACTATTTGATCCTCAATAACTTTAGGCAATTCGTCAAACTCCCTCACCTCATCCCTAAAAATATAAAAATAAAGGTAAGGTTACATTTGAAGCGCTAATCTAAACGTGTTAGTATTCAAAACATCTATGTATAGCTAATTAAAAAAATGATTAATTCACACACTTGGGCTTCACAAAGGCCAGATGGCAGCGATACCAGTCTAGATTTTTCTTTACAAAAAATACAGTTTTGAAATCCACGATTTCTTTAAACTCGTAGCTTCTTATTTTAAGGTCGTATTTAAAACCATTAGGGACTTCAATGTTCGTACTGCACATACGTATGGAAGAACGAATATGCTCCAGAGTGAGCTAAAAATATGCAAATCAAACCCGCAAACAAAATTAATCTATACTGTATTTTATTTCAAACTTAAGGCTAATTATTCAGAATAAATTATGCAACAATTAGAACAAGACATTAGGCATGAAGCATTTAAATCTAAACAGGCTTTCTTAAAATCACAATAAAACAGATACTTCATCATTATGGAGTAATACCTTTTGTTTTGAGGAAGAATATTTCCTACGCCAAAAAAAAATATAACTCTTTTTGGTCTTTCTTTTTATCTGCGACTATCTATACACACAAACCGCGAAAAACAACGTTAAAATAAACATCACATATAGTCGGCCTAACTAACTCGACTAATTTGTATACATATTGCAAATTGTTTTATATTTATACCTTTGCCGCTTTCCGCATTACTGTAAGAGCATCTTGTCGTTTAGTCCACCTGGCTTTCATATCCTAGATTATGAAACAACATTAGTGATCAAATTACATGATAAAGTCGTTCGTGAGTTCCTCTAAAAAACTAGGTTACTACTACTTTAACTAACAATAAAAACGCCATGACCGTCGTTAAATGATTCTATTTTTAAATTCCAAAGCAGTTAAATAATTAAACAACAAAACAAAACGCAAAAGACCTTGTATATTTATGTATTATATTAATTCAAACAATAACTATGTGAATCACATGCATGCATCCTAAACCAAAGTAGAGCCTTTGGCTTGACTTTATAAAGCCAACTTTAGTTCAAGGTACATTGTGTTTGAGGGTCCTTAACAAAAAAACAACTCACAAGAACATTTTATTTAATAAATCAACTGAAAGTGCATTTGGTTCAATACCTTTTTGGCCTATACTGGATATTTTTAGAGAAGAATAAAATTTGACCCTGTGTAGCTGTCATACTCATGCCTTCGTGGAAAATAGTTAGAAACACTAAAGCTTCAGATATTAATTATAACCAACACATGCAGTGAACTGTACTAGATATTTAACAAACTTACAGTCTACTGTCTACAGTCTAATCCTAAAGCCATTTTATAGAACTGATGGGCTGTAGGACGGCTTAAGTACATATTGCAAATGCTACGCACAATACACCACTAATCATCATTGCATTATTAGAATGCTTATTATAGTCAGTGTAGTTCAACGATTATGCATAATATGTGTGTGTTTGTGTTTAGACCAAATACTATATAGACACCCTTACATAGAGTACCCAGAGTATAGATATGAAAGCATTTAATGAGTCAGACACGTTTGGTCCATCTCCAAAGAATGAACAATGTTTAAGCTAATTTTCTTATTGTGTCTCTGATTAACTCGTCAAAAGAATTTAATTTTCAATTAATTGCAAGGCTCTTAAAAGTCATGTGTATTAGTATAAAGATACATTTTGGATATGGAAGTGGTGCATTGTGCTATACGTTAAAGTCTACTCTCCAAACTCTAAATCAGCGTCTCCCCATCATCTCATTTTTTATTGTGACAGTTGTGAAATTTTATGGTTTTTGCTTATGGCTTTTGATTATTACTATACACATATATGTATAGTCATATAGGGATGTCTTTGCATATCCAGTGATGACTATAACGTGTGTCAGTCTATTAATGTACAATTTTTATACTTGCAATTATTATAAACTTCTCATATGATTGGTCTTCTGTACGTATATTGATAACTCAAAGTAAATGAAATTGATTTTGTTATGATTTTTATGCAGTACGTGATACAGAGGTATGCTCTGTGCAGTTAGTATTAGGGCAAATATAGATCATCATACATTATGTAGTAGCTCGAAAAACATGTATTTTTAGTAGGTAAACAATTTGGCTAAAAGTTCAGAGTTGTGTCAAAAGAATGAAGAAAGTGGTAAACCTGAAACTATTAATGAAATGATACCAAACTATACTAAAAACACAGAAGAAATATCTACAGTAGGAACAGAGACAAAAACTTCATTTGAGTCTTATAAGTAGATACACTCCATACAACAGATAGCAGGCCATGCAATGGCGAGGAGTAGACGATACGGACTCCGCACAAATTACCATTTGCATTTTCCTTACAGCGAGAGCAACAGCTAGGTGTATTAATGTAAGTAGATGTAGGTAATTTGTACGACGCGTCATATGAGATGCGAGCACCCGCCACACGATCCGTATAATCTACTATAATATACAACATTGAATCAATGGAGCTACTCACCTAAATGTTATCATTTAACATTACTTAGGCGGCTATCTTTAGCATGTTATTAATACTCAATTGCTGATGACATCATTTATGTACGATCCCTTGCTGCTGTTCGCTTACCTTCCTATGTTAATACTCACTTAGCCAGACTCAGCCTTTGCCTATCCTGCTTTCATCCCCTTAACTTGCCTTATTGCCTTTATGCATGCATGCAGCAGAAATCCATACAAATCCTACTGTTTTTACTTAAATACATTTATGTGAGACTAAATGTTTTTGTTTTTCGATTATGATTCTTACCAATTCACCAACCCAGAACTAATGCATAATTACAGATGCGACGTTACTACCCACCTACCCACGCTATATATTAACTTACGTACTAACATCCCTAGCCAATTTAAAATAACTCAATCGTAAATGGACTATTTTAAAGGTTTTCTATGTTGTTGGGAACGAAAAGAAATTTTCATCAACCTATTTACTAAAATAACATGATTACTGAGTACTAGCAGCCCCATCGTTTATTCCAAGTTGTTATGCGCCATTCATAAAATGTGTGACATTCCCTTACCATTTGTGTTTTGCGCATAAAACATTTCATAGTACACTAAAAGTGCTCATTGAAAGCTCCTTCATTATGAAATGGTGCCTTAACTTCTTAGAATTTTCGACAAGCAGATCCAGTGAGTCATAGCTCAGCCTCTGTGCTAGTTGCGTTTGAGCCCACCACAGAGGCAGCAGTTATTTTGGCATTATATTTTTCTGTATCTGTGACAGGACTATCAATGAGCTCAATGAGCACGATACAGCTTAATACGCAATGGTCTTTTGACGAACCGTAGTCTAAATTGGACACGAGAGTGGCAGATCTTTACTCACGAAAGTTAAAGTTTCGCACCTACAAGGGTTGGAGCGATTGTCTTATTTTATCAAAATTGAAATTTTAATGAACTATGATAACGCATTAACAGATGCGCAAAACGCCGCAGGTAGTTTAGCATCAATTAAAGCGCACTTGGTGCCCAATTAAAAATGAAGTTAGCAACAAAATGAGATGGGAAAGTTGTGCAAGTACTACAGGTTAATTTTATAACATATAAAATTAGTAGTTGAGTAAGACTACGTGAAACATGAATATCTTAAAAATACTAGCCGTCATTTTAAAAACGACGGGCTTTTCTTCTTATCTTTACACATGTTATATCAAACCAAACTAATTGTAAGAATGAACTCTCTTAATTAGCTAAATGCATTCCCAACATCTATAATTTTGTCTATGTTCTCTTGTTGTGTCAAGTGACTATTTAAGTACCAATAAACGGATTATTATTGATACACCTATTTAATTATCTAAACTAATTTAGTTATGCATGCATCTACATCACGACAAAATGTCATTTCAAATCGTATTCAAGGATTCATGAATTTGGGTATGACGTGCTGTGGTTGTTTTTCTATTGACATCCTCATGAAACAATAATAATACTAGTAGGTCGTAGGTGGTAGGCTGGTAGTTTGTCAAAACTTGGGTAATTTAATATTATATTGTTTTCTACTTGGAAGATGTTTATTCGTTATTGATTTAATAATTGCTCAATCAATTTTATCAAGTTTTTTTTTATATAATATTCAAGTGCAAGAAAAGCGAATAATGTCGAAGCTGTGAGGATTATTTACGAAGTATTACAAGAGAAATGAAATTAATTAATAATTTGGTATGTAATTCTAATTTGAATTTAAAGGATAGTATATCATTTTTTTAGTGGTAATTACAAATTATTTGTGTATACTTAAAGACAATTGAACTTTTGCCTAAAATTCTGTATAAGTAAATTATTCCAAAATAAGTTCATAAGTTTATAAAGAGGTATGCCTGTTGGTTTTGTTCGTGTTAATCTTGTAAGAGATTATGTCTGCGTCTTTAATCTCCCCTTCCTTGCAGTACGTGTAAGTATGTGAACAATTATAGTAATTATACAAAAGGATGAACGTGGACATAAGCACATATATATATAGGTGTAATAAAAGGAAGCCGTGAGATATATGAAATTAGAAAATACTATTTGGAAATTGAAAGAAATACGAAGAACATGTCAAAGCCACTTATTTTACTTATAACTAACTAGTAAATACAAGCAAGGTGAAAACAAAAGTTAGAGTATTTACCTTATTAGGAAGAAGGCCCGACACGACACACCTACTTGCCTTCATTTTTATGGATGGTGGAGCCATAGCTTGATTTACTACTTACCTTAATTCTATTTAGTTTCTAAATTGCGCTTTACTTCTATTTTTAACGTTTGATAATTATGTACCAGGACAGAATGCTCTTTTACTTTTATGAAAAAAAAACATCTAAGACGTAATTAGGTAATAATCAACATTTAATTTTCAATAATTTTATAATTTGACGATGGCTTTTAGGTGATAGTCCAACAGATATACGTGACAAAACAAAAACTTGTTGTACATGAATTAACTGAAGTTAGAATTAAAATATAATATCTTAAAAAAAAATACACTGAAGTAGTTCAGAGGCAAAGGCAAAAAAAATATATATATATATATACTTAAGAAATAATAAAACTATGTACAATGCTAATTGCGATGTAATTTTTAAAGTAAACTTAAAAAAAAAATGAAACTTTAACACCCAAAATGAGTAATAAATAATTATCACTGTATAGTCTGTGAATTATTAATACTAGAAAGCAAACAACAAAGTATTGAACTTTTAGGCTTGACAAATTAATTTTTGACTTTTAACAGTAAATAGACAACAAAGCTTCTTCTTTACAATCCCGTGACAGATTCAAAATAAATAAAAAGAAATTCTAGTTTAAAAGAATAGACCAGCCCTACAGATCAACCTTTTTAAATAAACATTATATTGTATTAGCATTATAATATATATAACTATATATACAATATAGTATCACTATACAGTCCTACGTGTAGTCTTTTCAAAACTTGTAGGCTTGGCTAGAACGCCAGCTATCTAGGATGTGTGGGAACATAGGATTCACGAGCAGTATACACGCATACATATATACTTTCCTTTGTTCATGTGAAAATCGAGCTGAAACCATGCTACAACTGGCACGCCAGTGATGCGGCACATAAAGAAGGGTAACTGAAAAGAGAAAGTTTGAAAGGCAAGGGATTGAAAGTATATACGATATCATGGCACAGTACCGTGGTCGTATTTAGTCTTCCTTTTTATATATATATATATGTGTCTCGACTTGTCCCTTCTGAATCTCCACTACTAAATACTACATAATATAATGGGAAATGAAACTCCTCAAACCATACATTACACAGAAAGAGACCGAAAAGTAGGTACCTCACTAGGTACTTTACTTGAGTACTTATCATCTTATCAGTATTGTCTTCTCTTGAAGTATATTGGAATTAATGTTACCAGCATATACTTGAGCATTTAAACCCAAATCATTATAATCATATTATTATCTTCAGAGTTAAACCAAGTCGACAAATGCCAAGTTAAATTTCAGGTCAAAGACAAGGTTCAAGTTGACCGCAGTAAATGTATCCACCACTTATACAAAATCAAATTCAGTAACAACTACAACTGCAACAAGAAACTATTTAAAACATTAAAATGCATTGTATTACATAGTATGCTAATGAATTTAGACCTGAAAGTAGTGACATTATTTTTCATAAAACAATTTAGCCGTCCCAGTAGAACCATTTGCATAAAAACTTTACATAGATAATTATTATAACTAAACGAAAGAAAGGTTTTTTGTGAACCACTAAGCAAAGCTCGACACATTAAATTCAAAATTAAAAAGATTACGTTTGATACGTTTGGGTATTAATACAATATTGTGGGTCACATGGCATACCTATCTATACACAACCTTAGCCTACGTAAACTACTGCTATATATTATTAATATATTTATATGTTATATGATTTGCCTGAAAATTCACGAGATCATCACTTGACGAGTAGACAATACACTTACAAGTTGAAGTAGACATAGTACTCTAGTTGGCGGTACGCTTAACATACTGTTAATACACTCAAGGCATTCAAAACAAATTAAGGGATAAATTATTATAATTTCTCTATAAGAATTCCATTATTAATTTGAAAAAAAAAAATAAAACGAAAATGCAGAGAGATATAAGAATGAGAATTGATTAACACTTGTTGTTTAAAAAGTGGAAAAGAATAATCAAAATCGGGCATGTAGTCATTCCATATAAGCGAATTTTGAAAACAAAATTAAAAATTTATTGGAATGAGAAATACAAGGATGTGCGCAAATAAGAGCGCCAAAGCAGAAAGGAGTTCTACTTGAGGTCTGTGTTCACATTAGTAATTGAAGTATTAAAAAAAATGATTCGCCAAGATATTTGCATCTTTTTAGTTTAATTCAGTTCATAAGCAATGATATTATATATATTGTAGGATTCGTGCTTCGTGAAATTACTAAACTAAAATATCACCACATTAGGCAATTAAAACTCAAGTACAGATGTGAGACCGATAAGAAGTGAGAAGCTACCCATTTCTATTTAAAAATAGGGTTTCCAGTTTTACTTTTTGTCGTCGTTGTCAAAATATTAGGAATAAAATATTTAAGTACCTACTACACAACGCCGCCGCATTTGTATACACTGAATACTGTAGACATTATTGACTGAAAAGTCACGGTCACACGCGTTTGTGAAAGATATTGTAGGGTTAATATACTAGAAAACTTCGCTGGCTTTGAAAGTTATTTTACAAAAAAAATTCTATCTCCAAGTTGAATACTATTGTTGTAATGTGCAGAGCACAGCTAGATTTAGGTGCGGAGTCACCAGTATGTAAATTGATAATGACATTGTAATTTTGAGAATGTGCCAACTATGTGTCCATTAGATGAGTCACTAGAGTAAGTCAGCGGTCAGCGGATAGTTTTAGATGATCGTGACATTCGCAACGTTTGCAACAGATGTGAATTGAGGACAGGGTCCTTGGGCCGAAAACAGTATTACTAATTAAGCATATCAAAAGTTGTAAACAAAAGTTGTAATTTGGACTAACCAGACTTAGAAAAAGTCACTTTTGATACTCATCTCTAACAGAGATCTTGTACTTTACTAACTCCTGTCAGTGAACCAATAAATTTATAAATTCGCCTTTTGCAATTCGAACTCTGTCGTTTGTCAGCTCACTCATTACCACACATCAAATCGTAGCACTTTAGACTTAGTGTACCCGAGAGCAATCTACTAGTTTAACGTGGTGGCCTGGTGACGAGTAGGACTGTGTGCCGGCAGTTTAAGTTGTAAAAATCCCACCCAATTGGGGAGAGCATCAGGGTAGCGAATAGATAAGCACGTTAAAAATTTTTTTTTGAGGTTTTGAACACAAAAATTATTTTTTGAGAAAAGAAAACGAAGATCTAGAGAACAGGGTAAAATTATTTTAGGGCTGAGTAGGACTAGAGAAAAGTTTTCAGGGAAAACTTGAAACTTTAAGTGTGCACAGAAGCCTTGAGAAGGCCAGAGGAATAGATTTTAATTTCCAAAGCGATAGATAGAACCAGAGGATATATTTTTGAAAAGTCGTAGGACGGCTAGTGCCTGAGTTTCTAGGAAAGGTAGAATTATTTCAGACGTTTATTCCGCGGTACGAGGTGCCCAGCAGGTAACATATATAGGAGTATATATAAAAGTCCGCCTAAATAGATTTTTATTCTCTAACAGTCATTAGAAAAGTGAGTTTCTAATTATTAACGTGCTCCAGCCAGAATTGCTCTTTAGTTGTGGAGGTAGGTATACAAAAGTAAGGAGATTACTTTAGAGATTTCAAAACGATAGAAGTGGACAAGGGTCCTTTAGAAAATAAGGTATATAAAAGTCGACGCGGTCCTTCAGAGATAATAATTCAGGGAATTAAAATACATACAAGAGATTACTTTAGAGAAGTACATAATATTGAGAATATTATAGGTTTTGTAATTCAAGTGCGGGGACGATATTGACGTGTGTGCAAATTCTCTGTAGTGTGTGTACAGTAGTGCGTTGTGATCTTGAAATTTATCTCTTACGTGCAAAAATTCCTTATTCTATCCTTTATCCGCTTGTGCATAGTATTTTGCTGAACTAACAAATAGAATCGTAGACGGAATTTATTGAGTGGAGTGAGAGCGAAGAGAGAAGGCAATTCGGCAGTTTTTATTTGTATTGGAGGAGCAAGTGCATACTCTGTAGGTGGTTTAAGGTGGTATCAGTCGTCACGAGTTTGGAGTAAAATACTCAGGTAACGTACAGACAATTGTCGATATTCTACATAAAATATTATTTGTTTTCATTGCATATTTATTTTCTAGAATATCAAACTGCACTGGTCATTCGGTGCAAAAGCGCTTATCTTCGATTTTTTAGGCCTGGTATAGAAAGGTATAGTTGAGCGGATGAATTAGCTTTCAGACTATAATTTTTATACGACATTGCAATGGGTGTAGATAACTTAGGGAAGTCGGTGGAGGTTGTATAAAGTTAGCCCATACGTAAAAAGCCTCATCTACACAGACTAGCATCATTGTATACATATTGTCAGGGACAACAGCTAGCATATAAGTAGATAACAGGAGAAATACTTAAGTGAGTCACAAGGACCACTTCATACCATAGACGGGGTCTATTAATTCATAGACAGTGAGGATAAAGCTACTGCATAAATATAGATAGGGATCTATATATTTGATTTTTGACAGGCAAAAATCAAGGTACACTCAGGTAGATAACAGGAGAACTACTTTCATAGACAGTGAGGAGAAGGCCACTGCATAATATTAATAGAGATCTATATACAGTTTTAATAGGGAAAATCGTGAGGCATATTAGCGCGTCCAATTCAGAGGAATTGAAGGTACGGTTAGGAAGCGTACAGAACTAGCATACGGGCACACACATAGTCAAGCGACTTAGAGCTAGTACATACCGGACACAGTGAGGACAAGGCCACTGTATATCATAGATGGGGATCTATTGGATTTTGACGTAGATAACAAAAGAACTACAGTCAGGGCTTAGAAGTGTAAACGTTCATACTTAGGGAAGTATAGGAAACGGTGAAATAATTTTACACAGGTTGCAACCACACACATACTCATTAATAGGGAATGAGTAGTATAGCCCATGTCCGAGGATAATTCGCGCAAAACAAGGAAACAGCTCAAGGAATCCGGAAGTAAAATACCAGACAGTGTTATAAGTGATTATTCACCAGGAAAAGCTTTAGCCTCAAAGAGTGTACAGACAGACGTCACCCAAGATTCAGGTTTAGGGCAATCAGGATTAGGACAATCCTACGTAGTCACTCCTAAGTCACAGGTAGTATCGGGGAGTATTCAGGGCATAGCCAAGTTATTTGATCGTTTAGCAGAAGCAAATACCCCAATTAGTACAGCGGCCAGAAAGGAAGGGGAAGCAGATACAAACCTCAGGAGGAACATTTTATTCGAAATATACGAGAACCCCTCTGATCAAGGATCAGAAGTAGAAGAACTGGCAGGCTTAGACGGTAGTCCAAAAACACAGGAGATTAGAACCCCACCAACCCCACTATGTATGTATGTATGTATGAGTTTAGAGATTTTCAACCTGAGGTTATATCCCACTCAACTTTACTGTGTGATTTGAAGTTCCCGCGAAGTAGTATTATACTAAATCGCATTGGGCTTCGCATCGTATTTTACTTTACTTTAATTACCTACACTTGTAGTATTTGGATAAGTCGCTACTTGCTGCGGACCACTTGGCGATAATTTATTTAGTATCCTTATTCAGGAGCTATTTCAACTTTCCGCCCAAGATTGCTCTTGGGCGAGGAGGAGCGGTTGGGTATCGATCAAGTAGGCAGAGTTCATCACGCTCTGACTAAATGAAATACTTACGCCCGCTTGCACACCCCGCCAGTTAGCCCTCCAATCCTCCACGAGGGAAAGTAACAGCAGCTACTTATAGAATGGATTGGAAAGATATGTTGAGTTGTCATATTATGTTCATGCTCACGCTCGGCATTGAGCTGACTCATGTCGTCTATTACTGCTATCGCCTCTGTCTCCATCAGTATTAAACTGATACAGATAAACGAAAGCAAACTCATATACCTTGAACATTCAAACAACTCTCAAACCCCCCTCCCCAAGCCAAGTATTACCACTGTACCATTCTCATGCGAGAGGGTCTAAACTGACTACCGGCTGCGGTTCCCCCGGCGCATTCAAAAAAGAATTAGCCGAGGATTATTTAGGACAGAGCAAGCTCCCCTAAGCCACGAAGCCGGGTCACCAACCCCACTAATCGAACTAACAGAAGAAGAAAAATTAGAAGTCCTTAGGAAGAGACAGTTAGTGATTGAAGATCGCCAAAGGGAGGCAGCTAGACTACAGAAAATCGCGCAGGATAAATTAGCTAGGGAAGCTGAGGTAGTCGAAGAGAAAGCAGATAGGAAAGCTTCAGGGTACCCATTCAAGGAGGAGTGGGAAGAGGACGATTTTTGCTATATAGGAGCAGCGGTGGGGGAGTTAGAGAATCCTAGCGGAGCTAGTATGTTTTCAAACCCGAATAATTCATAGGTAGGGACTAGGCGGTCAAATTTTAAACCAGGAAAGAATGACCTAGAGACGCATTATGCGCGATTTAAAGAGGATATGGAACTGCGGGGTATTACAGCAGAGGCAAAGCAGTTAGCCATATTTGGGTCAACGCTAAACAAGAGTGCTCATGATTGGTATGGAGAGATGAAAGCCAGCAAGAAAATTAGCAGTTTAGATACGCTAAAGGAGTGCTTCACGCGTCATTTTCAGATAAGCAGGCAGATGAGACTACGGAATCTTAGGCAGAGGGTGCAACTACCAAGTGAATCTGTTATCAAATATATAACGGATAAGAGAAGATTAGTAAAGGCAGCCATACTGGAACCAAGGGAGTTTGATTACATTAGAGAAATAGAAGATGGACTGTCGCAGTTTATGAAGACTAAACTATCCTACAATGGGAAGTGGGATGAGAAATTGCACGACTTTGTAGACATCCTAGTGCAATTGGAAAGCACAGCCTAGCAGTCAGCTCCAGAAGACCCACATCTATCGGTGATGTCAGCCGAAATAGAAGAATTAAAGGCACACGTAGCTTCTCTGAAAAAAACAAACTCCAACTCGTCTTATGACAGAAAGAAAGAGATGAAGAATTTCCCACGGAACGAGTATAACAAGGACACTCAAGAGGACCAAGAATCAAAAGGACGATCGAAATGGCGTGGAAGAGGACGAGGCCGAGGAAGAGGCGGTGGAGGCAGAGGAAGGCAGAAACCGATGGAGGACGGTAACTTAACTAGAAAGGACAAGAACGATTCCGGGTGCTATAGATGTGGAAAGAAGGGTCATTTTGCAAAGGATTGCAATCAAGAAATTTCATTTGATTTGGCAAACGGGAACAGGGGCTCGCAAGGTCGCGAGTCCTGCACGAATCAAGGAGCTGGGCAGAGCAGATGGAGCTCGAATTAGAATCAAGTCCAACGAGAGAATATCAGGGATTCTTAAGCAGTAACACAAGGCGCTCAAGGGCTTGTTTGGGACTAGCCGGTACAGGGGTACCATATGTACAAGTAAGTTTAGACGATAAAAATTACTTAGCGCTGTTGGACACAGGATGTAGTAGGACCATAATATCAAGAGCTATATTATTCTACCAAAAGATTACGAGGACCAGTAATCTCGAATTTCAAGGAATTCAAAGTGTTAGTAAACCAGTGGGTTTAGTGTCGTTGCAATTTAAAGTGAAAAATAATGTAATCAGATTAGAGGCATCAGTGTTGAATGACCTCTACCCCATATTAATTATGAAATACGATTTCTTCGAAAAATATGGAGTAACGATGGACCATAGAAAGCGAGTATGTACCTCGGATTTGTTGGAGACATTTGTGTTTGGTGTAGCAGTTTTCAGGAAAAACAAAATTACAGAAGAAGTGCTAGGACGACGGGGTGATGGCCCAGAGCAGGACCAGCCTCCGTAGGGAACCCCACCAGGACCCACCCAAGCTATACGGGAAGAAAATATCAAGGAGGACAGAGGACCTACCAAAGGAAGGGTGCCTAAAGAACTCAGAGGAGAGAATTATAACAAGGTGAACAAGTTATACAGTCGTCAAAAATGGAAAAGTGTATCTGTCAACAGGAAAAAACGAAAATTTTTAAGAGGAGAAGCTGAGAAGAAAGAAAACAGAAGAGGATCAAGACCTAACCCATTCACGCCCACATACAAGGAGTATGTAGATCAAAAGAATTGCAGGAAGCAAGGGCGAAGAGGACAAGAATGCAGACTCAGCAAGACGGATAGAATAGCACGCTACAGCACAGAAGGAAGTCGCGGACAAACTCAACATACGGAAAAGGAGTATAGCAAGAGGTACGGGACCATTACATACTCAGGGAGTATAGGAATGCTAGGAATCAACCCAGTAGGCATAACGGATGCTACTCAAGAACAGAAAGACTCTTATGAGCCGAGGCGTTAGCAGTCTGCACATAGTATAGTCAGTAGGTTGGCATTCCATAGCTTTCAGAATATCAAGGACAAAGAACGTATAATGAGCAGGGAAATACCATTGACATTGTCAAGTGAGTATTTGAAATTACAAATTATCCAGCTAACTTTATTAGGAAAGGTGCTAGGGATGAGGGCATGCAATAACGGGAGGCAAGCTCAGCAAATGAGATTTGCTATGAAAAATGAAAAGAATTTAGGTGTTAATCAGTTTATTCTACACGGTACTCAGACAACGCATGCAGCTGTTAGGCCTTATGAGAAAGATAGTGAGATAGGGTTAGACGCTAGGAATCTCACACTAGCCACAGGTAGAAATCAACACATACCATTAGAAGAACGGCAGTACGTTATAGATGGAACGAGGAGGCTAGGTACATTCAAAATAATCAATTCAGGGGAAGAAGGGTACGATCCGGAAATAGTATTTGAATATTTGTGTTGTTACTAGGCGAGAAAAATAATTCATGAGATGTGCCCAAAAGAAAGATTAGAGTGGTTGAATGGAATGGCAACAGCAGAAATACTGCAATGGAAATTAGTCAGGGGATTAACCAGTAATATGAGAAGTGCGGCACTCTTTACGCATGGAGTACAGGAGAATTGTAGATATTGTGTGTTATATTATTCTGGTGATAGAGTTTTGGTAGGCAAAACTAGGAAAATCACTGACAATAAAGTTCAGCGAACTCAATTAGAAAAGATCCAGTGTAAAATAGGGACAGCGAAATTAGAAGCGCTTAGAATAGGTAGGCTATTTAGGGGAACTTGGGAAGTTCAGGCAGCGGCTAATCAGGACAACAGAGAGGAGGCACCTAAAGATACCATTGGAAATGAGGAGCGCGCCATCCGCACTATTTTTGCAGTAAAGGTGATGGCCCCTGGCAACACTGAAAAGAATAATCAAGCGAGGAGCTTCAGGAAAGAAGAACACACGGGGAAAACAAGAAACTCCAAAAAGACTGATCAAATAGAAAAAACCGGGAGCCGTAAGAAGACGGAAGAAAACGGGAAGAACAGGAGCCTAAAGTAGAGATTCAAGTCCGGCCATTTAATTTTATGTATATACGGCGTATTACTAATTTTTACAATTTTCCAGGGGGAAGTTGAAGCAGGTTTTTGGAAAAAACTTTTCAGAGGCGGACCAGGCAAGAGAAACTCTATACCGTCAACACCTACAGGAAGTGTCAGCAGCGGAGCCAGCTCAAGTTACAGGAGTTCGAGCGGCAGCCCCATAGAAATAGCCGATGTCAGGAAAAGAATGAAGGCAATACTACCAGCCGGACGGACAGTGAAGACGGCAGCAACCATAGCAGGAGGAGTAGTAGGGGCAGGTGTGACACAGAGATACATCAATGGAGCAATTGATCTAGATAGAAATGCAAATTTAATTTAAGAGGATACGATAGCAGAGACGAGGAGGACTCAGTCATACATCAAGGCAAAGAAGTTGCCAGGAGAGAAGATGTCTATCGATTTGGAGAATGTCCTGGAGGCAGCCACAGATACAGATAGCTCAGGGAGCGAAGTTGGAGAGCCAGAAATTGGAGGGAGCAAGATCCTTCCACTACCAACGTGGATGCGGAACAAATTGAATATTACGAACAGGACTAATGGAAATGAAACGGAGTTTTTCTGGCATGTAGGACCAATGGAGGAAGCGGTACTCAATATAGATGAAGAATATATACCACCGGGAGTGTATATTGTAGGGACCACCTCGCAGACGGCATCAGGGCCGGTCGATTATTGGAGCATTGGGATAGCAGGGCTATTAACTACATTTACAATTGGAACTATTCTGTGAATAATTAACATGGCACGGAGCCATAAAAGATTGTGAAGGAGATTTGGTTTGAATAATTTTTCAGGATCCAGGGGATGCCAGGGATTGCAGGCAAATATTCCAGGGAAATTAAGGAGGCCAGCAGAACAATATTTGAAAAACAGCTCAGGGTTGAGGGAACCCTTACCGGATATCAAGGGATCGGATCAAGTGGACATGCAGTTATCCAGCGGGAGTTCGGGCCAAGACGAAGAAGTCAGAGAAGACCTCATCCCACAACCAATACCACCACCAAGAAGAGCAAAAGTACTGGAGTACAACATCACTCGGACGAACAATACTTAGTGGGACTGAAGCAGAGAATCATTATAGATAGTATTTTAGGATAGGCCTAGTCAATTTTTTTATAATTGGGATGTTATTGTTAAACAAAAAGGACAATTTTTTTAATATTCTAGCGTGAATATATGGGTCCGGGTAGATAATTTTAGTTCAAATTAGATCAGGGGACTATTAGCAAACAATTCGATTTAGGGGAATTTACCCTCGAGTAGTTAGGAACTACAACCTCAATAATGTAAAATTTTTGGAAATTTTTTTTTAGCGTGGGACGTCTGAATTGGGGACAATTTAATTTTAACGGAGGGAATTGTTGTAATGTGCAGAGCACAGCTAGATTTAGGTGCGGAGTCACCGGTATGTAAATTGGTAATGACATTGTAATTTTGAGAATGTGCCAACTATAAGTTCATTAGATGAATCACTAGAGTACGTCAGCGGTCAGCGGATAGTTTTAGTTGATCGTGACATTCGCAACGTTTCGAACGGATGTGAATTGAGAACAGGGTCCTTGGGCCGAAAACAGTATCACTAATTAAGCATATCAAAAGTTGTAAACAAAAGTTGTAATTTGGACTAACCAGACTTAGAGAAAGTCACTTCTGATACTCATCTCTAACAGAGATCTTGTACTTTACTAACTCCTATCAGTGAACCAATAAACTTATAAATTAGCCTTTTGCAATTCGAACTCTGTTGTTTGTCAGCTCACTTATTATCACACATCAAATTGTAGCACTTTAGACTTAGTATACCCGAGAGCAATCCACTAGTTTAACACTATGATGTAGACAGAATTTACAGCTTTAAATAAAGCCACAAAATTGAATGAGGTATTATTATTAATATTGAAAAAGTACACAAAATCTTACCATATTCCTCAGTTTCATTATCCAGTCACAATTATTGTATGTAAAATTATCTAAGGAGACTGATTCCACGATCATTTATCGGTTAACAAAGATAGTGCGCATTACGTGTGATTACATATATTATTTTAGCAAGTACTATGTCATTTATTTGAAATGCAATTAAATGCAATATAATAATTATTAGCAAATGTTTGAACGTCAATAAGAGTTCTTAGGTTCAAATGCAGTAATCTGCCATTCACACAGCAACTACGACAAGGAATGAGACTGGGAATCATAATTTAATTAAAACTTTATAGCGCAAAAAAATACGACTCCTTCCTATTTAGAATAGTCAATATTTTATGAGTTGGAAACGAAGCGTGAGGGAGCCATTGCTTTATGAAGCTCTCCTTAGTGTTTAAATGAGAAGTGTTATGAGTTATTAAACACAATAGCAGCTGATCATGAGCACTAAATATTTATGAACCCGCAATATTTCACTGTGATTAATTTGGAGTTGAAGATTTGCATCAATCTATTTAGTGACCGCTACGGTAATTTAACAATAATTATCTCTGCAAGAGTAAGTGTTTCCATCATTGCATTGCATCGGATTTATTTAATTTAAAAAGTTTTTCTTAAGTGTTGAATTTGTCAGTACCCTGATAGGGTAATTATTTAATTAGAAGAAAGAATGTCAAAACCAGCTCAAGTCAACTAAGTATAACTCTAGCATGTGGGCTTTTGTGATCTGGGATTTTCTTTAGTTACTAGGTTTTGCAATTGTCTCCTATTTTTGAAGCTTTGTACCGAGTCTTCTTTGCCCCCACCACTAAAAATCTTTGGCTGGAACTTTAGAAAGATATCTTGCAACTAATGGAAGGAACTGGCGCGAAGTTATTTCTTTTTCATTTCCGGCAACAAGTCATTATGCTATTCTATCTTGGTGCTCGCCTATTGTTCTTCTCATCAAATCTTTACTTATTAGGACGTTACATTTTGCTAATTCTACAAAGACCTGCTTAAAACTCATACCAAAAGAATTTACTCGGCTGTTGCTTGCATTTACTAACATTGGACTTCAAGTTAGGATCAACTACAAAGGAGTTATTGAGTTTCCAGTGAAGATTGACAAAAACTCTAGACATGCTAAAGGAACTCGTGAGAAATGTGAAATTGCAAGAAAAAAACTATCCAGATTTGTACATGCCATTGCATCCTTGCATCACTGTCCAATGGTGCTTTCGCGATCGAAAATTAGTCAATCTTCCATGGTCTTTTCTGGTTTCTAGTGATATTATTACGCTTCAACCTGCACAGAAAATTGTTGCCAAGGGCCGATTATAGATGATACAAAAGAAATCATCCTTGATGCTGGAACATTCTACACCCCTAATCAGAGAAAATCAATAACGTCACCACCAAAACTTCATAGTCCACTTAAAAATCATAAAATACTCAGACTGGAATCACCATATGTGAATGCTATTGAAAACTACAGCAACACTATGAATAATAAACCATCAACATTCTACAATAAGGAACGCCATGGAAGTATTAATCGTCTCATCGAGTGCATCGTATTACCTGTTTCTATAATGATCTTTATTGCAATTTTTCTCGTTCGCCTTTTTTTACTTACCACTTTGGCTTGGAATTCGTGTGGTTCCATGGCCTAACATTATCCTTCTACAGCCCATAACATACACATTTCCACTCGTCTCTATTGGATTACCTCTAATTTGGTACCTACTCCACGCAATTGGCAATGCTAAAATTCATGTACTGTTTCAAATGGCAAAGAAATCAGAATTTGATTGCTCTGAAAGATTTGATTTACGATTTCGACGAATATGGTCTGAAGTTGTTAACTTCCTTTTCTCAAATGATTAAACTTGGCACAGATCTCAAGAGTTACTTCAAGTCCTTGCTTCGGTAACTGCACTCTGTAGTGTGTATAAAATGGGTATTCTTAGCTAGCCTTATCCTACTGTTGATAAGATCTTCGTCCTCCGATCAAAACCTGATAAACAGATTGAGCCGCAAGTATTGGACATCACACACGATAATAACAACGCGTTTAAATTACATTTTTATGATTCAAGTTGGAACCCTCACTTGCATAGTTTAAAAACCGTTAGGATTAAATATTTTACTAAATATATGCAACTGGGAGACAAGGGAGAAATATGCAGCATTTCACTCGTACATATCACAAGAGTTCTATAATAATCCTGCTGATTGTTTAGTCGTGCCAGTAATGGAGAGACGCTGTTTAAGTGAAGTAGCGAGAATTATGGGTTTGAAGATAAAGCCACTTGCTACTTTTAGCTTAAGGAAGAATTGGGCAGCTTTTAATATTAAATCTGATGAAATCTCTTTAGATAAATTGAGTAGAGCAATCATAAAATTTCCTTTCCTACATTTTTAGAAGTGTTGTTGTGAAGAAAAGAGCTAACATGAGCCTGCAGCTGATGGCTCAAGGAATGGGTGACTTAGTTTTAGACACGTTTGAGGATTTTGGGATGGCCAAGATTTGCAGGTGCTGACAGACATTAAAAGAAAAACAATTTTGGGCTTTTATCAACAAAATTCATTTAGTTCCATTTGCACAGTATTTTCACACAAACTTTATTAACAAAGGTTTCTCGTAAAGTAGCAACATAGTACACTGAACATCCTCCATCTAATGAACTTCATTTCTTGCCATAATATGACTATTATAATACTACAGTTTCCACTAACTGTCTCCTATCTACTCTAAGGAAGAGCACTTAAGAATTACAACTTAAGTATGTATACGGCATGATTGCATAAATTAGGGGGCTGTGCACAACTGACGTCGTTTAAAATTGTGGACATCATTAATATATATTTTATACGGCGGATCCAATAGTATGTCATTTGGGTACATCCCTATCGTTCGATACTTGATTTTACTGAGGGTTTCGGTAGCAAGAGCATGAAATCCTCTGTACCTTTTATCTTTACAAATAAAATCAACAGTTTTAGCCAATAAACAATCTTGAATCATAACCATAAGCTAGTGGAATGATTTTCAATTTTTTTAGAACTTTGATCGCCTTAGAAAACAGGGATACGCCTTCATTGGTTATTATGGATGTGGAACAATCAAATGGCTGTAATAAATAAGTCTTTTTAACATTGATCAAAACCCATTTTTGCCGTGCCAGTTAATTTACACAATTATCTAACAGTGCCAGTCACCTTTATGCACACATAAAGACATGTATTAATTACAAGTGAATCACTTGTGCAATGTGTAATACTAAATGGATTCTCACCAAATTACGCAAACAGCACAAGTTGTTTTCCTAACGGTGGCCACCGACAGGTGACTTAAAACCGGCCGAAAACAAAACAAAAACAATGTGCTGTCAGTTGACAACTGACAACAACTAAAATTCATAGACCCTCACAGTTCGTCAAGCATTTATTTCTTTGACTAAACTGATTGCCAAACTGAAAACTACTGCAACATTTTACATTTTGTTTACTATTGTATCTTGCTTCCAATTTATGTTCACTACACCACCCAATTACATTATTTGGTGTAAATATATAAACACAAATCCGTGTTTTATGTACAAGTTTAGAAAAACATAGGCTTATTAACCACACAGGTGTTAATTTGTAACTTATTTTTGTGTTGCTCCAACACTGACCATAAAAGGTGTTATAGAGGTCAACTAAAATTTTAATTAGAGATTTACACTATAATGTGTTAAACTGCGTTTACTAGTTTCTGTGTTGCATATTTAACTAATAATGTAGTTACGTGACTAACTGATTAAAAGAAAATAATATTACTAAAACTCAGACGCGCAAATGCGGCATTCTGTAGGGATACCAGCATATTTAACAACTGACTTAAGACAACTTATTTATATTAGTATCACTAATTTAGCATAATATGCAACATGGAAAATTCCTAACACGATTTTCAGTCAACTGTAACATTATTTGGTGTTGATATATTAACACACAGCCGGGTTGCATTATAAACGACCGCAAATATTAGTCTTAACACCCAAGCGTATGACACACATTCCTTTTCGTACTTACTAGATAGTAGTTAGTTCTACTAATTATTTATAGCCGTGACCGCAGACTAACAGTAACACAGTAATATTTCGTTCTACGAACAACAAATTTTACATAAAACAATAAAATTAATAATTATGCCACCGGGGGATATTTTTTTTTCACTATCACGTATTAAATTCTCTTCAAAAATACAAAAATATGAAAATTTGATGACATTTTCAATAAAAAGCATTCAAGTTTTTATAAATCACCTACAATTTAAATAATTTAAGGATTAAAACTAAAAAATGTTTTTGTGTGTGCGCGGAAATATACGATAGGTGCAAGATCCGAAGGCATTTATATAAACTCAAGACTTAAATATTGAAAAGTAGGTACCTACATTTTCCTACTTAAGTATAGTGAAATTTTGTCAACTTTATATTCCATGTGAATTTCTTGTGAGTATTTTTTGCCGCTTGGATATATTCTTAATCGTTCACTGTCTCCTTGCGTCTACTAGGTACATTTTAAAAATATCCCACAGTATTATTGTGATTGTGAGTTGACCATTTTAAAAACAACACGCTGTAGACCCTTTACTGACCGACGCATTCCTTTTTGCTAAAGGTTTTAGTACTATACGTATTTAGAGTTGGCATAGAGAATTGAAACACAATCCGTCGACCGTTCCCCTTTATTATGTGCTACATAATAATTCTTCAAACTAATAGTAGCTACTTATGTATTTTTTTTCTATTATATTAGTAAGAGTTCAGACTCTATCAGCACGCAGTCCCTCCAACCCAGAAGTAGAAAATTACTATGTACACAAAATATTTATGATACAGTTTACAAGCAAATCCATAAGACAAGAGTATATCAGTATAAAATGTACAACTGAAGCAGCTTTAATAACAGTCGGCATAATCTACTATATACCGAATAACCCCTCTACCCTTATAAAATGACAAAGTCCAAAAATATGTTAAAAATTATATAGATACTAAAGTACAATACAAGCAAGCAGAAACAAACGTGAAATCTTACAACGAAAAAAATAAACCAACGACAAACAGAGATAAAACCCAAACTCTACACACCAAAAAGGACTACAGTATGATACCATAAAACCCTTAGCAAGACAGACAACCTTTTGGTGATTTACAAAAATACAATATCTTGTATGTTAAAGTCGAATACTTAGTGCCTTCCACTAAGCAACGTACCAGTCAAACGTTTAAGTTACAAACATAACGAAGGTACTTGACCTTCGGAAACTAATTTTCAACCTTCTTCTATTTGTTGTGTCTCACATCCAAAGCTTAAGCAGTAACGAGGAGCGACTAGCCTAACAAGACATTTTTAGTTTGATAATTATACTGTGACGCTACTCACTATAACACGAAATTGCAATCTATGCTGACATTCTAAAAACAAAATCACCTAAATTATGGATTATTTTGTGACAATTGTGAATTCAAAATGCTAAAAGCATTCATACTTTAACTTTTGTGAATTACAAATTAACTTAAAGACTAATTCCACGCCGTTACATCTTTTATAATAATGACAAATCGTATGTCAATTACACCTTTGGAGAATCTCTTGAAAATTGGACCTTTTATTCTTAAAGACAAACTCAAAAATAATAGCACATCGTGCCTTGCCACGTATATAGCACAAAAAAAATACTGACACCCACTTCATTCTTAAAGTATTTGTAAATGACTTATCACGGTCCTTGTCTTCAAATCTTCAGGCTCGACAACTACTGTACACTAAATACACTATGTTACAATTGCTAGAAGCTGATTCTGACGTAATCAATCAACATGGGAGACTACAAGACACTGTATTAGTAAATAACATTCCAATGATCCGATTGAATCTAGTGCTTGATTGTTATGTTACACATGACTATACATTACGAGAAGTGCGTCAGGTCAACCTCCAACAGTACGTTGTTTATTGTAACCCGTTACCCAGACCCGTGATTATTAATTTAATGATTCAAGCTCTTAAAATAATGGCACGCCTTAATAATCAATATATTGTCCACCGTGATATCAAACTCGCAAGTTTTGTGCTTAATACAGAAACCAATATGATTCGTATTGTGAACTTTACTATATCGGCGAAGTTAAATCACTTTGCACAATTATTTACGGATCAAAAGGGAGCTCCAGGTTACGCGTCTCCAGAATTATTAGGTTCATTAAAAAATCCTTATAATGGCAAAGCTGCAGATACATGGGCACTTAGAGTCGTTATGTACGCTATAATATTCAATTCTATTTTATTTTACGATTCCTCGCCTGCAGGTTTATTTAAAAAAATTGAAAACATAAAGATAGAATATCTAGCATGTGACGAACAAATAAACGACTTTCTCGTGATTTTACGACAACTCCTTGTGTATGATGATGGGTCCAGAATAACAGTTCCCGAATTTCTCAATTTGCTTGAAAAAATGCAAAAAAAACCTACTTTTCATCTACACAAGGTTCCTACAACCGTCGAAACTGCTCAATAGCTCAATCTCACTCACTTATACAGGTAAAATGTTTATACAATATAGTTTCATGCAAATGCTGCCTGCATTGTAAACAACAAGTTATATAAAATTTAATGAAAGACAAATGTTTCCCAAATAAACCAAAACTGCTGGCGTGATTAAATGTAAAAAGTATAAAGGAAAGTATTTATTGCAATTAAATAACGTCACTTAAAAATGAGGTTTAATTTTTTACAAATAAGGAAGATAAAGAAAAAGATGCTTTCTCTAGTTCTATTGAAAGCATCTACCATTTTACTTCTACGCAGAGTAATTCCAAACTACCTTTACTTTCAAAAACAAATTGTTAAGATTCACTCTTGGTTGGCTTTTATGCGGAATCGTAACATGCAAGGCACATGTATGCAAACTTGTATTATTCATGTGTATGTACTGTCAAATTGGAAACTGATAATAAAACCCCCTCAATAATAATAATAACATTTAGTTTCTTGATGCTTCCTTATTAGGTCTAAAGGACTCAGGCGAGCATCGAGAACTTTGCCCTGAAACATCAAAGCAGTTAAATCTCCCTTTAAGAAATACAGATAAGAGACAGTTTTACAAATTAAGTTACAAATATCCAGTTGAAAAATTAAACCAAACAAATTTAATATTAACATTCTAAAATACACGTCACATACTAACCGTAGACAATCGTTGAAATAATTTCAATTTAAACTCATGTTCTGGAGCAGATAGGGTAGCCAAGGTAGATACCCTGAAAAATAAATCAGCACAAGAGACCTGATGTTGTCCTACAATCTCTCCCATTACAGCCATATAGACATTAACCACAAAATAGGTACTTCTGTGCTGAAAGATACCAACAGGAAGAACTGGAAATAATAAATACAACCAATTAAAACGCGACTTATAATTTTATTGACAACATCTACATTAGGTCATTTCACATGAATTATTACTCCGGAACTAGCTAATACGGCAAGAACTTACACATTGTGGGAGCCAATGGTCAATCCCAAATAAATGGCACTAATATGTCCTGTGACAGACACCAATACAATCGTACGTTGTGTGTAGCTCTAAAATGCATTATCCAGTCATGTGGAGCGTACGTTGCGCTACAAGTTTCAGTGTTAGTATAGAGGCAAATTACATCCTTAAATGAACATTAGAAGTTAATCGGTTAAATTAATGACATTGTATTTAAAACTAATAATTAAACGGCACAAGAATAAACCTACTGTATATTTATAAACATTGGTAAAGTTTACCTGAAATTACAAGTTTTTAAATGAGCCCGATAGTCTCCCGACTTAAGAATTGCGTCACATCCTCGTTGAACATAAATGCATTTGATTATGCATCCAGTAACCATTGACATTAAATCCTCTTCGCGATGGTTTAGCCATCCAGGTTGCCATAATAACCCTTAACGTGCACAGAACTCCACACTACAACACATCAGTTTTAATTTGCACTCGTCACAGTATGCATGTCTCTGGTCACACGACCTCACAACGCCAGTTAATAAATCCAAGCATAAAACTCAAGCTAATCTTTGCAAGTCACGTTGTTCACATTCAAACGATACAATTCGATTCTCAATAGCTGCTCTCCGTTCAACTGTAGATCACAAAAAAAGAATTAAAATTGATACACAATTCCTTTTATTATTTTATTTCAGTAGAATATAGTGTACTGTTATCGTTATAATCAATAGTAAATACGTAAAAATTAAAAAGATACTAAAAATTATTTAAATAAAAATCTCACCTCTTGTGGCGAGAGTAGACATTTTGTCCCAAAAAGTTTAATTAGTAGCCCACCACAAACTCCAACTGTTCTACGTTGCTTCTCTGGTCAAACTGATATATTTAGTGAGCATCTTGTAGCTTACCTTAATCTCAAAGAAACAGAAGGGACAAACGTGTCGTACCATAAAAACCATATTGTTGAAAACCAGTAAAGTAATCAGTATAATGTCAACCGTCAATAGACTCATACCTTTCTACGTGACCATTAACCTAAATTCATGACGGACTCACTAGTCTCTTCATTGTGATATATCTATCTTAGCTCTCTCATTTCAGCTAAGAAACCAACCATCACGTACATCCAACGTAGCCAGTAAGAGCATAGCTTAATTATCGTCTAGAATGATGATTGACAACAAGGAAGATATGGATCTTCCATCTTTACAATTGAGACCTGTACGACATGCCATTGTACCAGTAATCTAAAGTGGAAAAATTGGATTAAATCCACAGGCACACATTAATTCATTCCTCCGAGCCGCTGAAGCTAACAGTTGGAATGATGTAATGAAAGCATCTTCCTTTCCCACTACTTTTACTGATTTTGCAAGGTCCTGGTATGACTCTGCTACCATAACTCGACAACGAGAACAACTCGGACCGTGGACGTTGGAAGACCTATGCCCGGAGTTTGAAAAATATGGAACTGCAGGACTTTACACTCGTTCTACGTTGATGCAACTGCTCCAAAGCACTAAACTTTCCACTGAGGACAGTCTTGAATATGCTCATCGCATTAATCAACTTGCAAACACAGTTAACGAACATATGGAAGATCCGGAACTCATAACATATATTCAAAACATATTACGTATAGAAAAATTCTACGACGACGTCAGTCTTGCTAGACCAGCCACGTTTCCACAACTTATAGAAGTATTGCGAAGCTCCGAACAAAGTGAAGCTAGACATCCCAACCGTAACCTACTGTCTCTAAAAGACCATGAAGCATACCCTTTAGAAGTTAATAATTCCAGACCCCCCCATCGACCATTATATGTCGAACCACAACGGCGTACAAATCAACTACTTAATTCTTCTGTACCAAGAGAAACAAGATTTGTGCAGTTTGACCGCCAAAAAGAAAATCGCGATCCTGATCTAGAAGAGCAAATTGCAAGACTGGAGATTTTGCAGCGTCAACCCCCTCAGTATCAATACCCTTCAGGAAATCAAAATCAAGAATTCAATCGGTTTAATCAATCTAACCGCCCGTTTCGAAATTCATCGAACCGAAGATTTGGATTTTATGACAACAACTGGCATAACCAGTCTGATGCAAGTTACGGCAGAGACAGAAACCCACCTGCCCTATCCTTTCAACACAACCCCCAAAACGCTTATCGTTCACCTCAAAACTTTATTTATACACCACGGCAAAGCTTCCCAGATCGTACTCGCTTCGTTGCAGCAAACACACGAAACCAACAACAGAGAAATTCTCCACCAAACCCAAACCGCGTCATTACCGGTAACTGTTATAGTTGTGGTCGTCCAGAACATTTCGCTCGTTACTGTCGTTCTACGTCAGGAAACGGAAACCGATCAAGAAATTAACTGGGTCCTTGAGTCAAAAAACAGTACCAGTCGATACATTGTCTAAAACGTTTAGCCCTTTCTTACTTATATCATGCTATTTAAGAGAAGTAAATATATTTTGCTTGCTGGACACTGGAGCCAGTCTCAGCTTATTAAATTCACAATATGAATCTCTAGTAGACACCCCAGACACCACAGAGAATTTTGCTATGTAAGGAGTTAGCGGCAATATTTGTTCTACAATAGGAGCAGTTAAATGTGGCTTACAATTTTCGCCAGAGTTAACCTTAATTGCAACTTTGCATTTATTGCCAAAATTACCATATAATGTTTTGCTGGGAATAGATTTTCTACGTGTACAAAACGCAATCTTAAATGTCCCACAGAACGTACTTATGTTAAAATCTGGAGTCCGTCTTCCTCTTCAAAGTTTTTCATCTAATGTACAGCACTTAAATGTAAATCTGTTTGACCATTTACCCACCATTACGGAGGAAAATGAAGTGTTAACAATTCTTGTTGACAGTGATTTGGTTTTATTAGCACCCAATCAACATGTACCACTCACTATTACCTTGAATAATATAAATGACATTCTGACACTACCAGAAAGTCAAAAAGGAGAGATAATGTTACAAATTGAAAGTGAGGTCCCAGGAATAAGCGTATGGGACTCCATAGTTCCTGTTCAAGAAAAAGTTGTAGTTAAAGTATTTAATGGAAACAATGAAGATATTGTTTTCACAGCTGGGGATAATTTTGGCATATATAGATTGATGCTAATTGTAGTATGGGATAAAGAATGTTTTTTAAAGTCAAAAGACCTAGGCAATAAAATAATAGCTCCGCCCATAGAAGTTGTGGAGAATAGGCATCAGTGCGCACTGACAGAAGTTTTTACGGGTCCACCGTAACAGGAGTCGGTGACGACTGCCTCGTCTGTTCCTGATTTAATTCCAATAGCAGAGCATATCCGCTACAAGGCTATTTACGCGTCTATTAGTCCTGAGTTAGACGAGTCTGACAGAGCACTAATAATGGAGACATGTTGGGAATATAAAGATCGTTTTGGCATTAAAGGAGATGTGCTTGAAGCTTCTTCTATACTCGCGCGCCCGATTGAACTCATTAAAGACGCGAAACCTTTTCATAGTCGTATGTATAATTACTCAGATAAAGAAAATGAATTAATTGAAGCCCAGGTAAACGAATGGCTTGATGCGGGTATTTGTAGACCCTAAACAAGTTGTTGGGCCGCAAGCGTGGTGCTAGTTAGCAAAGGACACCATACAGCTGACAGTACCGTTACCAAACCGCGCTTTTGCGCGGACTATAGGGTTTTAAATTCTCAGACCGTGCCAAATTCCTGGCCACTGACTAACATTGACTACATATTGCGAAGCCTACAAGGTTTAACGGTCTTCATTTTACTTGATTTAAAACGCGGCTTTCTCCAGTTCCGTTTACGGGAAGAAGACAAATATGAAACTGCATTTATATGTCGCTTGGGTCTTTTTGAAATGTGTCCATTATGTTTTGGTCTCCGCAATTCCCCATCGGATTTAATGGAAGGAGTGGCAAAGTCAGGATTAATCCATATAGAAGTGTTCGCTTACGTGGACGATATATTGATACCTGGACGTAACATTCAAGACCTACTCAGACGTCTTAGGAGAGTATTACACCAATTTTGTCAGTATTAAATGACATTACCCACAAGTAAGTGTGTGTTTGGAGCGCGAAAAGTCAAAGTACTTGGATTTATTGTATCAGCTAATGGAATTGAAACCGACCCCGTAAAAGTAGATAGCATCACTAATATTAAAACTCCTAAGACAGTTAAATATGTGAGAAGTCTGCTCGGCATTAGTCCATACTATAGAAGGTTCTTACTGTTATTTTTAAAAATAAGTAAGCCCCTAACGCAGCTATTAAAAAAGGATACTGAGTTTATATGGAACCAGGAATGCGAAACGGCATTTAAATTGATAAAAAAAGGTCTGACAACAGCTCCTAAGTTAAGGCATTACGATGGAACATTGCCAATATCAGTTCATACTGATAGTAGTAGCTATGGATTGGGAGCATGCTTGACACAATCTGAAAAGGAAGTTGAACGAGTCGTATCTTACGCCTCACGAGCTTTAACTCCTGTCGAAGTAAAATATTTCACAATACAACGAGAATTTCTGGCGCTTTTTTTAAGCCTAGAGAAGTTCAAGTGTTATTTATATATGAGGGAATTTGTGGTGGTAACAGATCACAATCCGCTCCTAGTGTTAAAAAGCGGTGTAAGTTTGAAACAAGTGAGTGCAAAATTACATAGATGGTTAATGGGACTACAGGACTTTAATTTCACTATCGTCCATCGCTCGGGCAGATTGCATTCCGATGCTTATGCCTTGTCACGTTAAGTGGAACCCACTACGACGGAGAAAAACCCTGAACTTAATTTTAATTTAAATAAAAGTGAAATAAATCTTGATTTTCCTATTCTATTCACAACTAAAGATTTGGAGACATTGCAACTTTCAGATAAACATTGTACAAAAATCTGTGAACAAATTCTTTCTACAGCTAACAACAAATATACGACAATTAATAATCTCTTTTATCGATTAGACAGAGGTAACCGTCGGTTTGTACTTTCTCGACTCATGCAAAAAACACTTCTAGACGAAGCCCACTCTGTCATTACCGGGGGACATCGTGGATACAAGGTCACGTTAGAGCGATTACAAAACTTTTAGTAGCGCAAAATGCCACGTTCTGTATTTAGATATGTACAATCATGTGACCTCTGTCAACGTGCAAAACGACCTATACGCGGTATCCAAGGACTTTTAATGCCCATGTCTCCTCCTGGCTCACCCAGTGACTTTTTGTCAATTGATTTTGCAGGACCTCTACCTACTACAGCTAAAGGAAATAAGTGCATCTTAGTATGTATTGATCTTTCCTCAGAATACATCATTGCAAAAGCTACAGTAGACTCAAAAGCTCCTACCGTAGCTTCTTTTTTCGTAGAACATGTCATTACTCAATAGGAAAGTCCCAGATTACTACTTTTAGACCGCGGCAAACCGTTCATGTCCTTTGTTGTTACCAACCTGTTACTAAAAACAGGAACTAAGCCAATCTATACCTCGAGTTATTCCCCAAACTGCAATGGATTATGTGAATCTCAAAATAATTCCATAAAAACAGCACTTAAAACATATCTAGATGAAATGCATCAAGACCAGTGGGATACCTATCTACCTTTTTTGATTTTTTCATTAAATACTGCGTACGAAAATAGCATTATATGTTCCCCTTTCGAATTGGTATGTGCCAGAAAACCAAAAATTTTATTTAAGTTACACTTTCCTAAAGTTAATACTACAAGACGCAAGGCAGAAATTAAAAGAGCCCCAGAAATCAGACTGGATGCTCGCCTTGCTATAGATCGTGCACAAAAGGCGTATACTAAACAATATAATAAAGGTAAAAAGGAAACAACCTACGAAGAAGGAGATTTGGTACTTGTTCACAGTCCCGCAACTAAGCTTGGCCTCTATCCAAAGCTCACAAAGAAATGGCATGGACCATATGTAGTTTTATCTCATACCTCACCAGTAAATGTCAAAGTCCAGTTAGTATCCGATGAGCATTTTCCTGGAAGAATAGTACATATCCGACGCGTCAAAAAATATTACAACCCTGATACATCTTCAGATTCGTCATCATCTCATACTGAAGAACTACCTGATCTTCCTTAACCACCAGACTACCCGTGTAAGGATAAAGTTCTTGACTCTACTCCTAAACCTGACTTTGTTATTGCATCATATGAGGAGTCTACTTCTTCACATCATAGTGACGTCGATATTCCTAAGGTACCAGCAGGAAACGATAATTTAAACGAACCTAACTCACCTCCTAACAATATATTAGCGGGAGATATTCCTGAAAGGCTCAATGATATCCAACAACCCCATTTACACAGTTCATCGTCTTCCCCAATTCCTTCGGAAAATGACGAGCCCAAACCTTTTTCATTAACAGTCACACAAAAAGGACGAATCAGCAAACGTCTAGATTATTATCAGAGCTCTTAAACTATATGGTTCTATTCTCCATTCCTTAAATAAGTTTATTTTCTTGTATACAGATATGAAGGTCTCAACTCTCGTCCTTCTCATGGTGGCATCAAGCCTAAATGCCCTGGATATTCAACCCTTGCCTAAGCCTCATATTGACATGAGAATTTTGGTTACTCCTATTACCAGTGCATATGTCTATGAAGCTTCTATTCCTCTCTTGTTCCAAATTCCTTTCCTTTCAACTCAAGGTCCGCTCCCTAGAGGTTCCAAAACCTCCACCAGCTGCAAGATTAAAGGACACAAAGGCCCGTGTGATGTTTTGGAAGCCTTACGACCTTTAATGGATGACGGTTTTAAATTACTTGAAACTATGGCAAAAGAGATCCACCCTCACATTAATTCTTTCATTAAATTTACAAATACGTCCTTTGATTCCAACAAAAATCCTAACAAACCAAAGTCTCTTGAGCGTAAGAAACGACATTGGGTAGGTAGTTTCCTAAAATGGTGTTGTGACGTAGCTGTCACGAGTGACTTGCAAATAATCGAAAACGAAGACCAAGCTATTGCCTCGTATGTCAAATCCTTGCGTAATAATCTTGACAGCAAGCACCATTCCCTTATATCAGTAGGACAAGAAGTCTCAACCCTTGCAAAACAGACTAACACCTCATTAACTAACATGCACTATAATCTCAAACAACTTGAATAGATGGTTAACGATAAAATCGGACATTAGGGGGTGAATGGGAAAATATTATGATGTTTCACCAAGGCATGGCTATTGCTGACACGGTCAGTTTAGTGCAAGGAGTTTCTATACTAACCAATTATTACCATATGCAAACCTAATGCAATGCTCATGTTCTTTCTAGCTAATTTATACCTCCTGCAACCTTCTCCCGTGCACTCCAACGGTTACAAACTGAATTAAAAAAACGCGACAGAGATCTTATAATACCCAACATTTACGAACATTTATATTACAAACTTCCACTCACAACTTGTGTGACGGGAAAAAAACACATTCTTGTCAAAGTACAGGTACCCTGTAAACATAAAAATTCATTATGGGAATTATGCCGTCTTCGGTCTGTAGATTTTGCATACGATAATTATACTTTTAATATTGAGCTTCCTACTAACCTGGTAGCCCGCAACGGCGCTGACATAGTGTTATTTGACCCCTTCAAAGTCAAAAACTGCGACAATGACAATGTCGGTTTATGCCTCATACCCGACAATCACGGAACCAAATACGAATTCCACACGTGTATTGACGCTATTTTTAGAGGTTCAAGCGTCGAAATCCTTAAACGGTCTTGTAAATTCACCGCCTTCAATTCTACTAAGACTCGCGTAACACAAATTGGTCCCAAAACATTTTCAATAGGCACTTAACTCTGGATTCGTGTTTAACGTGCATACAAAATAACCGCAAAATTGTCTCGCCTATTGTTAATATTCCATCACGAGGTAATCTTGAAATAACCGTGCCTTGTCACTGCGCTGTATATGCCGCCAGTAAACCGATTGCTGTTCCTAAATTTCCATGTGTCGCAGATGAAATTCGCGAGTCCATTTTATTACATACAGTACCAGCAGCTTGGGTTAATATTACCAATTTAATTATTCCCCCTTTGATCAAAAGAACAGACCTATTCTCTTCAACAACTCAAACATTTTCCAAGATAACTGGCAATCAGAAATAACTGCAGAAAACGCCATTTTATACAATGATACAATTCCTGATTTCCCAGGTATATTGGACGATTAGAGCGAAGGTAACGCCGTACCTAACTGAATTATTCGTGAAATTTGAGGCGAATTTGTTATAGAATGGATATGGTTGATACTCTTAACATTTGTGGTTGCCATTTGCTCTTTACAATTCCAAAGAAATCGTATTCTTATTGCGGCCCTGACCTCTCAGTTTATTTCTTTAACAGCATCGATCCTTATTATGACAATCACCCCTCGCATTATCGCTAACCATGTTGACGTACTTCTTTATATCATTCTTCTTGCAGTTCTTTTGTCTTGCCTTTCTAAAATATATCGGTTTGTTATTGAACTGATTCGTTTTTGCGTAACCAGCCCTCAAAATTCTTTTGTCAATACTGCGTACCGTCTACCTGTCCAAAATTTAAATCGAACAGGTACACAACTAACCACATGTTCGTTACTTTCAGAGGACGAGTACGTACATGAAACTAATACCCAACCCACATTTTGTAATCGAACTGTATACCAACTAACTGTCATCCCAAAAATCGATCAACCTTTAACCACTCCTAATTCTAGCCCACGAAAGTTTGCTCGTCTTTAAGCCATTTCTGTTTATCTCACAATCTACTTAAATATTTTCTCCTCCTGGCTATTACATTATTCTTACAAGTAAACACAAAACTCCATAGGTTCCAGATTTGTTTTCCCTAATTAAAGAAACTGGCATTTGTCTTCAATTAAACGTTCGTATAATTACACAAAACTAAAACTACCTTCATAACTAATTTAAATGACCAGATGTTATAGTCATTTTTTTTATTATGAATTAAAATTAATGTATATTTGCATGTGCAAAAGTAAGTCAAGATGCTGACCATGGAATTTTCACCTATCAACACTGTTCAACCTACACCTCCACTCTCAATCGACAACATATACTATTCCCCACCATCCTATTAAATTGTTTCTTGTGATGTATGGTATCCATCTGCTGACAGCTAGACTTCACCTCCACTCCCAACCTCCACTCCTTACCACTCCACACCGTCGTCATCACAGAGCATTACTTCTTTAACAAGTATTTCTAACGCTCCTGCCAATTGCTCAACTCGTTCCGTTCTGAAGGACATTCACTTATATAAAATGTGCCCACTCAACACACCATGTATTCATAACATACGTAACACAGACATCCCAACCAATTATTTACCTGATCTCGGACACTCCTGGCTGCGTGGATTATTTACTATTCGCAAATTCCGTACTACACTTTTGCAAACTGTTTCCCTAGCAGAAGCTCCAAATCTTTGTCACGTTTGAATGCTTTACACCTACTGTGTCCTTATACATCAACTTGAGGCCGAAACCGACATTATTCGAGCTATGTGCACAATTAGTCACAAAGGTATAGATATTCCATTGGAGGAAATTCCTACTACCAAAGCAAATTTTCTTGACATAATGAACTCCCAAAAAATTATATTGGGGACTCTTAACAAATATAAACATCAACAACGACGTTACGAAGTTGGAGATAAAACTACAATTTCTTCTTCCAATCTAAACGAAATTGCAGAACTCCCTAAAATCACCACAGCAGCTTCCCTCCCGATAGTATCACCAACGCTATCATCGCAACCTTTGCTACCATTGCCAGTTTCTGCATCCGTTCATCAAAGTAAATTACAAACTGAAATCTGTGCTTATTGTCCACACAGTGTCACCTCACTAGCCGCGTTTATTCAACATTTGACTATTCAACATGCACGAGAATCTCACGAGCTCGCTTTCATGAACAAAAACCTAATGGCAATTCACGCTCAAGAAGTCAAAGGTTTGAGAAATGAACTTTTTTAAATAAAAATAATACTCAGAGAAAGCAATATTATGAATCAAGACCACGGCATGTCTCTTAAGCATACCATTTAGGCACAAAATCAGCAATTATGCGAATTTTCTTCACTTCTACCGTTCCAACATACCTGGAACCGCCCTGCTCCTGTAAAACGACCACCCCCTCGTCGACGCTTCAATTCTTCCTTCTTTCCCTCTTCCCCCTCCGCCCGACGTTGATTCATCCTCCTTTGCACAAAACTCAACACACACATCTTCCATCGTCAACACAACAATTTCCGAAAACACAAAGCAAGAACAATCAACTTGATCGTTTTTGTATCTGACTCCACAAGCCAGAGATGTTATTTAATCCAAGCTATTTGCTTGCGTTATTTTAAAAATCAAATCAATCTAATATTTGTACGGAGTTTTCTATATTTTCGTTTTGTGTATAGCGTTTTCTTTTGTCTTCTATCACATGACTTGATATAATTTTACACGCTTGTTTACTCTACTACAGTGTTATCACATAAACAAAAATACTATTTATTTCCATTCAACCTAAATGTTTTATTTACACATGCCAGTGAATAAAATTCCAACATCAGTGATTGTGTTCAATTTCGTATACGTTAATAACAATCTACTTCATATTTCTCGTTTTAATACACAGTTAATCCTCTTATGCAACCTCAGTACCACAAACATAAATTAAATTATAAAATTTAGGCTCGTGTCATAGTTTATCATTAACAACAGTACACAGTAATAGTGTACCTAATACTTAACTTATATATGAAAGTTGATTACAGTTGTTATACTTCAAATACTTAATGATTTTAGGCATTAAGCATTCAGTGAATTTTAACTTTAAAAATATTCTGTCTATGTGAACCGTGTTTTAGTTATTTTTATTTTTTATTGAACGCACACAGCCTTATATTTACCTTCACTTTTCTTGCCGGGATGGCAAAGTATTTCGTGTGGGGGGTAATTGTTAGGATAGAATTTGGGTTTCCTATTCTGTAAGCAGGTAACAATGAAAGACAGTAAAATAACATAAAAATAAAGAGCAGCATCTGATGATCTCAGAAGATTCAGATACAGAAGAAAACATATAATATAATATAACAATGTTACTAGAGAAATAATCTCCAGACAGCATAATGAATCGGTCCTAAATATAAATACTCTAAGTGAAGTACATACTTAATATATTATACCTGATATTCAACTCGCAGAGTCTAATGCGACTCTAGTTTCTGAATGTTAGTTTATTATAGAAGATACGAATAAAATAGAATTAAATAGAAGTGCCAGACATTCAACTCTCAAAGTCTACTGCGACTTTAGTTTCTGAGTGCCAGACCATAGTAAGTAGATAAGATTTAATTACGTAACAGTAAAATAGACAAAAACTACACAGACAGTTCTTTGTCAAGAATCTCAGCAGGTCTTGGCCATGCCAAGTGCCTGTGTAGTTTGTAAATATTGTACAAAAGACACACCTGCGGTTTTGAACGCTGGAAAAAATTACAAAGATAACCGTTGTCGTCATAAATAACTTACAGATAAGATCAACAAAGGTTGTTTAGAAAAACCGAGACTTCTAAAATAACAAAACATGTTTGTAAGTGGAGTCCTTAAAAAGACTCACACATTGGAGCTGGGAATGACACGAAATGAAATAACGGGACAAAAGTAAGCTCATCCCTTGGCGTCTAAACCAAAGGTTGTGATTGGTCAAAATCGGAAATTCAACTGACCGGACAAGGTCAGTAGTTGAAGTTCCGAGACTTAAGATCAGGGACGGGAAGAAAAATCGGGCAGTCTGCGTTTTCTCTTTAACTAGATTTGTTTTTACCTTAAAATCACAAGACTCACTTGTACATTGCCTAGAAATAGGAGATCAGGTAGAAAAGAGATAGAACATTCTGCCGTTTTTATTCTGTCATATTTAGTTAGATTCAGAACTCTCAAGTCTTATATTTTAGACATTTAATAAAAAATTATAATATTTAAATTAATCATCAAGTAAGAAATATTCACAACATCATTTATTTATATTAAATACAGAAATGAAGACACGAGAAAGATATCAAAACATTAATAATTTATATTATTTTCCTGAATTATTTATCAGTAGTAATTTATTGAAGTAATTAATTAGCATCTCATCAAACACTCTCTGTTGAATTAGACATACGTACATAAAGTACTTTAAGTTGAGTGGTGCGTCATAAAAAAGGAAGGCCCGTAACCAGACGAGGTTAAATCGCTCTGACACATTGGTACCCACGCGTTTAACAGAAGAAAAGGTATAGTACTTATATATGTAATTATATACTGTAGCATTACATGCCCTTTAGATATTCCATTCAGTCTAATTGCTAAAAATATAATAAAGTCAAGGCATAGATTATGAGCCTGCCAAGAGCATAAATATACTAAACACGCATTGAATAATTAAACATCCAAACAATGTTCTATTTTAATGCTTTTGAAAAGCGCAAAAAATTCCATTTACATGTTTTTAAAAACTGTGAAATGTTCTACCTACATGTGTTTTTTAAAGTTCAAAATGTTTCACTAACATGTTTTTGTAACAGAAAAAATGTTTTATCTACAAGTATTTTTGAAAGTCAAAACGCTTCATTTACATGTTTTTAAAAAGTGAAAATTTTCTATTTTGATGCTTCTGAAAAGTGCAAAATATTCTATGTTTTTGAGAAGTGTAAATTGTTCTATTTACATGTTAGTTGAAGTTTGCAAAATAACATAAAATAATTCACACTTGAAGTAAACCTGCTTTTTTGATAATTGTAAACTATATTTGTGATACATACCTAAAACTATAATTAAACTGAGTTTACATTATCGATAAGTATAACTGTCAAGATTACTTATTCCGATTTCGCACGCGACTTGTCACTCCTGATCAATAGCTCGGTGAATAGTTGTGATTTTACTTACTATTGACCGAGCAACCAAATTATGTTTCTATTTGTAAAGTCACATGTGAAATCAGATCTTAACAACTGTAATAGTTGAAATTACTAAAATAACAAGACCACAAAATCGGCAGTAATATTAGTGTGATGTTAATAATCTCCTATATACTGTGGTTTGCAACTTTCAACAATATCAGTGATATTTAAAAATACGAGATAGAATTAGGGAACATTACAGTGCTTATTTTTAATTAGAGTAATTAAATTTTTAGTGGTCCTGTAATCCTGTGACAAAGTTTTGTGAGCATCCTGATTATTAAAATAGCTAGTTGTAATATGTACAATGCTTGACTCGTGTTTTTGTTTGGTATAATTCAATAAAATAAAACCCATATATTGTAATATTTCTGATTTATTTCTTAGTAGGTGCATAAGTAGAGTGTAGGATTATCGCACTTTAGTCGCATATACCCGACGTTAAATTTATTGCATAGGCTCATGTTACGGCTACGCATGAAATTTTCGTGGTGAGTACGTTGCCTTATAACGATTTTTAAGCGCTCCAAAACGGGAAATTTTAACGCAATAATGCAATATTACGGTATCACGTAACGTCACCAATACCACATAGCTTTATATTCTAACGATGTCTAGAAGACAAGTATACGATGGTGGTTTATTGGGGTCTCCACGGCGCTATAACAAATTAGGTACTTCTGCAATTAAAGCATTCCCAATAACATTTCTCATATGATAAAAAATCCGGCGCTTTGCGCCGGATTTGTCGACTGGGGGCCCGAAGTAGATGCTGAGCTTATTGCCTTAATAAAGGAGTAGAACCCAATTATGGCAACTCTTAAACTACGACCGCTCCTAAGTCCACTTTAACTTCTCCTTCTTGAATTTCTAATTTGAATTTGATACAGTCGCAACAAATAACGGGGGGATAATTGAAACGATAATACTTGGTTAACGTCATTTATGAACGATTCGTGTATGTATTCTTGTAACATCCTGCGTTCAATGTATCTGTTCACCTAATTTTTGAACAAATGCCAAGCGAATCCCTAAAATCGCGATGTTTGGATGACGTAGTGTATTGAAGATCCGAGTATGAATACTGGAAGCATTCTAAAATATGAGCACCCGTTTACCTAGTTTTAAAACTAATGACAGGCGGGATACTTAAAATAGTAATATTTAAACAAAGTCATTTACGATCAATTTCCATATGTATACTGGTGAAATCCTATGTTAACGACATACGTCTACCTAATTTCTAAACTTATTACAATGGGGATCTCTATTATAGTAAAATTTGAATATCGTCATTTATGGACGATACCCCCATGCATACAAGTAAAATCCTTTGTTAAGTATAAATGACAGTTGGGGTCCCTAAAATCGTAAAATTTGTATGACGTCATTAATGGACGATTCCATCATGCATACTAGTAAAATCCTATGTTAAGTATATGTGTCAACCTAATTTCTGAAAAAATTACAGTGGGGGTCTCTAAAATGTTAAAATTTGTATGACATCATTACTGGACGATCCCTGAATGCATACGAGTAAAATCTGATGTTAAGGATATGTGTCAACCTAATTTATGAGCTTATGGCAGTGGGGATCCCTAAAATGGTAAAATTTGTGTGACGTCATTTATGGACGATCCCCACATGCATACAAGTGAAATCCTAAGTTAAGTATAAATGACAGTTGGGGTCTCTAAAATGGTAAAATTTGTATGACGTAAAGATATGACGCACCCTGCAGATTCACGCTTAGTACACGTCACATGGTGGTCTCATGTAATAATGTTATTGGCTGTAGGTGCCCATAGATTTTAACCCCGCTGCGTTTAAACCAACGAAACTGCATGTAGAAAATTGGAGTAGGTATATATACACGTGAATGCAACCGAAGGCGAGCTGAGACCTTGTTTTTGTTTCGAAAAAAAATAAAGTGTAAAAAATTTTGAGAGTCCATTTAACTGCTAATTCCAAAACATTTAATAAGTAGATCATAACCTAAAACTATACAGCTCATCTACATCGCATTTCTGAGAGTATACAAATTATTTCAATCCAATTGAATCAAAAATGTGACCTGTGGAGTACAACAACGGAATGGAGGACAGGCAGAGAAAAAGGGGGACGGACGGACAAAACCATTTTATTAGATGCTCTATGAGCTAAAGCTCAGCATCTAAAAACTAGATGCATAGCGTACATCGTGTAACACATTTCTTGAATTTTAATAACATGATTCAACGAAGATAAAATGTGAAAGATATACCAGTTTTGTATTTATTAGACACATAAACAAAGTCACGTTACATTTATTAAACAGCAATCTAATTTTGGCAACAAGTTTCAAAGATTTTTAAAACTGCAATAGCTAGTTTTATTCATTTAACTTATTGAAAATTAGATAAAAAGGAATATTTTTAGAATATTAGGCTTGAGTATGTGGGTACGTATAATTACACATTACTGTTATTGTACTTAAAATAATTACATTGTGATTTTTTAAAACATTTTATCATTTCAAATATTTTTTTGAATTCCAGGTCATTTGAAATCCTCCGCCTCCACCCCTGGTGAATGATGTAAAAACAGCTAAAACGGGATTATCTGTCGTGAAGATAAGAGGCAGTGTTCTATTGCCGAACAACCTTTGAACATTAAACATAATTGCGATAAATTTAAAACTATTAAAACAATATTGCAAACTTCAACTAACTGACTCAAACAAAATCCAAACTAATTATTGTTTGTTATTATTTTTTATTTAATTTCTGTATGTTTCAAACCCTCACCTTCCATGTTCAAACAGAACTCCGTTCTCTTTAATTTCGAATATATGCAAGGCCTTACAATTAATGCAATTTCGTACATAGATATAATTCACTGTGAGAGTTGTTGACGCAAAAGAATTAATTCCAACTGAAACTTGCTCGTTACGCACATAAGGTCCGTGAGTGAAAGTTCCTTCCGATGTCAAATAAAAGTAATTATGTCCTGCGTATTGGTATTTACTATTTCTGGCATCTAATCGAACCACCTCAATTTCCAGAACGAACCCGTAGCCTGTCGTTGATTGATCGGATGTGAAGCTCAAATAAGATCCACTCAACAGCATCTCAACAGATTTGTTCCTTCTGTGAAAATTTAGAAACGTCAGCAACTGCCGGAATTATGCCTTGCGTGGGATGACGTATGTTTAACTCCTAATAAGTGATTTGGACAACTATTTGCATTGAAAATTAATTTCAATTTAATTATAAAACCAAATAATAGAACTCACTGCAACTGATGTAATGAGAATTTTGGGTAATAAGTACTGGCGTGATTTCCGTCGTAGCTATACTTAAGAGCATGAAGAGACAGAACATCGCGACTGTTTTCAAATCCGTCGCACAGCATTGATACTTTTAATTGCATTCCCCAGTAATTTCGACCACTGTTTCGGTGCAAATTGTCGAGCGTCCAGAGACACCGTTCGTTGTTGTTGTAAGTTTCATTAGATTTGTACTCGAGGAGAACGGAACTTCCTTGTGGCGGAAGGGAAATCAAACCGCTGCAGTCTACAAAGTCACAAAAGGATTTTAATTTAATCATTTTTTCAGTTAATATCTTGCCTTATTTGTTTTGTTTTTTAATTTAACAGAGGTATTGATAAAGCTTGTTTAGCGAGCATACGAGAGCTTACTTAGGGCAACAAGACCTCTGTTGTCACTGCTTCTAGATATCCTTGATATCCCCAAAGAGCGAATGCATTGCATTGCAGTTGCAGAAGCAATTTCCGAGCACGTCCTCCCTACAATTCCAGGAGGACACTCACAAAAGAAATCCCCGACTCGGTCGCGACACGTCCCACCTAAATGTCATTTACAAACAATTAAATATTAAACTTTCTTAATTCTTGAAATAAAAGTAGAAATTAACCACACATCTAAAAGTGTGCGTTACCATTAATACATGTGACATTAAAACAGTCGTCAAAATTAGTTTCACAGTGAAGTCCAGTCGTTCCACTTGGACAGTCGCAGCTGTAGCCTCCGTTGGAATTTCTACAAGTCCCGCCATTTTGACAAAGATTTGACGTTTCCCCGCATTCGTCCTCATCCTACCGTTACAAATAAAATATTTGTAAGTTACAAGTGTGATAAATAATATATTTATATTTTCTATTTATATCTGTCAACAAATAGTCTTAAAAATATGTGATCACTGTCTGACAGGTTTTTCCACTGTAATTTATTGGACAGTGGCAGGTAAAAAATATAAAACCGTTGACGCAAGTCCCACCATTTTCACATTGGTTTGGATTACAGTTATCATTAATTTTGTTGATTTCCTTGTGCAAATTTTCTAAAATCCAAAACAGTTTAAAATTATTAATTCATTAAATAAATAGTAATAAGTAACTCATTAGGTAATGTAAAATCAGAAACCAGAATTATTTAATGTCAACATTCTACGAATTTATCTGTAATTTAAAAAGTTTACGGATCTCCTCGCGGGCTTCATCTTGCGTTATTAAAATTCCTTTTAAAAAAACAAAACAATATATAATGCATGTTTTTATTTCGGATCATCGCTAATTAAGACTAATTATTTTCAGTGTTTAAATGAAAAACAAGTGATCCATTAACAAATGTAATTAATAACATTAATTAAATTCCATTATGCAATTAAGAGTACGACTAAAATTACTCGTAACTTACCAACATCTGCCTGAATATTTCCTACATTTGAAACCAAAACTGTTTGTTAGGCTGATAAATCTCCTAGTTGAATAAAATAGAAACAGTGCTAAAGTCAGTTATGTGCTTTGAAATTTGTAACAAGTAATTCGTGGGAAGTTTGAACGCGATTTCACGGTTATAAAAATTAAATCACTAATATTTAAAGAATGAGGTGAGAATAAAAATCATTACTAAAATTATTTTGCATTCTTTCCGCCGTTGTGTTTATAAATTTCTGATGGGCTTCAAAGTTTTCTAAATCAATTAATTCAGAAAATAATTAATTTTTAATTCAAGGTTTAGGTTCACATCCACTTTTAACTAACCCAAAATATATAATTTCTCGAATAAGTTTCTTTTCTACTCGCCTAAATTTACAAATCCGGCAAACAGTGAATTAATTTCACTCGTAACATGTGCTACATGTTCCTTCCATGTGTTTTTTTGAATTTTTCGAAATTCGTCAGCAGTTGTATTCATAATTTGTGTACAAGCGTCAATGTCTTCTGAAAAAAACAAACAAAATAAATTTCTAATTCAAACGTAAAACTTTGAATTACAGAGTTTCAATGAAAATGAATTAACACAACTTGTAGAATTAGAAATCGTTACTCAAGCTATTCCGGATTTCTTCAACCGTAGTGTTCATAATTTTTTGGACTGCTCTAAAATTTTCTAAAAGTAAAAAGCCCAGAAAAAGCCAATGCGACTTTATTATATTTTAAAAATAAGTATGAATATTATTTCAAATAATTTACAGGTAAAATGTGTATTTATTGTTTCAAACAACCACGTAATTATATCTTCGCATGAAGTATAGAATAAATCAATTTTACCGTTAAGTTGTCTGATCTGTTCTTCACATTCATTCTTTTGAGCTTTGGTCTCTTGTACAAAATCAGGAGAGGTAATCAATCCTTTGACAAACTGCTTGATTGTAGTGTTGTTTACAGATTCACAAAATAAGAAGTCAAAGTCGCAGTCAATCACAAAAAACGTGCTATTTGGCCTGTCCATATAGCTCAAAAAAATGTTAAAGTGTTGATCAAATTCTGCTGCATCATTTTGAATGAATTCAGACTTGTAAAAAAATTCAAAAATTGTTTTATTCCAATTTTGAAATATCTTCGATCTTAAATATTCATTTTCGCCGAAATATTCGATTTCCAGATTTAAATTCTTTAAATTATTACAAAAGTCAATTTTATCGAGTGTATTTTTAAACTCTGCCAATTTTGATCTCAATTGAATCCCTGTAAAGCCACTGACAAGGGAATGGTTTCACATGGTACGCGCCGATTTCAAAAAGTCATATCTACAAAAATCAGGCTACTTTTAAATAGTAGGGATCCAAAGTAACTCGATTGCATTTTGCTTCGCTTGGTCACAGTAGCCCGCCAAAGTTTGAAAACATTCAAATTTTAATATTTTGCCGCCCTGTAACTTCTACAGTTCTCATCCGATTTTGACCAAATTTGATTTTTTCCAGCGTTTAGACTCTTTTCTAAAAAGTAATTTCAGGATTTTTTAAAATTCGAAAATTTTTAGTTTTTCGACAAATTCTTGAAAAAAAGATTATTTTTGAGGCCTAATTTTATGGACCAATTTTTTCGAAAAACTAAAAATTTTCGAATTTTGAAAAATCCTGAAATTACTTTTTAGAAAAGAGTCTAAACGCTGGAAAAAATCAAATTTGGTCAAAATCGGATGAGAACTGTAGAAGTTACAGGGCGGCAAAATATTAAAATTTGAATGTTTTCAAACTTTGGCGGGCTACTGTGACCAAGCGAAGCAAAATGCAATCGAGTTACTTTGGATCCCTACTATTTAAAAGTAGCCTGATTTTTGTAGATATGACTTTTTGAAATCAGCGCGTACCATGTAAAACCATTCCCTTGTGAGACGAAAGGATTTTGCAAGAACTAATTCGTTACTTGTACCGTTACCCGCCCTTACGCTCAACAGAGATGCTTGAAACGCCTCTTAAAAAGTCGTTTTAAATTCTGTAAAATTCAAATTTAACTCATACACTTGGTCTCTTGTATCTTGATGAACGCAGATTGAATTTGACTCCAGTTTCTTCTGCAGATTTTTCAGTTGATGCTCCAAATTTTAAATTTCATCAAAAATTGGAAAAAATTTTCCAAGCGTAGAGTCACTGATGTCTCTTGCAAATACATTGAAATGGTCAGGGACATTCAAATAATTTCGAATCTCGCGGATTGGTGTGAGTTTGTACTGAATCGGGATTCCTTTCCCATCGTTCGTCTTGGTAGTGGCTTTAGGAATTTGATTTCGAATTTCTTCAAGTTCCCGCCGTGTTGTTGGTTTTTCACCAATTCCAAGTGCGATGTCAGAATAGACGAGCATCGAAAAGTTGCTTTTTGAATTGCTAATTTCTGATGAATTTTCTCTCAGAGCGTCAAATTCTTCTACTAATTTGTTGGCGAACATCTATTTTGCTTTTGTGTTGAGTGGTAGTTCCTTTGAAAATGACAGCTGTGTTAAGGCCCCACGTGATACCAGAAACAAAATGTGTAGCTTTTCGGTGGTTGAGTAAATCATCGTTATACAATTCTTTGAGGGCATCTGAAAACATTTGTAAATCTTGATTCACCGTCTGATGATGGTAGAGCAGGATTCCAGTCAATTCCTTGTCGCTTGTTTGTTGGTTTTTCAAAATTCTGGCGCTTCCTCGAACTTTCACAAGTCCAGACAAAATATTGGCCCCAGTGTTGGCTTCAATGTTGAGAAGTTGTAATTTTTCAGCAAATGTGTTCGTGATCCCAGCGTCTGTAAATGTGCTGTGTAGGTCTGTTGTAACGATGGAAGTGCTTGGAAGATTGGAGGTTCGGAAGACGCTGGAGCTTCTGAGTTCACCAGTCTGCTCGTTGTACAAATAACCAAAGTAGGCGATTCTTCCAAGTGCCGGTATCGTGATGTAGGGACTTTGGCTTGAACTTGCTACATGTATTTAGAGCAGCACTAAACCCACAACTTGAAAAAAATTCATCGTCCTTCTTTTCGGCTTTATGGTCAGCTGTTTGGTACAATGGGTTATTTAATGGTAGTTCTAAGTGTTTAACAAAATAATAAGGTAATTATTTTATAGTAGTAAGCAATATATATAGACATAAATTGTATTCCGCCGCCATGATATAATTATATAATACCATCAAATATTTAGGCAAATATAAATACCTTGGTGTTACTAGCAAATTAGTAAATAGTTTTTAAATGGTTTTAAAAAAACATAATTGAATTTTTAAAAAAAGTATAACGAAGTCTAACGAGTGATATTTTATTTGAAAGCTCTAACAAAATTAAGTAACATATTTTTTTAGGTTTTCACTTGCGGCCCTTACAACACGTTTTAGTCGAAATTCAAAATTTAAAACACAGTTATCTTGAAAAAGTATTTTGATAATGATGATGCAGTCTAATATTTGATTTCCATCAGTGATTACAATTCAAATGATATATGACTTGATGAAATTAGTCAAGTAATGCAAAATTTAAAAATTGCAGTAAATGTAAATATCTAATAACAAATAGGTACACACAAAAATAATGACATTAAATGCTAAATTTAATGACGGTAATTTAATCTGTTTTGTAGTTTTTTTTATAATAATCTCTGTCGCTGTTTCAATAAAATGAAGACAAAATAAATTAACACAAAAATGTAATTAAAATGTGACACGTGAGCAACGTTTGCTGCAAAACCAAACCCGCTAGCTCAAAATATTTATTCTAAATAGATTATTTTTTTGTACAGCGAAAGTTTTTGTGATTAAAAAAGTTATTTAAAAGTGCAAAATGTTAGAGCTTCACGTTGATTAAATGCACTGAAGACTGGTTAAATGAAATGACTACATTTTTTTCCATTGCAAAATTAATTAATTAATTAATTCAGAAAATTCTAAAATATTTTGATTTAAAAATTGCATCATGTAGAAATTACTGCTGATTACTAAACCACAAAAAATTGTCTAATTACACGATTTTAATAACACGTTGTGGCTGCGTGATTTTAGAAAGCGCAAATCTAACTACTAAATTTTACAAAATGTCAAAAATATCCTAATTAGGTTTTTTTACTAATGTAAAATGGTGCGCTAAACATATATTAGTAACTGTATCCACTGTTAAAAATAATTATATTAAAGATACCACATTTGTATTCTAGTAGAAAATAAATAAACGTAGCCAGTTTAAATCCTTTACATGCAAATTATTTAATTTCCATAAAAATATTGATGTATTTATTTAATCTGGAACTTCTTTCAGAATAGCATACTTTTAATTCTCAAAACGGCATTTTATAAGTTGACTAAAGTCATGCATGATACCAGAACCAGATTAGACCATCTGTCCAGAGCTTAATTCAATTATTACTACTACTTATAAAAATAGCTAAAAACCTAATGACCGCTGACATTGAGTTCTACGTACGTAGAGCTCGATTTTACTTTCTCATATCAATCTATTATCCTAGCGTTGGCTGTACAACTGATCGTGAGAGTTTATTAGGAATTTACGGTGACACATTTCTCATGAAAAAAGAGTATGTAAATCCTGTGTAAATAATTATGCATATAAATTTCAACTAAAATAAAAGAGTGTAAATAAAATATTATGAACTTATTGTCAATAGGGATCGTCCATAAATAATGTCCTTAAACTATCCCTTCTATGAAAATAGTAATTGACTATATCTTCGACACAGGGTGTAATCAGTAAGCTAAGTAACTAATTATTGCTCCCGATGACATCATTTATAAACGTATCCTCATAATATTAAGCAAAACAATAATGAATATAGCTTTTTAAAATAAAACAAAAAATTTGAATACAATGCTTTAAAATATTTATGCTTACATTCCTTAATTAACTTTACGGGGTAAAATTTATTAAATACTCAAAACACAGTAAATGTGTTGCTATGCTGTAGCATTCTTTTAGTTTAGGTTTTATGAGGAATTCTTAAAATTTATTTTTCAGTTTATATAATAGGTGAAAAGTATGCTGCAGGTATATTTGATTCACAACAAAAGATTGTAGTATTGGGGATCGTCCATAAATGATTTCCCAGGGAGGGTCGCAATGGGTACATATCGATATTGATAATAACTTAGGTATGTTAAAGAAAGCATTTTACGCAGTGGTCATAAGATAACTACAAAGGGTTCAGACGGCCCTTAAAATGGAAAAATTTGGATTTCGTCGTCTGTGGACGACCCTTTCATTACCTTATATTGTCTATTCAAAAATCAAGTATCTGACAAGGCTTAAACTTTTTAATAAAGCCAGTTGGGTTTTTAAAAGAGATGAAAATAAAAACCATACCTAATTCCTGTTTTGTATGTAATATACCTAGGTACCTATATGTAAATATTTTATGCAAAAATACATTCAATGCGAAATACAAAAGAATAAGATACTCACATTTTTCGTCGTTTTCGTATATAATATTCTCCGTCTTAGGTTTTACATAATATTTACAACAAGCAAAATGTTATAACTACAGTTTTTCAAAAAGTTCAAATTGTACCAGTAGGTTACCAAAAAAAAATAGAAAAATGTTTTTCATCAACTAATTTGAATACTACAAAATATTCTAATTAAGTGATTTAAAAAATTGCAAAAATTATAGTTGGGTGTTTTTCAAAAATGCAAAATGGTCTAATTAGGTTGTTAAAAAACTCTAAATTTCTGTAATTAAGTTTTTTTTTAAAGTACAAAAGCTGTAATTAAGTATTTTAAAAAGTGCAATTTGTAATTAAGTGTTTTAAAAAAGTGCAAAAATGTGTAATTAGGTGTTTAAAAAACTGCAAAATATTTTAAAGTGCGTAAATGTTCTAATTGCATAATTTTTGTCATTCTGAAATTGCAATAATTGTAATTATTTATGTATGTTTAATGATGCACTTAATAAATATTAGCAACACTAACATCTTTTGATTTCTAATTTTATTGAAGATGAGACATTTGGATTCTAGCAGAAAATACATTTGGGCAGTTTGGATCCTTCACATACCATTTAATTCCTAATAATAGGTATGTATTTAAATTATTATTTATGAATCTGCGACCTCGTTGAGATTTATACATACTCCTAATTCACAGAACTGTATTTGATAAATTAATTGACGTCGGACGCCAGATTAGAGCATCTGTCCAGAGCTCCAGCCACGTATTACCTTTTTTAAAATTATCTCAAATCTTGTTGACCGCTGACCGCTGCCCTTTGACATTTAGTTTTGCGCACGTAGAGCTTAATTTTACTACTAAACACGATTACTCGATATCTGATCCTAACGTTGTACATGTGGCTGTATAACTGACAATTTATTAAGAATTTACATTGACACATTTCTTGGGAAAAGAGATTGGGTGGATTCTGTATAAATACGCACATAAATTAGGTTATCAATTTCGATTAATGCATTTATATTGTTGGATATTGGTATGTTTAGCTATACTATAGTTCAACTGTGATGGTTAAATAGGTGACTGTTGGATGATGTACTGAATTGACTGTATCAAGTCGTGATAATTTATTAGCTTTAAATAAAATGGATAAAGTAAAACAAAGTGTTTTACTGGTACATAAGGTACAAGCTAATTGATTGAAGTGTGTAATTCTCAGAGTCCGAAAGGATACTCTTTTAAGTTCCAACTTACTTACTGATTAGAACTCGGTTCCCTTGAAATGTGTTATTAGTTTACATTCTTAATTACATTAGAATTTACAATTGATTTCCGCGATTGCTTAATTATTGTCCTTGCATGACATTCACAAAACCATCTTAGTCAATTAATGGTTAGCCCATCTATAATTTAAATAACTCAATTCGAGCTTCTCTTAATAAAAGTATTTCACAATAAATTCTTATTAAATTATTTCTACAATCGCATCCGCATATCTCATCATGCTCAATGTCATTTCCTTGTTTAAACTATTTATTTCTAAATCTGTTTACTTTAAATAAATTACTACCGCATAGCTCCATTGGTCGCTATGTCCAATAATTCACCCCCCGAATTAAATCGACCCGTGATTTAACTTGACCCCTTAGGTCTTTGAAAAGAATTAAAAAAAAATTAAACTTAAAATTTCAAAAATCTCAAAATTGCTAAAAATTTTGGCACTTTCAAAATTTACTTATAAGTGTAAAAAATAAATTACTACTTAAATACCTACGTCCTACTCGACTATTTCTTAAAATAAAATCTCAACTAATAACTATAACTGCTCGCGTTTGGATTCAAGCCGCTGCTGCCTGCCTGGTCCTTTTTCGCATCTTCTTCTTGTTTCTTTCTGTAACATTCATTGATGTCAACCTGCATCTGTACCTGTCTTTCAATCAATGCTTGAATAAATTCATCTCTGTCCTTTGGCTTATATGAACATAAGTCCTTTCCTTCGATGTCTTTCAAAAATACTTCGTCATCTGAGGGTTCATTCTCCATAATCGGTGCTTCAAGTCTCATCGGATTATAACGCTTCAGCTCTCGGTCTTTCTGCTTTTTCTGGACTGGTTTTCCCTTCTGGACTTTCCATGGTAGGCCGCCGTAACACACGTACATCCATAAACTTAGAAAAAATAAAATGGCTATAATAGCAAACCCGACAATACCCATAGTTATTATATAGGTCCAATTACCGTCAGTTACCGTTACGCTCCCTACATTGTTATTATTTTCCCCGAATAAAGCTCCTAGCTCTGGTAATGGTGTTGTTAACTGCCATCTGAGTGTACCATTAAAGTGTGTCGCGTTAGCTGTTCTGACTGCCTCTGGCATCCACGCTGGCACTACCTGTAACCTCAACGCATCCTCATCAGAACTCGAATAGTCATCGTCATCGCTGTTTCCTCGGGTGGGGCTTCTCGGCTCGTAATTTTCATAGGGTCTATGCATTTTTTCCAGTATGTCGCTTGAAATTACTATCGTGTTATTGATAATCGGTGCTGGAATCTCTTGTGGACCCATCCCCATCGCTCCCATAGCGCCCGTTTTAATTAGATCACTTGCCGTTAATACTACCGCTAGTCCTCCTGCTTGGGCCGCTGCTGTCCCGACTGCGCTTCCACATGGTAGAACATTTTTAATTTTCTGTCCCTATGTCGCTGGTGGTCCTGGAATTGATACTGCAGAGCCCTGTGATCCTTGCGGTGACCATCCCTGATATACTGATTGTGCGTTGGGAGACATGGAATCTCCAGTCCTCGCTGGCGTATCTCCGCTTCTCGATAATGAATCTTCTCTCTCAAAAATTTTCTGGCCTTTGCCTGGTGTTTCTCTCAAAGCCTTGTCCGAATACGAATTTGAATTCCCTGCTTTTGGTGATTGAGCTTCCATCGCTGCATTTTTCCGTTGCTGAGATATTTTTTCAGCCTTGAATGCCTGTTGCCCTGTCGCCTCCACACCTTTGGGCAGATTTTTAATCGTGCCTGGACTGGCGGGGAAGACCATGTTCACAGTGGGTACCCTTGCTGGTACTGGAGCGTATCCCTTGATACCCGTCCCCAGTCTGCCTGTTTTTTTAAATGGGTTTAACCACCATGGTCTCGCCTCGGTCAGCCCTATAAAGCACAAAAAAAGCATTGCCAATGAAAATAATGACATAAATTTTCCTGGTTTTCTTACTCTTTTTGTCACTGTCGCCGCTCTAGCATGTACTCTCAAACTTCTCATAGGCGCAATCAATTCCCAAGTAATGTCTTCTCCAGTTGTTGTCGTTGGCTGTGGTGGTGGTGTGGGCTGTGGAGTGGGTGTAGTGATTTCCTCCTCTTTTTCAACGTTCAGCACTACTATGTCCCAGTCCTTGTCGTCTGCCTCTGCTGGTGTTTTGATGGTGCTCACACTCTCGCCTTGTCTCGCCATTGCTTCCCTTTCTCTTTTCCATGCATCTATTTTCTGCCGTGCCTCAAGCCTATTAATTTCCCATTCGTCTCGCTTCTTGTTTGCCTCTCTAATTATTTCCAAATTTTTCTTGTCTGTGTCTGTAGGCTCAAGCTGCACATATCCCATCTCGACATCCTTTTTAACTAGCTGTCGTTCAGGATTTTTCTGGTCATCTCTAAGTTGTTGTAGCTGTACTTCCATCAATTTTGTATGGTGTTCTCGTTCTGCCTTTTTTATCTCCTTGTTAATTTCCTCAGTGGCCGCCTCCATTTCCCCAAAGAAATAATAGCTGCAGTCCCCCTTTGAATTTTTTGCTGTTGCTGTAGACTCAACCTTCTTGGGCTTCTTCACTTGTTGTTGTTTTTTGCTCTGAGGGGCCTCTGCCTGGGCTGCCTCCATCATTTCCATTTCCATAGCAAACTCGACCTCAAAACCGAAATGTTTGCTGCACGCCCTCTTCACATTCTTAGTGGCTGCTTTTGAAAAATGAGTAACTGATTTGTTATTACCCTTCCCTTTGGATGTTGATGGCTTCTCGTTGTCAGTGATGGTACAGTCGTCTCCCCAATTGTCATCACACTCGCGTACATACTTCTCTCATCTCTCCATGATAGATTCTGCTGTGTCCTTGGAAGTAATGAGTCTCCTCTGCTCCCTTTCTCTTTTGATTTTTCTCATATCGGCATCGACTCTCCGTATTCTTTCCTTGTCCAGTCGCTCCTTCACTGTGTCTGTGATTTTTAGTAGTCCCTTCCTTCTCTCTTTGGACTCCTTTAGATTGGTGAATGGCAGGTGTAGTAAATGTTTCGTGTCTCGCCTTTTTTGCTTGCACACCCAATCGTCCTTGATGTAGAATCTGCATAAATCACATTCGCCTCCCATGCCGTGTTTTTGTCGCATCGCTCTCTGCATCTGAGTGGTTAGTTTGTTAGAGTCCGTCCATACTTTAATATCCTTAGCTACCGCCGAGTCTACTTCCCTCTGCGTTCCTGGAAATAAAAATGACTTTACGCGTAGATTGGAATAATAACATGTATAGTACTCTATCGTGAACATGGGGTCAAAGCTAAAGAATGTAGAGTTGTAGCCTCGAATAACGTAACTTCCAATTTTTTCGTCGCCTTTAATTATGTACTTGCGGTGTTGGTATGGTATCCCTGCTGACACATACCATGTTGTTGGGTATTCAGAGAGTTTTGGAAAGTGTGTGGCTATTAATTTTGGACTTGCGTGTGCATAGGTTTCCCTTCCATACACTCTGAATGGTCGTAATGTTGACTCTCCCTTGTCGCATTTCAAGTCCTCCATCTCCCTTTTTGTTAGCCCGGAGGCTGTCTTAGTCTCCCTTTCCATGGTCGTCAATTCTGTCTTCTTAATGACTCTCCTTCTGTTTTCTTTCTCTGATGAAGTAGAACTAGCTCCGCTGATTCTTAAGTGTTTTCGAGCCCCTTCAAGGAAATATTTAGGCCATGATTTCCTATGAGAGTTCAGGGTCCATGAGCTTGCGCAAGCGGACGGAGGTGAAAATACATGGGTCCTCTTGACTCTCGTTAATTCTCTCCCCCTTCTCCTGACAATACTGGGCTTGATAACTTTATTACTGGGCGAAGATCGTCCTCCCTTCTGGTTTGTAAATCGTCTCTCTCTCTCTCTCTGCTTCTCTTCTTGGCCCTCTAATTTCTCGAAACGAAACGTCACTTTCTGCGCTGATGGCAGTTTTTTCTCTCTCTGCTGCTGGTAGAACGGCATATTTCCAAAAATCGGTGATCGGATCTGCTCACTTCCAAAGTCCATTGATACCTTAAATCTTAAAAAGAAATCGTACCCCAAAACTATTATTGGCTCTACGATGTCCATCACAATTGTTTCTACATTGTATACCCCCGTGCCCAGATCCAAAGCTACTACTGCTGTTCCTATAGCCTTCACTGGTACACCTGTCATGCCGCATACGTCGATGTCTGAGTCGTAGGATATCCTTTGGGTTGTAATTAATTGCCTGCTAATTAGAGTCCTGGTACTTCCAGTGTCCAATAGCGCCGTTGTCCATTTATTTCGGACCTTGATATCTACGTATAGTGACGTCGAGTCTTCGGTCGTCATCATATAGACATATGCTGTCTGTCTGGGTGGCTCGTAGTCTGGTGGTGCGTCTCTGACTTCTCCTTGCCTGCCTTCTACATTTTGTTCGCCATTGTTTTTTAGGTAGCCTCCCCTTCCTCGGTGGCCTCCCTCTCTTCTATTGTTGTTGTTATCGTTTCTCTGTATTGGTTTCTTCGGGCAATCTCTCGCAAAATGCCCTGGGCCGCCGCACGTATAGCAATCCACATCTGATTTGTCCTTCTCGACATAGCTTCCATTGCCTCTGCCTCGACCCCTTCCGCGTCCTCTGCCGCTGCCTTTCCAGTTTCGGTTCCCTCCATCTTTTTGGGTGTCTCCGTTGAATTCGTTGCGGGGAAATTTTTGCTTCTCCTTCTGTCTATCGTACGTTGATTTAGAACCTCCCTTGCTAGTTGTCCCAAGTTTGGCTTCTAAAACCGCAATTTTCGCCTGGCACTCCTTCACTAGAGCCGTATCACATGGACCCATATCTGTCTGTTCCATTTCCTTTAGAAAAGTCGTAAATTCCTCAAGCGTTTTAAGTGCCTTGCCCCCGTATGCCAATTTACTTTTCATTTAAAGCGTGAGTCCATTTTTAACTTCCCTAATGTAGTCTGGGTCCGTGGCGTGCGGAATGGCTGCCAATGTAAGGGCTACCTTATCCGTAACATACTGCGCCACTGGCTCGTCTGGTAACATCACTCGAAGCTGCAAGCGTTTGTTTAGTAATTTTTCGCTTACTGGGAAAGCCTTCACGAAAGCCGCCTTCAGGGTGTCCATTTCCAGATTAGTCACATTATTTCCAAACCATGTAGCTGCGCTCCTATCCAAGGTGTTTCCGAATCGCGCCAACTGATTTTCCTTTTTAATTCCAATGATGGCCATGGTCCGAACAAAGTCGTCAAAATGTGCTCCTGGCTCGTCTATTCCTACCTGAAAGTTAATTTTCTTGGGTGGCGTCCATCCTCCGGTGTTTAAATGCGCCATCTCTTCTTCCTAAAGTTTTTGCTCAAGTTTTAATTGGTCCTGGGCTTCCTTCTTGTCTCTGATTTTCTGGGCTTTCTTTTTTCTCTCTGCTTCCGCAAGTGCTGCTTGAAAATCGGTGATAAACTTCTTTCTCTCCTCTTCACTTAGGTTCTCAGGGATATTCGGTGGTTGTGATAGTCCTGCCGTTTTTGCTGGTGGGGTGGGTGGTTGTGCCCGATTTTCTCTAATTTCAAAATCGTCGTCTCCTTCACCGTCACTGGTACTACTTCCTGATTTACCTGGGTCTGCGCTTAAATATGCGTCGTCGTCTCTATCGTTCTGATTTTCCCCTTCGTTTGCTAAATTCTCTGTAGGCTCTACACTTGAGTTTACTTTACTTTGCGTATTTTGAGATGTTTCCGCTGTCTCGTTTCCACTATCGGTATTATTTACTGTGGACTCGTTTACTGAAGCTAAAGTTAACTCACTCTGGTCTTGAAGTTCTTTGACTACTTCTAAAGTTCGATTTGAAAATGAATTTTCAAATTCCTCTTTCCTTTGCTTAGTGTTGCCTTGTGGTATAGATGGTGAACTGGGTTGTGCTACTGCTGGTGGGTCTATTGGTGGTTGCCTACCTACGATATACTTTCCTAATATTGAATCACTTATTTCTTTACCTTCCTCTTTTAATGTCTGTCTAGTCTCGTATCTTTTCGACATATGTCATTCAGAAATATAAAAATACCCCTTAATAACTGTCTCGATTTTGTGAAAGATTAAAATTATTCACGCTTGAAATGGTAATTTCCTGAAGAATCAAATTTAAAATATCTACTCTCAAAGTGGCTAGTTCAATATTAAATTGCGTATCGTTGGTCTCTTTAATTGTTAAAGTGTTAACTAACAATGTAACGTAGGCCTTAAGCTTCAAATTATCTGCCATAAAATGTTTGTATAAAATCAGATTGAAAAATAAACTCTAAAGTAACAAGTGGATGCTGTGCATATGAGTTTAAAATGAAATAAAGCGATGAGGTCGCAATACTTCCTATATACCCTGCTCGGCAAAAATTAAAATTTTTTAAACTCAAAAATTTCCTATACCTCCTCGTATGGAAATTATAGATATCTATTTCCTATATGTAGTTTCCTAGATTGATCAGACCTAAAATCCTACACGCTCATGAGTCTTTAATATCAAAATATCAAAAATTACAAAATTAAAAAATCCCGTAATTAACTGAATATTCCTGTAGCGCTACTATTTCTCTGCTCGAATAATTATTCCTTGTCTTATTAACGTTAATTTACTTACTAGAGTCCTTTGCTCTGCTTCAATCTTTCGAATAGCTCGTATTGTCTCTTCACGCACTTCTCGTCAATTCAGCACAAAATTCCAACTCGCGTTCTCGAAATTCGCTTGCTCATCTACTTTCTGTAGACTAGTAGCTGACACATGCGAATGTAAATTCCTATCTCGAATAGAATGCTGAATGCTTACCAAAATGTAAACACTGAATTGAAATGAATAAATACTACTGCTCTTAACCTTCACACGTTGAACTAACTTTTCTCTGCACAAACCAAATAAATTAAATTCTTAAAATTCTCGAACTTGAAACTAAAAGAAATTCTCTCAAAAAATTTAAAAATCTCTGTGCTAATATGGTTAGTTCTCCGTATTCGCCACCATGTTGGATATTGGTATGTTTAGCTAAACTATAGTTCAACTGTGATGGTTAAATAAGTGACTGTTGGATGATGTACTGAATTGACTGTATCAAGTCGTGATAATTTATTAGCTTTAAATAAAATGGATAAAGTAAAACAAAGTGTTTTACTGGTACATAAGGTACAAGCTAATTGATTGAAGTGTGTAATTCTCAGAGTCCGAAAGGATACTCTTTTAAGTTCCAACTTACTTACTGATTAGAACTCGGTTCCCTTGAAATGTGTTATTAGTTTACATTCTTAATTACATTAGAATTTACAATTGATTTCCGCGATTGCTTAACTATTGTCCTTGCATGACATTCACAAAACCATCTTGGTCAATTAATGGTTAGCCCATCTATAATTTAAATAACTCAATTCGAGCTTCTCTTAATAAAAGTATTACACAATAAATTCTTATTAAATTATTTCTACAATCGCATCCGCATATCTCATCATGCTCAATGTCATTTCCTTGTTTAAACTATTTATTTCTAAATCTGTTTACTTTAAATAAATTACTACCGCATAGCTCCATTGGTCGCTATGTCCAATAATATTAAGTATGTATGTTTTGGGCTAAAAGTTATATTAAGATCCTTATTATAAGACCCTCATTCCGGTTCGGTTGGCAGTAGTCCCCTACGATTACGTACCCTCTTCATTCGTCCCGATTTCGTCGTACCCTATGTATTCGTACCCTGGTTACATTCGTCCCCTAACATTTCGTACCCTAATGAATGATAGATCCAGAATCTAAGATCCACATCTAATATAGATATAATAGATGTGATGTACATAAGGTGGAGCAGGCCCGAAATGATCGCAATTTAGTAAGGAGAACCAAGGGTGAAGTGCCCACATCCCGAGAGAAGCGATATATTTTTTTGGATCAAAGGCTGCTTGCTGCAGTTAGAACAAGAACCACCTTGACTAAGAGAATGTACTTGCGCCGCATAGCCTATAACGAAATTGCAACAAGAAGCAAAAACTCACTTCAGCAGACGATGTTCATGATGTCCTTGGCCAGAATTGCTAATCTAATCAGAATTTATTATTCATAATGTCTCTAATATTTTTTCAATTTCAGTGTCAATAAAATTTAAATGTGCATTTAATTCAGACTTCGTTTATTTTGTATGGATCAAATTTACGGAAATAGAATCAATCATTACGGTACGAATTGTTTGGGGACGAATGTAAACAGGGTACGAATACATAGGGTACGACGGAATGGGGACGAATGAAGAGGGTACGTAAACGTAGGGGACGACTGCCAACCGTACCCTCATTCCAATGGTCGGTCACCTTGTTTTTCATTTCCTAGGTAATCACCTAATTGACGCATCAATTCAGCAGAACTATCATAAGCCAGGGCCGGATAATGCGGCCAACGCATAGGCAGCCCTCGCTGCTTGAATTTTCAAAAACGGTCTAAATGGATTATTTTGCAGTTTTCGAAAATATGTAAAAAGAATATTTCGATTTTTCAAAAACATGCAAAATAAATTCTTTTCTGCATTTCACAAACATAGAAATAAAACATTTTACACTTTTTAAAAACATGTTAATGCAAAATTGAGCAATTTTGTGAACCATGTAAAGAGGTTCTTTTTAACTTTTTTTAAAACATGTAAATACAACATTTTGCTTTACTAAAAACACTATAAATAAAATCAAAATGATGGTTTTTATAAAAACAAATTGCTGCCTAAATAAATGAAACTGCCGCCGGCCCTGTCGTGTGCTTACATTCTTCTGAGTTTTGCATGTACGGCATTACTATAGGGAAATAACAGAAGTTGATAATAATTATGTCGTTTGTATTAATTTTAATATCTAATTATATAAACTTATATATTGACAACCTACAATGTTAAAGATATATCTAATTATAGTCAATGGTCATGAACTAATGACAATTTGTTTTAATGACATCAATTATGAAAAACCCTTCATATTATACTAGGTGTACAAAAATCACAAATCCATTGATCCACACTAAATATTTTCCAAAGCAGATTTTTTCGAGAAATCAAAATTCATGCGAAACATAATTTCTAATTTCTACCTCTTTACATAATTTCGTACATTTTTTAAATACTTAGCGGATTTGGACGAGTATTTGCATACTTTGCTGCCCTCGAAAAATAAAAATACTTCTTAATTTTTTCGATTAGGGCCTAAGCCAGTAAAGGACACTTTTTAGTGGTATTTTTCTGAAACAATTCCAGTTTTAAAAACCTTTGAAAGCAAAAAAAACGATTGAGATACCTCGCTGAACTCGATAATAACTACCTAATTAGATTTTCATAATGCTTATAACCGTTCCATTGCTGTATCATTTGTATGGAAATTACTTGAGAAACCAGTTTTAAAAAATAAAATTTTCTATTTCAGAAAAAATTTTGTTTTCAAGTACAGATATATCGTCTGCGAAGAACCAAAATGACATACCTGTTTCCAATTTCAGCTAAAATCAAAATGATCTATGTCAGAAAACAGTAAACATTATTAATAATTGATGCGTAGAATGGTAATCACTAGTTTTTAAAAAGTCCAAAATGTTCTATTTACAGGTGTTTTTTAAAGTGCAGAATATTCTTTCTGCATATGTTTTTTAAAGTGCAAAATGTTCCATTTGGATGCTTTTTAAAAATGCAAAATATATTTTTTACATGTTTTAGAAAAGTGTAAAATGTTCTATCTTGATGTTTTTTTTAAAGCGCTAAATGTTCCATTTACATGTTTTTGAAAAAAGTAAAATGTTCTATCTACATGTGTTTTTTAAAGTGCAACATGTTCCATTTACATGTTTTTGAAAAATGCAAAATTTTCTATTTACATGTTTTTGAAAAGTGCAAAATTTTCTATTTTACATGTTTTTGAAAAGTTCAAAATGTTCTATTTACATGTTTTTTAAGATTCTAAAACGTTCTATTTACATGTTTTTTAAGATTCTAAAACGTTCTATTTACATGTTTTTTAAGATTCTAAAACGTTCTATTTACACGTTTTTTAAAATTGCAGAATATTTTTTATTATGTTATGAAAAGAGATTTATAGATAATGCATTGTGTAATTAGCTAAAAATGGGTAATCATAGGTCATTTTAGTTCTTAACCGATGATATAATAATATAATACTTTCAGGCTCCAAAATTTCGCCGGTCAATATAATTACTAATCATTCCGACTATTATTGTACACAGTAAATTTAGTAATTAGTTGGTAATATGGGCTCACAACTTATTTTTGCTATGGTGGCCATAGTAAGACAAAACAAAAGTGACCTGGCTGTTTTCGTTCACGACCGCCCTCCCGGTCCACAAAACCAAAAAATGTTGGGCTCATGCCAGGCTCACTCAATTTTCCTCTGGACTCATTTGGACTCATGCCATGAGCCCAAATTGAGGGCTCATGGGTTTTTCGTTTCCGTAGTGGGGTATTGAGTCCGACTCATTCAAAAGTGACCGTCTGGCTCATTTTGGACTCAGTACTGTCTTCCAAAAAAATATCGAGTACTGCAAACTGAAAACTGCAATTGGTACTGGCACTGGCACCTGGCACTGGCACTGGCACTGGCACTGGTGACGGTTACTGTACTGCTAGTAATATTTAAATTGAAGCAGTGGCTTGTGATTGTGGTGTGTAAGCAGTGTAAATGGCAAATGGTGTTGAAACTTGAGCTGATGTGAACTATTGTGAACCGTGAGACCGTGACACTTAACTATTTTAAAATAAAAATAATTGTGTTATTTTAGGTAAATTTTAACTACTAATTAAATGTCTGATCCGGATTACATTTTAAACAATACTTTAGACAGTTCAGATATTCTGGACGTTTCTGCAATCACTGGGCTAGATTTAGATCTATCTAGCAGTTCAGATATTATACCTGGCGGGATTCGGGGGTTTGACAATATTGATAATGAAGCCGAATATATTAATAGCAAAAAAAATGATTTTATATTTTCATCTCAAGATAATAACAGTAGAAGTATGACTACCAGAAGTTCGAAAAGCAGGAGTATTGGTCTGAAATTTCATGAAAGTGATGAAAGGAGCTCAATGTTTGGTGCTCGACGCAATTTAGTTAATAATGCAACAAACATGAGCATTATTGCCCACAACGGAAGTCAAGAATCCCTGTCGGTGTCTCTACAGGAAGCAAGCAAAATTAACGAAGTTAGTTCAGCCTTTTCTGACCCATCCACAACAACAAAAACCAGTATTTTGAAGCCTATCGAATTACGGACGTCTACTCCTACTCCTACCTATAGTTTTTTGACTTCAGCATCAGTTGACAGATCTGCAACTTCAGCCACAGGTTCTGCTACCAAGTTGCAACACGAACCAAAACCTAAATTTTCAGCAAACATAAGTATTTTGTCAACAACTAATAATTGTGCAGACGTTGAGCTCGAAATGAAACTTCCAGGCATAAATGCGGTATCGTCAAGTACAAGTTGCAGTGCTGGTGCTAATTATTTGCAAGGTAAGTTTATAATTATATATTTAAACATTAAACATCATTATGTGTTAAGAAAAAAAAGTAGCTACAGGCTACATGCAGCTATCTGCTATACATGCTTTGATGCTCCACAATGCAGTCTCACCTAATTACTGGTTATTGATATTTGACATATGTATTTTTTTGTTTCGTTTTTATAGAATTGGGGGCTGGATTATTTACAATAGGGCAGAACAGCACAGTAAATATTTACGTTTCTAAGTGTGTTAATTGCACGGGCAAGAGTGGCTGCGGAGTACAACCTGTGCCTTTGCCTATATCTGCTAAGGAAGCTACATCACAATCAGATCAAGGACCCTCACGAATTAATATAATTGCTAACAATGCAGAAAATTGTAACCTATTTGTTGCTACCCTCATGGTGACGGTGAAATTCAAGAGAACGAGTTATTAGAAGAATCAAAGTCAGAACCATCACCAACTTTGCCAACTTATATCAACAGCAACAACACGTCACCGACACCGACACCAACACCGTCCAATACAGTGATCTCACCGTTAATACCTTGTAATGACAATGACATTAATTCGAACTTCAACTCTTTTATTGTTCGTAGAGCACGATTTAATCCTTATTTGACCCCCAAAGAACCTGTTGTCATTGACGAAACTGAAACTCAAGATGATTCACATTCACGTTCACACACCATGATAGTGCATTTACAAGATTCATCAACACCGACACCGACACCGACGCACATAAACTCAACAATGCCCGTTGAGTCATCCCAAGTTTTATCTTCACTGAAGCGAAGAGGTCCTGGTCGACCTAGAAAGCAAACTAAAACTAAATCTTTGAAAACGTCAAAAGTACCACAAACAGAGATCTGTGAATTTGAAAAACAGTGTTCTAGCAGAAATTTGACGGCACTTAGCAACAAATTATATTCAAAAAAAGAAAGTGGTTCAATTTCACAATCAAAATTTCTAACTATTCCAAAAAATACTTCATTAAAAAATTCCACTTCCACATCACCAATAATAAAACGTAGGGGTCACCTTAAAAGAAAATTGGTACATAGAAGTGATGAAGGCAATAAAGCAGCAATAATAAAGAAAAATCCAAATTCACTAAAATTCAAACCACCTAAGGGTTCTCTGCTGAAGCTGAAAATGAAAAAATCAAATGCCGTTGTAGCAGCATTGGATGACAATGAAACACCAACAACTCCACCTCCACTTCTAGTTCAACCTGTTCAACAATCTAATCTTCATCAAGACAAGGAATCTATGCCAGTATTGCTGCCAATAGTGACGACACGTCCACGTTCCCCAATTAAAGGTTTTGAGAATAAGACGAAAAAAGTTCACTCAGATTATTTTCTAGAAGAAACCGATAGTCTGCCTAGAATAACTTTAGAAAATTACAAGCAGTTATTTGATACTTTGGTGAAATCAAATATTGTAAATACTGAAAACGGGCAAACGAAAGTGGACAAACTTAGTGAGTTTCAAATTATACCTTTAAACCATGTTGCTATCATTTTAAATTTTATTAACCATATTGTCTCTTATTTTATACTTAATAGTTTAATACTCAACACATTCGTGTTTTGTGTTTCGTCTTTTATGCATGTTTAAGCAACAGTGTCGACCGTGTATCACTGGTTAAACAGTAAATTAATTATTGTTTTTTTAATTCACAAATCATTTTCTTTTTGATTTTTGCAGTGCGTGTTTGCCTTGTCCCGAACTGCAATTTTGAGACTGAATCAACAATGACTGCTGATAGAAAACTGAAAGACCATTTTCTCCTACATTGTGATCCAAGGCTCTTTGTTTGTCCAGTTTGCGACCGAAACTACCAAAATACATGCTCATTGACAAGACATTACAAACTGACAAACCATAATAATGTTTCAATTCCAAATTCCAACAATGACGTCGACTTTAATAAGTTTTCATTGCCGAAGATAAAGCCAAAGTTGACGCAAAAAAAGAAGATGAAAGCAAAGTCAGGAGCGAAGGCCAACCCAGAAACCAATTAACAGCCATCATGAAGAAAAATCATGTGCAATCAAGCAAATTTGTAAGAAAAATAATAACTTTAATATTAAAAAGGTGTATTTAAATTTAGGTTGCAATGTTTTAACACGAAATATAAATTTTGCTTGGAGTATTTAGAAATTAATTACATGGTGGTTTAATTTTTGTACGTACTACTAACTAAATGTAAATATTTATTATTAACAACTTAATTAAGCGGTTGCTACACCACTTTGAATTAAATTTAAAAATTTAGGATTTTCATAAGAATTAAAGACATGGGAATGCTATAAGAAAATATTTAAGGTATGCGAGATTTTAATACACCAATAATTAAATTGTATCTATTCTTATCTGCATAAGCATTTCAAAATCACTATCGATAACTTCACTTCATTATCGATGCACAATATATCACACAAATCTCAAATTTAAACGATTAAATGTGCACGCATTTGGTTTTTATTTTTTATTTTTTATAAAATACAATTAAACGTAGCTTTGTGGATTGTGTTGGCTCAGTTGGCTGTAATAAAAACAAAATGTTTAAACAAATCTAATGAAACCTTTTCACAGGTATGTGTAAAACAAATGGATGTTTTCGGAGTGGTGTTGTTGTTCCTTCTCTTCCGATCTTCTTCGTCTTCTTCTACAATCGTTGACCACGACGACCACCCTTTCTCCGGGTTGAGTTTGACGGAATTGGTGTCACACCCTCAATACGTCCAATCTTCATGTTGGATCGAGCTAAAGCACGAAGAGCTGACTGGGCCCCTGGTCCAGGAGTCTAAGTTCTGTTTCCTCCAGTTGCTCTTGATTTAATATGAAGACATATTTATCAGGAAAAGAAATAATTGCTCGTATTACTAGAGGGATGAAAGTAAAGGCAAATAGTGATGCAGCCAGTCCCTGCGCCGCTACGTCAGCAGCTTAAGATGTTGCTGAAAAATGTAAATCCCTTGGAATTACAGCTCTTCATATTAAATTAAAAGCAACTATCGGAAACAAAACTAAGACTCCTGGACCAGGGGCCCAGTCAGCTCTTCGTGCTTTAGCTCGATCCAACATGAAGATTGGACGTATTGAGGATGTGACACCAATTCCGTCAGACTCAACCCAGAGGAAGGGTGGTCGTCGTGGTCGACGATTGTAGAAGAAGACGAAGAAGATCGGAAGAGAAGGAACAACAACACCACTTCGAGAACATCCATTTGTTTTACACATACCTGTGGAAAGATTTCATAAGATTTTTTTAAACATTTTGATTTTATTACAGTCAACACAATCCACGAAGCAAATTAGTGTTAGCATTTTCCCGTTCGAGTTAGAAGTAAAAGACTGCAGAACTGTGAATAATTGACTGGGCCCCTGGTCTTGGAGTCTTAGTTCTGTTTCCTCCAGTTGCTCTGAATTTAATATGAAGAGCTGTAATTCTAAGAGATTTACATTTTGCAGCAACATCTTGAGCTGCTAACATAGCGGCGTAGGGACTGGCTTCATCACGATCAGCCTTTACTTTCATCCCCCCAGTATTACGAGCAATTGTAACTCTTCCTGATAAAAAATCCGTGACATGAACAAATGTGTCATTGAAACTGGCAGGAATGTGGGCCACGCCGAAGACCATCTCTCCTTCACGTACTTGAGGTCCTAGAGAAATCTAACTAATTAGTTCAATTTTGACTAAGTTTTGTGTGCAGTAGAGGATCTCGTGCCGAGTCGTGCCGTGTAGTCTGCTTCTTATACACTTTTCAATTTTGAGTCATCTAACCAAGTTAAATTCATCATGGGTCAACGTAACGGAAGGGTTCCAAGTTCCAAACGAGAAAGTCGAGGTGCATGTGCAGAACGTAACATACAAAAAAAATAAAAATAAATAAACAATTTAAGCTTCTCACATGTACTTGTACTCCGACTCACTGTGACTTTGGTGGGTTGGTTGGATTAGGTAGGTAGGTGTGTAAACACAATGTTATATTTTTGTTTTAGTTTGACTTGCTTAACTATTTAAGGGTTAAGTAAAAAGTGTCTTGTGTTCTGTGTTCTGTTTAATTCTTAAATTATATGTGGTTGGAGCACTAATACGGTTGACAGTCAGTACTCTGTAGTCTCTGCAACTTATTACACAGTTTTATCTACTTACTGACTTATGGACTTAGTAATAATTATAAAATTTAAAATATTAAATCAAAAGTTCTACCAGTTTCTTGTATTTAGTATTCAGGTATTTTTTAATGTACTTCTTATTTGTTTCTGTTTTTAATTCCTCAAGAATAAATAAATTAGTGTATTAGGGTTTTGAGACACGGGTCTACATTCTGTGTCTTTGTGTTGATAAATAAATAATAACTACTATTAGCAGCAGCCGCTACAACAATGTCTTCATCTAGATTTAACTGCACTGGCCAGGTAAGCTATGATACTTGATACTTTATTTGTACTACAGTTATATTACAAGTGTTACATTAGTGTTACAACAAGCAAAAATTGAACTAATAAATTATATAGGTGTTTTTTGCCTCCTTACAAAAATAAGGCACACCAGCCCAGTGGTGCCACAGCTTGACTCCATCTGATGCTGTGGCTGGCTGGGTTTCCCTCCCACGATCTCGACCTTAAGCCTTACTTTAGCCTTGTAGCCCCGGCCAGTGGATCTCCCAGATCAGTAACGTCGAGCTTCCTAGTTCACGACGTTCCTGGGGCCTGGGATCGATCCTGCCGACTGTTAATGGGGACAGTCGTGTCGGCCCTTGGGAAAGAACTCGCTTCCGCTTTCCCCCTGGCCTTGGCAACAGCCTGGTCGATGGCTACAGGCTAATTAACTTTTTGCTGGTCGTTAAACCACTGGACTGCGTGTGCATGTGTGATACATGGGGCTATGAAAACCGTATATAAGTCTCTAAAATGGTCCTATATAGAAAATCTCTAAAATGGGACACAATATTATTCTATTTTTATTTACAGACTATTGAAAATGTTGACAAGAATGGCACAACTACTGATTCAGACACGAATAAAACCATTCCGTCCTGTGAAGTTCAAGATCTAAAAACTGCCGAACTTCAAAATGTGAACTTGGTGTCTTACCCATTAGCTGATACGCATGGGGATGGGGATGGTATAGTTTTGCTCCAAGACATGATGATATTTTAGCTGATTCCGAACTGATAGAGTACGTGAAGGAGAGATGGTCTTCGGCGTGGCCCACATTCATGCCAGTTTCAATGACAATCGGTGTCACATCCTTAATACGTCCAATCTTCATGTTGGATCGAGCTAAAGCACGAAGAGCTGACTGGGCCTCTGGTCCAGGAGTCTTAGTTCTGTTTCCTCCAGTTGCTTTTAATTTATTATGAAGAGCTGTAATTCCAGGCGATTTACATTTTTCAGCAACATCTTGAGCTGCTAACATAGCGGCGTAGGGACTGGCTGCATCAATATTTGCCTTTACTTTCATCCCTCTAGTAATATGAGCAATTATTTCTCTTCCTGATAAATATGTCTTCATATTAAATCAACAGCAACTGAAGGAAACAGAACTTAGACTCCTAGTCCAGGGGCCCAGTCAGCTCTTTGTGCTTTAGCTCGATCCAACATGAAGATTGGACGTATTGAGGGTGTGACACCAATTCCGTCAAACTCAACCCGGAGGAAGAGTGGTCGTCGTGGTCAACGATTGTAGAAAAAGACAAAGAAGATCAGAAGACAAGGAACAACAACACCACTCCAAGAACATCTATTTGTTTTACACATACCTGTGGAAAGGTTTCATAAGTTTTTTTTAACATTTTGATTTTATTACAGCAAATTTTTAAATTTCATGACTCGTTTTAATTCCTCACAGAGATGGTAATGGATAGTTCAATTAGTTAACAACATTTATGCCTTCAGAGCAAAGTGAAATGATTACCAGAGTCTAAGTCTAGTAGTGCCTAATGTAGTAGTTGTGTGTTTGTTGACTCTAGTTAATAAAATTAAAAGCTGTAAAGTAAATCAAAGTGATTTAACCATAGATATCTACTACAGGCATAAAGCAACCACCACCACTGCTAAAGTTGCTAAAGCTAAAGCTTGAGCAATCACCAAAGCCCACACACTAACACTAAAACCTGCGGACTAACACCAGTTTAGAATTTATCTTGTATGATTTTTCAAGTTTTTAGTTGTTCAGTTAACCAGTTTTGGAGGATTTTAGGACATTCTTATGCCAATATTGCTGCCAATAGTGACGACACGTCTCCCAATTTAAGGTTTTGAGAACAGGAAAAAAAAGTTTACTCGGATTTTTTCATAAAAGTAACCGATAATATGGCCAGAATTACTTTAGAACATTACAAGCAGTTTTTTGATACTTTAGTGAAATCAAATATAGTAAATACTAAAAACGGGCAAACAAATGTGGACAAACTTAGTGAGTTTCAGATTATAACTTTAAACCATGTTGCTAAATTTTACTAACCATATTGTCTCTTATTTTATGCTTAATAGTTTAATACTCAACCTCAACACAGTCGTGTTTTGTGTTTCGTCTTACTTTTATGCATGATTGACCAACAGTGTCGACCGTGTGGCTGTGTGTCACTGGTTAAACGGTAAATTAATAATTGTTTTTTTAATTCACGAATCATTTTCTTTTTGATTTTTGCAGTGCATGTTTGTCGTGTCCGTAACTGCAATTTTGAGACTGAATCAACAATGACTGCCGATAGAAAACTGAAAGACCATTTTCTCCTACATTGTGATCCAAGGCTCTTCTTCTGTCCAGTTTGCGACCTAAACTACCGAAATACATGCTCATTGAGAAGACATTACAAACTGACCAACCATAATAATGTTTGAATTTCAAATTCTAACAATGACTTCAACTTCAATAATTTTTCATTGCACACGAAATATAAATTTTGCCTGGAGTATTCAGAGATTAATTACATGGTGGTTTAATTTTTGTACATACTACTTACTAAATGTAAATATTTATTATTAAGAACTCAATTAGGCGGTTGCTACACCAATTCTGAATCATACTTGAATAATTTAGGATTTTCATGAAAATTAAAGACATGGGAATGCTATAAGGAAATATGTAAGGTATGCGAGTTTTTTATACATCAATAATTATAATGTATCTAATTTTATCTGCATAAGCATTTCACAATCACTATCGTCACTACAATAACTTCACTTCATTATCAATGCACAGTATAGCACACAAATCGCAAATTTAAACGATTCAATGTGTACGCATTTGGCTTTCATTTTTCATTTTTCATAAAATACAATTAAACGTAGCTTCGTGGATTGTGTTGGCTCAGTTAGCTGTAATAAAATCAAAATGTTTGAAAAAATCTTATGAAACCTTTTCACAGGTATGTGTAAAACAAATGGATGTTCTCGGAGTGGTGTTGTTGTTCCTTGTCTTCTGATCTTCTTCGTCTTCTTCTACAATCGTCGACCACGACGATCACCCTTCCTCCAGGTTGAGTCTGACGGAATTGGTGTCACATCCTCAATACGTCCAATCTTCATGTTGGATCGAGCTAAAGCACAAAGAGCTGACTGGGCCCCTGGTCCAGGAGTCCTAGTTCTGTTTCCTTCAGTTGCTTTTGATTTAATATGAAGACAGATTTATCAGGAAGAGAAACAATTGCTCGTTTTACTGGAAAGATAAAAGTGAAGGCAGATTGCGATGAAGCCAGTCCCTTCGCCGCTATGTTAGCAGCTCAAGATGTTGCTGAAAAATGTAAATCGCCTGGAATTACAGCTCTTTATATTAAATTAAGAGCAACTGGAGGAAACAGAACTAAGACTCCTGGACCAGGGGCCCAGTCAGCTCTTCGTGTTTAGCTCGATCCAACATGAAGATTGGACGTATTAAGAATGTGACACCAATTCCGTCAGACTCAACCCGGAGGAAGGGCTGTCGTCGTGGTCAACGATTGTAAAAAAAGACAAAGAAGATCGAAAGAGAAGGAACAACAACACCACTCCGAGAACATCTATTTGTTTTACACATACCTGCGCAAAGATTTCATAAGATTTTTTTTAACATTTTGATTTTATTACAGCAAATTTTTAAATTTCATGACTCGTTTTTATTCCTCACAGAGATGGTAATGGATAGTTTAATTAGTTAACAACATTAATGCCTTTAGAGCAAAGTGATATGATTACCAGAGTCTAAGTCTAGTAGTGCCTAATGTAGTAGTTGTGTGTTTGTTGACTCTAGTTAATAAAATTAAAAGCTGTAAAGTAAATCAAAGTGATTTAACCATAGATATCTACTACAGGCATAAAGCAACCACCACCACCGCCAAAGTTGCTAAAGCTGAAGCTGGAGCAAACACCAAAGCCCACACACTAACACTAAAACCTGAAACTTTAAGTATCACTGTCCACTGTCACTGAGTACTGAGTCACTGAGTGCCACAGCCACTATAACAAAACTTTTGTTGGTGTTACTACTACCATACCTAATACCTTATACGTTTCACCTAATACCTAATACCTACTACCTAATACTCAATAAAATAAAGTAATAAATATAAAAATACTAAAACTTCAAGGAGTGGCCAAATTAAATACGCAAACACACTTATTTCAAGAGTAAAGTAGGTCAATAGTTTGAAGTTACTAGCCGGACTAACACCAGTTTAGAATTTATCTGGTATGATTTTTTAAGTTTTAAGTTGGTCAGTTATCAGTTCTGGAGGATTTGAGGACATTCTTTGTTCATAATTTTATTATTACAACTGGCTTACTGCCTAGGTGTGCAGCAAATTTGAGCAAATACGTAAACCATAGCAAAAAATAGTAAACATACAAATTAAAAAGTACAAACAATTGTTCGTATAAAAAAACGTAACAGTATTGAACATTTTGAACAATTACATTAACACCATCCTACAGCTTACGGCATAGTACTATAGTTTATGTTTGATTAACAAAGTCCTTTTTATAAACTTTTGTAATTATATAAACGCAATCAATTCAAAATGATCAGCAGTAAAACAGAAAATTGTGTGGAATTAGAAGTTCTAAAACCTGTGTTGCGAACTACGACTATATTAAAATCTACAGCAGCAGGTAGTGCTAAGGTACAACTTGGAAGAAACACATCCCATTGCGTAGGTGCAGGCGTTGTCCGGGATTTGGAACCGGAACCTAAACCAGCGAAGGTTAACCTTGAATCCAACAATATTGAAACATATCGAAATGTGTCTCGCTTACTGTCTTCTCGTTCTTTAACACCATCTGCCTCACACACAATTCAAAATAATGTTAGTAAAGATTTTGTACTACACAATCGACAGCAATCATCATCAAGTCTGGTTCCAAAGTCAAATCCTAAAACCTACGAAAACTCAGAAATAGGAAATGAAAATGAAAAGCAAGTACGTGCAAATGTTATTCCGTCTCAACTTCAGCTAGATCCTACAATTTTAACAAAATCTCCTGTATACAAGTCAGACCTAGGTAACAGCAATTGTAGTATTAGTAATACTGCAGAGTCAGAAAATAGCTATGAGCTAAGCTTTGATGAATCCAGAGGACAGGGTGCATTATCATCAAATTCACCACTTTTACTTCCACCAGTAACAGATAGTAGTTCAAAATCTGATGATATTTGCGAATTTACACTGGAACGAGTTGGTGTGAATGCAAAAGAAACAGAAACAGAATCAACAAATTATTCTAATAGCGTACTTCTGGTTCCGAATCTTCCGAGCGAGACTCACCAACTAGACCTTGACCTTATTGGACTAGCAAATGCAAATACAAGAACAAATGAATTTGGAACTGGGAATATTGGGATTGAGACTGAGACGAAGACCCATAGTAGTGGTCTCATTGAAGCTGAAACTGGCAGTACTGGTACCGGCTCTAGTACCTCATTTAGCGGAAATGATTTTGGCATACCTAATATCAAGAATCAGCAAGGTAAAAATCAAAAAATCTAATATTATTTATTTATGTCTCTTTCTACTTTTTGTTACTTTCTGTTGTAGACTAAATACAATATACAGTGCTGGTATTAGCGTAACTAGTTTATGTTTTCTATTTTATTGCATTAAACATAACATATAACGCCACTAAACGGATAAGCATGTTTGAGTTACAACAGATTTGGCTGCTCAAAAGTTATAATTAAGAAATAAAACACAAACTAGTGGACATGTTATATAATATAATTAATTTTAATGTTACAAAAGGCTCAATAAGCTATATGCTACAAAAAAATGACTGTTTGCTTCTTTGTAGGTTTGCTTGCTGGATTGATTACAACTTCTGGAAAGAAAAATACAGTGAACATATATGTTACTCAATGTTTTAACTGTCAAGGCCAGTGTGTTCGTCAACGAGTATCATTAGTATCTGATCAGCCTCTTAAAATTAACTCCGAAGTTCTTCAGCCTAATCACCAAAAAGTGTTAGTTTCGCATCCCAATTCTGACAATAAGCAACCAGCAAAAATGACACCATCCCCTTTGTTATCAGTTTCTAATAACATTCAAGATCAGAATATCAATATTCAAGATGAATTAGACGAGAACTTGGATGGTAATGGCCGTGGTATCACACCGTTTTATGGTGTTGAATCAGAAACAAGTGATGAAACCACACATTTTGCACCAGAAACAGCAACTGCAACAACAACTACAGAAGCCATTGCTGTAGGTCTAACCACGCAATTACCAGCTGCAGATAATCAAGATATTGACCTTTTATTAACTGCCAATAATGTTGATCAGGTTGATCTTGAGCCAAAACCTAAACCGAAAAGTGTTCGTCACCGGCGTCGTCACCGGCCGGTTATAAATAAGAAGCGTCGTGTAGCTGCAAAAAAGAAACCTATTCAAAATCAACAAATAAAATCAGTATTTATCCCAGACCCATTGCAAACTTCAGCTAATGATTCAAATTATGAAAATCCAATTGCATCTTCAAGTAAATCATCAGTATCTGCATCTGCAGTTGGAGTAGAAAGTAGAACTGGAATTAAGATGAATTTCAAAATTTCAGAAGCTAGTGCAAGTTCTGAAACAGGCAAAGTCAAATCAGAAAATTTTAAAGATTCATACTGGACAGCGTCAAGTGAAGACAAAAAATCTATTAGTAAGTTTGAACTTTGAACACAATATTTGTCATTTAATATTTTAATGTTGTTTTTGTTCTAACACTAACTGTAGGCTGTAGGTGATAGGTGTGGGTGTAAATGGTTAAAAGGTGTGATTATTTATAAAAAATACATCTTATGTTTGTGTTTATAGTAGGTTCTTTATTTATTTCAGCGATTGCAAACATAGTGTATTTATATGTCCTCTTGGTTAATATAGTTATGCTTTTGTAATTGTTTAATTAACTCAAGCTTGTTTTATTGATTATTTTCTCACAGTTTATCAGTGCAAGAAGTGTCAATTCAATGGGTCATCGGATGATTTGCCAGACAGAAAACTCAAGGAACACTTCCTGAAACACTATCAACCTAATCTATTTGTGTGTCAAAATCAACAATGCAGTAAATCGTATGAAACTACAGCAAGTTTGAAGAGGCATTATACTACTACAGCTCATGGACGTTTTTTAACTAATGCGCGGCGAAAAAAACCTAAACTGCTGAGCGGCTGAATTAATCTTATTGACTGTCATCTTGTTTGCTGAACCCTGTACTGACTGCACTGACGCCACTGAAAGTAAACAGATTAAGATAAGGTGTATTTATGTGATATAAGCAATTTTATAAAGTGTAAATAAATGTTAATCACTGTAAAATATATTAATACTAAAACTAAATAGCTATGATGAAATTGTAGCAACAACAACACTACGTGCTTCACTTTGTTAGACTGTTAGATTACATGGAGTGACAGTTGTGAAAGTGATGTTTTGATTATTTTATGATGTTAATATTTTTCAAACTATTTAACAATTGGTTACCAAATCAGTGTCACGTCAATTCAATTTATATCAAACTATCAGGCTATCTATCTAAAGTCTACAGCTTAAATTTGTGTAATTGGGTTTTTTGTTTTTACTTTCAGTATTTAGGATTTATTTATTGTTATCTTTAGCATTTAGCTGCTAGTACTTATTAATTTTAAGTTAAAGGTAATTGTTTATCAATTAAGTTAAAGCTAATTAACAATTTAAGATTTATCATCAAAGAGATTGAGTTAAAGGACTAAAATTTTATTGACACATCTGGTTTGTTGTATACTCTCACACATTTAAAACATACAAAAGTAAAACAAAATATAATATATCTAAAACTATGTGCGTTACAACACTAGTAGCTAATTACCTAATTACTTTTAATGAAGTATGAACTATGACTACGAACTACGACTGTTTGTGTTTGTGCACAAAGCATATTTGTAAATGATATCTAATAATTTGCAGTTAATTCAAATATTTATTCTGCATTTGAGTTTTTTGTTTGAGCATTTGTGCTGTTACCAAGAATTAATCAATTAATAAATAATTTCCGCTCCACGATGTCAGAGTCTAACAACATTTTTAATACATGATGAGGCAAAGCGTAGGTTAACCAGAATCACAGTTAAGTATAAACGCATTTAATAGGGCATTAGTATTAGTTTTAGGCTTTAATTTTATTTTACATCTTTTATTAATGTCGTATTTATATCTTATTATCGCATATCTCATCCTCATCTCAATCCTTCCCCAGCCAGTCTCTTTTAGCCAGTCTTTTCTTTAAAGTGTTAGTCTCTAGTCTCTCTACTCTCTAGACTCTGGTGGTAGTCTCCGTCTCCCGTCTCAGTCTCAGCCTCAGCCTCAGCTCAATATTAATTCAGTAGTATAAGTCGTAAGTGTAATGTCAGTACGAATTCCTAGTGCCCAGTGCCCAGATTAGTATTTTTGATGTGTAATATCATTGAGTACGATGATTTACTGGTTTTGGAATCACATGACTTTTACATTATTTGGTGCGTAGCTCCAAACTCCAAAGATTTAATGTGTTCATTTTAGTCATTTCTGTTCTAAGTTCTAAGCACAGAATCCAGCCACCAGCACCAGGCACCAGCAAAAAGAGAATAAATAGGCCAAACAGAAATTGTTAGTTCAAAAATTTTATTTTCAAATTTTGCTATAACTGTAGCATAACTGATAGTAAGTCAGAGTTCATAAAACAAAAATATCATTAGCAAATTAGCACTCAACATAAAATAATAAATAATTTTATACTGTAAGGTGTATCGTATGTGTATGTTGTAGTGTAGTGCTTAAATAATTAAATTAATAACACTGCCACATGGACCAGGGAACAGGGAATAGAGAACAGTGACTGAGCTGAGCTATTAGGTGAATTAGTACGACTAGTAACCTTTTAACTACTGACTTGACTTAATAAAATCTTTAAACCTAATTCTTAATTATTGTGTTTGTACGTATTATGTACTTAAGCACTTATGACTTATCAGACTGTAATTCTGTAATCGATGATCGATTGACATAAGCAGTGTTAGTTTAGTATCCTTTGTATACATCATACAGTGGCCTTTGATACTGGTTAGTTTTTTAACACCAGAGGTAATAGTAAATTACAGGTAATTTAAATATAAATAGGATAAGCAATATTTATGTGTCTAAACAACTTCGTTTCCTTTGCGTTTGCAGTTTTTATTTTTACCCCTTACTCTTGTTTTTTTGTCATTTGTTGCGTTACTTTTCAAAACTTTATTCTTGACATAGTTTTATGTTTTAGTTTTATGTTGTGTGTTTTGATTTTGAGTTCTGAATTCTGTATCTGTAAGTCAGTAAATCATTTATCGTCATCTCATCGGTATTGACACTGTTGGTTGTTGGTAGCAAGCAAGTAGATAGTCTGATAGTCATAGTCTCATGATAGTACACTGAGTACACGCGTTTTTGGCTTTGAATGGATGTGTATTAAAGTATTAAAATTGAAATAAGTAATTAAATTAATAAAACGAAAGTTAATGAAAGCAAAAATATATTTTTTTGTTTTTGATTTTCTAGTCTTTGTGAGTCTGCGTGCGATACAAAACGAAATCAAAAATGGACAAGCCTGATTCACAAGACCTAGATATTTTACCAAAACGCCCAGAACCAGAGCCTAAAAAGAAAATTCAAAAAGCCGAAAAAAATTTCAACATCCAAATTTTGATTAAAACTTTAAACCAATCATTAAATTCAACAGGCGATAAAGTTGCAACGTCTTCAGCGACTAAAACTTTTACTGCTAGTGCTTGTACTGCTTCTACGGGTTTAAATAAAGCAAGTAATTCTGGTGTCGCCACAAACAATTCTTTTCAAGCGACTCCATCCTCATCACAGTCAAAGTCTTCCGCAGTGATTTCACACTCCGACGATCTAGGTAACCTAATTTAACTAATGCTACTACACTGAAGTTAGATGTACAATAAAATAATTGAGTTCAATCGCAATTGCAAGTACAAGATGAAAAATGACACACAGTTAAAACTTTAAAAATTAAATCCGTGCGCGATATTTTTAATGCCTAATTGTTGTCAATAATGTCAATGTCGACTATTGTCGAATTGTCGACAAAGCACAGTGTATTAGGTTTTTGAAATAAAGTAAAGTCAGATGTGAACAAAAACGAAATTCACCTAGTTACGTTAAATTAATTTTTGTCTGTATATTTCTAGTGTTGCTAAAAGGATTATTCAGATGTGGGGACCATTGTAATGTCAACATTCACCTCACTGAAATTCAATGCTCCAATGAAAAATGTCGCACACACATTCTGATTTCAAAGCAGCCTTTCACTTTACAAAACCATTTTGCTGAAATTGGAATTGGAACCGTTGAGGACAATCTGGACAATGAGGAGATTTCAGCTGAAAGTAGCACCATTAGCACTACGAAAATGACCAATCAGACTGTTAAAAACAAAGGTAAACATATAAGTTTTGTACAGAATCATAAAAATTGCAGTAACAGGTGGATTCGTAGTTCTATTTAAGAGTACGACACTTGTGTCATTTGTTTTTTCTTCGGTCTGATAGAGCCAGACTTGCCAGAGGGCCAATCCGAACCTGAACAATACCAAGGTGACGACGGTGAAGCTACTGAAAATCACGAATCTTTTATTGAGGTTGAGCCAGTGGAGGATGCTGGAAACTTTCAGCATCTTTACACAGTTCCAGGCGTTGCAGCTCACACAAATTTCTGTCGTGCATCAGAAGAATCCTCTAAATCATTAGGTCGTACGGAGCCTGTGCCAGTAATAGCATCAGCACTGCCACCGCTGGCTGTACCTGCTGCACTTAAAACTACAAGTTCAACTGACACTGTCACTGTTAGTACCTCCGCCTCAAACTCAAATGATTGTGTTTCGCGTTTTGCCACTCTTGAACGAGAAGAAAAATTACCAATGATGTTGCGACACCAAAAATTTTATCTTCAAGATAGAACTGCAGGGAGAAAAGCTATAAGTTTTGGATTGAAGTCAGAACAGAAAAAAATGTCATCCCAAGCGCCGGAGCCGGAATACAAATACGCGACTATAAAAATTTTGGAATCAGATAAACTCAATGCAAAAGCAAAGATGAATGATATAGTATCTAATAAAAGCAAAGAAAATACAGCCACTACTAAGAGCACAGTAGAAAGAAAGCATTTATTACAGCGTAGTAATAATATTGTTAGCAGTGTTAGTACTAGTACTACTAGTGTTACTGGCCGGACTGGCCCTGGTGTTAGCAGTGTTGAAAGCGATGGTGTTGGTCCTAGTGACGCTAGTGTTGACTCTGATTTTAATACTTCAAGCGGCAGCCCGAAAGCACGCTCTTTAAATTCGGCTTTGACTTCAACTTCAACGCAGATGTCTACAAAGCGTAAGCGAAGTACTACAGTGGAAAATCTGGATGATAACAATGACAACGATGACGATGAAAAAATTACACGGGCAGCGCGGATTAAGGACTACGATTCATATTTTGATGTAGTCATCAACAGTAAAAATACTAAACGAAGTAAGATTTTAGTTTAAACTCAAAATAATATTTCATTATAAGTTTAGTATTAAATTGGGTTGCTGCTTTTTTGCCATTGACCTTGTGGCGCAAATAATCCATTGCAATAAAGCAACTATATTAAAACCACATATTTAATTTGATACTCTTTTATTGTTTTTTATAGTCATCACCTGTAATCTGTGTAAGATGACCATTCCAGACATTACTGCAGTTGAAGTTAGTAAGATGGTGCACATAAAAAAACATTTTTATCCAGAATTGTTCCACTGCTCTCTTTGCAAGACGGATTATAAATCTCGTACGTCCCTTGAGCGCCATTGTAGATTGTCCCCTACTCACGCAATCAATTTAAAATCGAAAAAGGAAGCGAAGAAAAAGCAGAAGCAAAAAAAGTAAGTTAAGATTTGACACAGGTTTAAAATAAAGAAGACATTAAATAACTCCTAATTATCTATTGATTATTTAATTCAGAAACGTTGAAACGTCATTCAGATTCAGAACGTAAACGTTGGAGTAGGATTTTAGATTTAGATGTAGCATGTAGTTTTAAGTTTTAATTGTAGTAATAATGTCATACGTATTAGTATTTATCTAGGAATTGAAATTTCACACTCCAAACTCCAACCTAGGTATATTATGACATGACACAATGAATTAAATGACATAAATTTTAAATATAGTTTTGTATTTCTTTATTTATACTTATACGAGGTTAGCCCAAATATGGCTTAAAAATAGCATAATTCATGAATTTATATAAATAATATGTATATATAGATAGTAGCTTCTAACAACAACTAGTTTAGTAGTATAGTATATTATTATATGACAGGGGTTCGGTGTTCGGTCCTAAAGAGACCAACGCCGCCAAGGCCTTTATAATTATGGCCTATTGCCTATTGCAGTTTGCAGTAGTATACTAAAGTGGTACTGACGGTACAGTTAAAATTAAATGGTCTAAGCTAACTTTACTTTAATGAACTAAATATGTTTAATATTATTTTAATATTACTATGTTTCTTTTAAATTTATGATTTCTTGCTAGTTTCTGGTAGAGATTGTTTTAGTAACTAAACTATAACTTGACATTAGCGTAGAATCAACATTACTATTTTATGCAATAACACCAAAATACAGAAACTAAAAATTAAATATGTTTTTAATTTTAAAGTAATTAATTTAACTTTTCAGTAAATTAATTGTCTTTCTAAATTGTAGTGAAGCCAAACTAAAATTAAAATAACAAAGTACAATAAAAAAGTCAAAGTTTTTGTTTTTAAATTTAGGTATTTATTCTAAACGCTAACGTCAGCAAAATGAATTGTGTTTTCATTTATTAGATTCATAGGGACTAATAAGCAGTTTATAAAGCAGTCATGAACAAGCACCGCAGATTAAGATATTTCCAGTTTTTTAATACTCTTGTTAATGCTAATCAGGTCTTTTATTGTCACAAAAAAAATGAAATAATAAATATTGGCTAGTATGTGTTTTGTTTGTCCTGGTTCTTTTGACTGTTTTATGTTAATTTAATTATCTGACTAATTATTAACGCTACCATTTCATCCGTAAAGGTCACCATCACCGTCAGGCTCAGGCTCAGGCCCGGTCAGGCCGTCAGCGAGTACTAGTGATTTTATTATTTAATTAAAATTGACTCATAGCATCATTATCGTAACATTAAAAATAGAAACTCAAAGCAAAGAGCAAAGCAGCCAGCAAAATGCAGCTGATAATGAAAACAAATGGTAGAAGTAGAAACAAACTACATAAGCAGTTGGCTGAAATCTGTAATTTAATTACTTAATTAGTGGTCGCAGTAGTAGCAAGGACAACGACTGCAAGTCGCAGTCGCAAGTAACATACCATACCTTCAAACGCCTATAGTATGATATAAAAAAAGCATAGGTATACAGCACAGTAGATAGTCGTACAGTACAGTATAATTAATTAATGTATAGTATTTTAGTGTTGATACTTCTACTTACTTACTTAAGTTAGGTACTTAATCACATTACTGCCTGCGTTCTAACAGTTACTCATTCACTTGCTTTAACTTGCAGTACATTGAACTGCCTGATCATAAAATAAAAATAAAGATAATATTTTAAATACTTATTTGGACCTTGGGGTTCGACGTTCGACATTACTAATTACTAAATACGTTGGCAGTGTTGGCACTGATTACCTATTCTTGATTTACTGGTTTGGTTTTCTTGAATCTAGTATCAAAGCTGAAAGTTAACAAATTAAAATGTACGCAATTAGTTTGAATTTAAATTTAGATAAAAATCAAATTGGAAAATGTTAAATTTGTGTTGGATTCAACACAGGTCACAGAACACATCGTGCAGTAGTATGAACGGCAACTGCGGTATTACAAAAGCTATTTTAATTAATGCATGAAATGAAGGCATGAACTAAAACAAGTTGTAACTTTGTAATATTCTATTTCTAGTGATTTATGTAGCACAAATTAATTGTGTATTCTAATTTAAATATTCGACTTTGGCTAGTGTCAGTGGCAGTCAGTGCAGTGCCATGATTTGCCAGGCCAGTGCCAGTGCTGCAGCAAGTAACAGTAGTAACGTTGATCGTCTTGCGTGGTAGTAAGTGCTGGTCTACTGGTAGTCTAGTAACTCAAACTGGTAGTGGCAGTGGCAATGGCTTACTAGTGAGTCGTTAGTTTTAGTTTTTAGTTTTGTAGTCTCATGTTTCAGTTTAAGTATGTCAGCTAGTCACTAGAACTGGCATTACTTCAGTACTAACACTAACTAGTACTACTAAGCAGCAGCTAAAACTTGGCATTAACACTAATTCAAATTCATCCCAAGCTCCAAGCTAAAGAATTCTCAAAAATACAACACCCGTGCATATATTTGAAAAACGTTTGCGTTTTGCATTACCTAAAACATTAAAATATAATTATTAGTTATTATATAGGATTTTTCAAAGTCAGTAGTCAGTACTCACATAACATTCAAATTCACTAGTATTCAGTTCTTCGTTCTTAGTCAGTGTCAGTTAGTCTTCCAGTTCCAGTCTACAGGTTTTCAGTTCAGTCCTCACTCTTTACTTCTTTAGTCAGTTAGTCAGTCGCGACCGTGAGTGCTTTAGTGGTGTAGCAACATCTACACACTAAATACAGCGTAACTATTCACAACTTTACTTTGACTTTGCATTTTGAATTGTTAATTTTCCTACAATTTGTTTTGATTTTACTGATTACTATTATATATCTTTCTGCAACGTACAAGTGTACATCAGGATTGTGTTCTTTGGTCTCGAAGAGATTGCGCCGTTTATAATGCCAGTCACAGAGGTGAATTAAAATTTAACTATTAAAATAATAATAAACATTTTTTTACTCTTTTATGAATTAGATTTATGTAAATCTCTGTAGCAGCTTGAGCTTGAGCTTGAAGACTAATGAGCTAAATTATTTACTTACTCACAGCACCTAGTTGGCTTTAGAGTACCATCTGCAGCGTCCTGGCAATGTCAAAATTTGCTAAATCTTCAAAATGCAGAGTTCTCGTTTACTGATACAACAATTCTATGTCAGCTTGGGCGATTTATACCATTTCATGGATTTTTAGTTGAATATTTTAATCAAGGCGACGACCCGATTCATCCCAACTATCCCGAATCTGAACCTGACAGTTACCAAGCTCAGGTTGTGGTTAATACCGTTAATAACCATAACCAGCAAGTAAGTTTTACATATTTGTGTTTTCCCTTTCCCCAAGTCCACTTTCCACTGGTCAGCTAGTCTGCAGTTCTGCAGTCTGCAAACCCTGCATTGATCATTAATCTGCAAGCATTGCATAAAACAAAAACTAATAGTTTTCATAATGTTTCTTGTGTATTCATATTCATTTAGTTAACTGCGCAAACTGTGACCGGAACGGCGTCTGATTCAGTAATTAACCTTGAAAATTATCCAGTCGTTGAAGTTGCTCAGGCAGTATTATTTCTTTATGTTGGAAAAATATGTTTATGGCCAACATCGATCACACGCTTCATAGAAATATTGTTGGCTCTTGGTTGTAATCCATCACGTGTATTGATAATGGGCCCAATGTCTTTTGCATTATATGATCATATGTTTGGATCCCCAGCATTAACTGAAACTGCAGGAGGACAGAAACTTCGATTTTGGTCTAATAACAATAGTGTTTTGACCGCGCACTTCATTTATGCCAATGGAATTTCGCATATTGAAGGGTATAGTGTATCGTCATAGTCATAGCCATCATAGTTAGGATTAGGATAGTTCAGGTTAATTAATATTCGTGCCCTGACGCCTGACTGAGACTCTGAGACTGAGTCCTAATTCCTGATTTTTACCTACTTACCTTACACTTACACTTAAGACTTTCATTTACATTTTTTCCTTATAATATTTCCATATTTCCTAATTATATGTACATATTAATTATAGGTGTTTTAATAATATTCTAATTGCATAGCACAATAATAATGATTTAGGTTAAATAAGTAAATAAGACATTTCTACTCTAGTTTTATGTTTCATTCCAGTTCCAGCTTTTTGTTTAATATTCGGCAGTTCTTTTGTAAAGTGTCACTTTTATTTTATAATATAATTTCCAGGAACTTAATTTATTCAGTTTTTGTTTTGAATAATTCCTTCTGAAATACGTTTTACTACTGAACTACTGACACTGACAACTACAGGCTACTCGTTACATTTGCTGACTCACTACAAACAACACATAAATCTCAAATTAGGTTTTGCAAAGGACGCCACAGCAATAAAGATTAAAAATTTGGTATAAAAGGCGAACCATTTTTGTTCATCCGCTTATTAGTTCGTTTACTTTGTTATTGCAATTTACAAAAATGTCGGCTCCGACATCCAGTGTCGAATTAAAAAAACGAGGTAGAAAAGCCAGCAGTAGTAGCAGCGGTAGCAGTAAGGGTAGAGGCCAAAGGTTAGGCAAAAACAAAATACCTTCAGACTCAAACTCTGAGGAAGATAATGTAACCGTTTCCCCAGCGGTTACTCGTTCTAGGGCTTCAAAATTATCTAAATCAAAATTCAAACAGCAGACAAATCAAAGAAGAAAATCACGTAAACCCGCAGTAGTTGTAGATATTAAATCAAGTTCCAGTTCCAGCACTAGTGAAGGCTTGTCCCCAGTATTAGGGAAAGGTTTAAAATCATGTCGAGATCCTCCAAGTCAGAATAGTAGTTTCACATCACCAACAAATAACCAAGAGGATGAAGAAGAAGAAGCTAATTTTCTAGCAGGTTCCGAATCTGATTCGGTGTTCACTCAAAAAGACCGGCCTAACCACAAAAGACAGTCTCAATCTAAACCTGAACATCCTGGTGAAGCTGAAGCAGGAGCATTCAATTCGGAATTGTCAGATTCTCCTGCATCCTCCAAGGTGCAAGTCGAAGTTGAGTTAGAAGATGAAGAGGAAACTCTATTTTTATTGGATCGTGCAGATGCTTTGTTTGGAGAAAGGCATTTACATACGCAACATCGTCCGGTAGTTCGACGGCGCTGTCGATCATTAAAAGGTAATTCAATTTTTATTTCGTTATTTAGATTTTTAACTTGTTAAACAAACGTTTAGACAACTTCACGATTTTATGAAGTATTTAAGTTAGGTTTTTTTGTTTAATAATAATAATAATTCTTTTAATTTTGTATACATTGTGATTATAATTTAAAATTTAAGTATTGTTTTAATGATGTATATTTTGTTTTTATCTGTACTTGCAAACAGGAGACTCTCCGCTGCTAAAATCCTCAAGTGGTGATGATTCCTTTGCAGAACCTCTACCGCTAGCATCAAAGTCAAAAGAAAAAGAACCGAACTCATCCGTTGATGACTTAGCAACGGTAGAAGCATTGGGGATAGGAATGGATCACGGAAGCATCGGGAGTCCTGAAAATAGTGACAGCGAAAATCCCTCAAACTTGGAACTAAACTGTTTAGAAACAGAAACAACACCAACTCGAACTGGTGTTACATCTAGAAGAAAGCTGTCACAACTGTCGGAAGGTAAAATAAAACTAATTATTGTTTAAACTAGTTTAAATAACATTAATAAATAATAATAACCACTGTGCAAAATAGTTTAGTTTCAGTCTGGTCCTAGTATTATTGTTGAATGATAATTTAATTATTAAATATATTAATTTTATTTTAGGTGCCTGCGGCTCCGGCGGCTCGCCGCATCTAGCTAAAAGGAAAAAAGTCGCTTCTATGGATATGGATATTGATCCCACTTCAAGCAATTTTAATGAAAATTCGGATGATGTTTCTTCTGATAATTGTTTGTCTCCTGTCCAATTAAACTCCACGCCGTTGCCGCGGTCAAGCGCATCCCGTTCCCGTTCTTCTTCTTCTAGAACTGTATCTCCAGTGAAGTGGAATCTCAGTATACGTCCAGGATTTCAACTTCGGGGAAAAATCGCTATTCATTTTGATTACATCGGACACCGAGATGAAGTTATAACATGCTCTGGAATTCCAGAGCATAGATACGCCGTGGCCTGCAGGCGTTGTCCAGCCGTGTTAGCTGGACATACATCTTCATATTCGAATTTGAGTCGACATTTGTTGGTAAGTAGAGTTTTATGTCATGTATATATTTAATTTTTGTTTGGATTTAATTACCGGTCTGATTGTCTGATATAAATTCGAAATATACTTAAATGAAATTCTTGTTTTTATTTAAT